>OX637401.1:9929687-10568125 GCA_951799425.1 Ilex aquifolium | reverse complement strand
GGGCATTGCATAATCCGAATGGCATACGGCGATAGGCAAATGTACCATATGGGCAGGTGAAGGTAGTCTTCTCTTGGTCCTCCAATGCGATCTCAATTTGGTTGTAGCCAGAGTACCCGTCTAGGAAACAATAGAATAGGTGTCCTGCTACCCTTTCCAAGACTTGATCGAGAAACGGCATTGGGAAATGATCTTTCCGTGTGCAAGCGTTAAGCTTCCGGTAGTCGATGCAAACTCTCCATCCGGTAATGACTCTTGTAGGTATGAGTTCATTTTCCTCATTTTCAATCACTGTGACTCCGAATTTCTTTGGGACGACTTGCGTGGGGCTTACCCATTTGCTATCCGCAATTGGAAAGATAATGCCCACATCAAGTAGCTTTAACACCTCATCCTTCACTACTTCTTTCATGCTCGGATTCAATCTCCTTTGAGGTTGTCGGGAGGTTTTAGCATCTTCCTCAAGATAGATGCGAAGGGCCCAAATTATAGGGCTTATTCCCTTGATATCTGCAATAGTCCACCCGATCGCTCCCTTATGCTTTCTCAATACCCCCAAAAAATTTTCTTCTTGTTCCATGGTTAGGGTAGAGCTAATGACTACCGGGAAAGTCTCATCATCGCCAAGATAAGCGTATTTCAAATGTGCGGGCAATGGCTTCAATTCCAATTTTGGATTTTTCTCATCCGGAGGGAAAATTTTCCTCTCTTGTTTAGGTAGCTCTTCAAATGTGGGGATCCACCTTTCCATCCCTTTCAACTCTTCCACCTTTTCTTGATCATCCAACTTCTCCAATTCAACCAATTCTTCCTCCTTGAGTTTCAACATCCCTTCTAACTCCAAGTGCTCCTCAATTAACGTGTCAATTCTATTGACCTCATTTGCCTCCTCGTCATCCCCTGGTTGCCTTGCCAAATTGAAAATGTTAAGTTCCATTGTCATGTTCCCGAATGCCAATTTCATCAGACCATTCCTGCAATTTATCACTGCATTAGATGTAGCAAGGAAAGGTCGCCCAAGTATCACGGGGATTTGGGAACTAAGATTAGCAACAGGATGAGTGTCCAATACAATAAAATCGACTGGAAAATAAAACTTATCAACTTGAACCAACACATCTTCCACTACTCCCCTTGGTGTGCGAATGCTACGATCCGAAAGTTGAATTGTGATTGAAGTAGGTTTCAACTCCTCAAGCTTGAGTTGTTGATACACGGAGTAGGGAAGGAGATTGACACTTGCTCCCAGATCAAGCAATGCTTGTTCAACCCGGCAATTTCCTATAGTGATGGCAATTGTTGGACAACCAGGATCTTTGAATTTGGGAGGAGTGTTGGTCCTCAGAATGGAGCTCACTTGTTCTGTCAAGAATGCCTTCTTCCGGACATTTAGCCTCCGCTTTACCGTGCATAGGTCTTTCACAATTTTGGCACATGACGGTATTTGCTTGATGGCATCGAGGAGTGGGATATTGATTTTTACCTGCTTAAACATGTCTAAAATATCAGAATAATTAGCCACCTTGACAGGTGACTTCAAACGATGGGGGAAAGGGACAGGCATAGGAGGAAAACACAAGCTATCATCAATCACATGTTCATTTTCAATTTGCTCATTTTCTTTGTCTTTACTCATTTCACCTTTTTCGGCCACACGTTCCTTGGCCTCACCCTCAATGAATCACCCTCGATGGACTCTTCTATTGGCAATGGTGCCTTGGGTGGAACCTTTGGCACTATGGTCTTTTCAATTTGTTTGCCACTACGAAGAGTGGTGACCGCCTTGAGGTGCTCACAACTCTCTTGGGTGGGCTCAACTGATTCAATCACATTTTGGCCCTTGGGATTTTGTTGTGGTTGAGAGGGGAATTTCCCCTTCTCTTGTTGAGACAAGCCTATGTGATTGGTGATTTTTGTGAGTTGAGCCGAAATGTCTTTATTGAAGGTGGTTTGGCTTTGAATGAAGGCGTGGACCACATCTTCAAGACTCCTTTTATGAGGTGGTTGGTAGCTGGAAGAACTAGATGGGCCTTGCTGGGAGAAATTCTGTGGGGGAGGATTGGATTGGTACCCTTGCGGATTGGACCGTGGGTATTGGGAGCCAGAAGATTGCCCCTGGCCTTGATATTAGGATGGGTATTGACCTTGCTTGGGAGGTGTAGGAGCTATGTATGTATTTGAACCATAGGGGATGGGGTTCTCATTCCTCCAACTGAAATTAGGGTGATCACGATACCCCGAATTGTAAGTGTTGGAATTTGAAGGAAATGATTGCCTTGGTTGGTTGAAGGCATTGACTTGTTCATGGTATGCTTCTTTAAGTGCCGGAATGCTCGGACACTCCGATGTGGAATGGTCGACACCACCACAAATAGAACAAGCCTCCTCGGTTCTTGACACATGAGACACCTCTCGTTTCCTTTCCACCTCAAGGCTATCTACTTTCCTAAACAATTTGGCAATTTGTGAAAGTAGATCCTCCCGGTCTTTCAAGTCATATATCCCTCCCCTTTGAGATTGACTACCCACCGGCAATGTCCTAGGTACATCAATTGGATCCCTAACATCCCAAGATTGTGCATTTTCAGCCAAGGTACCAAAGTAGTCGAGGGCCTCGTCAAGATCTTTGTTCAAGAATTCACCATTGCACATCATGTCAATGAATTGTCTATGGTTTGGTATGATTCCTTCGTAGAAGAAACTCACCAATTGCCACGATTTAAAACCATGATGTGGTATGGATTGAATCAAATCTTTGTAGCGATCCCAACATTGATAGAATTGTTCATTGGGTTTTTCAGAAAAGTTTTGAATTTCTTTTTTCAAAGAAGTGGTTCTATGAACCGGAATTTTTTTTTTTAAAAGAACGAAACTATAAGGTCCCAAGATAACATGGTCCGAGGCCCCATGGAATCAAACCAAATTCTTGCCTTACCATCCAAGGAAAAAGAGAACAATTTCATCCTCGCTATCTCTTCCATGTTGTAATTTGGGATAAAGGTTGCAACCATTTCCTCATAAGACTTTATATGACTATACGGGTTTTCCTTCTCAATCCCATGAAATTTAGGGAGTAGTTGCAACATCCATGGTTTGATTACAAAGAGATGAGCTTGGACGGGAAGAACGAGCCATGATGGTGTGGCGCTACGGGTTGGTTGAAGGAACTCCCGCATTGTCCTTGGTGGAGGGTCAAGTTGGATGTTCCCTTCATTCCTAGGTGGGGGAAATTGCACTCGTGGGTTGGGCATCCTAGGTGGTTGCAATCCCCCACCCCTTTGCATATTCGAGTTAGCATCCTCATTATCAAAAGCATCGGGAGGGGGATATTGCATTCTTGGGTTAGGCATCCTAGGTTCGGGTAATCCCCCACCCCTTTGAGCATTTGGATTTGCACCGACATTATCAAAGTTTCCACCTCTTTGCATGTTTGGGTTGACATCCATATTTTCAAAATTATCATCCGCATCCTCGGGTGGGTCTTGGTCGATGTTCATGTTGGGGCCTAAGGGTTGTCTAACTAATCGGTGATAGCCGTCCCTTTCCCACATGCAACAAGATATATATACAAATGAAATTATACACAAACAAGAATATGTACACAAGACAACGTACCTCAGCCCGTGATGAAGATCACGGGACTTACCTCCGTTGTTCGGAAATCACCTCCTTGGTTTGACACTTGCCTTCCCCGGCAACGGCGCCAAAATGATTGAGCAAAAACGATCCTATTCCTAACCCCTTAAGTACTATCCCCCAAAGTGTATGTGTGATGTATGTTCAAACGGGAAGGGAGGGTCACACTCCCTTGGGATAGTGTCAAAAGAAAGGGCAATAGGAAAGGAAATAGGTTGGTGAAAATGTGATATATGAATGCATAAAAATGCTCCCCAATCGCAAGGAGACTTTCGTGGGTCGTCTTTTACTTGGTGGTATTCCAAGGTCGTTTCCACGGGGAAGGAAGTAAACCAATTTGAAAGTGATTTTGGGAAAAGAAAATGTAAAATTCTTGTCGTTGGAAATTGTTTGGTGAAGTGTGTTTTGGTGAAATTAGAATGAGAAAACAAGTGTTGGCAATTGCAAGAGGTCACTCTAATGGGTATACTATCTCAACTCAAATCACTCCTCCGATTGAGCATGAATGAACGGTTGATTCACGGAAAGCCGAGGATGATGTTGGTGAGTATCTAAGCATAAACCGTGACTAGGCCTACGGATTATCAAAGACTCACCGAATCATCCACCTTCAATCCGGTCAAACCGAACCATTGGACTCTAGAGGGAGGGAGTAGAAAGAGTTGAAATGGTATACCCAAATGGGTATTCCCCTTGGTCTTGCCAACAAAAGGATTTAGCTACTCATACTTGAAATGGAAATGACAATGTAAAGATAAAGCATTGTAAGGATATGGAGTTTTGAAGTAACTAAGTGCAAGAACTCATAGACTAGAAGTGAATGAAATGAAAATCCATTTTATATCTATGGACATGAACAACTTGGAAGCATTAAGGGTAGAACTTGAAGGAGAGCATTAAACTAGCAATGAACATAAGGGAAAATAACATTCATGACATTTAATGAAAGTCTAAAGGTTCATATCATTGATTACAAGACAATGTAGTAGAAGAAATGCAAAAATCACAACTTTTTCTCTCTAAAACTACTATTCATCATCTTCTCCGCCTGGAGCTTCTCTCTTTATCCCCTATTCAATGCTATGGAAGAAATGATGATGATTGGAGAGCTCTCCCTCCCAAAAACCGTGCCTGGTGTGGTCCTGCAGCTCCCTGAAGTGACACCCATCAATAGGGGTGCAGGGAAAGTAGCCTGGTCAGGGGAAGTGCAGGGGCTGTCTGCACACCCAACTCCACAACTATTCTCTCTCTTCATTTAAAGCTGTAGCTCTATAGTTAAGAGGAATGTGTGGGCATGATGAACAGTGTTGTGGGCGTGTCAGAGGAGTGGGGGAGAATTTATGGTGGGACCCTCGAGGTAGCTGAGCAGATCTGCAGAATCTGGGCTCGTCAGGCAAATCGTACCGGTACTGTGTACCGGTACTTCGTACTGCAGTAGGTTTGGCGTACCGGTACCATACCGTACCGGTACTGCGTACCGGTACTGTTCTTCATCCTTGTCTGAATCTTCTGATTTATTTGCTCCTGAGCAATCCCCAAGTTATCTTTTCATCTCCTTTCATCCCAAGTGGTATGGGTATGCCTTAAAAAACCATATTTAGCTCCTTTCAACTGCAAACACAAAATATCGACGTTAAGACTTCAATCATCATAACTCATGTCATTTAATCTTCAAAAACAAGTGAACTGAGCTGATTAGCACCTTAAAATATACAAAGTTTTGTGCTAATCAAGTCGCATGGTTGCATGGAATAAAACTTGTGTCGGGTATAACAAGTAGGGCTAGACTCTCACTCGGGTGCAAAACCCGGTCACATGGTTCAGGCACTTTCCGGGGGTGAAATTCCAGAAAAGTGCTGGTGTTTACGGAACCGGTGGTTGAGATACCAAAATTCGTTGCCCAATAAGATATAAGATTTTGGTTTATAAAAGTACTCATCCAATGAGTAACACCCATCAATGATTTTGTTTTATAATGAAACAACTTTTATTTCAAACGATCATTGGATGGATTTTTCTTCAAAAGACGGTTCATTTCACAAGTGCATTGCATGGTGTTGTGAGAATCGGTGAGGACTCGGGTTGAAGTTGCATAAGTGAGTCTCATCTCATTTCATGGCATGATATAGAATTCCTATCATTGGATGCATATTCTTGATAGCAATGCTTGAATGGATAAATGTGTTGATTGTTGCATATACACATTGCATATGCATTTAAGGTGGGGAGTAGCATTTGTAGGATATACTCTACTGGGCGTTGGCTCACCCTATACGGGAAACATTTCAGGTGCAGGTTATGCGCCAGCGGACGGCTCACAATCGGGGCCACATGGTTGAAGAAAAGCCGACTTGTGGCTTTTAATCCTTTTTGTTTGTAAAATTTGGCATGTAATGTATGTAAAGAATTGTAATTGGAATTTTATGGACTAATTTTAATATAGCCTTGCATGTTTATATGAGTGTGGATAGATGGACCCGGTGTGGTCTATATTTACTCATAAATGGACCCGGTGTGGTCATTGTTGAATATTGGACCTCAGATGGGTCTTGTTATTTTGTGATGCACATGTTGTGTTTTGGGTAGAGCTCCCCGTACAAAGGAGACTCTGCCCAATTTTGTTAAATTATGGACCCCGGTAAATGGGACATAACGTTGTGATATCGAGTCACTCGGTATCCACGGGCATTTCACGGGTTGATGGGTAATCAACGAACCCCTAGATTTTTGGGGTGTCACAACTTGGTATCAGAGCCTAGGTATACGATTTACCTAGGGCTTAATTGGGCATGGGTCTAGACCATGACATTCATTGTGCATTTCATGTTATGTGTTTTAGTTGCCACATGTTATGTGTTATGTGTTATGTGATTTATATGCATGATAGAATATAGAAAAGAGGAACACTAGGGTTAGAAAACATAATCTTGGGAGTTCGGGAAAAAAAAAAATTGAACGGGATAGTTCAAGGGTTAAACGTCTACTAGTATGTGACACATGTTATACTAGGGGGACAATGAGAGAATTCTCAACGTTTGTGTTTGATCCCTAACTTTGGGAGTTGTTGGTCTATTGCTATCTCATGTGTGTGTAGACGACAACTAGAGGAAGGGGACGTCGGGGTGGACAGAACAACAACCAACCACCACCGGCCTTTGACCAACAAGCCTTCATGGAGGCTATTGGTACTGCGGCTGCTACTATTGCACATGCCAGTGCTACAGTAGCTACCATTGCACAGGCTAGTGCAAGTGGGGGCCAAGGAGGCTCAAGTCATCTCCAGAAGTTCAAGGCACATCAGCCTCCGATCTTCATGGGAGGGGCGGACCCGATGGTAGCTGATCATTGGTTCCGGCAAGTAGACAAGGTCATAGGGGCAATGGAGATCACCTCCGATGCTATGAAGATAACCCTAGCTACTTTTCAGCTAGAGGGAGAATCCTAAGTGTGGTGGGATTAGATCAAGACCTCAAAGAACTTGGGGACAATGACTTGGGCAGAGTTCAAGGAACTCTTCATGGGTAAGTACTTCCCGGCAGCTGCTCGACACGCAAAGGCCCGGGAGTTCTTAGACTTGAGGCAAGGAACGATGTTGGTGATGGAATACGTGGCTAAGTTCACTGAATTAGCCCGTTTCGCCGACGATTATGTGGCCACAGACATGGCCAAAGTGCGTAAGTTTGAGGAGGGCTTGAAGTTGTCCATCCGGAGCAAAATTGTGGGTCTTCTTCTACAAGACTTGGACACGATGGTCACGACAGCTATGGCCATTGAGAGAGAGATTGATGATGCAATGAACATCCGGGAAGCGGGTGGTAAAGGCAAGAAGAAGGAGGGTCAATCCTCTTCTTCTAGTGCGGGGAAGAGGCAGAGAACTTCTGCTCCGCAGGGGCATCAAGGGCAGGGCCGCGTCTATCAAGGCCAAGGTCAAAGTCAGTCCTCTCGAGGCGGGAGAAATTAGAGGCCTCCTTTTCAGGCAGGCCAATGGACTTGCTATCATTGCCACCAACCGGGGCTTATGAAGCAGGATTGTCTTCAGAGGCAGGGATCCCAGGGTCAAGGGGTGTCTCAGTCCCAGCCATCAGTGGGATATTCACAGTCTCACTACACTCCTTCCTACCCCACTATGTGCCAGAGAAGCTAATATCCGTTCCAAGGTGTTGCACAGACTCCTACCACTTCACGAGCGGGAACTCCGCAAGCAGGCCAGATGGGCTAGGGTATGGGTCGGGGCCGAGGGCAGGGCTCACAAGCCGGAACTTCGGGGACCCAGGGGCGTGTCTACGCCATGATACCTCAGATTGAGCCGGCAGACCAGTCAGTGGTACATGGTACATTTCTACTCTCTCGCTTATGGGCTAGAGTATTATTTGATTCTGGTGCATCACATTCATTTATTGCTGCATCTTGTGTGAAAGACTTGGGCTTAGAGGTTGAGACCTTAGAAGAGCCATTGCATGTGAGTTCTCCCCTAGGTGCTAGGACGAGGGTTGATCAGATATGTTGTGAGTGTGAGTTAGAGATCTCAGGGATTCTACTCACCGTGGACCTTCGGGTCATGGACATGTCGGAGTTCGATGTAATCTTGGGAATTGATTGGTTGGCGGCACACCGAGTCGTCATTGATTGTGATCGGAAGCGGGTCACTGCTTATACGTTTGATGGTGTTTGTTTCAAATTCCAGGGGGCAAAACACGATGCTTTACCTCAAGCCGTGTACGACTCTAGATGGCACGGACAGTTGATGGGTTGGCTAGCAAGCCTTACACTAGAGGACAAGGCGAGACAGGAGTTGGGTCTACCTCAGGTTGTGTGTGATTATGAGGATGTTTTTTCGGATGAAATACCGGGATTACCTCCACATAGGGATGTAGAATTCACTATTGAGTTGCACCCCGGTACTTCGCCCATTTCTATGACTCCACATAGGATGGCGCCTGCTGAGCTGCAAGAACTCAAAGTCCAATTGTAGGAATTGTTGGACAGGGGGTTCATTAGACCGAGTACCTCACATTGGGGCGCTCCGGTGTTATTTGCAAAGAAGAAGGAGAAAACCCTTCGACTATGCATAGATTACCGGCAATTGAATAGGGTTACTATCAAGAATAGGTACCCTTTGCCGAGGATTGATGACTTGTTTGATCAACTGAGAGGGGCACGGGTCTACTCCAAGATAGATCTCTGCACCGATTACCATCAGTTGAGGGTTAGGGAGGCGGATATCCCTAAGACGGCGTTTCGGACGCGGTATGGGCATTTTGAGTTCACAGTGATGCCATTCGGATTGACGAATGCTCCAACGGCATTCATGGATCTCATGCAAATGGTGTTCCAACCCTACCTAGATCAGTTCGTTGTGGTTTTTGTTGACGACATCTTGATCTACTCCAAGTCTGAGTAGGAGCATGAGGGTCACTTGATGATTGTTCTCCAGGCGTTGAGAGACCATCGGTTGTATGCCAAATTTAGTAAGTGTGAATTTTGGCTTATTGAGGTGAAATTCTTGGGGCATGTAGTGTCGGCTTCGGGTGTATCCATGGACCCGGAAAAGGTCAAGGCAGTGATGAATTGGGAGAGACCGAAGTCAGTCTTCGAGATCCACAGTTTCTTGGGATTGGCAGGGTACTACATGAGGTTCATTGAGGAATTCTCTCGATTAGCTGCACCTATGACGAGGTTGACCTGAAAAGAGGTCAAGTTTGAGTGGAATGACTCGTGTGAGAAGGCATTCCAGGAGTTGAAGAGGAGGCTTACTTCAGCTCCTATTCTGATAGTACCAGAAGGGGACAGAGGTACACAGTGTATTGTGATGCCTCTAAGGACAGACTTGGATGTGTTTTGATGCAGTCTGGGAGGGTAGTGGCTTATGGTTCTCGGCAGTTAAAGAACCACGAGCAGAATTACCCCACACATGACATGGAGTTGGCGACCATTGTCTTTGCCTTGAAGGCTTGGCGCCACTATTTATACGGTGAGCAGTTCGAGGTGTTTTCAGACCACAAAAGTCTGAAGTATATCTTTACACAACGGGACCTCAACATCAGAAAACGCAGGTGGATGGAGTACCTCGAAGATTATGACTTCACTTTCAATTACCATCCCGGTAAAGCAAATGTGGTGGCTAATGCACTCAGCAGAAAGTCACGGGGAGTTGTGGCTAGTGTGGCTTCCCGAGAGTGGCAGATGCTCAAGACTGTGGGACAGTTCGAGCAATGTTATATGGGTCAGGCTCAGGGTACTTTGGGGAGTTTGGTGGCTACGCCTTCTCTACTGAGCAGGGTGATTGAGTCCCAGAGTCAGGACACAGAGCTATTGTCCATCCGGGACCGTGTACATGCAGGTACAGGTGACGAGGGCTGGGCCATTCACTCGAATGGTAGTCTTCGGTATCGAGGAAGGGTTGTGGTTCCTCAGTTGGCGGATCTGAGAGAGGAGATCCTTAGGGAATTTCACTGCTCCCATTTTGCGGTTCATCCAGGGGGCACGAAGATGTATCATGATCTTCGTCGCCAGTATTACTGGAGTGGAATGAAGAGGCAAGTTGGCCACTTTGTTAGTCGATGTCTCACGTGTCAGCAGGTTAAGGCTAAACACCAGAGACCAGCAGGTTTGCTCCAGCCCTTGGAGGTAGCTGAGTGGAAGTGGGAGCATGTCACGATGGATTTTATGACCCACTTGCCACGGACATCGTGGGGACATGACGCGGTATGGGTGGTAGTGGACCGGCTTACTAAGTCGGCACACTTTTTGGCGGTGCGGATGACCTTCACACTGGAGGAATTCTACAAGTTATATATACAGGAGATTGTCTGGTTGCATGGGGTACCCGTATCTATAGTATCAGATCGGGATCTCAGGTTTACGGCTCATTTTTGGGAGAGTTTCCAGCGAGCCATGGGGACACAATTGATGATGAGTACTGCTTTTCATCCCCAGACGGACGGTCAGTCGGAGAGGACCATCCAGATCTTAGAGGACATGCTACGGGCATGTGTCCTAGATCTCAAGGGTAGCTGGGAAGAACACTTACCCTTGGTGGAGTTCGCCTACAATAACAGTTATCAGGCGAGCATACAGATGGTACCCTATGAGGCACTATATGGGAGGCCTTGTCGATCTCCGGTTTGTTGGACGGAAGTGGGAGAAATAACCGCTACGGGGCCGAAATTGGTTAGGGACACCTCGGAGAAGGTAGACTTGATACGAAAGCATCTTCTCACGGCTCAGAGCCGGCAGAAGAGCTACGCTGACAAGCGGCGACGACCTCTAGAGTTTGAGGTGGGAGATTATGTCTTCTTGAAGGTAATGCTTAAGAGAGGAGTGGTCATGTTCGGCAAGCGGGGAAAGCTGTCGTTGAGGTATATCGGGCCCTTCGAGATACTTGAGAGGGTAGATACAGTTGCTTACCGGTTGGCGTTACCGCCAAATCTATCGGGTGTTCATGCGGTATTCCATGTCTCTATGCTTCGAAAGTATACTCCAGATCCGACTCATGTGGTGGATTGGGGCGAGCTTATCATTGATGCGGATGGAACCTTCGAGGAGGGACCGATACGTATCATGGATAGCCGGATCAGGTTTTGGGAGGCAAGACCGTGAGGCTAGTGAAGGTGCTGTGGCAACACCGAGGAGTGGAGGAGGCAACATGGGAGCGTGAGGACACTATACGTACCAATTATCATTTCCTATTTGAGGATGGAGGTACATTCTTGTTGTCATTATGTATTATATGACTGTTGCATACGCATTTGAATGCATGTATATGTGTGTGAATTTCGGGTACGAAATTCTTTTAAGGGGGGGAAAATGTAAAATCCGGGCAAATTTGAACGTTTTCTGAAAAAGGGCAAAATGGTAATTTGTCACCCTAATGCCTATTTAAAATATTCATGTTCTAGAGCTCGGATGAAGAAACGGAGTTCGCCGTTGGATTCGTCTCGCGAAACCGAGTCATCCTAGCAAATTTCGCTGAATTTCGAGATAGTTGAGTTTTTCACGTTTTTCGAGGTAACTGGTGTCCAGTGACCCCCAAAAACGAATTTTTATTAAAATTATAAAATTTCCTTAGAATTTGATGAAAGTTCAAATAAAATTAATTTGAACTTAAATCAGGACGAAATTAATCGTTTCGGGGCGAAAATGGACCCGAACAAGTGGGGGCCGTGTGGCTCGATGTGAGCCAAGTTTTAAAAATTATAAATATGGGCTAAATATCTGAAAAATCAGATATTTCCTTCCCCAAATCTGCTGGTTCCAACGTGTGAGAGAAAGATGAGAGAAAAGTGGGAAATCAAGCTTTCTTCCACCGATCTTCGAAGTTCCGTCGCTCGGATTAACTCGGACCAAGAGTTAAAGTCGATCACCGTGACGAGGGCTACGTCTACGTACCAAGAAAAGTGGATTTCACCGAAGGTCCAACGAAAATATTTTGGAGAAATCGAGTTCTTGGACTATTTTTGGGGTTCTTGACGTCTCTACACTTCAATTTACGCTACAAGAGGTAGAGTTCTTTCTACCTTGGTTTTATTCTTACCTTAAGTGGGCCTTTTAATGGCTGAAATGAGACTGCATATAGGCTGTCCAAATGGATAGTTTTTGGACTGTTTAGGTGGCTGAAATGGGGCTGCATGTAGGGCCATTTCATGAACTGATTTTAGGCCATTTCATAGACTGTTTTTAGGGCCATTTCATGGATTGTTTTTAGGCCATTCATGGACTGTTTCTAGGCCATTCTACGGACTGTTTTATGGCCTGTTATGAACTATTTTTATGGCCTGTTTAGGGACTGTTTTGAGGCCTATGTAGGGGCTGTTTTTGTGCTCTGATTAGGGGCTGTTTTGTGCTCCAACTAGGGGCTGTTTTGTGGATTATTTTTTGTCGTTAAGTGGGTTGTTATGTGGGCTAATACATGGGCGGTTATGTGTTAAATTGTGCCTTTGTGATTAAGTGTGTTATTGGCATAAAAATTGTGATAATATGCTTGGAATTGTTTTATGAAAATTGTCAATGTATATATATGCTTGTGTTATATTGACATTATGGAGAATTATGGAATTATATGCTTATGATATAATTCTGCCATGGGATATGTGAAATGTATTGAGATTGTTCATATGTCATTCATAGCATATTGAACATTGTATCGTTGTGCATAGAGGCATCACATTCATGGGCATACGTCATGAGTGTGGATGTGTGAGATGCATGGTTGATCAAACACCTTGTTTGGTGGTTGGTATGTGGGCTCGGGAAAAAAGTGGATCGAAGATCCCCTTTGAGTCGCATGGTTGCATGGAAGAAAACTTGTGTCGGGTATAACAAGTAGGGCTAGACTCTCACTCGGGTGCAAAACCCGGTCACATGGTTCAGGCACTTCCCGGCGGTGAAATTCCAGAAAAGTGCTGGAGTTTACGGAACCGGTGGTTGAGATACCAAAATTTGTTGCCCAACAAGATACAAGATTTTGGTTTATAAAAGTACTCATCCAATGAGTAACACCCATCAATGATTTGGTTTTATAATGAAACAACTTTTATTTCAAACGATCATTGGATGGATTTTTCTTCAAATGACGGTTCATTTCACAAGTGCATTGCATGGTGTTGTGAGAATCGGTGAGGACTCGGGTTGAAGTTGCATAAGTGAGTCTCATCTCATTTCATGGCATGATATAGAATTCCTATCATTGGATGCATATTCTTGATAGCAATGCTTGAATGGATAAATGTGTTGATTGTTGCATATACACATTGCATATGCATTTAAGGTGGGGAGTAGCATTTGTAGGATATACTCTACTGGGCGTTGGCTCACCCTATACGGGAAACATTTCAGGTGTGGGTTATTGATTGTCACAAAAACGATATCTTTCCTAACCCCTAATTACTATCCCTCAATGTATGCAATGTATGAACGGGGGAGAAGAATTTCTTCCCCTAGGGATAGTGTCAAAAGGAAGGGCAATGAGGAAAAGGAAATGGGACGATGTAAATGTGGGATATGTATGCACAAAAATGCTCCCCAATCGCAAGGAGACTTTTGTGTGTTGTGAGTTACTTGGAAGAGTATTCCAAGGTCGTATCCACAGGGAAGGTAGTGAATCAAGATTAAAGTGATTTGGTGAAACACGGAAATGTAAAATCTTTTGTCTTGAGAGTTGATTGGTGAAGTGTATGCTAATGAAGAGGTAATGATAAAAATAAGTGTTGGCAATTCCAAGAGATCACTCCAATGGGTATACCACCTCAACTCAAATCACTCCTCCGATTGAGCATGAATGAACACTTGAATCCCGGATAGCCGAGGATGATATCGGTGAGTATCTAAGCATAAACCGTGACTAGGCCTACGGTTTATCAAAGACTCATCGACTCATCAATCTTCTATCCGGTCAAAACGAACCATTTGACTCTAAAGGGAAAGAGGAGAAAGGGTTGAAATGGTATCCCCAAAAGAGATCCCTCTTGGTCTTGCCAACTAGAGGATTTAGCTACTCATATTTGGAATGGAAATGACTATGTAATGGAAATGCATCGCAAATCTATGAACTTCTAAAGCTACTAAGTGTGTGAATTTATGAGCTAAAAGAACCTACATTTAAACCCATTACACAGCTATGAAAATGAAGAACTTGAAACATTAATGGTGAAATATTAAATGAGCATTCAACTAACCAAACATGAAGGGAAAACAACATTTATGGCATTCAATAAACTACTAAGATTCTTACTCAAGGTTACAAGACAAATGCAGTAGAAGAAAATATAAAAATCACAACTTTCTCTCTCTAAAAACTACTGTTCATCGTCTTCTCCGCCCAGAGTTTCTCTCTCTAAAACCCTATTCAACAATATGCTGAATGCTGAATCCTCTTTCCTCCCTTCATCCCCCTGGTATATCCATCCTTGGAGAACTTTTTGTTTCTCCAAAACGTGCCTGGGTCAACCCCTGTAACTCCCTGGTGTCACTCCCTGCAGTAGAGCTAAGTCTGGAAGATGGAAGTGCAGAATGTGTTCTGCAACCCCAGCAGGTCCCATTTTCTCTCTCTTTAATTAATGCCATCTTGCAATCCATATCAATGCAGGGGTGAAGGAAGCTCCAGGGTGTGTAAGGGATGTCAGGAAGCATGTAGAAGGAATGCAGGTGGGACCCATAAGAATCGGCTTAGACAAGTTCGCAGATTTTAGGGCAGAATTCCTTCGGGTGTACCGGTACGCGTACCGGTACGCAGCCTTCCAGTAGGGTCAGTGTACCGGTACGCGTACCGGTACGCAGCATTCCAGTAGGGTCAGCGTACCGGTACGCGTACCGGTACACTAGCCTTATTTTCCTGAATTTCTTCCTGTCCTCCCCTGTTGAGCTTTCCTTTGGTTTTCCTTCACCCTAATTCATCTTGATGTATTTGAGAAGCCTTACGATGGTTATTTTGCACATTTTTACCCTGCAATCATCAAATGCTAAGTTGAGAAATCATGAAGTAAAAACTCCATCTTTTAATCATAAAAACCATTCAATTAACATTGATTTGCACATGTGAATCATACAATATCTTGTGCTAATCACACCCCCCAACTTACCTTTTGCTAGTCCCTTAGCAAAATTCAATATTAAAACACGAAACTTGGTTAAAATCCAACAATCCATACAAATTCAACTATCAATCAAAACACGAAATCATAATGCAATTCACAAAATAAATATGGACAAGATGGAAGCAAATGTGATATTTCATTACTTGTGGTTCAAACTGGGGTACAAGGATTCAAAAATCAACAAGACACAAAAGCTGGCCTATTTCCTTCAGCTTCTTCTACATGGCCAGGGACTCAATCCTAAATTCAACATAAAATGAAAAGAAACAAAAGACCCAAAACACAACAACCTATTCTTCATCTCCCTCTCCCTCATCACTATCATCACCCTCATCACTATCATCACCCTCATCATATTCACTCCCACTCTCTGACCCATCCCCCTCCTCAGTATCATCTCCACCCATCTCAACATCAGTAGGGATGGAAGGGGCAGAAGGGCCTTCGGCAGTTGGCGGGGCCACTCCAGGAATAGGTCTCCCTGGGAAGGTATGGCTGAAAAGCTCTCTCAAAATCTCCCCAAAACCTTTCAAGGTCACCTCAATGTCATCAAGACGCTGATCGGTCGAGCGTACAGGTCCCGCAACAGATGGCCCGGCAGAAGATGAAGCACCAGGGGCCTCAGATCCAGTGCCAATAGGAGCTGATCGCCTGCTCCGACTCAGAGCCTTCCTCTTCTTCTTACTTGTTCTGCCAATGGCCCCAGTCTCAGGGGGAGTAATCTGATCAAAAACATAGGGCCTAACCTTGCTGAGCTTGCACAACCGGGTCACTAGGCTCCCAAAAGGCAAATTAATTCGGGGTTTCTGTGTGTAGGCAAAATCCTTCATCTGCTCCCATATAAACCGAGCAAAATCAATTGACACTCCAGACATGACCGCATCCAACAAAGCCAACTTCTCCAAATTCGGCTTCTTCTCAGCACCCCAAGGCAGCAAATTGTAATGAAGAAGTTTGTTCAACAACCCATAAGAGTGTTTCAACTTCCCACTCTGCACCTGCCCCTTAAACATGCTGGGGTCCTCATACATCAATGCCACCAGTTCATTGATCGTCTTTGCCTGAGTGACATTGTCAGGGTAGGTCGGTGGATCATCGGGTGGTCTCTGGTAATCCCCGAGGAGGGACGCAATGACATCAGGGGTCACTGTGATTACCTTACCCCGAACCTTGGCCTTCAAAATTTCAACCCCATCCTCATCAGCTAACCCAAGGGTCTGATAAAACTCCTTGCACATGGATAGATTATACCCCTCAACTGCCTCAAACCAGAATTGCATACCATGGTTTTCGATGGCTTGGACTGCCTCATTCCGTCGTGTGAGGGATGTGACATCGAGGTTTCGCTCACAGGTCACACCCCTGTCGCCAATCCAAGTCATCCGAGCCTCCATTCTCGCCTTCTTCCTCTTTTCCCTGAGTTCTTCGACCTCCCCACTACTCCGCTTGCGACTAGAGGGCTCCCCATGTTGAGGAAGATCTGGACTGGGCACTTTTGTTCGGGCCATTGAAAGATTTGAAAGAGAATGGAGAGAAAAACGGGAAGTTTGGGCTTGAGGGGGTTTTGGTGGAACAAGGGTTCACAGGGTTTGAGAGAAATCGGGGAGAGAGTGGTGGGTTTTTAAAGAGGAGGAATGGGAAAGGTTATGAACTCCAATTGGTGTTTCGGTTGGGAGCGAATCGGGTTTAAATGAGGAGGGAGATGAAAGGTCAACCGACATCTAAAAATAAAAGACTCATAAAAAAAAAATCGATTCAGGCAGGCGTACCGGTACGCGTACCGGTACGCAGCACTCCAGTAGGGTCAGTGTACCGGTACGCGTACCCGTACGCTCAGCCTTAGTTTCCTGAAATTCTTGCTGGCTATCCTGCTTCAATCTTATTTACTTCTAGACATCCTCTATACCTCCCCACACACTCTTAACCATCATGTCCAATTTATTAATGAAATTGCAATGCAATTTAAGATTTTGATACATTAAGTATACAAAAAATGAAATTCAACAATTGACTATCAAAACAAATGCACATCCAGAAAACACCTTATCAAGATTCAGAATCAAAGCATTCCTAAAATATGTCAATATCAATAACTTGAGAAATATTCCCTCATTCTTGCAAGCATGGAGCTTTTTAACAAATTTCTTAATTGAACGAACTAGATGCACATGAGCAAAACCATAGTCCCCAATGCTAGTCAGAAGTATGCACCTACCATATTAATTTCCAACTTGTGTGCAAATGAATTAAACAAGTAATTTAGGAATTTACAAATAGAATTCATATTTGAAAAGCTAGACAACTCAGTTTCGATGCAAAACTCACCAAGGAACACTCTTAAACAATAAATGCACTCAAGCTATCCTGGTATGCACTCCATGTGTACATGTGACGTAGAATCTTATATTCAAAAACAAGGTGTTCACATGTAATCCAAAAATGAAGTTCATATGTAGAAATAAAGCGACCTTGGCATAGTCTCATGAATAGGATGCTAGTGCATTAGGTAGTAAGACACAACTTATCATTTTCTTTGAATTTATGCGCCTCCCATGCTTCTCTAGATCACCTAGGACTTTTAAAGGTTATACTGGGGCCTTGGGGTGATATACATAGGTACAAGAAATGAAGGATTCGGGGCACAAAAAGAGTTGTTCCGAGTGAGAGACTTTAATGTTGGAAAAACACTTCCTTATCATGGGATTTTGATTTTCTCACCATCACCACACCCCTTGTTTATTTTTTTATTTTTCTTGACATCTTCCTTTTCTTTTGATCACTCTTTATTCTTTACACCCCCTTTTTTCTCCTTTTCTTGGATTTTCATTCAACTCTTTGAGTTTCAAAACATTCATCCCTTTTGTTGGAGTTTCCACACCATACTTTCGTCTCTTTTGCACTCACTCATATTCAGCTCTAGGAACAACTACGGTGAGGTAGATTTTTATCATCTTGCATTGGCTTGTTCAAATGTGTGGCATAGAAACGACTTTTAAAATGGGCTCAATCACGGCACTAGGGATAAAATTTCCTCAAGAAAAAGGGCTAAGGCTCAACGTATTCAACGATGGCCTAAGATCACTTCCAGGTCCACATGGGGAGAGCATTACATGATCAAGACAAATCAGTCTACTAACCAAATGCAACTAACCAAAACAAGCATAATGAGACTATTGAACAAACTTGATATCAAAAATTGTTCTTTGAGTAAACGTAAGTTCCCTCCAAAAAGGTTTGGCACTAAAACTCTCACGGGTCTTTACTCATCTCCACTACTTATGTCAAGCTTAAAACATGAATCCAACCCGTAAATCACTGAAATTACAAATTCAGAAATCACATACAGATGAGTTCAAAAATCAATACATATGTGATACTTATGCATAGGATCCATTTCTATAGTAAGCTCATGTGCACAAGGTTCGCAACAACGATCAACGTGTCATCCAGTTCATACTCGCTTCATAAGGGAATACAGATCAACTTAAAGGTATTTTTCATCAAAAATTTTCAAAATTTCTCAAATATTCTGTACTAATGCGACAAAAGCAGAATACTTCCCAGCAACCTTGGTGTAACATACAAATGGTGCACCTCACCCCCCAACTAGAATCATGCATTGTCCTCAATGCAACAAAAGGATATAGTAGGCAATGGAAGACAATAAGAGATAAATAGGGTAAGAGAACACCTCGCGATTGCGCTTTTGACAAAAGCACCAAGCTCTGGATCCATGAGAAAACAACGCTATACAGTAACAACAAGTAAGTGATATGAAATAACAAACATGACATAACTAAAACAAAAGAAACTGTACATTCAACCAAGGGCCCCATTGTTATTCCTCAACCACGTCCGGATACACCGGGTCGGTTAACTCTTCCTCCACCACTTGGTGTTCAAAGCCTTCAAAGAATGGCTTAAGTCTTTGGCCATTTACCTTGAATGTTTGGCCATCTTTGAGGTTGGTGATCTCAACAGCTCCATTGGGGTAGGCCACCTTGACAAGATAGGGGCCATCCCAACGGGATCTTAACTTTCCGGGAAAAATGGAGAGGCGGGAATTATACAAGAGTACCTTTTGCCCGGGCTCGAATGATTTCCTCACTATGGAGTTATCATGAAAGATTTTCGCCCGTTCCTTTGAAATTTTTGAACTCTCGTATGCATCCCGCCGAATCTCTTCCAATTCATTCATTTCTAGCATCCTATGTTTACCCGCCATTCTCATATTGAAATTTAGAGTCTTGATGGCCCAGTAGGCCTTGTGTTCCATTTCTACCGGCAGATGGCAAGCCTTTCCATAGACAAGCCGATAGGGGGACATGCCCAAAACTGTCTTGTAGGCAGTACGATATGCCCACAGGGCATCAATCAATCTCTCAGACCAATCCTTCCTATTGGGGTTAACTGTTTTCTCAAGGATGGTCTTGATCTCCCTATTGGCTAGCTCGGCTTGGCCATTTGTTTGTGGGTGATAAGCGGTGGATACTTTATGTGTAACGCCATATTTGAACACTAACGATGCAACTGGCTTGTTACAAAAGTGTGATCCACCGTCACTAATCAAAGAACGAGGCATCCCGAACCTCGAAAAAATGTTCTCTTTCAAGAACTTGACTACAACCCGGTGGTCATTAGTCTTTGTCGGGATAGCCTCCACCCATTTGGACACGTAGTCCACTGCCAGCAGAATGTATAGATAGCCAAACGACATAGGGAAGAGACCCATGAAATCGATGCCCCAACAATCGAATATTTCTATCACAAGTACAGGGGAGAGGGGCATCATATTCCTTTGGGTCACGCTACCCAAACGTTGGCATTTATCACATTCTTTGCAAAATGAAATGCAATCCTTAATCAGAGAAGGCCAGTAAAAACCTGATTAGAGAATCTTGGCTGAGGTCTTCTTAGCAGAGAAATGCCCACCACAGGCTTGGGAATGACAGAAGGCCAGGACGTTCCGCTGTTCGGTTTCAGGCACGCATCGCCTCATGATCTGGTCCGGACAATACTTGAACAGATACGGATTATCGAAGTAGAAGTACTTCACGTCGGCCATAAATCTCCTTTTATCCTCAGGGCTCCAGTGTGGTGGAATTTGTCCTGTTGCAAGATAATTGCAAATGTCAGCATACCAAGGACAATGAGAATGAATGGACAATAACTGCTCATCAGGGAAAGAGTCTGGGATAGGGATGTGCTCATTTGTCTCTTGTGCCACCAGCCGGGATAAGTGATCCGCCACAACATTCTCAACTCCCTTCTTGTCTTTAATAGTCAAATCAAATTCTTGTAGGAGGAGGATCCACCTAATGAGTCTTGGCTTCGCATCCTGTTTAGATAACAAGTACTTTAAGGCAGAATGGTCAGTGAAGATAACAATAGGTGAACCAATGATATATGAACGGAATTTATCAAGAGCAAACACTACAGCTAGCAATTCCTTTTCAGTGGTAGTGTAATTCATTTGAGCCTCATTAAGTGTTTTGCTAGCGTAGTGTATAACATGCGGTCGATTGTCCTTCCTCTGACCAAGCACTGCACCGACCGCGTAGTCACTCGCGTCGCACATAAGCTCGAAGGGTAGATCCCAATTGGGTGGTTGCATGATAGGAGGCGTGACAAGCTTGCTCTTTAGTTTCTTAAAAGACGCCTCACACTCATGCGACCACTCAAAGGGAACATCCTTTGACAGTAAATTGGTCAGGGGTCGGGCCAATGCACTAAAATTTTGAATGAACCGGCGATAGAAACCTGCATGGCCCAAAAAAGACCGGATTCCCTTGATGGTTGTCGGCGTAGGAAGGTTGGAGATGGCCTCCACCTTGGATTTGTCCACTTCAATGCCCCTTGCCGATACTATGTGCCCCAACACAATCCTTTCCGTCACCATAAAGTGACACTTCTCCCAATTGAGCACAAGATCCTTTTCTTCACATCTTCCCAACACTTTCTCCAAATTTCCTAAGCATCCGTCGAAGGAATCACCAAATACGGAGAAATCGTCCATAAACACCTCCACAATTTCCTCCACCATATCACTGAAAATGCCCATCATACATCTTTGGAAAGTTCCTGGAGCATTACAGAGTCCGAACGGCATGCGCCGGTACGCAAAGGTACCGTAGGGGCATGTAAAGGTGGTTTTCTCCTGGTCTTCGAGGGCAATCTCGATCTGATTATAACCGGAGTATCCATCAAGGAAACAGTAGAAGAGGTGCCCCGCCACTCTCTCCAGCACTTGATCAAGGAACGGCATTGGGAAATGATCCTTCCTAGTGCATGAGTTCAATTTCCTGTAATCGATGCACACCCTCCATCCAGTAATCACTCTTGTAGGTATCAATTCATTCTCCTTGTTTTCTACCACTGTGACTCCGGATTTCTTGGGCACCACTTGCGTGGGGCTCACCCACTTACTATCAGCAATTGGAAATATTATGCCCACGTCAAGTAGTTTAAGAACCTCGTCCCTCACCACCTCCTTCATATGAGGGTTCAATCTCCGTTGAGGCTGTCGGGAAGGTCTTGCATCCTCCTCGAGGTAAATGCGGTGAGTGCAAATAATAGGGCTTATTCCCTTGATATCCGCAATGGTCCACCCAATTGCTCCCTTGTGTCTTCTCAAAACTTCCAAGAGTTCTTTTTCTTGCTCATTGTTCAATGTGGAACTAATGATCACCGGAAATGTATCTCCCTTGCCAAGATAGGCGTACTTCAAGTGTGAGGGTAACGGCTTCAACTCCAAATTTGGCTTTTGTTCCTCCGACCGGAAAATCTTCTTTTCTTGCTTAGGCAACTCCTCAAAGGTGGGAATCCATTTTGTTACCCCTTTCAACTCTTCCATGCTCTCTTCCTCATCTAACTTTACAAGTTCAACAAAATCCTCCTCCATGCAGTCCAACATCCCTTCTAATTCCACTTGCTTCTCAATCAAAGTGTCGATTCTATTGATCTCGTTCACCTCCACATCATCCCCGGGTTGTTTTGCTAAATTGAATACATTCAGCTCCATGGTCATGTTCCCAAAAGCCAACTTCATTAGACCATTCCTGCAATTAATCACAGCGTTAGCGGTAGCAAGGAAAGGTCTTCCAAGAATAACGGGGATTTGGGAATTAAGGTTAGCAACCGGGTGTGTATCTAATACAATAAAATCGACTGGAAAGTAAAAATTGTCAACTTGGACAAGCACATCTTCCACTACTCCCCTTGGTGTGCGTATGCTCCGATCCGCCAGGTGAAGTGTAACTGAGGTGGGCTTCAACTCTTCAAGCTTGAGTTGTTGGTACACGGAGTAAGGAAGAAGATTGACGCTCGCCCCCAAGTCAAGCAATGCTTGCTCAACCCGGCAATTCCCGATGGTGATGGCTATTGTTGGACAACCGGGATCCTTGAATTTTGGAGGAGTGTTGGTCCTCAATATAGAGCTCACTTGTTCGGTGAGAAATGCCTTCTTTCGGACATTCAACTTCCTTTTCACCGTGCATAGATCTTTCAATATCTTGGCACATGACGGGATTTGCTTGATGGCATCCAGGAGCGGGATGTTGATCTTTACCTGCTTAAACAAATCCAAAATGTCAGAGTAATTAGCCACCTTAAGAGGTGGCTTCAACCGATGGGGAAAAGGGGCGGGCATAGAAGGAAAGCATAAACCATCATCAATCACATGTTCTTTATCAACCCCATCTCTCTCACTCTTTTCACTCGACTCGCCCTTGTCAACCACACTTTCTTTGGCCTCATTCTCAGTTTCTTTTTCTTTTGGCAATGCAGCCTTTGGTGTCAACTTTGGCACCACCATCTTTTCAAATTGTTTACCACTACTAAGTGTGGTGACAGCTTTGAGTTGCTCAAAACCCTCCTGGGAAGTCTCGGCCAACTCAACCACATTTTGACCTTTGGGATTTTGTTGGGGTTGAGAGGGAAATTTTCCCTTTTCTTGTTGAGACAACCCAATGGCATTGGTGATCTTGGTGAGTTGGGCCGAAATGTCCTTATTGAAGGTGGTTTGGCTTTGAATGAAGGCATGTACCACATCTTCTAGACTCCGTTTATGAGGTGGTTGGTAGCTGGAAGAACTAGATGGGCCTTGTCCGGAAAAATTCTGTGGGGGAGGGTTGGATTGGTATCCTTGTGGATTGGACCGTGGGTATTGGGAACTTGAAGTTTGCCCCTGACCTTGATGTTGGGATTGGTACGGACCTTGCTTGGGAGGTGCAGGAGGTGTATATGTGTTTGAGCCATAAGGAATGGGGTTCTCATTCCTCCAACTGAAATTAGGGTGATCACGATACCCCGAATTGTAAGTGTTGGGATTTGGAGGAAATGATTGCCTTGGTTGGTTGAAGGCATTAACTTGGTCATGGTATGCCTCCTTAAGTGCCGGGATGCTCGGACACTCCGATGTGGAATGCTCGACACCACCACAAACAGAACAAACCTCCTCGGCTCTTGACACATGAGAGACATTTCGTCTCCTCTCCACCTCAAGGCTATCCATTTTCCTAGACAATTTGGAAATTTGGGAAAGTAGATCCTCACGGTCTTTTAAGTCATACATCCCCCCCCCCCCCCGTGGTGGTTGACTACTACCCGGCATTGTCCTAGGTATGTCATCCGGATCCTGAACACCCCAAGTTTGTGCCTTTTCAGCGAGGGTACCAAAATAGTCTAGGGCCTCATCGGGGTCTTTGTTCAAGAAATCACCATTGCACATCATATCTATGAATTGTCTATGGTTTGGGGTGATTCCTTCGTAGAAGAAAGTCACCAATTGCCATGAGTTAAAACCATGATGTGGTATGGAGTGAAGTAGATCCTTATAACGGTCCCAACATTGATAAAACTGCTCATTGGGTTTTTCAGAAAAGTTTTGGATTTCCTTTTTCAAAAAGGTGGTTCGATGAACAGGGAAAATTTTTTTTAAGAAAAAGGAGACAATGTTATCCCAAGATAGCATGGTCCGGGGTCCCATGGAATCAAGCCACACTCTTGCCTTCCCATCCATAGAGAAAGGGAACAATTTCATCCTGGCTATCTCTTCCAAATTGTGATTTGGGAGAAATGTTGCAACCATTTCCTCGTAAGACCTTATGTGGTTATACGGGTTTTCATTTTCAACCCCCCTGAATCTGGGGATTAGTTGCAACATCCACGGTTTTAACACAAAAAGGTGATGTTGGACAGGGAGACGGATGCATGATGGTGTGGTGCTGCGGGTCGGTTGAAGGTACTCTTACATAGTTCTTGCCTCAAAATCAAGTGGGATGTTCCCTTCATTCCTTGGTGGGGGAAAATGCGCTTGTTGGTTGGGCATTCTAGGTGGTTGCACTCCCCCACCACCTCGCATATTTGGGTTGACACCCACATTGTCAAATTGATCGGGAGGGGGATAGTGTAATCTTGGGTCATGCTCCCTATGTTCGGGCATTCCCCCACCCCTTTGGTCATTTAGGATTGCACCTACATTGTCAAAATTCCCACCCCCTTGCATGTTTTGGTTGACAGCTATATTTTCAACATTGTCACCCACATTCTCGGGTGGGTCTTGGTCGATGTTCATGTTGGGGCCTAAAGGTTGTCTAACTAATCGGTGATGGTCGTCCCTTCCCCACATGCAACAAAATATCTATACAAATGAAATTATCCACAAACAAGAAGATGTACACGAGACAACGTACCTCAGCCCGTGATGAAGATCACGGGACTTACCTTCTTTGTTCGGAGATCACTTCCTTGATTTTACACTTGCCTTCCCCGGCAACGGCGCCAAAATGATTGTCACAAAAACGATATCTTTCCTAACCCCTAATTACTATCCCTCAATGTATGCAATGTATGAACGGGGGAGAAGAATTTCTTCCCCTAGGGATAGTGTCAAAAGGAAGGGCAATGAGGAAAAGGAAATGGGACGATGTAAATGTGGGATATGTATGCACAAAAATGCTCCCCAATCGCAAGGAGACTTTTGTGTGTTGTGAGTTACTTGGAAGAGTATTCCAAGGTCGTATCCACAGGGAAGGTAGTGAATCAAGATTAAAGTGATTTGGTGAAACACGGAAATGTAAAATCTTTTGTCTTGAGAGTTGATTGGTGAAGTGTATGCTAATGAAGATGTAATGATAAAAACAAGTGTTGGGAATTCCAAGAGATCACTCCAATGGGTATACCACCTCAACTTAAATCACTCCTCCGATTGAGCATGAATGAACACTTGAATCCCGGATAGCCGAGGATGATATCGGTGAGTATCTAAGCATAAACCGTGACTAGGCCTACGGTTTATCAAAGACTCATCGACTCATCAATCTTCTATCCGGTCAAAACGAACCATTTGACTCTAAAGGGAAAGAGGAGAAAGGGTTGAAATGGTATCCCCAAAAGAGATCCCTCTTGGTCTTGCCAACTAGAGGATTTAGCTACTCATATTTGGAATGGAAATGACTATGTAATGGAAATGCATCGCAAATCTATGAACTTCTAAAGCTACTAAGTGTGTGAATTTATGAGCTAAAAGAACCTACATTTAAACCCATTACACAGCTATGAAAATGAAGAACTTGAAACATTAATGGTGAAATATTAAATGAGCATTCAACTAACCAAACATGAAGGGAAAACAACATTTATGGCATTCAATAAACTACTAAGATTCTTACTCAAGGTTACAAGACAAATGCAGTAGAAGAAAATATAAAAATCACAACTTTCTCTCTCTAAAAATTACTGTTCATCGTCTTCTCCGCCCAGAGTTTCTCTCTCTAAAACCCTATTCAACAATATGCTGAATGCTGAATCCTCTTTCCTCCCTTCATCCCCCTGGTATATCCATCCTTGGAGAACTTTTTGTTTCTCCAAAACGTGCCTGGGTCAACCCCTGTAACTCCCTGGTGTCACTCCCTGCAGTAGAGCTAAGTCTGGAAGATGGAAGTGCAGAATGTGTTCTGCAACCCCAGCAGGTCCCATTTTCTCTCTCTTTAATTAATGCCATCTTGCAATCCATATCAATGCAGGGGTGAGGGAAGCTCCAGGGTGTGTAAGGGATGTCAGGAAGCATGTAGAAGGAATGCAGGTGGGACCCATAAGAATCGGCTTAGACAAGTTCGCAGATTTTAGGGCAGAATTCCTTCGGGTGTACCGGTACGCGTACCGGTACGCAGCCTTCCAGTAGGGTCAGTGTACCGGTACGCGTACCGGTACGCAGCATTCCAGTAGGGTCAGCGTACCGGTACGCGTACCGGTACACTAGCCTTATTTTCCTGAATTTCTTCCTGTCCTCCCCTGTTGAGCTTTCCTTTGGTTTTCCTTCACCCTAATTCATCTTGATGTATTTGAGAAGCCTTACGATGGTTATTTTGCACATTTTTACCCTGCAATCATCAAATGCTAAGTTGAGAAATCATGAAGTAAAAACTCCATCTTTTAATCATAAAAACCATTCAATTAACACTGATTTGCACATGTGAATCATACAATATCTTGCGCCGGCGGACGGCTCACAATCGGGGCCACATGGTTGAAGAAAAGCCGACTTGTGGCTTTTAATCCTTTTTGTTTGTAAAATTTGGCATGTAATGTATGTAAAGAATTGTAATTGGAATTTTATGGACTAATTTTAATATAGCCTTGCATGTTTATATGAGTGTGGATAGATGGACCCGGTGTGGTCTATATTTACTCATAAATGGACCCGGTGTGGTCATTGTTGAATATTGGACTTCAGATGGGTCTTGTTAATTTGTGATGCACATGTTGTGTTTTGGGTAGAGCTCCCCGTACAAAGGAGACTCTGCCCAATTTTGTTAAATTATGGACCCCGGTAAATGGGGCATAACGTTGTGATATCGAGTTACTCGGTATCCACGGGCATTCCGCGGGTTGATGGTTAATCAACGGACCCCTAGATTTTTGGGGCCTCACAGATACCAAAACAGAAAGGATCGTAGGAAATATCATCGAAAACTTTTATTTAATATAATACAAAAGTTTATACAATACAAGACTTACAGAGGGGATGGAGAAGACTGAAGATGAAGGCTAAATTACAAGAGAGAGTGTGGGTTTAGAGAGGGTGCAAGAAGGAGACAAGAGAGGAAGGTGGCTGAAAAACGAGAGATGTGTCCAACAGGCTGGACCTGCATCTCTTTAAATAGAGACCGGACATGAAATCTGAATTTCAACATAACCTAAACTATTCACAACCTTTTAATATTCATAACTTTAATAATTTACATTGACGTCATTTAGTACGTCATTTTCACTGTTTGACGTCATTTCTTACGTCACTTATTCCAATAATTTGCTGGTGATATCCTGGCGTGCGTCACTTCTTGAGATTTGACTTTATTCGATTATTTCCAGAAAAATGAAATTATACAGCTCATTACCGCTGTCTTAGAGGTTTATCTCCATATTTTCGTTAAGCAAATCTTCATTAATTGAAATATCACCTTTAATAGGGGTATATCCCTGAGAATCCATAAAGTCGTTATTAGAGTCAATAGGAGTGCTGAATTTCCTATCCTCCTTGACTTATTTTTGCCCGTATCTCTTATGGCAACTATTTGATTATTGACGAGGTCCATCTTTTCAGTTTTGCCCATTCCAAATGTGGACATTACCTGAACACGCATCTCGTCCATTACTGCGGCTTTAAGCGGCTCAGTAGTCAAATGTGGTTTTTCTTTAAGAATTATTCCTTTAAGTATTTCAATGGGATTAAATCCAGTGTTTATACCGGAGCTACTGAGAATTAATTCTTTAGAGGTTGATTTTTTTTTCTTCCTCATTTTCCATGTCTTTAAGATATTCTTCGATTACTTGACATTTAGATTCAACTGGATAATTATTCCAGAATCGGACATGATATTCCCTGATTAATCTAGGGTGTCTGTTTTGATTAAAGTCACAAGCTAAAGTCCATACCCAAATCCATGGAACAAAGAATTCGAGTGAGAAATTAATAATGGGCCTAGCCTCAATATTATTATCTTTTAAGGATGAACTTTTTTCTTTATACGAGTCTAATATCTTTTTTATTTTTTCGGTATATATCCCTTCAATAGCACCTTGGGTTTCCCACCAATCATAAAACTAGTTAGGAAGTTCCGTACAAGTTTTAGTGAATTGGAAGAACCATGAGTGCCCTAAATTTATACAGTTATATAAGAAGGCATTATATCAGACATCAATATAATCAAAATAATTGTACTCCGTATATGGAGATTTTGTTAAGGTTCTGGAGATAGTTAAATTAAGACCCCAGGCTTTAGCAGATATCACTCGTAATATGAGTGCTTTACTATATTGTGGATCTTTAGTATCATATTTATTATTAAAAAATCTTTGAAATTTGACAGAATCGATTTCAATAAGAATGTTTTCATAATACATTTTGTCCTTTTTTCCAGATACTAAGAAGGTTTTATTCATTGTCATAAATTTCTTAGCAATGTAGTATGGATATGTCATTCAATTAATATATTAATTATCAAGAGTCATTATGCTGCTATAAGCAGATACAGTGTTTTACTCTATATAATTTAACTTGGGTTTGGCTATTAAGGCCTCTTTAATCTATTTTTTAGATCTCACGACAGTATTACCGTCATCATCATTCTTACTTGATGATCCTTCTTTAAGAAGTTGATTATTAACAGTTTTAAGCTATTTAGATTCATTAAGAGGGGGGTAATATGCATTGATCTGGGTCCTTCCCCCAGATTTTCCTCTCCCGCGGCCTCAGCCACGGTTACTGCTCTGGCCCCTGTTCATGAGAGCCCTGCAAAAATACCCTTGTTAGAAAATCAGGAATAAAATTTAATTCACCTTTAACATATTCAATTTTAAAATAAAAAACATGAAGAATAGCCTGCCATCTTGCAAAAATTTGTTTAGAAGAAATGTTCTTTACATCTTGTTCAAGAACGTTTTTCGTAGAACTACAATCAATTCTTAATAAAAATTCTTGATTTAATAAGTCATCTTGAAATTTACTTATGCATTTAACAATGGACAAAATTTCTTTCTTAATAGTGGAGTAGTTGAATTGAGTAGATCCCCATTTACCTGAGGTAAATCTAATAAGTAATTCCTTATTAGTGTTGGGATCCCTTTGTTTAAGAATGCCTCCGTATCCTTTATCTGAGGCATCAGTCTCCACAATTTTATACCATTCTAGATTTACTAATGAAAGAGATGGTAAATGTTTAGCTTTAAGCTTAATTTTTCTTACAGCTTTAGTATGAAGATCTGTCCATGGGGACGTGTAACACCCCAAAACACACCCTGGACGACATCACATACTAAAACCATTTACATCATGAGAGCACTAATATCATCCATAAATAAATTAAACTTCATTCATCATCCATCAAATATTTACATCATTATCCAAAAGAATATGCCCAACCATGGCATTTACATCTCAAAAATTAACTAATGTAGCGCAGCGGAAATAACAAAATAAAACTAGACTTTACAAGGTTCAAAATGAATATCCTAGTCTAGAACAAAAGGAAGTGTCGCCCTAGGCATCCACCTCAGGATCCACGCTCCCGTCTATCGGAGTCTCCCCGTGTGCGGGCTCCTCGACTCCCAGCTCTTCCTCGAGAGGGTAATCTGAAAAATGTTAGCGGTAGGAGGTGAGCACGAAGCTCTGTAGAAAAATTCTCTCAAACCCAAACAAGGTTTAGAAACGTATTTAAAATGGCCGGTCTCATTTTTAACATAACATAGATACATAATTTGAAATAAGGCAGTGACATTTCAACAAGGATCTCAAGTTTAAATAACAATAGTACTAGAGATGAACCATAATAACCCATTTTAATAAACATCCATTTTCAAAATATAAACCATTTCCCACACATTATATAATATTGTCCACTTTTGGCATGAGCATCCTTATAAGGAACCTCTCACCCTCAAGGCATCACCAACTCAAGCATCCTTATAAGAAACCTCTTGAGGGAAATCACATACTCTCCTCTCTTGGCATGAGCATCCTTATAAGGAACCTCTCACCCTCAAGGCATCACAAACTCAAGCATCCTTATAAGGAACCTCTTGAGGGAAATCACATACTCTCCTCTCTTGGCATGAGCATCCTTATAAGGAACCTCTCACCCTCAAGGCTTGGTTACTCAAGCATCCTTATAAGGAACCTCTTGAGGGAAATCACATACTCTCCTCTCTTGGCATGAGCATCCTTATAAGGAACCTCTCACCCTCAAGGCATCACAAACTCAAGCATCCTTATAAGGAACCTCTTGAGGGAAATCATATACTCTCCTCTCTTGGCATGAGCATCCTTATAAGGAACCTCTCACCCTCAAGGCATCACAAACTCAAGCATCCTTATAAGGAACCTCTTGAGGGAAATCACATACTCTCATCTCTTGGCATGAGCATCCTTATAAGGAACCTCTCACCCTCAAGTCATCACAAACTCAAGCATCCTTATAAGGAACCTCTTGAGTGAAATCACATACTCTCCTCTCTTGGCATGAGCATCCTTATAAGGAACCTCTCACCCTCAAGGCATCACAAACTACCCAACCAAGCATACCATTCCCATATTTATATCATTTTACAAGCATCTCTCCAAAATCCCCAAGATATATTATGTAACAATTCCCCAACCAACAAAGAAAATACATGAGATCACAATAACATCATTTTTATACCCAACACAAACAACTACGGTTTTCGGAGTTCATAATAAGGAAGCATTTAAGAAGAAATACATCACTCTCCCAAAAACTAGAGTTTTAAAACTAGAAAAGAGGTTTCATGGGTATTAAACCCTAACAACATGTAATCTTTGCAAAAAGCCTAAGAGATGATGATTCTATAGCATATATATACCATTGATAGCAAAAACATACATATATAAATACCCTAGCCTCAATGTAAGTGAGTGAGAGAAAACCCCTACCTTAATGTTCTTGGAAAAATTAGGGCTTTGATCTTGAATCAATCCTTCAATCTCTTGTTTTCTCTTGATCTTGTGTTTCTCTCTTTCTCTCTTCCTCTCTTATGTTTTCTAGGGTTTGGAGTGGTGTAAGGAAGGCTAAGGAGGTGACAAAATGTATTTATAGTGGAGGAAAAATCGGCTTGTTCGCGACTTAAAATAAACAGTCTAGTTTCGGTAGTACCGGTACTCAGTACCGGTACCATTCAGTACCGGTACCCAGTACCGGTACAAGAAACCTTCTGGAATCGGGGTACCGGTACTCGGTACCGGTATCATTCAGTACCGGTACCATTTACCCAGTTTTGCCTATTTCTTTTGTTTTCCATTTCCAATCCATTCCAAACCTCTCCAACATATATTTCTACCTCAAACCTATTTAGTACAAGTTCTAGGACATAAAATTTCATATTTTCACATACTAAAACTAAATTTCAAATATTATTTCCTCGAGTTATACTATATCAACATTTTTACAACTATTAATTAGTAGATATCTATATACATATATAAACGAAAATACGGGGTGTTACAATCCACCCCCCCTTAAAGAAAGTTTCGTCCTCGAAACTTACCTCAAGTAGTGAACAAAAAGGGATACTTCTCCCGCATTTCTTGCTCCGGTTCCCATGTAGCTTCCTCCACTCCATGGTGTTGCCACAAAACTTTCACCAGCTGGATGACTTTGTTGCGAAGCTCTTTCTCCTTTGTGTCGAGAATTCTCACCGGTTGCTCTTCATATGTTGCTCCGTCTTGGATTTCAATCTCCTCCAAGTTCACGACTGGAGTTGCATCCGAGTGACACCTTCTCAACATGGACACGTGGAATACATCCTGTACTCCGGATAGCTGGGTTGGTAGTCGAAGTTGATATGCCGCCTTGCCTATCGCTTTGATTATCTCAAACGGTTCGGTATATCTTGGCGCTAGCTTCCCCTTCTTGCCGAATCGAAACACGCCCTTCTTGGGAGACACCTTGAGAAATACGTAGTCTCCCACCTTGAATTCTAAGGGTCTTCGTCTGTGGTCCGCATAGCTCTTCTGTCTACTTTGCGCCGTCCGTAGCCTCTCTCGGATGAGTTGAATCTTCTCCGTAGTTTCTCGAACAATGTCCGGTCCCAACAAACTACTCTCACCGGTTTCTAACCAACACGTCGGTGATCGGCATGGTCTTCCATACAATGCTTCATACGGTGCCATCCCAATACTTTCCTGATAGCTGTTGTTGTAAGCAAACTCCACCAACGGTAAGTGGTCGCTCCAACTCCCCGTGAAGTCCAACACACAAGCCCTCAACATGTCTTCTAGAATCTGGATTACCCTCTCGGATTGGCCATCCGTTTGGGGATGAAAAGCGGTGCTGAAGTGCAACTCTGTCCCCATAGCTCTTTGAAGACTTTGCCAAAATTGCGCTACGAAACGAGAATCACGATCCGACACAATGGATAGTGGAACTCCATGCAATCTCACTATCTCGCGAATATAGAGCTTGCTCAGGGTCTCGAATGTATCTGTGGTCTTCATACCCAAAAAGTGAGCGGACTTGGTGAGTCTATCCACAATGACCCACACTGCATTATGCCCACGCGACGTCCGTGGTAAACCCGACACGAAGTCCATGGTGATGTGATCCCACTTCCACTCTGGAATAGGCAAAGACTGTAGGACTTCTCCTGGCCTTTGATGCTCAATCTTCACTTGCTGGCACACCGCACATTTTGCCACATACTTGGCCACATCTCGCTTCATTCCCCTCCACCAGTATTGACGCTTCATGTCCCTATACATCTTTGTGCTACCGGGGTGGATAGCAAACTTGGAGCGATGACACTCTCCAAGTATTTCCTCCTTTAGGGACGAATCATTGGGAACATATAGCTTATCCCCATATCTCAACTCTCCATTTTTCCAAGACCATCCTTCCATCACTTCTCCATTCTCCAATCGGGCTCTAATCAAATCGAGTTCCGAATCTAGGCATTGCAACTCCACCACTCGTTGCAGAAGCGTCGGTTGAGCTATAAGGTTGAATATAGAGGGTTGATACTCCGGTCCATCCACCCATAGATCGTACTCCTCCAATGCATCAATCATTTTCCACCTATTTACCGTAAGAGAATTGATTTCACCCCGAGACTTCCTACTAAGAGCGTCGGCAACTACATTGGCCTTCCCCGGATGGTAGTTGAGCGGGAACTCATAATCTTCCAAGTACTCAATCCACCTTCTCTGCCGGAGATTCAAGTCTTTCTGTGTGAAGATATACTTGAGGCTTTTATGGTCCGAGAACACTTGAAATTTCTCCCCGTATAAATAACATCTCCACAACTTAAGAGCAAACACCACAGCGGCAAGCTCTAAGTCATGGGTGGGGTAATTCTGCTCATGAACCTTGAGTTGCCTCGAGCCATAAGCGACCACCTTCCCTCCTAGCATCAACACACATCCCAAGCCTCGTAGCGAAGCATCGGTGTACACATCGTATCCTTCCCCACTACTCGGAATAATGAGGACAGGAGCCGTCGTCAACTTCTCCTTCAAGGTGCGAAAGGCTAGCTCACACGCTTGAGTCCACATGAATTTTTCTCCCTTCTTTGTAAGGCGAGTCATCGGCATCGCAAGCTTGGAGAATCCTTCCACAAACCTACGATAATAGCCGGCTAACCCCAAGAAACTCCGTACTTCTGTCACATTCTTCGGTGGTTCCCATTTCATCACGGCCTCAATCTTTGCGGGATCAACCGCTACTCCTTGCTCGGACACAACATGGCCAAGGAACTTCACTTCCTTCATCCAAAACTCACACTTGCTCATCTTCGCATATAACTTATGTTCTCTCAATGTTTGTAACACCTTAGAGAGATGACGAGCATGTTCCTCCTGAGTCTGGGAGTAAATCAATATGTCATCAATAAACACAATGACAAATTGATCGAGGTAAGGCCGGAAGACTCTGTGCATCAAATCCATGAAGGCTGCGGGGGCATTAGTCAATCCGAACGGCATCACCGTATACTCGAAGTGACCATACCGGGTACGGAAAGTAGTCTTAGGAATATCCTCCTCCTTAATCCGCAGCTGATGATACCCCGTGCGAAGATCAATCTTGGAGTAATACTTTGAACCCTTCAACTGATCAAATAAGTCATCAATTCTCGGCAACGGATACTTATTCTTCACGGTAACCCGATTCAACCTCCGGTAATCCGTGCACAATCGTAGAGTCTCATCCGTTTTCTTCACAAAGAGGACCGGGGCTCCCCAGGGTGAAGTGCTTAGACGGATAAACCCAATCGCCAACAAATGATCCAACTGCTTCCTTAGCTCCTTCAACTCCAAAGGTGCCATCCGGTAGGGAGCAATGGATATAGGTTCGGTTCCCGGATAGAGATCAATCTTGAACTCAATTTCCCTATGGGGCGGTAATCCGGGTGTTTCCTCGGGAAAAACATCTGAAAACTCTGATACAATTAAAACCACATCCGTATGGAGTTTATCCCTGTCATCTCCCATCAAGCTAGCTAAGAAATTCAATTGACTTCCCGCTTTCGCTTTTAAAAATCTACTACCCGTAGTAGGAAATGGATGGAAAGAATCTCGGTTATTCACAAAACTAAAAACGACTCCTCCCGGTAACTGAAATGTAATCCGTTTGCGGAAACAATCCATTACCGCCCGGAAAGCGGACAACAAGTTCATCCCGAAAATCACATCATACCCCTTTATCTCTAAAGCAATCAAATCCACAATCAATTCGTGCTCCCCAATGCGAAGCACGTAATCCTTGCAGACTCGGCTAGTATCTAACCGTTCTCCCGTGGGCAAGCTAATGTTCATAACATGCTCAAACTTCGCGAAACTCAATCCCAAATCAAGTGCGTATGTCGTGCGTACAAATGAGTGTGTTGCACTGGGGTCAAATAATATGCGGGCCCAAGAATTATAAATAAGGACGATACCTTCCACAACGGCGTTGGCAATGTCCTCCTCCGGCTGAGTCAAAGCAAATACTCGCCCTTGGTTGGCGCCGCCGGGGGCGTGAGCTTGTATCGGTCGCTGCGGTGCGGGCCTCGGTGGTGGTGGTTGGGCTGCTGGTACCTGTCTGGCGGTCTGGATCGGCCCCTGAGGTGGATAGACTGGGCAATGCATCCGAAGATGTCCCACACCTCCGCATGCAAAGCAGGATCGTGGGATAAAACCGGTTCTAGTCTGAGTGTCTCTCTCTCCTCGGGCTGTCAAAGGTCGCTGTCCCCCTATCTGGTCTGGGCGACGGTATGGTGTCGGTCTCTGTGCCCCACTAGTGCTAGCACCCGTCCGGATCGGACCTCCTCTCGAGAAGCCCTGACGTCGCTGGCTATCCTCTATTCTCTCTCTACCAGTGCCGCTCTGTCCACCAGGTCCCCTAAATCACGAATCCTGAGAGCTACCAACTTCTCCCTAATGATCGGCCTCAGACCCTGCTCGAAGCGCTTGGCCCTGTCGGCCTCAGTAGATATAAATCCCGTAGCATAACGGGAGAGCTCGTCGAACCGCCTCTCATACTCAGCCACAGTCATACTACCCTGTCGTAGTGCAAGAAAGTCCGCCTTCATTCGGTCTCTGACCGATTTAGGGAAGTATTTATCTTGGAAGAGTTGATCGAATTCTTCCCAAGTGAGTGTGTCGGTGTCCCTTCTCCTCTTTATGGCATCCCACCAATAGTCGGCCTCCCCCTCAAACAGGTAGGTCGCCAAACCCACTCTCAACTCCTCGGTAACTCCCAGGCCGTCACAGATCTTCTTCACTCGGCGGATCCATCTATCCGCCTCCAAAGGATTGGAGCTCCCTTGGAAGTTGGGTGGTCGTTGTCGTAAGAATTCCCGAAGAGCTATCATCCTTCGGTCTCCGTTCTCATTGCTCGGTACTTGAGCGAGAGGATGAGCTCCACCATTGTGGTTGTTGTTACCATTTTGGCTTTGTACCAAAGTGGTGAGCTCCCTCAAGCATTGGTAAATGCCTTGCATGGCATCCGGAGGTGGTGGTGGTGGTGGATTGGCTTGACCTCCACGACCACGCCCACGTCCGCGTCCCCGTCCTTGTTCGCCGCTCATCCTGCACATCAATTTACAACTTAGTTTCCTTGATGTGCAAGATATAACTAAAGTGCTATGTAGGATGTCTTAATTTAAATACAAGGCATATACAAAATTTAACTTAACAATTTCCCTCACCCTAACCCTACATCTCTAGTGGTAATCCATAACCTACAGCTCCCATGTAAGACCTAAAGTCTAGGCTCTGATACCAACTTTGTAACACCCCAAAACACACCCTGGACGGCATTAAATACTAAAACCATTTACATCATGAGAGCACTAATATCATCCATAAATAAATTAAACTTCATTCATCATCTATCAAATATTTACATCATTATCCAAAAGAATATGCCCAACCATGGCATTTACATCTCAAAAATTAACTAATGTAGCGCAGCGGAAATAACAAAATAAAACTAGACTTTACAAGGTTCAAAATGAATATCCTAGTCTAGAACAAAAGGAAGTGTCGCCCTAGACGTCCACCTCAGGATCCACGCTCCCGTCTATCGGAGTCTCCCCGTGTGCGGGCTCCTCGACTCCCAGCTCTTCCTCGAGAGGGTAATCTGAAAAATGTTAGCGGTAGGGGGTGAGCACGAAGCTCTGTAGAAAAATTCTCTCAAACCCAAACAAGGATTAGAAACGTATTTAAAATGGCCGGTCTCATTTTTAACATAACATAGATACATAATTTGAAATAAGACAGTGACATTTCAACAAGGATCTCAAGTTTAAATAACAATAGTACTAGAGATGAACCATAATAACCCATTCTAATAAACATCCATTTTCAAAATATAAACCATTTCCCACACATTATATAATATTGTCCTCTTTTGGCATGAGCATCCTTATAAGGAACCTCTCACCCTCAAGGCATCACCAACTCAAGCATCCTTATAAGGAACCTCTTGAGGGAAATCACATACTCTCCTCTCTTGGCATGAGCATCCTTATAAGGAACCTCTCACCCTCAAGGCATCATAAACTCAAGCATCCTTAAAAGGAACCTCTTGAGGGAAATCACATACTCTCCTCTCTTGGCATGAGCATCCTTATAAGGAACCTCTCACCCTCAAGGCTTGGTTACTCAAGCATCCTTATAAGGAACCTCTTGAGGGAAATCACATACTCTCCTCTCTTGGCATGAGCATCCTTATAAGGAACCTCTCACCCTCAAGGCATCACAAACTCAAGCATCCTTATAAGGAACCTCTTGAGGGAAATCACATACTCTCCTCTCTTGGCATGAGCATCCTTATAAGGAACCTCTCACCCTCAAGGCATCACAAACTCAAGCATCCTTATAAGGAACCTCTTGAGTGAAATCACATACTCTCCTCTCTTGGCATGAGCATCCTTATAAGGAACCTCTCACCCTCAAGGCATCACAAACTACCCAACCAAGCATACCATTCCCATATTTATATCATTTTACAAGCATCTCTCCAAAATTCCCAAGATATATTATGTAACAATTCCCCAACCAACAAAGAAAATACATGAGATCACAATAACATCATTTTTATACCCAACACAAACAACTACGGTTTTCGGAGTTCATAATAAGGAAGCATTTAAGAAGAAATACATCACTCTCCCAAAAACTAGAGTTTTAAAACTAGAAAAGAGGTTTCATGGGTATTAAACCCTAACAACATGTAATCTTTGCAAAAAGCCTAAGAGATGATGATTCTATAGCATATATATACCATTGATAGCAAAAACATACATATATAAATACCCTAGCCTCAATGTAAGTGAGTGAGAGAAAACCCCTACCTTAATGTTCTTGGAAAAATTAGGGCTTTGATCTTGAATCAACCCTTCAATCTCTTGTTTTCTCTTGATCTTGTGTTTCTCTCTTTCTCTCTTCCTCTCTTATGTTTTCTAGGGTTTGGAGTGGTGTAAGGAAGGCTAAGGAGGTGACAAAATGTATTTATAGTGGAGGAAAAATCGGCTTGTTCGCGACTTAAAATAAACAGTCTGGTTTCGGTAGTACCGGTACTCAGTACCGGTACCATTCAGTACCGGTACCCAGTACCGGTACAAGAAACCTTCTGGAATCGGGGTACCGGTACTCGGTACCGGTACCATTCAGTACCGGTACCCAGTACCGGTACCATTTACCCAGTTTTGCCTATTTCTTTTGTTTTCCATTTCCAATCCATTCCAAACCTCTCCAATATATATTTCTACCTCAAACCTATTTAGTACAAGTTCTAGGACATAAAATTTCATATTTTCACATACTAAAACTAAATTTCAAATATTATTTCCTCGAGTTATACTATATCAACATTTTTACAACTATTAATTAGTAGATATCTATATACATATATAAACGAAAATGCGGGGTGTTACAGGACGGCTTAAGTCTAGAATATAAAATAGCAGTATCTTGGGCTAAATTCTTATAAAAATTTGTTAAATAATTTAAACTTTTCAAAAATCTTTGTAATTTCTTTTTATCTTTAATTTCATCAGGAAATTTAGAAGCAAATTCAATACTTCTTTCAATCGGGACTATACTCCGGGACTATACTCCCTTGTTCAATATTATGACCCAAAAATATGACTTTTAATTGGAATAATTTCATTTTAATAGCAGAAAGGACTAATCCATTTTTCCTAACTACTTGAATGAATTTATTCAAATGTTTAAAATGTTGATTAATCGAATCAGAAAAGTTTAATATATCATCTATATAAACAATACAGAATACATAATAAGGATCGAATATATCATTCATAATATTCTGAAATTCTGATGGGGCGTTTTTAAGCCCAAATGGCATAACATTCCATTTATAATCTCCAAAAGGTACTGTAAAAGTAGTTTTATACCTGTCTTCCTCAGCTATTTGGATTTGCCAAATCCTGATTTTAAATCAAATTTAGAAAAAATCTTAGCATTATATAATCGAGATAATAAATCTTTTTTTATTGGGAATGAGATATCTAATCCACTGCAATACCTTATTTAAAGGTTTATAATTAATCACCAATCTAGGAACTCCTCGCTCCTTTTCGGCAGCATTATTAACATAAAAAGCTGCACAACTCCAAGGTGAATAACTCTTATGAATCAATGATTTTTTCATTAAAGAGTCAATTTCTTTTTTACAAAAAGTTCTAAATATTCTTTATTCATTTGTGTTGGCCTAGCCTTAGTAGGAATATCCTTTTCATTAAATTCCTTGATATAAGGAAGAGTGACAACATGGATTTTCCTATCCCAAAAAGTAATAGGAATGGTATCACATATTTCTATAGTTATTTTATTTTCAATTTCCCTTAATTTAATTTGAAATTCATGAGAGTTAAGTTTATCAGATATACTTAAGACTTTTATGTCTTCTTTCAAGAAATTTAATTGATTCTCTTTATGAATCAAATTTTCTTTTATCTGATTTATTTATTTTATTTGTGGTGGAGTTATAAACTCAAATAATATTTGCTGCCAATTTATGGTAGTTAAAATTCCTTTAGAATCTATTCTTTCAATTAGTTCAATCATAGATAAGAATGGTGTTCCCAAAATTACTAATTGATTTAAATTGGTTATAAGTATAAAAGTAGTAGGGATACAAATTCCTTGATTACAGATGTAAATATTCAAAATTTTAAATCTTATATTTAATTTTGACCCATCAGCCGTTCTTAATGACTAAGTTGTTTTTTCAAAATATTTAGTATGAATTAATCCTTCCTTAATGCAGTTCATATCTGCTCCATTGTCTATTAAATCAATTGTTTCGACAGTGAATTCTGGATTTATTACAAGTATAATTTTAACATACCACTTTTGAAAATTTATTTTTTCTAATACATTTAAATAGTCATTGGAAGATTTTATTTCTTTTGTATCTTCTTCCTTCAGTGGCATTTTCTCAAGTGCCAAAAGTCTTCGTTTTCTTGTTTTTATTTCAACTTTAAGTTGATTAATTTCTCCTTTAAGATCCTGCAACGAAGCTTCTTTTTCTTCAATTATCATATTTTCTGTTCTATTAAGAACTTCTTTTAAAGAATAAGGTTGAGCTAGAGAAGATTTCTTCTCTTCTGGATTTATTTCCAAATATTGTTCAATAGCTTTCCTTTTTGATACTGGATCTTGAATTTGATCTATAAAATCAAGAATTAATGTTTGTGACTTAGTCAAAGTATTTATACTTAATCCATTCATATCTAAAATAGTCTTATAATAATTAGCATGTGCTTGACAGTGTGATGAACAGGCTTTATCTTGTTCTAATTGATCTTCATCAGATGAATTACTGCTTATTTCATTAATATTACATAATTCTTCTTCTTCAGAAAATGAATTATCTGAAAATTCTCCTTCGTCACTTTCTGAATTTAAAACTATTCTTAAAATCTTATCTTAAGATCTTCATCAACAATTAATTCATTTATTTTTTGTTTAATTAAACATTTAGAAGCAATATGTCATTCTTTTCCACACTTAAAACACAATTGGTTTTTTACTCTTTGATTTAAATTTTTTAATGGGTTTGTTTATTTTATCTTTTTCATAATTCCTTTTATGGAATTTTCTTCTTTTCTTATATGGTTTAGAATAGGATTTTCTTTTATTTGAAGATTTATCTTTTGGAATATCAAGATTATAAGCAAACTTGATTACAAAATTCTCCAAGTTCTTTTCAACCAGTTAACCTTTGTCTTTTAAGTTGAGTTTTGAGATTTAAATCATTACAGGGAGCTAAACCTTCTGAAATACATTCAGAAATTAATTCTCCATAAGTGTAATTCTCATAAGGGATTTTAAATCCTCCATGTCTCTATTTTAATCGAATTCTTATTTTTTTAGCAAATAAGCTGGGCAATCTTGATATGAATTTTTCTTTCCAAAATTTATTATTAGCGTCTGTTCTTAATAAGACTTTTGCAAAAAATACGTCTTTATACCACCTAAAATGTGTTAAGGTGGGACATCTTAAATTCATTAAAAGTTATTTACTCTTATCTGTACGTTGTAAGCTTGTCTCTGCAAAGTGTTTTAATTGTTTTAATATTGTTTGTATTAACGTATAAACAACATCTTCTTGAGTGGTTATACTCCCATCTTTTGCTGTTATTATTTTTACTGCATTTTAGTTAAATTTAAGTAGCTATCCCACCAGCCTCTTAATTGGCCAGTAAATCCTGCTATTAGCAGTAGTATGGTCTGAATTACGATTGGGCTTACATATAAAAGCATACATTAAAATTTTATGTAAAACTTGATGAATTAAATATTCTGGCATACCATCAATATTCCATTCATAAATAGAAGAGGCATCGTAACCAGTTTGATCAATAAAAAAGTTTTCCTCATACAAAATATCTTGTGGGGTTGATCTTTGATAATAAGCCCTCATAGAGGGTGGTTGAGAATATGTGTTAGTTTGCTTTTTAGGTTTAGAATACCCAATTTTATATAGCTATTCAGACTTTATTTTGTGTAAAGAATCTTCAAATTGTTGTATTTCAGTTTCAGATTGATCTACACTTTCTGTTTGTGAAATTACATTTAATGATAATTTTTTTAAATTATTTTTAAGTTTATTTATGAACTCATCGTCAACTTTATTATGAAGATTAAATGTTTAAGTATCCACTGGAGGCTTAATGTTTACCTTTTCAATTTCAACTGGTATTTTCTTTAAAGCTTGAGAAGACAAAGTTTCTTGATTTTGTTCTTTTATTAAATTCTCAATTCTACTCAAGTGTTGTCTTACCACTTGTAGACAAACATTGGTGTTGTTATTTTGTTTGATAGAGATATTTCTCTCTATGTCATGTTTATCTTTTAGAGAATAACAAGCATGCATAATTATTTCTCCTGATTCATTTGAATTTGAAGCTAGTTTTACGGTTTCATTTGTTGGAGGATAAAAACTATTGATACTTTTACCATCCAATATTTCCCATTTATGCTGAAAATTTTCAATTACATTTAATTGATCCATGGTAGGTGGAGCATAGTAAGTTAAAAACCATTTAACAAAAGGAATTACACTTTTCTCCCTTTCTATATAAAGGTACAACATTTCTTTATATCTTTTAAGATCTTCTTGGTTCGTAGTCTTAAAATACCAAGTTCTAAATTCTTCATATTTAGAAAGATAAAATTGTTGATGAAGATCTTCTGCTGTTATTATTTTTACTGCATTTAAAATTTCATGTCTTTGAGTTAAATTTAAATAGTTATCCCACCAGCATCTTAATTGACCAGTAAATCCTGTTGTTATAAATTTAGCAGTATTATGGTCTGAATTACGATTGACCTTACATATAGAAGCGTATATTAAAATTTTATGTAAAACTTGATGAATTAAATATTCTGACATACCATCAATATTTCATTCATAAATAGAAGAGGCATCGTAACCAGTTTGATCAATAAAAAAGTTTTCCTAATACAAAATATCTTAAGGGGTTGATCTTTGATAATAAGCCCTCATAGGGGGTGCTTGAGAATACGTGTTAGTTTGTTTTTTAGGTTTAGAGTACAAAATTTTATTTAGCTCTTCAGACTGCATTTTGTGTAAAGAATATTCAAATTGTTGTATTTCAGTTTCAGATTGCTCTACCTTTTCTGTCTGTGAAATTACATTTAATGATAAATTTTTTAATTTATTTTTAAGTTCATTTATGAACTCATCTTCAACTTTATTATGAAAATTAAATGTTGAAATATCCACTGGAGGCTTAATGTTTACCTTTTCAATTTCAACCGGTGTTTTCTTTAAAGCTTGAGAAGACAAATCTTCTTGTTTTTGTTCTTTTATTAAATTCTCAATTCTACTCAAATGTTGTCCTACCACTTGTAGACAAACATTGGTGCAGTTATTTTGTTTGATAGAGATATTTCTCCCTATGTCATTATTATGTTTTAGAGAATAACAACATGCATAATTATTTCTCCTGATTCATTTGAATTTGAAGCTAGTTTTACGGCTTCATTTGTTGGAGGATAAAAACTATTGATACTTTTACCATCCAATGTTTCCCATTTATGCTGAAAATTTTCAATTACATTTAATTGATCCATGGTAGGTGGAGCATAGTAAGTTAAAAACCATTTAACAAAAGGAATTACACTTTTCTCCCTTTCTATATAAAGGTAAAACATTTCTTTATATCTTTTAAGATCTTCTTGGTTCATAGTCTTAAAATACCAAGTTCTAAATTCTTCATATTTAGAAAGATAAAATTGTTGATGAAGATCTTCTGCTGTTATTGCTTTTACTGCATTTAAAATTTCATGTCTTTGAGTTAAATTTAAATAGTTATCCCACCAACCTCTTAATTGGCCAGTAAATTCTGCTGTTATAAGCAGTAATATGGTCTGAATTACGATTGGCCTTACATATAGAAGCGTACATTTAAATTTTATGTAAAACTTGATGAGTTAAATATTCTAACATACCATCAATATTTCATTCATAAATAGAAGAGACATCGTAACCAGTTTGATCAATAAAAAAATTTTCCTCATACAAAATATCTTGAGGGGTTGATATTTGATAATAAGCCCTCATAGGGGGTGCTTGAGAATACGTGTTAGTTTGCTTTTTAGGTTTAGAATACACAATTTTATTTAGCTCTTCAGACCGCATTTTGTGTAAAGAATCTTCAAATTTTTGTATTTCAGTTTCAGATTAATCTACCATTTCTGCCTGTGAAATTACATTTAATGATAAATTTTTTAATTTATTTTTAAGTTCATTTATGAACTCATCTTCAAATTTATTATGATGATTAAATGTTGAAGTATCCACTGGAGGCTTAATGTTTACCTTTTCAATTTCAACCGATATTTTCTTTAAAGCTTGAGAAGACAAAGCTTCTTGTTTTTGTTTTTTTATTAAATTCTCAATTCTACTCAAGTGTTGTCGTACCACTTGTAGAAAAAATTGTGTAATTATTTTGTTTGATAGAGATATTTCTCCATATGTCATGATTATCTTTTAGAGAATAACAAGTATGCATAATTATTTCTCCTGATTCATTTGAATTTGAAGCTAGTTTTACGGCTTAATTTGTTAGAGGATAAAAACTATTGATACTTTTACCATCCAATGTTTCCCATTTATGCTGAAAATTTTCAATTACATTTAATTGATCCATGGTAGGTGGAGCATAGTAAGTTAAAAACCATTTAACAAAAGAAATTACCCTTTTCTCCCTTTCTATATAAAGGTAAAACATTTTTTTATATATTTTAAGATTTTCTTGGTTCATAGTCTTAAAAAACCAAGTTCTAAATTCTTCATATTTATTACTATTACTATTATTATTATTATTACTATTACTATTATTATTATTACTACTATTACTTGTAAGACCCCATATTAAAATTAAATAAGGATACTATTATCTTAAGAGTTCTCCTAATATGAATAAAATGATGGTAAAAACTTAGAATCGTTGTTGAAAGATTGATCATGAAGTTTGAGTTTCGAACGAATTGACTTTCCGGTCAAACTTAGTTTCGAAGGTGTGTAAACTTAAGAAGGGTGATTAAGTAAGTTTTTAAATGTTTTTAGGTCAAAATAATGCCTCCATTGAATCCGGAAGGTCGAAAAACATTGGGAGAGGTAATATGGGGTGTGTTAGAAGTTAGGAGGTTTTTTGGAGTTAAAACCTATTTTGGAGAGGATTTGGGTAGAAAGGAATTTGACACTACCTTAGTATTTTGGCCATAACTTTTTAATCCTAATTCAGATTGATCTTATATTTGGACAGAGTAGAAACTAGACTTAAAGGGCTACAAAAGTGTATTTCACGAAAATTTTCTAAATCGGCTTCTAAATAGGTCAAAATCGATCTGGAAGGTAAGGGTATACTGTCACCCGCGTCCGGACGCGTGTCGCAGAAAGTTGGGCAAAGAAACACGCGTCCGAACGCACCAAACCGGGGACTTCACGTCCCAGACCTGTTTTGGGTGTTCTCTCCAATCTTTACACTATAAATACCTAAGACTATCTCCCTTAGCCCCATTTCATAAATTCTAACCACTAGAGAGCCTTGGAGAGTAAGAAAGAAGGGGAGCAACACAAGATTGAAGGGGATTCTCACATTGGATTGGATCAAAATCTCTAGTTTTGCACACAACACTAAGGAAGCAAGGTAGGAGATTCTTCTTAAGTTCTTTCATTGAGGCTTAGGGTATTACATATGTATGTTTTCAATATTCTTGATAGTTATATGATAAATAGTTATGAGTTCTTGGTTTCTTTGTTACATAATTTTGAACAAAATAAATGTTTGGGTTCAAGAAACATTGTTCTTGAATTTCCAAAATCTTAGTTTTGCTAAATACATGTTTGGGTTATGAAAAATACATAAATTCTTGATTTCTAAATGCCTATTCTTGATTAAATCATGTTTTCATCTAATACTTATTCTTGTTCCAAGAAATTATGATTTTTGGCAAAACCCTAGAATTATGAATATCAAAATTGTGAAGATTTTCGTGATATGATATCTTGCATATTTTAATTCATTTGTTATTGTAGTATATTAAAAATTATGAAATTTTGCTACTTGAATTGTTAATAAAAATTGTGATTAGTTAAGATTGTGGTTGTTGAGAAAATTGTGGTTTCATCGCTTGTATGGTTTGTTGTGACGGACTTGAATTGCCTTCGAGAGCTGCCGTAGAGTGTTAGAGGTTAGTCTATCCCAGTGGGGGTGAGATGGTTTCCTAACACTTGTAGTGGATTGTTGTTTGTGAGAGTAACCACTATTGTTCACGTAGGTTCGAGGCTGAGGGATGGTATACCTTTCCTGGGAAGGATTCGTCAATGCCGTGGGAGATGGTATACGCCATTCCTAAAGTGTCTGTGATGTGCCCTGCGGGGAATGATTGAGATTGTGTGGTTGTGATGAGTGAACGAGGTAGAATCGTTGTGTAGATTCCTGAGAAGCAACCAACATATATGAGAATATGAAATGATGTTACTGAGTTATTTATTGATTGCTTTAATTTCTTGTAAGTTTATTCCTGTCATTGATTTACTGTATTTCATACACTTGAGATCATTATAACTATCATGGTTTTATTCTCAAAATCTATATATTCTATTTTCCAAAAGAGACTTGCCATCTTTTCTTTGTTTAAAAACCTTGTTGGGATTTGAGAGGGATTTCCTACGAGCTTTTGCTCACCCCCTACAATACCACTTACAGATTCTGACATATAAGAGGATGTCAATGTAGATGAGCAGACTGATTTCGAGCCATTGCAGGATCAAGATGTGGATCCTACCTTAGAGGAATTGAGTTGATCTATTTTTGGTTTAGAGTCTGGGAGATTTTTATGAAACAATGTTTTAGCTAGATTTATTATTCCGCAGCTAGTTATTTTTGGTTTTGAATTGTAAGCTGGAGAAGTTTCAATGTTTTAATGGCTTTAGAATTTATTCCTTGTCAAACGAATGAATGATTTATTATTTAATGGTTATTTTTAGTTGCTCTCATGGTTGGATGGTTTGTAGATAGTAATGTCTTCCAGGGTGGATTTTGGGGCGTTACAAGTTTGGTATCAGAGCTTAGGAATTAGGTCTTACATGGGAGCTGTATGTTGTGGACTATCACTGGAGTATTAGGTTCGGATGGAGAAACTCTAGGGTTGAATTTGTTTGAAGTAATATGTTTATAAGATAAGTGTGATTTTTTGTTTAATTAGGTTAGGAATTAATTATTTGTTTGGATTCATGGATTAGCTAGCTTTGAGGAGTTGACGAAAATTTGAGATTTATATTCTAGTTTTATATCATGTCATTTTGGACTAGTCTAGGAGATAGATGATAATTTGGCTTTTGGTTTGTAAATAATGCTAGGCATGGATCTTTATGCAAGTCATATTATCTATATTGGAGATGAGTATGAGATAGGATTTGTGACAAAAGACACCCAAACTCGAGTTGGACAAGTATAGCAGAACCATCAGTCCAGCAGACTACCTTTCACTAATTTGATCATAACTCTTTGTTGGAAAGTCCAAATGGTGCACCGTCTTTTTTGTTAGAATCTTAACTCGTATATCTTTCCAACTATCTAGGTCACTTATGCTAGCAATGCCTAAATTAAATTAGTTTATTCTCCGAAGTTGATCGAAAATCTGCACTGTGGTATTCCTTGTATAGCAAAGTGTCGTACTTTTCTTCTTAGACTCTGAAGGACTTATTCTTAAGCAAGCTTCCACTCTATTTAGGCTTTGATTTAGAGACACCCCCATGTTGATTGGAGTATTTTGATGGATAACAATATAAAATGTGACTATGATTTGGTGGCTTGTTGCCTCTAAGTATTCTATTCTACTATTAGTGTTGATTATATTTTTAGAAGTAAAGGAGATGTGATAACCCAATTTGGATGTGGGAGGTAAGGTCAACTTGGATATTTTTTAAGATGGATTAAGTTTTGAATTAACAAGGTTATGGAAAGTTATGTATATTACTTAAAAGTCATGAAAAATTAAGGAATGAATGTAGTTTTGATTTTACGATATGAACTATGGGAGTGTTATGTTTTCCTCTAGGGTGAGTACGATGGTATGAGATAGTATATTTCTCAAATACGATCAATTGAAGGAATATGGTGAAGTAACCTCGAATAGGAGCTTATTTTTGGAATAATGATTGGAATTTTGGTAATAAGTCTTAAATGGATAGGAGGTTGTCTCATAACTATGTACTTGAGGTTCCCAATATTAATTTGAAAATAGTATGGAGTATTGATTGAATTTATTTTGGAAGCATTAATGGATTAGAAGGGTCATAAGTTGGATACTCATTGATGATGATATACTTAGGTAAACTTATTTCGTGGTGGACTTAGTTTACTATACTTAGACTCTATAAAGTATTAACAATCAAGAATCTTGGTTAAGTATGGAGTTAATAGTTGACTTGTATTTACAAATTTTGATTAGAAATTTGAAGTCGAGTTATGGAAACGAACTCATAGACATGTAAAAAGGAAATCAAGGAGGCCTGACTAAGTTGTGGTAGTTACCTTTGACCCTATATACTGTAGGATTAAATATTATAGAGGTTTAAAGGTTTGAGGACAGATATAGCAGACAATTATTGAAACAAGGATGATATCCAAAGTTTGATATGAACTTCTATTGTTACGTGGGATTTTTCAATGTTATTGGAGTTGTGTTGGGGGATTATGGAGTTCTTTTTCTTGTCTCTTTTAGTACACTATTAAGATAGGTTTGATTAGTTATACTTGAGGATTGTTGGCATGAGTATTGAAGATTCGAACTTTATGATTAGTGGTGATAATTGGAAAAATGTAATTTTAGGAATCAATGATGATACCTATGCAGATTGGCTTTGACATAAATGTAGAAACCTTATGTAATTTTTGGGATAAATGACTATGGTTATCCTAGTAATTAGCAAATCTTTATTATCTTGGGGATTATGAATAATGATTAAGACTATGATGACTAATGTGGGTAAATTGGAGAACATTGGTTTAATCATTGGGAGTCTTGTTTTAGTTTTGATTATATCATAAGAAGTCTGGTGATAGGGAATTGAGAGATATTTTGGGATCCTTGACAGTCTATCTTCACATTTTGGCATATTACAAGATATATATTGTAATGGATTGTATCATAGAGATTCGAAAGTATAGGTATCGTGAAAAGAGTTGCGATGTTAAAGAAAGCCACTAAGAATTGATTACATGGTTATTAGTTCTAGCTCAAGGTTAGAGATTGATAATGAATACTTGGGAGATAGAAAATAATTGACCTTAATCGAGTTGGTGAACATGTAGAAATGTTAAGATTGATCTAAAAGTATGAATCCGGATACAAATGAGTTATGAAGGGGATTGTAAGGCTTATTGATTTGAGCTTAAGATTGTGGACTGAGAGCAAATATCTTGGAGATATAACTTGACACTTAGACTAAGTATTATAGTTAGGTAATTACTAAAATTCCCTGTGAATGGATTAGATGGATCGTTAGTGTACACATTTTAGAAGTTATAATTGGAGGATAAATGTGGTTAGATTTCAGTTGTACACTTTGGTGAAATTTGACATATCTTCTCAAAACTTTCAAACCAATGGAAATTTTTAGCTTGTGGCTAGTTTTGATTTGTGAATTGGTGGATGTTAATTTATATCAGAGTGCGCAGCGAGCTATTGGATTAGATTTAATATTAGTGGAATTAACCATTAGTTACGGTTATAGTGGTGAATGTAGAGAGTATAAACTTGAAGAGTGAGATTCAATTTCTTGGAAAACTTGGTGTATAGTTTGATGGTTATAATTGTTGGGAATCTTGAGATGTCCACTGAACTACAGAAATTGATAAGTGTCCATAGGATGTGAAGTTATTATTAGATTTTAAATGTTGTAAGTTTCTCTAGTCTAGTGAGAAACAAAGTCATTAAGAATGATACCTCTATTTAAGGAATCGTTGTAGATCTTGTCGTAATGGCATTACTAAGTTTTGGATTATAACATAATTTGGGTATAGGAATGATGAGTAATCCCATTAGTGAAATTGAATTTGGTTGTTGTGAAATGCTTATGGATATGCTACATGTAAAAAGCAAACATGAGATTTTTAAAATGATTGGTACATTCAAAAGAGAAGTGATATCCGATGAATAGAAAATAAGTTGAAGATCTAGCAGTTATGCATGATATGAAATTAGTTTAGACAATCAAATAGAATTATTTAGTATAAAGAATAATCAAAAGTAGTGAATGAAGGTAAACGTGAGGACTTCACTAACTGCAGTGACGGTATAAGTTGAAGGGATGGATTTAAAATTAGGATATGATGTTCTATTTTAATCTTGGCTTTGATGTTTAAAGGATGAATAGAAGTGGAGACATCATGACCAAATGAGAATTAGATAGACTAACTTGACGATTAAGTTTCGAGGACGAAACTTTCTTTTAGGGTGGTGGATTGTAAGATCCCATATTAAAATTAAATAAGGATACTATTATCTTAAGAGTTCTCCTAATATGAATAAAATGGTGGTAAAAATTTAGAATCATTGTTGAAAGATTGATCATGAAGTTTGAGTTTCGAACGAATTGACTTTCCGGTCAAACTTAATTTCGAAGGTGTGTAAGCTTAAGAAGGGTGATTAAGTAAGTTTTTAAATGTTTTTAGGTCAAAATAATGCCTCCATTGAATCCGGAAGGTCAAAAAACATTGGGAGAGGTAATATGGGGTGTGTTAGAAGTTAGGAGGTATTTTGGAGTTAAAACCTATTTTGGAGAGGATTTGGGTAGAAAGGAATTTGACAATACCTTAGTATTTTGGCCATAACTTTTTACTCTTAATTCCGATTGATCTTATATTTGGAAATTAGAAACTATACTTAAAGGGCTACAAAAGTGTATTTCACGAAAATTTTCTAAATCGGCTTCTAAATAGGTCAAAAGCAATCTGGAAGGTAAGAGTATACTGTCACCTGTGTCCGGACGGGAATAGACACGCGTCCGGACGCGTGTCGCAGAAAGTTGGGCGAAGAAACATGCGTCCGGACACAAAGAAACATGCGTCCGGACGCACCAAATCGGGGGCTTCATATCCCAGACCTGTTTTGGGTGTTCTCTCCAATCTTTACACTATAAATACCTAAGGCTATCTCCCTTAGCCCCATTTCATAAATTCTCACCACTAGAGAGTCTTGGAGAGTAAGAAAGAAGGGGAGCAACACAAGATTGAAGGGGATTCTCACATTGGATTGGATCAAAATCTCTAGCTTTGCACACAACACTAAGGAAGCAAGGTAGGAGATTCTTCTCAAGTTTTTTCATTGAGGCTTAGGGTATTACATATGTATGTTTTCAATATTCTTGATAGTTATATGATAAATAGTTATGAGTTCTTGGTTTCTTTGTTATTGAAACATAGTTTTGAACAAAATACATGTTTGTGTTCAAGAAACATTGTTCTTGAATTTCCAAAATCTTAGTCTTGTTGAATACATGTTTGGGTTATGAAAAATACATGGATTCTTGATTTCTAAATGTCTATTCTTGATTAAATCATTTTTTCATCTAATACTTGTTCTTGTTCCAAGAAATTATGATTTTTGGCAAAACCCTATAATTCTGAATATCAAAATTGTGAAGGTTTTTGTGATATGATCTCTTGCATATTTTAATTCCTTTATTATTGTAGTATGTTAAAAATTATGAAATTGTGCTACTTGAATTGTTAATGAAAATTGTGATTAGTTAAGATTGTGGTTGTTGAGAAAATTGTAGTTTCATCTCTTGTATGGTTTGTTGTGACAAACTTGAATTGTCTTCAAGAGCTGCCGTTGTAAAACCCGAGAAAATTTCAACCTTTGTGAAAAAGGGCAAAACGGTAAATTGCCACTACAGTACAGGTTGTAAACCTGAATTTTTCTAGAACTCGGATGACGAAACGGACCTCACCGTTGGATTCGTCTCGCGAAATCTAGTTACCCTGTCAAATTTCATTAAATTCCGAGTTAGTCGGATTTTTCGCGTTTTACGAGGCGGTCGAGCCTCGGGAGACCCAAAAACGAGATTCTGATTTAAAATTTTAAATTTTGGGAAATAAATGACGGCAAGTTAAAATAAAAATATTTTGAACTTGAACCGGAGCGAAATTTAATCGTTTCGGGGTTAAAACGGACCCGGGAAATAAGGACTGTGTGGCGCGTTGTGGGCCAAGTATTTAAAGGGTACTTAAAGGGGAGAAAATCAGATTTTCTCCCCAGTTGTTAGCTCAGCCGATAACGTGAGAGGAAGAGAGGGAAAATCCAAAACCTCTCCACCTTCTCTCTACGATCTACGAAGATTGGGAGCTCCAATCCACTCGGGCCAAGAACAAAAGTCGTTCTCCTCGCCAAGGGCTACAAAACCATACCAAGGAGGTCGGGTTTTGGAGAGAATCCAAGGACGGGATTTTTGGAGGCTAGGGCTTTGGGATAGGATCGGGTTTTGGAGGCTTCCTACGGTTATTCTACACGCTACAAGAGGTAGGGTTTCCTCCTACTAAGGTTCATTCCAAACCTAGAATGTTTTAATGAAATGGGTAGGATGATTGGTTGTGTATCTCTTGCCCCTTTTGTTTGATTTGGGTAAAATTGGGTATATGAAATTGTTCCAATGTGATTCTTGGATTATGTGAATTGTGGGCATGCTATGTGCTTACATTATGCCATGAGACTTGAAGTATGTTATTACTTGATTATGTGATGACATGTTTGGGTGTTGTCCAAGATAAAATGTTGATATATATATACGTGGTTGTAATATATTGACATTGTAGGGAATAATGGGAATTATATGCTTATGATATAAATTGCCATGAAATATGTGAAATATGATTAGAATGTTCAAGTGTTACTCATAGCATATTGAACATGATAATATTGTTGAAATGAGACATCACATTTCATATGCACGGGAGCATTGCACTTAGTGGGTGTGTGTGCATGGTGGTTGTCTTCACCACGCTTGGTGGATGACGAGTGGGCTCGGGTAAGACGGGTTGATGACCTAGTCGAGTCGCACGGTTTGCATGGTTGTTAGGGTTGGGGTAGCAAGAAGGGCTAGACTATCCCTCGGGTGAGAGACCCGGTGATTGGATACGCACTCCGTTGGTATAAGAGTCCATAAAGTGTGTCGGTGTACGCGAAACCGTTGGTGGAAGTCCATGAATTCCGTGTCGGTTGGGTGCCGTTGGTGTAAGTCCATAAATATCCACCCCAAGAAAGACCCTAGAATGAAAAATCATTTGATGTGCAACATCAATGACGGATTAGTACACATTGGCAATTGCATGTGTAGAGGAGCAGGGAAGGGCTCGGTTGATATGCATGAGTGAGTCTCACCTCATTCCATAGCATGACATTGCAATTTCCATCATTGAATATATTTCCTTGCTTGGAATGTTATGAATTGTGGTTTTGTGGCATGTGAACATTTCATATGCATATAGGTTGGGGAGTAGCCTCATTAGGAAATACCCTATTGAGCGTGGCTCACCCTTTGTGGGAAAAACATTTCAGGTGCGGGGTTCACACCGGCGGACGGCTCCCATTTCGAGCCCCAAGGTTGAAGAAAGCCGACTTGTGGCTTTTATTGTTGTTTTGTAAAAGCTTTTGAAAAGAATTCCATTTTGATATGTAAATGTATGGAATCAATTGTAATAGAACTTGTATAAACCATGTTTTATATGGAAATCCTTGTCAAACATGTATTTGATGAGTTGGGAAGGGTTTTGAATGGATTGGAAAGGAAAAATGGTTGAAAATGGCAAAACTGGGCAGAGAGTACCGGTACTGGGTACCGGTACTGAATGGTACCGGTACTGGACACCGGTACCCCATTTCCAGTGGGTTGACAGTACCGGTACCGGGTACCGGTACTGAATGGTACCGGTACTGGACACCGGTACCCCATTTCCAGTGGGTTGACAGTACCGGTACCGGGTACCGGTACTGAATGGTACCGGTACTGGATACCGGTACCCCATTTCCAGTGGGCTGACAGTACCGGTACCGGGTACCGGTACTGAATGGTACCGGTACTGGGTACCGGTACTCCCTTCAAAATTTTCAGATTTTCACACTGCTTCGCCCTATTTTCAATCTACGTTTCCTTTCCCTCCAATGATGTAAATGGAGTATAAATCATGGTATATCGAATATTGGTTGAACTCAAATGAATAATCGAATCCGGTTAACAATGGTGAATTAAGATCCCGGTTAAGGGGATGCTACTACCGTGGTGTTAGGTTGAGTGACATCCATGGTTATTTCCGCGGGTTGACGGGTGGTCAACGGTTAATATAGGACCCCCGGAGATTGGGGCGTCACAGCTTGGTATCAGAGCATAGGTATACGATTTACCTAGGGCTTGATGGGGCATGGGTTTAGACCATAGCATTCATTGTACATTACATGTTATGTGATATGTGATATGTGTATTATATGCATGGTAAAAAAAAAAAAAATGTGTATGGAAATGGACACACTAGGGTTAGAGAACTTAACCTTGGGAGTGGGAAAGCAAATGAACGGGAAGGTTCAAAGCGTAAGGGTCCACTATTGGAGGCATACGCTCTACTAGTGAGACAATGAGAAAGATTTGAGCGTTTTAACTTTGATCCCTATCTAAGGATACTAAGTTGCTGTGCCATTGCCATTTGACTTGTGTGTAGATGGCAAGTGGAAGAAGAGGACGTCGAGGCGGTGGGCGGAACAATAACCAACCACCACCGGTCTTCGATCAACGAGCGTTTACGGAAACCATGGGCCTGATGGCGGCTACTGTTGCACAAGCTAGTGCAAATGCCGGACATGGAGGCGCGAGTAACCTCCAACAGTTTAAAGCACACAAACCTCCAGTCTTCATGGGAGGGGCGGACCCGATGGTGGCCGACCATTGGTTCCGGCAAGTCAACAAGATCTTAGGGGCGATGGAGGTCACCTCAGACGCTACTAAGATAAGGCTAGCTGCATTCCAGCTAGAAGGAGAAGCCCAATTGTGATGGGATTGGGTGACGGCCTCGAAGAACTTAGAGGCCATGACATGGGGAGAGTTCAAGGAGCTCTTCATGGGTAAATATTTCCCAACGGCCGTTCGACATGCAAAGGCCCGCGAGTTTCTAGATTTGAAGCAAGGGTCAATGACAGTGATGGAGTATGTGGCTAAGTTCACCGAATTAGCCCGATTTGCTGATGATTACGTGGCCACGGATATGGCCAAGGTAAGAAGGTTTGAGGATGGGTTGAAGCTATCCATCCGGGGAAAGATTGTGGGCCTCCGCCTGCAAGACTTGGACTCTATGGTCGAGACAGCTATGGCCATTGAGAGGGAGGTGGACGATGCTCGAAGCATCCGTGAGGCGGGTGCTAAGGATAAGAAGAAGGAGGGCCAATCCTCTTCTTCTAGTTCGGGGAAGAAACAGAGGACCTCTGCTCCTCAAGGACAGGGCCGCGGCTATCAAGGCCAAGGCCAAGGTCAGCTTTCCCAAGGCGGGAGAAACTTCAGGACTACCTACCAGGCGGGCCAGAAGACATGTTTCCATTGCCACCAACCGGGGCATATGAAGCGGGATTGTCCGCAGAGGCAAGGATCCCAGAGCTATGGGACACCTCAGTCCCAGTCATCAGTGGGGCAGTCGCAGACACGCCTTGTTCCTCCCTACCCCACCACGGGCCAGGGAAACCAGTATCAGTTCCAGGGCGCTACTCAGGCCCCTACCACCTTTCGAGCGGGGACTCCGCAGTCGGGCTAGATGGGCCAAGGTATGGGTCGAGGCCGAGGACAGGGCATGCAGGCCGGGACTTCGGGGACCCAGGGGCGTGCCTACGCCATTACACCTCAGGCTGAGCCAGTGGACCAGTCAGTCATTCAGGGTACATTTCTACTTTCTCGCCTATGGACTAAAGTGTTATTTGATTCTGGTGCATCACATTCATTCATTTCTGCATCATGTGTGAGGGATTTGGGCTTAGAGGTTGATGCATTGGAAGAGCCGTTGTATGTGAATTCACCCCTAGGAGCTAGGGTGTGTGTGAATCAGATATGTCGGGGTTGTGAGCTAGAGATCTCGGGGATTCTACTCACCGTGGACCTTAGGGTTATGGACATGTCGGAATTCGATGTCATCCTTGGGATGGACTGGTTGGCGGCATATCGGGTCGTTATTGATTGTGACAGGAAGAGGGTCACCGCCTATACACCAGACGGTGTTTGTTTCAAGTTTCAGGGGGAAAAGCATGATGTTTTGCCTCAAGTCGTGTATGATTCGCGATGGCATGGGAAATTGATGGGTTGGCTTGCGAGCCTTACCCTGGAGGACGAGGCAAGACAAGAATTGGGTCTACCTCGGGTGGTGTGCGAGTATGAGGACGTCTTTCCGAACGAGTTACCGGGATTACCTCCCCATAGGGATGTGGACTTTAGCATTGAGTTGCATCCGGGTACTTCGCCCATTTCTATGACTCCACATAGGATGGCGCCAGCTGAGTTGCAAGAACTCAAAGTCCAATTACAAGAATTATTGGACAAGGGCTTTATTAGACCGAGTACCTCACCTTGGGGCGCTCCGGTGCTGTTTGCCAAGAAGAAGGATAAGACCCTTCGATTGTGTATAGACTATCGGCAGTTGAACCGGGTCACCATCAAGAATAGGTACCCTTTGCCGAGGATCGATGATCTGTTTGATCAGCTGAGGGGAGCGCGGGTCTATTCAAAAATAGATCTCCGCACGGGCTACCATCAGTTGAGGATTAGGGAGTCAGATATCCCTAAGACGGCGTTCAGAACGCGGTACGGGCATTTCGAGTTCACGGTGATGCCATTTGGGTTGACGAATGCCCCAGCGGCATTCATGGATCTCATGCATAGGGTGTTCCAGCCCTATTTAGATCAGTTTGTCGTAGTGTTTGTTGATGACATCCTGATCTACTCCAAGACAGAGGAGGAGCATGAGGGTCACTTAAGGATTGTTCTCCAGACCTTGAGGGACCACCAGTTGTACGCCAAGTTCAGCAAGTGTGAATTTTGGCTTACGGAGGTGAAATTTTTGGGACACGTGGTGTCGGCTTCGGGGGTATCAGTTGATCCGGAGAAAGTCGAGGCAGTTATGAGCTGGGAGAGGCCAAGGTCAGTCTTCGAGATACGTAGTTTCTTGGGATTAGCAGGGTATTACCGGAGGTTCATCGAGGACTTCTCCCGACTAGCCGCACCTATGACTAGATTGACCCGGAAGGAGGTCAAGTTCGAGTGGAATGATTCGTGTGAGAAGGCATTCCAAGAACTGAAGAGGAGGCTCACTTCAGCTCCTATCTTGATTGTTCCAGAAAGGGGACAAAACTACACGGTATATTGCGATGCCTCCAAAGACGGACTGGGTTGTGTCTTGATGCAGTCCGGGAGAGTGGTGGCTTATGGTTCTCGACAGTTGAAGAATCACGAGCAGAATTACCCCACGCATGACATGGAATTGGCGGCCATAGTCTTTGCCTTGAAGGCTTGGCGCCACTATTTGTATGGTGAACGATTTGAAGTGTTTTCGGACCACAAAAGTCTGAAGTACATCTTCACTCAGCGGGACCTCAACATGAGGCAGCGTAGGTGGATGGAGTACCTAGAAGACTATGACTTCATTTTGCATTACCACCCTGGTAAGGCAAATGTGGTGGCTGACGCACTTAGTCGGAAGTCACGGGGTGTCTTAGCTAGTGTGGCTTCCCGGGAGTGGCGGATGCTTGAGGCCGTGGGCCAATTTGGGCTGCATTATCGGGGTCGGACTCAGGGTGTTTTAGGGAGTTTGGTGGCTACGCCTTCCCTACTGAGCAGAGTGATTGAGTCACAGAGACAGGACTCAGAGTTATCATCCATCAGGGACCGAGTGCAGGTGGGTACTGGTGACGAGGGCTGGGCCATTCACTCGGATGACAGTCTTCGGTTTAGGGGAAGGGTTGTGGTTCCCCAGTCGGCGGAGCTGAGAGAGGAGATCCTCAGGGAGTTCCATTGCTCTCGTTTTGCGGTGCACCCAGGCGGCACGAAGATGTATCATGATCTTCGTCGCCAGTATTATTGGAGCAGAATGAAGAGGCAAATTGGCGACTTTGTCAGTAGATGCCTCACATGTCAACAGATTAAAGCCGAGCACCAGAGACCAGCAGGGTTGCTCCAGCCCTTGGAAGTGGTTGAGTGGAAGTGGGAGCACGTTACAATGGACTTTGTGACCCACTTGCCACGGACATCGCGGGGACATGATGCGGTGTGGGTGATAGTGGACCGGCTTACGAAGTCGGCACACTTTTTGGCGGTGCGGATGACCTTCACTCTGGAGGAATTTTGCAGGTTGTACATAAGGGAGATAGTCCGGTTGCATGGGGTACCCGTATCTATAGTATCGGATCGGGATCCCAGGTTTACGGCTCACTTTTGGGAGAGTTTCCAGCGAGCCATGGGGACTCAGTTGAGGATGAGCACAGCCTTTCACCCCCAGACAGATGGTCAGTCAGAGAGGACCATTCAGACGTTAGAGGACATGCTACGAGCATGTGTCCTAGACCTCAAGGGTAGTTGGGAAGAGCATTTACCCTTAGTGGAATTCGCCTATAATAACAGCTATCAGGCGAGCATACGGATGGCACCCTATGAGGCGCTTTATGGGAGGCCTTGTCGTTCTCCGATTTGTTGGACTGAGGTTGGAGAAAGACCCTCTACTGGCCCAGAATTAATAAGAGACACCTCGGAGAAGGTGGACCTAATAAAGAAACGTCTTCTCACGGCTCAAAGCCGGCAGAAGAGTTACGCCGATAGAAGGCGGCGACCTCTGGAGTTTGAGGTGGGAGATCATGTCTTCTTAAAGGTGATGCCCAAGAGAGGAGTTGTCAGATTCGGCAAGCGAGGAAAGCTGTCGCCGAGATATATTGGGCCCTTCGAGATACTTGAGAGAGTTGGCACTGTGGCTTACAGATTGGCGTTACCGCCAACTTTATCGGGTGTTCACGCCGTATTCCATGTCTCCATGCTCCGGAAGTATACTCCAGATCCGACGCATGTTGTGGATTGGGGCGAGCTCATAGTTGATGCGGATGGGACCTTCGAGGAGGGACCAGTGCGTGTCATGGATAGCCGAGAGCAGGTTTTGCGAGGCAAGACCGTGAGGCTAGTGAAGGTGTTGTGGCAGCACCGAGGAGTGGAGGAGGCAACATGGGAGCGTGAGGACACCATACGTGCCAACTATCCTTTCTTATTTGAGGATGGAGGTACATTCTTATAGTCATTTAGTATTATATGACTGTTGCATATGCGTGTAATTATGTGTGCATGAGTGTGTGAATTTCGGGGACGAAATTCTTTTAAGGGGGGAAGAATGTAAAACCCGAGAAAATTTCAACCTTTGTGAAAAAGGGCAAAACGGTAAATTGCCACTACAGTACAGGTTGTAAACCTGAATTTTTCTAGAACTCGGATGACGAAACGGACCTCACCGTTGGATTCGTCTCGCGAAATCTAGTTACCCTGTCAAATTTCATTAAATTCCGAGTTAGTCGGATTTTTCGCGTTTTACGAGGCGGTCGAGCCTCGGGAGACCCAAAAACGAGATTCTGATTTAAAATTTTAAATTTTGGGAAATAAATGACGGCAAGTTAAAATAAAAATATTTTGAACTTGAACCGGAGCGAAATTTAATCGTTTCGGGGTTAAAACGGACCCGGGAAATAAGGACTGTGTGGCGCGTTGTGGGCCAAGTATTTAAAGGGTACTTAAAGGGGAGAAAATCAGATTTTCTCCCCATTTGTTAGCTCAGCCGATAACGTGAGAGGAAGAGAGGGAAAATCCAAAACCTCTCCACCTTCTCTCTACGATCTACGAAGATTGGGAGCTCCAATCCACTCGGGCCAAGAACAAAAGTCGTTCTCCTCGCCAAGGGCTACAAAACCATACCAAGGAGGTCGGGTTTTGGAGAGAATCCAAGGACGGGATTTTTGGAGGCTAGGGCTTTGGGATAGGATCGGGTTTTGGAGGCTTCCTACGGTTATTCTACACGCTACAAGAGGTAGGGTTTCCTCCTACTAAGGTTCATTCCAAACCTAGAATGTTTTAATGAAATGGGTAGGATGATTGGTTGTGTATCTCTTGCCCCTTTTGTTTGATTTGGGTAAAATTGGGTATATGAAATTGTTCCAATGTGATTCTTGGATTATGTGAATTGTGGGCATGCTATGTGCTTACATTATGCCATGAGACTTGAAGTATGTTATTACTTGATTATGTGATGACATGTTTGGGTGTTGTCCAAGATAAAATGTTGATATATATATACGTGGTTGTAATATATTGACATTGTAGGGAATAATGGGAATTATATGCTTATGATATAAATTGCCATGAAATATGTGAAATATGATTAGAATGTTCAAGTGTTACTCATAGCATATTGAACATGATAATATTGTTGAAATGAGACATCACATTTCATATGCACGGGAGCATTGCACTTAGTGGGTGTGTGTGCATGGTGGTTGTCTTCACCACGCTTGGTGGATGACGAGTGGGCTCGGGTAAGACGGGTTGATGACCTAGTCGAGTCGCACGGTTTGCATGGTTGTTAGGGTTGGGGTAGCAAGAAGGGCTAGACTATCCCTCGGGTGAGAGACCCGGTGATTGGATACGCACTCCGTTGGTATAAGAGTCCATAAAGTGTGTCGGTGTACGCGGAACCGTTGGTGGAAGTCCATGAATTCCGTGTCGGTTGGGTGCCGTTGGTGTAAGTCCATAAATATCCACCCCAAGAAAGACCCTAGAATGAAAAATCATTTGATGTGCAACATCAATGACGGATTAGTACACATTGGCACTTGCATGTGTAGAGGAGCAGGGAAGGGCTCGGTTGATATGCATGAGTGAGTCTCACCTCATTCCATAGCATGACATTGCAATTTCCATCATTGAATATATTTCCTTGCTTGGAATGTAATGAATTGTGGTTTTGTGGCATGTGAACATTTCATATGCATATAGGTTGGGGAGTAGCCTCATTAGGAAATACCCTATTGAGCGTGGCTCACCCTTTGTGGGAAAAACATTTCAGGTGCGGGGTTCACACCGGCGGACGGCTCCCATTTCGAGCCCCAAGGTTGAAGAAAGCCGACTTGTGGCTTTTATTGTTGTTTTGTAAAAGCTTTTGAAAAGAATTCCATTTTGATATGTAAATGTATGGAATCAATTGTAATAGAACTTGTATAAACCATGTTTTATATGGAAATCCTTGTCAAACATGTATTTGATGAGTTGGGAAGGGTTTTGAATGGATTGGAAAGGAAAAATGGTTGAAAATGGCAAAACTGGGCAGAGAGTACCGGTACTGGGTACCGGTACTGAATGGTACCGGTACTGGACACCGGTACCCCATTTCCAGTGGGTTGACAGTACCGGTACCGGGTACCGGTACTGAATGGTACCGGTACTGGACACCGGTACCCCATTTCCAGTGGGTTGACAGTACCGGTACCGGGTACCGGTACTGGATACCGGTACCCCATTTCCAGTGGGCTGACAGTACCGGTACCGGGTACTGGGTACCGGTACTCCCTTCAAAATTTTCAGATTTTCACACTGCTTCGCCCTATTTTCAATCTACGTTTCCTTTCCCTCCAATGATGTAAATGGAGTATAAATCATGGTATATCGAATATTGGTTGAACTCAAATGAATAATCGAATCCGGTTAACAATGGTGAATTAAGATCCCGGTTAAGGGGATGCTACTACCGTGGTGTTAGGTTGAGTGACATCCATGGTTATTTCCGCGGGTTGACGGGTGGTCAACGGTTAATATAGGACCCCCGGAGATTGGGGCGTCACAGCCGTAGAGTGTTAGAGCTTAGTCTATCCCAGTGGGGGTGAAATGGTTTCCTAACACTTGTAGTGGATTTTTTGTGAGAGCAACCACTATTGTTCACGTGGGTTCGAGGCTGAGGGATGGTATACCTTTCCTGGGAAGGATTCGTCAATGCCGTGGGAGATGGTATACGTCATTCCTAAAGTGTCTGTGATGTGCCCTGCGGGGAATGATTGAGATTGTGTGGTTGTGATGGGTGAACGAGGTAAAATCGTTGTGTAGATTCCTGAGAAGCAACCAACATACATGAGAATATGGAATGATGTTACTGAGTTATTTATTGATTGCTTTAATTTCTTGTAAGTTTATTCCTGTCATTGATTTACTATATTCCATACACATGAGATCATTACAACTATCATGGTTTTATTCTCAAAATCTATATATTCTATTTTCCAAAAGAGACTTGCCATCTTTTATTTGTTTAAAAACATTGTTGGGATTTGAGAGGGATTTCCTACGGGCTTTTGCTCACCCCCTACAATACCACTTACATATTCTGACATAGAAGAGGATGTCAATGTAGATGAGCAGACTGATTTCGAGCCATTGCAGGATCAAGATGAAGATCCTACCTTAGAGGAATTGAGTTGATCTATTTTTGGTTTAGAGTCTGAGAGATTTTTATGAAACAATGTTTTAGCTAGATTTATTATTCCGATGCTAGATATTTTTGGTTTTGAATTGTAAGCGGGAGAAGTTTCAATGTTTTAATGGCTTTAGAATTTATTCCTTTTCAAATGGATGAATGATTTATTACTTAATGGTTATTTTTAGTTGCTCTCATAGTTAGATGGTTTGTAGATAGTAATGTCTTCTAGGGTGGATTTTGGGGCGTTACATTACTATTATTATTATTATTATTATTATTATTATTACTACTACTACTACTACTATTATTATTACTATTATTATTATTATTATTACTATTATTATTTATATTATTATTACTAGTATTACTATTATTATTATTAGTACTACTATTATTAATATTACTATTATTATTACTATTACTATTACTATTATTATTGCTATTACTATTATTAGTATTATTACAATTACTATTACTATTACTATTATTGTTAGTATTATTATTGCTATGGCTATTGCTATTACTATTACTATTATTATTATTATTATTATTATTATTATTATTATTATTATTATTATTATTATTACTACTACTACTACTACTAGTATTATTATTATTATTATTATTATTATTATTATTATTATTATTATTACTATTACTATTATTATTAGTTTTATTATTATTATTATTATTATTTCTATTATTCTTATTACTATTATTATTATTATTATTGCTATTTTTATTATTATTACTATTATTATTATTACTATTACTATTACTATTATTATTATTATTATTATTATTATTATTATTATTATTATTATTATTATTATTATTACTACTACTACTACTACTACAATTGTTAGATAGTAGATTTGATTCGGTGACCTCGACTCCCTCAAGGTGGGATAATCTCGGCTGGATTTTTAGGTCTGTACAAATCCAGCTAAAAAATATTTAAATATGCATGAATATAATGAGAAAGTACTACATATCGCATTACAATAATTTTACCAAACTTCAGGTCTGTAATTTATGTGCGATTTTCTAAATAAAATTTCTCCATACTTTAGGTACTATATTTTTCATGTTCTTCAAGAATATAATGTATATTAAATTTTTTTCTGTACTACATGACAATTTATACAAAAAAATTATGTACTATAGGTACATAATTTATGTGCTTCTGGCACTAATTTCATATATAATAACAAATTAAAGAGAGAATAATAAACACCCACATCATGTTTTATTATAACATGTATGATGTTTAAATTAAAATGAATAGATCCATAATACCCGATTTTACCTTTAAATATAGAATATTATTTGGCTATGACTTAGCTGGCTAACTTTTGTGCTGATAACGTATTGTGAAATGAACGAAATTGTGGCGCCCCAGAAATCGGGGTCCTTAATTTAATAAAATTCGGACAGAGTCTCCTTTGTACGGGGAGCTCTACCCAAACACACAACCTGTGCAATTATACTACATTGACCACACCGGATCCATTTATGAATAAATATTGACCACACTGGGTCCATTTATAAGTAACATCGACCACACCGGGTCCAATTATCCATACTCATATAATAACATGCAATGTTACATTAAAATAGTCCATATGAGTTTGATTACAGTTCTTTTACATACAATTACTTGTCCAAAATGAATTTACATGAAGTCTTACAAAAATAAGATTTAAAAGCCACATGTCGGCTTTTCTTCAACCATGGGGGTCCGGTTGAGAGCCATCTGCCGACGCATATCCCGCACCTGAAATGTTTTCCCATAAAGGGTGAGTCATGCTCAATAAAGTATCTCCTAAAGAGGCTACTCCCCAACCTAGATGCATATGAAATGTTCACACGCAACATTTAACAAGCAACAACCATTCCAATCAAGAATATATAATTCAATGATAAGAATTACTATGTCATGTCATGAAATGAGATGAGACTCACTCATGCAATTTCAACCCGAGCCCTCATTGGCTCCCACAACAAATGCCATGTCATGTATTTAAAACCGGACATTCCAAGCCCCGCCATAGATGTTGTACATCCAATGGCCATTTTAAAATCTCTGGGTCTTTCTTGGGGTGGGTATTTTATGGACTTACACCAAGGGTAACCCAACCCACACGGGATTTATGGACTTCCACCGAGGGTTCCGCGTACACCCACACACTTTATGGACCGAACCAAGGGAGTGCGTACCCCAACTACCGGGTCTTACACCCGAGGGATCTTCTTGCTAACCCCGACCCTATTTACCATGCAAACTGTACGACTCAGTCGGATCTTCAATCCAACACTCCCGAGCCTACCCATCATTCACCATATGTGGTGTTTGATTACAACCATGCATACACACCCCCACTCATGCTCAATGTTCATGAATGTGATGCCTCCGTGCATAATGCAATGTAATGTACATTTGCAATACAACAATCATGTCCAATATGCTATGAATGTTATATGGCCCAATTAACCACACATTAACATACTCCATGACAATTTATATCCCAAGCATATAATCACCATTATCCATTTCAATGTCAATATATCAATAAACATATACTAACATTTTATACCCAACAACAAATCACATGTATACATCAACATTACGTAAAACACAATTTCCAAGCATATAATTTTCACACTTATCATAATGCTAACATATCATAAGGCATATATTAATATCACACCCATAACAAGTCCCTAACATGTTATCACATTATCTTTGCAAACCTACTTGATTTCACATTTGCATTTTTTTCAAACACCTTCAAGACATCCAATCATGTCATCACATAATTTGCCCAATTAATCACATAACTTAAGAATCACATTAGTTAATTTCCACATACCTAATTCATGATAGAAATTATTCTACCCATTCTACCCATTCTCAACACTCATTTCCTCAATTTTCACAATAATAGGCAAGTGATACAACTTCTATCAACCTACCCATTTCCAATACCCATTTCACCAAATTCTAAACAATAGGCAAGTGTTAAAATTCTCTAACAACCTACCCATTCCATATAATCATTCTAGGTTGAAAATAAACCTAATTAGGGAGAAAACTCTACCTCTTGAAGCGTAAAATATCCGTAGGAAGCTTCAAGAACACAACCCAAGTTCTTAGCATTTGATTTTCCAAAATCCCGTTTCTTGAACTTCGGTGAAATTCGCTCTTTTTGGTACATAGGCGTAGCCCTCGTCGAGTAGAACAACTTTAATTCTTGGCTCGTGTTGATTCGAGCACCGTAGGGCCATAGATCGTAGAGAGAAGGTTGAGTTTCTCTCTTTTTTTTCTCTCTTTCTCCAACGTTGAAGACCAGCAGAGAACCCAGCAGAATGATCTCTGAAAAATCAGATTTTTGACCCCTTATTTATAGTTTTAAAACTTGGCCCACGTCGCGTCACACGCTCCCCCTTTCTCAGGTCAATTTTCGTCCCAAAACGATTAAATTTCGTACCGGTTTAAGTTCAAAATATTTTATATGAAATTTATTTAAATTATTTTCCAAATTTCAAAATTTTAATAAAAATTTAGTTTTTGGGATCACCCGAGACCCGACCACCTCGTAAAACACGAAAAATCTGACTATCTCGAAATTCGATGAAATTTGTCTGGGTAACTAGATTTCGCGAGACAAATCCAACGGTAAGGTCCGTTTCTTCATCCGAGCTCTAGAAAATTTTAGATTTGTACCTCGTATCGTTATGACAAATTACTGTTTTGCCCATTTTCATAAAAGTTTAAATTTACCCGATTTTTACAGAAATATAAACAAAATTTAAGAGAGCAATGCACAAAATATGTAGAAAATAAATTTTTCAAGAACTTAATATATCAGTTGCAACACCTTTAACTTCCATTCTTTTCATTTCTTTCTGTGCACTCCTTTTTCGTCCATGTTGCAAGCCTTTTATAACCAACTATTAGGGGACAAGGGGTTAATTTGGGGAGGCCATCCACCCTTTACAGGTGGGGTGGTCATTCACCTATTTAGTATTTACAATATCTTTGTCAATTTTGTCAATTTTGTCCTCAAAGTTTACACATTGCACTAATGTAGTCCCTCACACTAACTTTCGTCTAAATTCATTGACAGAAAATAGCATATTCTTAGCACATGATGCCATCAAAGGACATTTATGTATTTAGTCTTATAAAATAATGGGTATGAATGTAATATCTATCACAGCCCGACTCAACCCGAGCATGCGACAGGTGTTCTTTGATCCGCATAACATTTTAATAACATAAAAGAACAGCAGCATAGCATAGCGGAACAACCCACAACATATAGACAATAGAATTTTGTATAAACAAAAACATAAAATATATATTCTACTCATACTATTACACATTACAAGTCAGATAAGTACATCCTACACATGAAATTCGCCTTTATTCTAATTACATGCTTCAGTTACATTTTCTAAACTACACAAGTTCCCTGGTAGTCCACTATGTACAAGTCTTCTCGCCTTTACACATCTTGAAAGGGGAAAATAACATAGGGTGAGCATCAACAATTCAGTAGAATAACTCAATTTTCAAGCAAACGAGTTTGAAAATACATAGTTTAGCATGATTGGGCAAAAGTGAAACGAGCATTTGATATACATATATAGGTCAAATGTCATTTCATGTAAACAATAAAAACTGAAAAGTAAAAGATAGTTTAGAAATATCATGTACAGTGCTACATCGGTGGGCATTCATCCTAATAGACCACTCAGGGTCCATACGAATATAAGATCCAACCTTTTGAGGGACTTGCACTCCGAGGAAGATTCGCCTTTATTCTAATTACATGCTTCAGTTACATTTTCTAAACTACACAAGTTCCCTGGTAGTCCACTATGTACAAGTCTTCTCGCCTTTACACATCTTGAAAGGGGAAAATAACATAGGGTGAGCATCAACAATTCAGTAGAATAACTCAATTTTCAAGCAAACGAGTTTGAAAATACATAGTTTAGCATGATTGGGCAAAATTGAAACGAGCATTTGATATACATATATAGGTCAAATGTCATTTCATGTAAACAATAAAAACTGAAAAGTAAAAGATAGTTTAGAAATATCATGTACAGTGCTACATCGGTGGGCATTCATCCTAATAGACCACTCAGGGTCCATACGAATATAAGATCCAACCTTTTGAGGGACTTGCACTCCGAGGAAGATATGCTTTCTAGTCAAAGTTCCGTACCCAAGTCTGAAGACCAACTGGGCTACCCAGGCGTTTACGAACTCAATGAGTACGCTCTACAACCTCAAACTGGAATGTAAATCCTTTTTCCACTTGACCTGTGTGTACTTGCGTTTAATTTAAAATGATTTCGGTATCTCATTTCATATAGTCAAATCAATTGTTTCGAACGGCTGTGCATTACAGCACTCAAAACCTTAATCTGAATCCGTAATTTCCAGACCAAGTATAAAAACCCAATCATATGATTTAAAACATGCTAGATATTCATAAATCTTGTAAGGAATAATTTAAAAATTGAATTTGAAATGCTGCATCTGATCCAAAGTTGAGAAACCCTACATTGCGTTGCTTTTCGATACGGAACTGTCAAAAATAAAATGATGTTATTTTTTAATGAAATTTCATACACTTACTCAATTAATCTACGTAAGACTGAATATCAAATTATTTTGGTAAAAATCACCCAAAAATTATGTCAAATTGCCCCTAGAGGGCAAAATAGACATTTTACACCACCTATAGCAAACGATGTCAGATTGCTCTGAAATTTTACCTATACCTTCCCCTACCTGTTAGGGTTGCAATGCCACTATCCAAAGCACTATTGAAAACCGGACGCGCCTTCACATGCCGTCGGGGTGTCCAGTGGTCCTATTGGTCCAGTTCATCTTCAACATCCAACAGCCCAAGATGCCAAAGTTCTGTTTCAACCACCCATCTTCTCACTCCTATAACTCACTCCCTAGTACATATTTTTCCTTATTTTTAGAACCCAGACACTCACCAAATGGCCCTCTTCAGATCTCCATAGGTGAAACCCTTCGAATCAAACTTTAACCCATCCAAAAATTGAACCAAAGTTTGAAAAAAAAAAATAAGGTTTTACAACTCATGGACATACTTGCAACTGTCTTTTTCACCCCCCAAATGAACTCTAAATCAATTTCTAAGGTCACCAATGGATTCCTAGGGTTGGTTTTAGTCTAGCCCAATACCTTTTACGTTTTAAAAACACTAGATTCAAAACTTTAATTTTCAAGAACTCCAAACCCTATCTTTTATCTACACTACCCTCACACCAGTTCTACAGATCACGACCACCCATCAAAGCACTACCAATCTTCATAGAAAACTCCCAGAATTCATTTAAAAACTAAGAATCAAGCCAAAACTCAACAGAAAATCAAACCTGTTTCAAAACCCATTAAAACCCGAAAATTCAAAATATGAATTCATGCTTATTTAGTACATAAAACTTGATTTAAACACCAAAAATGAACTCCTAACATCATAATTAGGTAAGAAATATACCCCTTGATGCTCGAATCTCCTCTTGTGAAAATTTGATCTTCACACTTTCTCTCTCTCTCTAACTTCTCTCCTCTCTTTCTCTCTCTTCTTGGCGGTTCTATCTTATCTAGAGGCTTAGCTGAGGTCTTCAGTAGCTTCACAAACCTTATGGATGGATGGTGACCAACGAGAGGCCTTCTCTGCTACTAGGTAGCTGCTTGAAAGGAAATGCCATGCAATGTCATTTCTGTAAATACCTCAAATTTGAAATTAATTTTTCAATATTTTTTTATAATCAAATACATATTAAAACAAGCCCTAGAAAACATTCCCCTAATTTTAAAATTTCAAATTGATATCCAATTAGATCTTAAAATCATGCATTCTGCACCCTTGGTTCCCTGACTCGCGTTTGACCTACCGTATTGGATCCGTACTCTAGCTTCCTCTTAAATCAAAAATCCATTTCCTACCCTATTTAAACATATCAATTAACATTAAAACAGCCCCACACCTTCTAACAATTCTCTAACTATAGTCCGACTCTCTAATAACCAAACCCCTAAGTGCACACATCCAAATTCTGATCCAATTTCTATTTCGAATACCAAGTTATTACAATATCAAATGTAAACATAACTTCTATATATTGACATACAATTCTACAAAAACACAATCTCTCTCTTTGCATATCTTTCTCTCCTTTCAACAACAATGACAACAACAAAGACAATGAGAACATTGACTTGTAAGCTCCCATGTATTTATTTTAAATTTATATTAGATTATTATGTATTTTGGAGTTTTGATAAGTAGGTAATTGTTAAATTGTTATTGTAGGGGTTGTTGTGTTGTAAACAAATTAGGGTTTCGAGTTAATAATCTTTTGGATAAATTGACTTAGTGAAATCCTAAACATAATTAGATGAAAATAACAAAATAGGTTCAGAGCATTAAAAAAAAACTTGGGATAGGTGATATTAGGTGTCTTGGAGTTGAAACGTATATTAGAGAAAGTTTGGTTTTGAAGAAATTTGATATTACCTCAGTGTGTAGGTCATAACTTTTTACCCTGATCTTTGATTGACCTAATTTTTATGGCATTAGAATGTAGAATTTAAGATCTAAAAAAGTCCATTTCACCAAAATTTTATGAATTGACTTCTAACTAGGTCAAAATGGGCTTGAAAAAATGGGATAGGTTATAGTATCTTGGAGTCCATTTGAATGCACCATGTCCCATTCCAACGTAGGATAGGTTTGTTGAATTTTCAACAAACATAATAGGAGATATTGGGGGCAAAGCCCGTTTAAATGAAAAATGCTCCATTCGAACACAAGCTTGCCTATTCGAATGCCAATGCTTCCGTTCGAACACAAGTGTACGATTATACCCGATCAGATCCATGTCGCCTGAATAGTTTTTGTACCTCTAGATACCCTAGGGATGTGTTTTAGGGCTATTTAAGTAGTTTTTCAACCCTAGGAAGCCAGGAGGAGTTGGGAGAGAAGAAAAAAGGTAAGATCTTGAAGAATTAACCTATAGTAATCTCATCAAAACACATTAGGATCATTTGATTACAGATTAAGGTAGGGTTTCTTTTTTTGAATTCAATTCGTAATTATATGGTAGATAAACAAATGTTTTGATGTCTATTAATTATATGTATAATTTTTTTTGAATAAATACATGATTTACTTTCAAAATTACATGTTCTTGATGAAAAACCATAGATCTTGATTATGTTCAACCTGAATAACTCTTTGCACAATATCTTGTAGGTTTTGAGTTGGTGACTCTTTTATTTTGAGAATTGTGGAGTTATGAATTGTGAGAAACGCGGATTTTATTGAAAGTTTGGATATTATCTCTTGTATAGGTGGTTATGATCAACGTGGTTTACACTCAAATGTATATCGCAAAGTATTTAGATGAGTTTTGTACCTTGAGGGGTTTGAAGGTTCGCTATCACTTGTAGTGGAGTTGATTGGTTCCTTACAAGATTTTAAAAATTTGCACTATTCAATCACGGTGATCGAGGCTGGGGGTTAGTATACTAGTCTTAGTAGGGTTTCATCACTACTGATGCATCGATATACACACTTCCTAAAGTGTTGTGACCCTTCAAAGAATTTATTTGATGATTTGGGTATGAGTGTGAGCCATATATAGTTTGTGTGAATTCCAGTTAATCATCCTACGTACATGAGATATGTTTGTCATGATCTTTTGTTTACTTGAGATATTCTGTTATGAGTGGAAGTTTTCTAAAATAATTCTATTATGTGATGGATTTATTGCACACAAATTATATACTTATTGATCGTTACAACGTCACATATTTTATTTCAAAAGTTATATACGTTATTTTGTTAAAATCTAGACCTACCCATTTTTATCAATTTTCTAAATCATGTCTAGATTTAGGGAAGTTTCTCTACTAGTCTTGTTTGCTCACCCTTTACTTAATTTTTTCAGATTTTGGTAGAGGAGGACATCACTGTAGGTGAACATGTGGAAATTGAGTTTGAGGCTGATTAAGATGTGGATCCATTCTTTAGGCTTAGAATTTTGCTTAGCTACTTTAGTTCATTTGGTTTTGATGGGTTAATGTTATTAACATTATTTTAGTTGGATGAGATATTTGGTTTATTTAAAGTTTTTGGTTGTAATCTTGATAATTGAATTATGTCTCTTTGGAGATTTTTTTAGTTAGATAATGAATGATGGTTGGTTAAATTTATTCAATGGTTTATTTAGTTATGCTCTCATGATCGTAAAGTGCAAAAAATTTGATTATCTCAGAATTCAACAAAAATTGACTGTGTAACTAGATTTCATGAGACGAATTCAACGGTGAGGTCCGTTTCATCATCCGAATTCTAGAAAAATTTGAGTTTTCAAACTATACCGTAGCGACAAATTACCGTTTTACCCTTTTTCATAAAAAAATAATGTTTCCCTGGTTTTACAGTCCACGTCATGTGTTGACTTCTCTTCGTCAAGTGATGAAGAACACTTCACAGCCTTTGTAGATTCACACTCCCTCTCACAGAAAACTTCCAAAAATTAAGATGAGGAAGTTGAGTCTAGTCCCACTATGCATGTAGATGACTTAGTTGTAGAGGTCTCTACTAGTGAGGATGAGACCAAAATTGTTGAGGACCTGTAAAATGCTTATAATGAATTATATAAGTAGTGTCTAAAACAAGGTGAGAAATTGCTTTCATTGGGCACGAGGCTCAAAATGAGTGAAAATGAAAATAGAGCACTTCATGTGGACTTAGTTAAGTCCAAGGCTCATATTGTTGGGCTTCAGAAGGAGAAGAAGTCCCTCCATGACAAGATGAGCTTCCTTGAGAGAGAGCATAAAGGACTTTTAGAGTCTAAAAAGAGTCTTGAGTTTAAATTTATAAAACTTGATAGAGACCTTCACGAATCTCAAGAGCTTACGCAAAGACTTCCCAAAGCACCGAAAAGCTTGATAAAATGCTTTATATACGAAAAAGTGCTAGTGACAAAAGAGGACTAGGATTCACTACTGAACACAACACCTCCACTTCTTCCAAGTCCGTGTTTGTAAAGGGTGATCTCAACCCTACACTGATCATAGTCACTATTGTGCACATTTCATTAAAAATAGGGAAGTCTTAGATGAAAAGCTCATGCATTTAGCATACCAATCTAAAGCTTTAAACAACTAAGTTGTCAATCTTTTCAAGCTTTTAGAGAGGTCATGTTAGTCCAAGTATAGTCATGCATCACCATCTAATGGACCACATGCTAGAGTGCACAAGGCTTCTTCTATCCCCAAGGTCAAGGTTGATCTATATACATCCGAGGAGAAGAGAGCTAGTCGTTCACCCATTCTCCAACCTAACCCGAGTTTTATCTTAGAAGCAAAAAAGCAATACCAGACAAAAATTAAACTGCAATGAAAGTTGATGCGAGTATTCATATCTTCATATCAAGAATCAGCACTCTGGCAAAGTTTCAAAAGGGCACCCAAATTCATCTTGGATGAGCCACATCTTCCCGACTATATGTTGCAGCAAGTTTGTCCAATCGGCAAGGAAAAGAAGCACAATTATATGCACCTTCGGAAAATCTTATTTTCAGCACAAGTTCTTGCAATTAGCAAGGCTCCATATTTCAGAAATACATAAACATGCACACGATCAGACAGACATGTTGAATAAAGAAGGGAGGAAACGGGAGACACAAGCTGAATTTACACGGTACAAAGCTACACCATGTACTTCCATGTGAATCCAAAGGTTGACAAGGTCAAGACAACTAGAGTGCATTAACACCAATCATGCCATAATACTAAGGCCACAAGCAATTTTTTTAACAATATGCAAGACACAACAGATCAGTATAGAAATATTCAGTTCGTTTCAAATGGCTATGAAGATATCATCCAAATGCAATTCCAACTTTAGGACACCCCATTCAGCAGCAGAGTAGGGTACTCAGTAGCGGTACTTAGTGGAATAGTCCTTGGGTGCTATAACTAGACCACGACCCTTCCTTGCACCACGGTAGACAGTCTCAATAATGTCAATGAACTCTTGTTTATCCTTGAGAGCCCAGTTGATCTTGTTGTTGTTTCCAGTGCCAAGATCAATCATAATGTGCTTGTTCCTGAAGAAGAACATAACTGTGGATGGGTCATACAACTCATACATAGTGTTGAAGTCGGGCACCTCGGTGATGTCCACCAGGTATATCACTGCAAAGTTCTTTATTGTCTCAGCAACTGAAGCCAGCACCTCATCCATCTATTCCCCAAACAAAATAACCAGTCATCATAATGGGAAAACAAAGAGTTCAGTTCACATAAATAAACAGTACAGGTCGAGCTATTAAGGTTACAAGAAAATCCAACAAAGATGCAGGTCATCAAATTCATTATGAAGAGAAATGACTAGCACAGAGAAGCATTCGTTCTGCAAAGCTTTTACTCATATATGCACAGGTGAATGAATGCAAGTGAGTAAATACCAAAATCCATAGCCACGTCTTTCTGAAAAACACAGGGAAATGACAAAAAAAAATGCATGAAACAATTGCTGATCCAACTCCATAGTTTTCATATGAAATCTGCTGGAGATGGTACTCTTCCTTTTCGCCTCTTATTATTTGGCCAATGTCAATGAGTACGCTTTCTTCGTGCAGTAATGATCAAGAAAATACTAGCCATGATCTGATATCATAATACATTCTAATGTTTCATAGAATGAAAGAAAGAAGAAGAAGAAGAAGAAAAAGGAGATAGAGTGTGACTGAAAAGAGAGACTGATTAGGATTCTCTCTATTGCACTATATTATTTCTACCAACTTTGTTACAAAGACATAAACAATAATGTTTAGGGCATGTGGGGTCCTCGCTTCTCCAGACATTGACTATGTTAATGTTCTGTTCCTGGTTTAATAGATGCTTTTGCCACGTGATGCTTTCATTCTCTTCTGGGCTCAACCTAGTCTCTACTTTAGTGTTGGTTTTCTTTTTTTTTGACTTCTCCCTACATATGCGAGTTGGTAGACAAAGAAATTTCAACAATACAAACAGGTGAATGAACGCAAGTGTGAGTAAAATGCGATGATAGAGTCCTCCCGGGAAACATGAAAAGTCTTGGTTTGTGAAAGCGAAAAGTTAGACTAAATTAACAATGTCAAACAAGAAGGGGAAAGGAAGAAAAAGGGAAAAAGGGAAAAAGGGGGGGAGGGGGATGCATTTGAGAGGACATCAACAGTGCAGGACACACCGGCTATGCCAACATACTAAACCAGAATTTCAGTATATAAAGTGGTAAAGATCTTAGGCAATTAAGATCGGTCAATCATAAGATATAACTAAGCCATGCGAGAGAAATCATCAACAAATATTACAAAACACTGAAAAACCATAAATCATTTTGACTCCCCAAATGTCTGTATGAACAATATGATATGGACTGGACAGACGACTTGAAGAACTAGAAGGAAACGAACTACAGTGATGCTTGCCTAATTAACAAGTCTCACATTCTAACACAAGTAGAACTCCAACCAGGAAGAACTTGACGCAATTTTTACAAGGAAGGATGACCGATTCGATAGTGCCACTGAAGAGGGGACACGGTAGCACTCAAGGCAGGAATAGAACCCCCAAGATCTAAGTAGTATAGTATAGGTTATTGTGCTCATGCCCCAAAGCAATCACCTTCTTCGTTTTGAGGTCTTAAGAAATACAAGAAGGAAAGAATGTTACAAAACACTGTAATGACTTAATTAGTTGACTCACTGACAAGAAATTAAATAGAAAATTAGGAGCAAACAAACCATAAGTTAATGACATATATTGAGTAGGATGGAGATCGCCAGTCCCATTAACAGGTCTAAGGAACCATCAGCTAATACAATACACGAATTAGACAAGTGCAAATTAGAGGAAAGGGAGGAAAGACCAGACATATGAGCACTAGCTCTTGAGTCAATGATCCAATAAGACGAAGGAGATTGAGCAAACCACAAATACAAAGTTACCTCCATCAGCAAGATCGGTATTAGGAGCAGTTAAATGAGAAGAAAGTGAAGATAACAATTGGTTGGGCTGACAAAGCTGAAAAGAAAGATTTTTGGACCATTGGTAGAAGTCTGATGCAAAGGACCTGGAGTATCCTTAATGTCCTGATTAGCATATGTTGCTTTGTCATACTTATCCCAACAATAATATGCAGTATTGTCTGTGCAACCACAATAAGTACACTGCCACATAGAACGACCACCACATAGCGTCTTGTCCATAGCCCACCATTGAAATTCGTCATTGAGAAACCCACAAGGGTCAGCAATCACACAAGCTAAAGTCACAAACCACACACCACAACTGAGAATACCCAAATCAACATCAAGAGTGCAAATCTAGGTCAAGAACACTCACTAAAATTGTAGAAAGCACGCTACTAAATCAAGCAACGCCACAGGATCTCAAAAACATGAACAAGAAGTCAAACATATGGCAGAAACAAAAGCTATAGCTGTTCCTTGCACTGTACAGGAAGTTGGAAAAGCAGCCGAGGCGTAAAAATCTCACAAAATCGAATTTGAACCATACGAAGAAGGGCTGAACCAGGTTGAATCCGATAGAATCAGCGCTGGAATATACTAAACCAGACTGATATTCACTGAACCGGAGCTGGAATACACTGAACCGGAGTAAACCGACCCTGGGATATACTGAACTGGCCCAACACAAGAAACTAGTGCTGGAACACTGCCTTGAAGTGAATCAGACCAAAAAAGGAGAAGACAAAGATGAACAGGAGCAACATAACTCAACCGGTCTGATACAAAGGTGAAATTATCTGAACCAGTTTGGTCTAGTGATCTAAACCGGTTGGCCAGCAACTGGGTTCTAGATGAGAACTTAGGTGGACCTCCAATGTAATCGGCTCAAAAAAAAAAAAAAAGGTTTGGGGCCTTTGGGCTTAAAATAGTCTGAACCGAACCTGATCCACGGGTTTGAAGTCTTACCCGATAGTTTGTCTTCTCCGTCGACGCTTCAAACGCCAGACACCCTAGCACGCACTGTGCACGCAAACAACACACCAACGATCCACCACAATTACAACAACACACCAGCGATCCATGATGACTACCACTGTCAGTAATTCAAGCAACAGCCATCCCTAGGAAAGATTCCAACAACTAATGAAGATCTAGCCACAAAAGAATAGTAGAGAAACTCAGCAAACAGCTCAACAAGAGCTCAGCCGCAACTTCGATTGATTTCGATGAAAATGATGACTAGCAAACACGCAGAACCAAACAACAACCTCAACGCTGCAACAAACACATTTTTTTCCAATACAACCCTGTGTTGTCGTCAACCATAATGTCAAAGCACTTGTGTCATTCCATAAGAGCTTTATGATCAGTCCAACAAAAAACCAACCCAATTTGAGAACCTCTGTTTGGGATTCTGTAAAAAAGAAAGAGACAAGAGGCAAAAACCAAAAAAGGAAGGGGGGGAGTAAAAGGATAAATGTAAACCCTAATTAATTTGCTCTGATACCAACCTAAAAGGAACTGGACCCCACTTAAAAGCACTTGAATGTAAAACAATAGGAAAATGACCTGAAACCACTCTAACTAGTGCTTCTTGTCTCACATTTGGAAAACACTCCTCCCACTCTGATGAGAATAAAAACCTACCCAGCCTATAACAAATAATATTCTCCCTAAAATTAGTCCAGGTATAGGAAGCATTACCTAAATGTGGATCACTTATACTAGTTTTCCTAATCAAAACATTAAAATCACGAATACTTCTAGTTATCCTATCCCCAGATGATTTCTCAGTCACATATCTCACTAGATTAAAATCTCCCCCCAAACACCACTTGGAGCCATATAAACCATAAAGCCCCGCTAACTCTTCCCAAAAATCTTTCCTTAGTCTACTACTATTCGGATCATAAACCCTTGACAACCACCACTCTAATCCATCATTCTTCCTAAAATGAATTGAAAGAATAAACACCCCTCCAACAACCTCTAAGGCAGACACAACCCTCATATCCACACAATGACCACACCCCCTAATTTACCACATGAAGGCAAAAAGGCATGGTCTTTATATCCAAGTCCCCAAATATTAGACAATTCTTTTATCAATCACCTCCCTCTTAGTCTCTTGCAACATTACAATGTCCAGATCTACCTTGATCACATCCTCCTTAATGGAACTTCTCTTCTTCCTATACCCTAGTCCTTAGCTTAAGATCGTCATAAGACAACTAACTCTGCCCCTCCAACTCTCTTAGAACAACTGCCCTCATAATTCACCCCAGATTCTAAATTTCTTAACTCCCTCAAATCTCTACTCTTCCTTACCCCACTCCCTTTACTATTTTTCCTTCCTTTTTCCCGAATTAGGAACTAGTGAAATATCCATTTTCACCAGAAGATCTCTCAATCAAACCCAACTTACTTCATCAAACAAACAATCTCCATCTGCCCCATCTTCTCTCCCCAATAACATCTTGCAGCAATTATTAGGAACCAGCTTAGGGATATCACTTTCCAAGTTTCTGTCTCCCACCCCTTCCCCCATTGTCTTTCCTATATCAAAGTAACTATTTCTTTCCCATAACAAGCATCAGAAATCCTCCTCTGTGGAATTTCAAGTCCCCTAGCATCATCCTTTATAAATTCACCCTTAAGATTATCAAATTTCAAAGCACAACAACCCGGAGAAGGACCCACACACTCACAATTCTTTAAAAGCACAACCCCAAACTCCCTAGAATTGACAACCTCAAAATTTGATGATTTTTCACGCCAATTACGCCTAAAAGGGACAAGAAAACTTACCAAGACTAGCCAATTACGCTTGAGAAGAAAACTTACCAGGCCAATTACACTTGTGATGGTGGAGGAGTGTGTGGTGTAGGGACTTGTTCAACCATTTGTTGATGACTGATGGATGAAGAGGATAAATCAATATCTACCTTGTTCAATGATGCTTGGAGTGAATGCCCAGTTGCTTAAAGTAAATCCACTGATGCTTGGAATAAATCTATCTTAGCACCACATACCTCAATCCTTGCAAGACTTAGTGTTGGTTAACATCTTGATGGAAAGAGTGTTATGAGAAACTCCAGGTAATTATGGGGCAAAACTATAATTTCAAAAACTTATACGGTTAATTATGTAACTTCAAAGAATTCTATAGAAAAATTGTAATTTTGAAAACTTATAGGTCAACTCTGTAATTTAAAAATCTTTGAAGATTAATTTCTAAACTTTATGGGTATAGATATTTAATGTTTGAAAGTTGTGGGGGTATTTGTGTGATTGTATAAAAATCAAGGGCCCAAGGAGATTGTTTAAAAGTTTTGGGGTGATTTTAGAATTTTTTGACAATTTAGGTTGGGTTGTGGTTTAAGTCAAACAGGTTGGGCCTCTTTTTTTGGATTAGGCTCAATGATTTTGGGCCTAGATTTGGGACTATAAATTGAGTCATGGGTCGATCTTAGATGTTGTCTACCCTAGCTACTATTGTAGTGACTTAAGTTTAGATTCTCAACTTCTAACGCAAGCAAAGTGTATTTTTATGATGATAGTGAGAAGAAAATATCCCAAATGAAGAGAATAGAGACACTGGATTTGTTCGACAGTGAACATAGAAGTCGCTGCTAAAGAAGACAGCGACTATGAATAGCAGTAGCAAACAGGAGAAGTAGCAAGAGGCTATGGATCGGAGTTTTGCTCTGATTCCAATTAATACAATACGGAAAGAGGAGGAGGAGAAATAATAAGAGATATCAAACCCTTGCAAGGATTAAGTCAAGAAACATACAAATTCTCTACTCTTTTTCTAATAGTACTCTATTAGAATAATAAGGATTTGATCAATATGTATAGGTCAAAACAAAAATTACACTCCTATAAAATTCTAAAATAGTTTCCTAATCAAACTCTTATTAACTAAAATTTGCTAAAACACTATTAATCAAACAAATATCTCCTAAATAATATAATAACTTTAAAATAAGTAATAAAATCCAATTCTTCAATTTAAGCTTATGCAATAACTTTCCGATCCTCCCTATCAATAGAGATAATGGTTTCAGGTTTTGAATGGATGTCCCGATTGGTTGCATTCTTAAACCTATATGAATTCTTGCCCCAAAAAGGAAAAAAATGCTTGACAGCGAAAAGGTTTTTCAAGAGGAGGAACTTCCTCATTAGGAGGTTCCCCTATTGATATTGAATCACTTTCAAACAGGATGGGTGGGTACAGAAAGACTAATTAGCAAGAGCGTTATTGAAAACTAAAGCAATTCAATCTTTTAATTCACAAATAAGTACCACAAGTTTGATAGAATGCAATTTTGGGTGATAAGATGGAGGATAGAAGGTATAAGAGGGAACTGAATCGAGCCTACGGGGAAGTTGCTGCTTAGAATGTCAAACCAAATTTGATGTGATTTAAAGAGGAAATTGCCACAAGATTGAGATAGAAATGTTTGAATTTCAATCCTCCAAAGTAATGCAATAAGGCCTAGTCATGTTCATCCATACAAAAAAGAAAAATATTCTCATGGTCTAAATTTTTCAATCTTGGACTTCAAAGTCATCTTTTCTTATGAAGTGGCTATGGATATTTCCAAAAGGAAAAGAAAAGGTCATGGTGCTCATATTTGGATACTGAGTACCCCTCCAATGGCAAAAAAGGATTTACCAACCCCCCCTTAAATATCCTACATCTAGAAAGGTATTATTTGATAAAAGAGACTTTCTGGCATAACTTGGAAGAGGTGTCCATGCTTCCCAGTACATATCAGATAGACTTAATCCGCAGAGCCTAAAGCACAAGAAATCTACAAACTATCAAAAATGTGGTTTCTCCTCTTTAATTGTCAAAAAATAAGCAAAGTCAAAAATTGAAACTTACAAAACTTCTCGGCAAATCACAGTTGTACTCTCCTCGGATTCATTTTATCATACATGTCAAACAACCTTGGAACTAGTTCAGTTGACACAATTATATTCTAAGGTTTCAATACAAGAAAATTATTTCAACAAACCTCTATCCTAAACTGTTCACAAAACAAAAATGATCCCCAGGACAACTAAAACTCATCCTATTCATATATGTATTTCCTGTATATAAATAGTTGTATACACATACAACATAGATATAGTGATCTACCGAAAACCCAACAAGATAGGGTTTTCCCCTAAATTTGTGACCTAAATTCGTAACCTACGAAGGCCCGAAGCTTCAAATTCATGTACGGAACACATCAGAAACCATCGTCAAATCAACATAATACAAAACAAAATATGATTATCAGGATTAAAATAATCAATCGTGATTATAACTAAAAAACGTATTAAAAGATAGTGTCCAGATAGAAAGAAACAAGGGTTTTATACCCTTCCCAACCCAAAACAATAAATATTTACGAATCCCTCAAAGGAATTACAAATAGAATCAAGTTATGTAGGATTTGGTACACGAAAACAATAAGGAGGGGGAGGGAGAGAGAAAGAGAGAGGAGGGGTTGGGTAATGAATACCTGCATGCATGTTTCGTCCCAGTCGTGGCCGAATCGGATGACAACGAGGCGTTCCTCTTCGGCAAGAATGGCCTGATCGACCGCCCACCCTGAGTGAAGGTGTGGTAGCAAGTACGACATGTTCAGCTCTCTTTCTCTTGCCCACGCTCTGTTCGGTAGCCGGAATGTTACAAGGAGAGAATGGGAGCCGGGAGGTAGGGCTAGGCTGACCGACCCATTTAACTCTTTAAATATCTATATAATAAAATAGAATGAATTTGAATTTTGGAGATAAATAGTGGTCCAGATCGTTTCGTGACAAAAAAAAAAATATCTATATAATAAAATAGAATGAATTTGAATTTTGGAGATAAATAGTGGTCCAGATCGTTTCGTGACAAAAAAAAAACATTATTTAACGAACGATATTATCCCAAACTGTCTCGAGCTATTGACGTTTCAGATCGTTTTGATCCGACGTTCCACGTTAACTCTTTGTAAATATTTTTGCTGCTCAAAATTTATAGTTTCCAAAATTGAGATTCCAAAATTTAAGTCCTCCAAATCTTTTCCTTAAATCAAGCAAATCTCTATCTCATTCCTCTGTATCTCTCTCTCACGCTCAATTCACACAAAAAGTATCAATTTTCCACAATATTTTTCTATATTTCATGAAAATATCACGAAAATATTAGATAGTGTCTGATTTAAGCAAATATTATATCTCTCTATAGATATATAGTATATATCACAGAGAGATATAGTATATTACAAAAATATTCATCTGTATCTCTCTCTAAAGGAAAATTAGGTAATAAATATTATATAGATAGTATATATCACGAAAATATTCTTCTGTATCTCTCTCTTTTATTCAAGCAATACTACAAACACGAATCATACAAATTCAATAGTCAATTTTGTTTTTTCCATAATCAATAAAAAAAAGTATAACTTGCAAAAAATCTAATTTAACAAAGAAAAATATGTTTAACATGTAAAATATACAATATTAAATTCAAGTTATTTGACAACTCAGATATCAAGAGATATATCTATATAATAAAATAGAATGAATTTGAATTTTGGAGACAAATAGTGGTCCAGATAGTTTCGTGACCAAAAAAAGCATTATCTAACGAACGACATTATCCCAAACTGTCTCGAGCTATTGACGTCTCAGATCGTTTTGATCCGACGTTTCACGTTAACTCTTTGTAAATATTTTTGCTGTTCAAAATTTATAGTTTCCAAAATTGATATTTCAAAATTTAATTCCCCAAAATCTTTTCCTTAAATCAAGCAAATATATCTCTCTCATTCCTCTGTATTGTGGTGAAATGGAACGACAACCACAATCATCATTTGCACCTTACTGAATGTATGCATATGATGTCATTTCAACGGAAGGTTATCGGAGCACAATGCATTAATATTGATATGACAACGGATTGTGGAATATCACTAAAGGCTTCCTATGAACTTTTAAATACTCAGTCGGGAGGAAAGGAAAATCTAGGTTTTACTCGTCAAGACCAAAAAAATTACCTTCGTGAAAGGAAGCAACGAGACTTGAGGTATGGAACGACGGGTAGTTTGTTGAAGTATTTTCAAACGAAATCAATTAAAAATCCATCATTCTATTATAGAGTGCAATTGGATGTGGAGGAGCATATTACTAATATTTTTTGGGCCAACCCAAGGATGATTATTGATTATGGCAACTTTGGGGATGTTGTCTCATTTGACACTACTTTTAGAACGAACAAGGAGTATCAACCCTTTATTTGTTTTACTGGCTTCAACCATTTCAGGGAGACAGTCTTATTTGGAGTTGCATTATTGTATGATGAAACGACAACATCATTTAAGTGTTGAGACATTCCTACAAGCTATTGTTGGGAAATATCCTATTACCATCTTCACCGACCAAGATCAAGCGATGGCTAAGACTATTTCTCTAATGATGCCAGAGACATACTATGAGTTATGTTGTTGGCACCTTTGTCAAAAATGCTTTGAAACATTTAGGAAACATAAATAAGGATGGTTCACATTTTCCTGCTCGATTTAAAGAGTGTGTGTATGGATATGAGGAAGAGCATGGATGATTTGAGGCTTGTGAATCGTTGCTTGCGGAGTATAATTTGCATGATAATATGTGGATGAAATTCACTTGGGCATTGCGAGAGAAATTGGGGCATGTGTATATAAAGAGAACTTTCACTGCAGGAATGAGAAACACCCAACTGAGTGAGAGCTTGAATGCAACCTTACAGAAGTACTTAAAGTTAGACCATGACATTGTTCAATTCTTTGTACATTTTGAATACCAAGCTAGGCAAAAATTACCTAGATTGAAGTTAAAAAGAGCTCCAATGTTAGTGCAAGCAGGGCAAGTGTACACTCCTACTATATTTGAGTTGTTCCAAGATGAGTATGATATCTTTCAGTGTGCTATTACGACACCATGTGATGTGTTGGATGGGTGGCATCAATTTGTGGTTCGATTATTTGAAGAACATAGCGAGTATTTGGCCTTGGTTAAGGCTAATGAGGAGATAGTCAATTGCAGTTATCAGAAGTTTGAAATGGAGGGCATATTATGTGGCCATGCACTTAAAGTCTTGGACATGATGAATATTAAGCAAATTCCTGAGCAATACATACTTAAGAGATGGAGACGAGCTGCAAGATAAAGTTGTACTCAGGCCACTAGTATCATGTCAAATGAAGAGGATCCCAAGTTAATGGTGGCGTCACGTTACAAGCAACTTTGTCCTAGAATGGTACAAATAGCTGCTCGATGCTCTGGTCTTCAACCTGCATATCAATTAGTGTCACGTGGTGTTGAAGATTGTTAAAAAAAGTGGATATTATGTATGCATTAATTGGTGATGGTGGCGATGATTCAATCCATGAAAAAGGAATAGAAAATGTTGACCCAAACATTTTCCAAGTTAAAGGTTTAAAAAGAAAAGAGGGAGGTTACAAGGGTTGGGGTCGACTAAAATCTTGGCATGAGAAAGCACCAAAGAGAAAAAAGGGAGCTTCACAACCATCACATATATGTCTAAGGTATTGTATAAATATAACAAGTTTCGGCATATTTTTATTCACTTCATATTTTTATAAACATAATTGTAAGTATTTTTGTATTCCATGTACATGGTTTCAGTCACCCGTGTACATCAGTATATGATCATTCGAATATATTGTATTTTCAAGCTTCAAATAATTTACAAAGTGTTATGGTATGTTACCTTATTACTAATTTTATTGTTTCACATATGTATCAAATTTCTTTGTCTGACCTCTTCTCATTAATGTAGGGTACTCTGACTGATTCAACACATGTGCATTCTTTAAATGATGCTAAATCATTTTTCATGAATGAGGGATACAACTTGTAAGGATGCTTGGGGGATCAGCAGTTATAAGGATGCTTGGGGGCTACTAGTTGTTTGTTGGATCATTTTGTTGAAAACCATTTATTTTGTATTTTTAATGAACATGATCATGATGCGTGACTGTGATTATGCGCCATTTTTTTAATGAACGTTATCTTTTTTTATGAACATGATCTTTTTGTATGAATGTGATCTTTTTTTATGAACGTGATCTTTTTTCCAAGTCACAACACTATACAAAACCCACAATTTCATTCAAATTAAACCCACAAGTTCATTCACAACACAAGTTCCATCAATACACCATTGTTCTTACATCTCTACTTCACTAGAATCACCAACAAAAGCATCACCAATAGTAACGTGGCTACAAACATATATGACTTCATTGCTCATTTTTTTGTCTCAACACGTTGAACTATATTACAAAGTTCTTCAATCTTCAACTTTAATGTCATTACATCTTCTTTAATTCGTCGTACATATATCCTTTCATTTGTAATTTCCGAAGAAGGTAGAGTAGTATGAGTCATCCAATTAAAAAATTGACTTCCCTCGTCCGGACATTTGTAGTATAGCTTCCCAGGATTTTTTCAGATTCGGAAACTTTGATAGTCGCTCTTTTCTTACAATTGGTGCATTGCATATTGCAATATCTTAACTCATCGTTGCTTGTTGCCGTGCTTGAAGATGTCATTCTTCAACACTACAAACATGAAAGGACAATGGTAATTAAAACTCAACATTATAAGTTGTAGCCCATTCATTCATTCATGTTACTGGTATACCAAACTGTAGCAGTGCTCCAAACTATAATGCTGGTATAGCAAAATGCAGTAGCCCCTTCATTCATGTTCACTCTATATTCCACAGCCCACTAGAAGCATTCAAAAAAGAGAAAATCTTTGTAATTAACAAAGAAGCATTCAAAAACCTCAGATGTCAACAGAGAATCGGAATTTAATGAAAACAATCCCATAAAAATTCAAATCTGCCAAACATCTGGATCGTAAAACAATTTTTGACAATACATCACATTATATATCAAATGAAAAATATAAAACGCAGTTCCTCCTGATTGTTGAGAAATTACAGGAATAGAAATGAAAAAAAAAAACACCTAATTGCAAGGAGTTCGGTCCACAAATTTTTGATACATAGTCCTTTAGTTAACCAATCTCCAGTAATTAACCAAATCTGAAATTAGTTTTATTTTCGCAAAATCTGAAATCAGTGAGTTCAAGCCACAAAATCTGAAATTAGGTCTATTTTCGCAAAATCAATAACCGAAAATAGCAGCACAAACCAATCACTAGAATTTATTGATGTTGTTGGTCAACGATTAGCAAAAGAGATAAGACAGAGAGAGAGTACAGTATGGGTTACCTGGTCACTGGTTAGCGATCAGCAAGAGAGGGAAAGAAGGCAACGTCGTCTTCTTGGTGGAGAGTAGGCGGAGGTCGTTAGTCGCCGAAGGTAGGAGAAGAGAGAGAGAGAGAGAAAGGAGGCGCCTGAGTGAGATTGTGAGAGAAGGCAGCGACAGTTTGATGAAGAATAAGAGGGAGAAATAGATTTCTGATTTTGCTTGCAAGGACCAGCTAAACGACGCTGTTTTTGGTAAGGATTTAAAAAAAATTGCAAAAGCCATCAAAATGATGTCGTTCCACTTAACCGCATGATATGCGGTAACCCACTTACCGTAGAGGAGCTCAACCTATTAAGTTTGCGTCATAAACATCCACTAAGTTATGGTTGTCTATACTCACTCGTAATAGTCTCTATTGTTTCCTCATGTATTTTATCTATAAATTATATTTACGTTAGGTAACGTTTTCCGATTTTATGTTTTCAAAAAAAATTAATTTTTATTTTTTTCTATGGTTAAAAGTTAAACAAAAAACATATTTAATTGTCGTTGTTATTTTAAAAAATTTAAAAACTAAAACAGAAAACATGTTTGGTAATTATTAAATTTTATATCATATATTTTACCTTTTTATATTAATTCCTCTTAAAACAAATCCTCATTATTTATATCAATACATTCAATTTTCCTAAAAAAAACATTGTTCTAGCCTTGTAAGTGGACAAATGAAAGAATGGGAACTTCCCAGCCGTTGGATTTGAACATATTTCTTGCAGATACCAAGGCCAAAGCCATTGAAGCTAGGAGTTTAGATAAAAAAAAAAAAAAAGAGTAATCTCATTAATGGGTTGGTTGGTTTGGAAGGAAACAAAGTAATCGAGGCATCCACAAACACATTCTTGATCGAGCATGTAAATTGATTAGTTTGGAATGAAAAAATTCAAAAAATTCGGAGAATGCAAACATACAAATTTTCTGTGAATGCAAATTTTCGGTAAATCTATGTTGGAGAATAATTTAGGACAAACACACACATACAAATCAAAGACCCACACACACACACACAAAGACACACACACAGACCCACAAATCAACACACACACACACACACAACCACAAAAATATATATATACAAATCTAACTTAGATCTACACACACACATAAATAACTTCAGATCAATGCATATCTAAGCTATATATGTATACTTCTAACATATCTAACTCAAATCTAACTGAGAGACAAGTGAGAGAGTGACAGAGAGAGAGACCTTCAGGTCTTCCTTGCATAGACAGAGGCGAGAGAAAGTTTCGATCTTCATTGCACAGATAGAGGCAAGAGAAAGCTTCGGGTCTTTGTTGCCCAAAAGAAACACCGGTCTTCGTTAGGCGAGAGAGAGACGATGGTGAGAAGGGTTTTCGTTCTTCAATTACAAAGAGAGAGGGGAGAGAATCAAGTCGCTTTTATACTTCCATGAAAATAAGCCTTTTTACTGCTAAGAAGAATCGAAGTTTGAATCTCATTAATGGGTTAGACCCCCACGCGCATAGTTTGCGTTTTTTTTTTTTTTTTGTTTTTGAAAATATGTTTTTTTTTTAATACATTTTTTGGCCTTGTTTTCAAAACAACTTGGCTTAAAAAAACAGAAATACATCACAAACACGTTATTATTTTTTGCAAAAAGTAAAAATAAACACAAAAAATACTAAACAAAAACGTGAACGAAATGCACCCTATGTTTTTTCTCCCCAAAGGTTTCCTTTCTATCTTTTCTCACACACATATTTGTGTTGTTCAGTCGTATTTTTAACTTTTTATTTATGTCCTTCTATTTTTATATATATTGTTATAGTTTCTAATGGTATATGAATATTATCAATTGCATTTTAAATAAGAGATACCATGTGAATGATATAATTATGCTCGCACTCGATATTTAGGAGAAGATGGATAATTTATTGGGTCAAGTATACAATGAATTGATGAAGTTGCGAAGAAATACACATTTGAACTTTTAAATAGATTGTTTTATGTACATGTATTGTATTTTAAGGTTTTAATGTGCATTCTAAATAATATTTTTTTATGCTTATATTTTATGTTTTATTTCATATTTATTAAGAATATTTCCAATGTATAATATCATTTTTTTATATTTGTAAATATTAAATATTTTTGATTAATGGTTTAATTTTTGGTTAATGATTTATATATAATGGGGTGAACTTAGTCACTATCAGAGTGGATATAGATGTGATGGGTATAGCAGTTTGAAATTAAAAAATTAAATGGGGTAGAAAATGATATTTAAGGGATGAGAATAGCCTCACCTAATAATTCATTACCAAGAGCAACATTTTTATTCAACTGGTGGACCCCTAATTAATTATATGAATAACGTCAACAGTTATTTTCATTTGTAATTACATTACATTTGGACAATATTTGAGATTTATGTAAAACCCGAAAAAATTTAAAATCTTAATTAAATGGGTAAAACGGTAATTAGATTCTGTTAAGCACGAGTTAAAAACTCAAAGTTTTATATAACTTGGATGATGAAATGGGCCTCACTGTTAAATTGCTCTTGCGAAAACGAGTTAGCTAGTCAATTTTTATTGAATTATGAGACAATCAGATTTTCACGTGTTACGATGCGATCGGGTATTGCACGATTAAAATTCTGCAATCAGATTTTAATCGTGGAACTCATAATATAATTTAAAGTAAATCTTATAAAAATTATATCAAACATGACAAGTGGCGAGATGTGATTGGTTGGGATAAAATTGGACCAATAAAAAAGTGACACGTGGCGCCTTAAGGGCCAAGTATATAAAGTGGAAATAAAGTAAATCTTCCACTCATTTCCTTCTTCAAATTTTTAGCGAAGAGAGAGTGAGAGAGAGAGAGAGAGAGCTCATTTCTCTTCCTCTGCTTTTTCCTTTGATCTATAGAGATCCGTCTGTTGGATCGAGATAGAGCAAGAGTAAAAGACTCTCCACTCAATGAGGGCTATGTGTTTATACTAACTACGACCCGTTTCCCCAAATTTTTGAAAAATAGGAGTTTTGATCTAGGCTTGGTAATGCTTCATTTGGGTGTTCTAAGGAGCCTTCCTACGTTGCTCACGCTACAAGAGGTAGGGTTCCCTCCTATCTAGGTTTACTTTCAACCTAAGGTTGTTATATGAAATGGGGGGAGCTATAGAGATATAATCTCACATGATTGCTCACACCTAATCTATCTGAGGTGTTGATAATGAGTATATGAGCATGTTAAAATCCATTTCTAGCACGATTTGGATTTGGTTGTGAAAATGTGAACCTACCGGTAGGAGAGGCACAACCTACCGATAGTAAGATGTTTGGATTGATGAAATGATTTATTTGGGTATGCTATGAGTTTACATTTTATGCCACCAAGTGTTTTGATAAATGTTAGGTAAATGCAAATATGTTATTTGGACAATGATCATATATAGCATGCTTGGTGATGTTTACAAAATGTTATTATATGCTTTCATGATATAATTAACATTACGATGAAATGAAATTGCAATTGTACATTACATTTGCATATGCATGGGTTGCACTACATTTGTGGACATTGACATGGGTATGAGTGTATGTGCATGGTTTAGGTCAATCACCACCTAGTTGAGTTGATGGGTGGGCTTGGGAATGTTGGACTTAGGTCTGACTGAGTCGAACTAGAATTGCATAAATAAATATGTCGGGCGTAGCAAGAAGGGATAGATTCTTCATCTTGTGCAAGACCCGACAATGTTGGTTACGCACGTTCCATTGGTGTAACGAGCCTATAAAAGTGTGACGATGAAAATGGAGCCACAAGTGGAATGTCCTGAAGATCCGTTGACAGTGTGGTGTCCCATTGGTGAAAGACCATAAATCACTACCCCAAAAGACATAGAATTAATTAAATAGTCATTGAATGTTTAACATTAATGGCAAGGGCTTAGAATGCCCGAATTCATATGCATGGCATTGTATGTGTTGTGGGAGCCCGGGATGGGGCTCGTTGTTGGCATTGCATGCATGAGTTTACACTTTACGACATGACATAGATTAGTAGCATTGTTCATGTTTATATATGTGAATTGAATGCTTGGAAAGGTTTATGATTGCATGACATCTCATATACATATGGTCTGGGAGGTGATCTCCATAGGAGATAACTTATTGAGCATTGACTCACCCTTTATGGGGATATATTTTAGGTACATGACGTGCTTCCTCTGACGGCCCTCACTTGGGCCCACTTTGAGGACAAAACCAAAATGTGGCTTTCCTTTTGGGTTGTTTAGTCCCGTTTCAATTACTTTTACCTTGTATATTTTGAAAAATAAATCTTGTATATTATATCATTTTAAAGGCATATAATTGAGACTTTTAATGAGATGATATTCAAGTTATATAGTGCTTGGATATTGATGTTGGACCTTGGTAAGGTCATAGTAGTATTATATGCACAAGTTGTGTGTTGGGTGGAGCTCTCCATACAAAGGAGACTCTGAATTTAGGGGTGTCACATCTTGGTATCTGGGCACAGCAATGGTAGTAAGGGTAATTCGCGATTTAATTCGTGTTAACTATTGGGGCCTGGGAATCGGGGTGTCACAACTTGGTATTAGAGCCTAGACTTTAGATCTTACATGGGTCTCATTGGAAATGAGTCCATCATTTTCCGTTACGGGAAGATTTGGGTTAGGACATTGCATCCACGTGCATTGTATATTATTTGTTACGTGCTATGTGTTATATGCTATATGTGATTATATGCATGTATGAAATGAGACACTAGGTTTAGAAAATATAACCTTAGAGTTGGAAAGGAAAAAGGGTAGGAATATGGGCATTCCAACCAGTAGGAAGAGCTTCTGGGGCTTGACGTATCGATAAGAGGGCGGGGACCTACCGGTAACAAGAGCTTCTGTGGCCTTAACTACCAGTAGGAAGGCAGAAGGAACCGATAGCTCCACTTTCTGTTTTGGAACCTACCGGTAGGTTGGGAATCAACCAACTAGTAGGTGAACGTCAACCTACCAGTAGAACAAGTTTCTATTTTGGAACCTATCGGTAGGTCGGACATAAACCTATCGGTAGGTCATCTTTTTGTTTTGTCATACTAGTAGGTTGTGTATGAGCCTACTGCTAGGTCAATAACACTACATTTTTCCCAACTTCAAACGACCATAACTTTTGCTATCGAAGTTGGAATTATGCAAATAATCTTTCATGATGAGCAATTGTTTGCAATAATAGAGGTACCATGGTATGTAGATATAGCTAATTATTTAGCCACATGTATCATTCATTTTCACTATAACTTGACCAGTAAATAGAAATTTTTAAGAGAGGTATGCAATTTCTTTTGGGAAGATCCCTATGTATTCAAATACTGTAAGGATAAGATAATAAGGCGTTATGTACCAAATCATGAAATATGTCAAGTTATTTCTTTTTGCCACTCTGAAGCTTATGGTGGACATTTTTCTTCAAAGAAAACTACTGCTAAAATTTTGCAGTGTGGATTTTACTAGCCCACTCTTTTTAAGGATGCACATGTTTTTTGTCTAAATTGTGACCGATGTCAAAGGTTGGGAAATATTTTACAAAGAAATATAATACCTTTAAACCCTATTTTGATTATTGAAATTTTTGATTGTTGGGCATCAATTTTATGGGACCATTTTCTCCCTCCTTTTGACATCTATACATTTTGGTTACTGTTGATTATATTTCTAAATAGGTTGAGGCAATTCCTTGTCGAAATAATGATTACCGCGCTGTGATCAGATTTTTAAAAGAAAATATTTTGGCTAGATTTGAAATTCTTCAAGCTATTATAAGTGATGGAGGTGTACATTTTTGCAATAAATCTTTTAAAAATTTAATGAAGAAATATTTGATTTCACACAAAGTATCTGCCCCTTATCATCCTTAGACAAGTAGACAAGCTGAATTAGGCAACAGGGAAATAAAATATATTTTGGAAAAACAGTTAACCCATATTACAAAAATTGGTCCTTGAGGCTGACTGATGCGCTTTGGGTTTACCGCACTGCATATAAAACCATTTTGGGAATGTCTCTTTATCGGCTGGTTTATGGTAAACCATGTCACTACCTGTGGAATTGGAACATCGAGCATATTGGACAATCAAAATGATGAATTTTGTTATAGACAAAACAAGTGCATCCCGCAAGCTTTAATTAGTGAATTAGAAGAGTTGAGAAATGAAGCATATGAAAATACAAAAAATGTTAAGGTTAGAATGAAAATTTTTCATGATAAAAATATTGTATGGTAGTCCTTTATACCATCTAAAAAGGCCTATTATACAATTCAAGGCTCCGCCTATTTCCCAGTAAGTTGAGGTCTAGGTGGACGGGTCCATACATTGTTAAATAAGTTTTCGAACATGGAGCAGTTAAAATTGAAAATTCATTAAGAGGGAATATTTTTAAAGTAAATGGTCAAAGACTTAAGCCATATTATGATAGACTTGTTCGAAATGTGGATTCCATTCAGCTAATGGAACCAAAGTATGTGCACTGAGAAGCTATTATGTGTGATTATTTGTAAATAGTAGCACTAATTGTTTCGTTGTTTTTTTTTTTTTTTTTTTGCAAATTAGGGTTTTGCACTATGGATTTGTTTCAATTTCAGATCTTATTAGCAATTGTATTTAAATTTTTGCTTTTTGATGTCATACATTGAGGACAATGTTAAATTTAGGTTGGAGGGAGGAAACAATCCATAATCATCTTTGTGACTGAAATACGTTAAAGAACCAAATAGTGAGTGTTTTTTAATTTTTCAAATTTTTTTCAAAAAAATGGATGAAAAAATCTTTTGGTTTAGTCCTGGTGTGTTACACACTTTTTCAAAGGATGTACACTCTTTGATCATCGCAAAAGAAAAAGTTGTGAGAAAGCTAGAAATCTTTGGTAGTCAAGCAAAATCTATGTGTGGAAGAAGTTCATACACTAAATGTCGACGAGCAAATCGACTCGGTGGTTGTGTAAAGTGTGATCGATTAATGCATATCAGAGAATTCAATTAATGTTCTGAACCAATTTTCGGTTATGCGTTAGATCGTCTTGACTGGATTAAGTATGGGCAGAACAAGGATTACCCTGAGACGCCATTTGATTCCAGTCCAATGCTCAAAAGATATATGCGATGTGAGATTAATCGGTTCACTAATATACTCAATTTAGAAAATTTTGATTGAAAATTGACCATGGTCAAGAATGTGCAGTTTTAATAATTTTCTGTATAGCTTATGCATTTTGGTGTTTTTAATTTTAAATTTTAGAAAGTTGCATTTTTATGTTTAAATTAGAATTTTAATGATTATTTGTGTTAAGAAGGCAATTAATTAAGGAATTTTGAATTAATATGAAACTTTATGACTGCAGGATGTATAACTGAAATCAGGAAAACTGCTGGAAATCAGGAAGGTGAACTGCTAGACTGCCTACTTGCCAGAAACAAAAAGCCAGCACCGTCCGGACAGTGGTGGTGGTGTCGGACGGTACTGCCTCCTATTAAACCAGTCTGTTCATGAACCAGATCAGTTTGCCTTCCCTCGCAGCAGATTTTTCAAAAACCAGTGAACCAAACTGCCTTTTCTCCTCATATCTGTCCTATCCATAATTTTTCTTCAATTATGCTCCGATTAAACCCTTACCCATCCTATTATATAGACTTTTACCGATTGAAATATTGGAAAATCCATTTTTCTTCAAGAAATTTAAGATCTTCATTGTGGATCCAAGGAGGAAATCAAGAGCTCCTAAGGATGGTGCATCTTCAAGCCGTCCGAGGCGAGGAGTCTCTCCATAGCCCCCCAGCAATACCTGTAAACCCCCGCCTGTTTATAATTATATAGTAAAGTATTTGTTTAGTGATTCATATATATAGATAATGATGTAAGAATAAATCATATGGATGTATTGGAAGTTAGGAAGTGTCCTGGAGTTAAAATACTCTTTAGCGAGAATTTGGGGAAAAATGGGTATTAAATACTTCTTAGTACTTTGGACATAACTTTTTATTCTTATTTCCAAAGGACCTGAAATTTTGACAGTAGATAGTAGACATCTAGAGCTACAAAAGTGTATCTAATGGAAATTTTCCAATTCGACCTCTAAATGGGTCAAAAATGCATTGGAAGTGGAAGTAGAAAAATCTGGGTAGTGACTACCGGTAGCCAAATTCAGCTACCGGTAGCCAATGGTCCAGTAAGAATTAGCTACCGGTAGCCAACCGGTAGCCGATGGTCCAGTAAGAATCAGCTACCGGTAGCCAACCGGTAGTCGAGGGTCCCGTGTGTCCGAGCTACCGGTAGCCAAAATCAGCTACCGGTAGCCACTGTAAAAATCCGAATTTTCTGTTCGCGAACCCTCGATTTTTCCTCCACTATAAATACATTTTGTCACCTCCTTAGCCTTCATTACACCACTCCAAACCCTAGATAGCTTGAGAGGAGAAGAGAGGAAGAGAAAAACACATCCAAGAGAGAGATTTACATCATTTGTGAAGATCAAAACCCTCAATTCCTCAAGATTCCACTTCTATACCTATTTCCTTTTCTTCCCCTTCTTCACCCAATCTCACCCAAATCTCTTGAAACCCTAGGAGGAGGAAATCAAGAGGAAAAGGAAGGAGAATAAAAAGGTTTTGAAGGTTGAGTCTTGTATTTAAAGCTACAACTAAGAGGTAGGGGTATTTCTCTCATTTCTCACACATTGAGGCTAGGGTTGTATATTTATGTATGTCTCTCACATGTCTTCTCATATATATGATATGTAGTACATGATTCTTGATATTATTGCAATAAAGGGGCATGTTTCAAACATTTTGGTGGTTGGGTAACCATGGAACCATTCTTTTCACCATCCAACCCGAGTTTTGAAGAAAATGAGATTTTCTCCTAATTTATTATTTGTCTTTGATTTCAAAACTTTAGTGTTGAATATTGTATAACAAAATGATATAGATTACGATCTCTTGCATATTTTCTTGGATTGTTCGATTATATGACAAATGTGAAAAAATTTGGGGATTTTTACTATATTTGGGAAATTGTTGTGAATTGTGAATATTCTTGGTTTCCTCATTGTATGGTTGTTGTGATGGACTTGGATTACCTTCGAGAGATGCCGTAGAGTGTTAGAGGTTAGTCTATCCCAGTGGGGGTGAGATGGTTGCCTAATGCTCGTAGTGGATCGTTGTTGTGACGCGATCACTATCGTTCACATATATATATATCGAGGAAAAGGGTTAGTATACTAGACACCTTGGGAGGATTTCGTCAATGCCGTAGGAGACGGTATACGCCCTTCCTAAAGAGATTTGTGATGGTTGGTTGGAATTGGTGGACTAGGTATGATCGTTGGGTAGATTCACGGGAAGCAATCAACATACATGGTACGGGGATGAACCAAAAATACATGAAATCAGGAGTTGGGTCGTTCTTGCCGATGCATTGGTATGGGACAATGCATGGGGAGAAGTCCTTCTTAAATAGCTTAAATTGGAATTGTGTTTATCGATGCTAAACTCACTCTATTCTTTTAATGGATTATTGCTACTGTTTAAACTTGAGATCTCTTTTAAAATGTCACTATTTTCATTCAAAATCTTTATGTATGATATTTGTGAAATGAGACCGACCCGTTTTATATGTTTTCTAAACCTTGTATGGGTTTGAGAGAATTGTTCTACAGAGCTTTGTGCTCACCCCCCTACCGCTAACATTTTTCAGATTTTCTACAAGAGGAGGACGTAGGGGTCGAGGAGCCCGCTACTTGGGAGACTCCACTGGACGGGAGTGTGGATCCCGAGGTGGACGCCTAGAGCGACACTTTCTTTTGTTCTAGACTAGGATATTCCTTTTGAACATTGTAAAGCCTAGTTTTCTTTTGTTATTTCCGCTGTGCTACATTAGTTGATTTTGGAATGTAAAGGCCAAAATGAGCCTATTCTTTTGGGTTAATGCTGTAAATTTTATGGATGACTTTATGAAGTCTTATTTATGGATGGATTATTTTAGTGCTCTCATGATGTGAATGTTTTAGAATGTAATGCCGTCCAGGGTGTGTTTTGGGGTGTTACAATACCACAAGAGGAGGAGTAACCCCAGGTTCAAAATCAATTTGATAATGATATGTTCAAGAATATTAAGCAACAAATCTGGTATGATACCCATTTTTTTATCTAAAACTATAATTGCGGAAAGGCCTGTTATCTACGAAGATTTTGAACACATTGGGGTTATGAATGCTTGGTGCGTGAATTTTATAATAATGCCGAAGTAACTGGGCCAAGAAAATTGCTTGCATATGTTAGGGAAATTAAATTTCAAGTTACGGTGTCTACCATTGCTGATCATTTGAACCCTATTCTGAGACACCCTAATCCCCAATACCCTCTTACCACGCTACTTGGTATGTCTAATGTTGGAATTGAGTAGATTGGGAATCCAGATTATGTCTAGAGTAGGCCCAACATATACATTAAATAGGGAGACTTAACTGATAAATATCGAATTTTGAACCTGATTACTATGAATAATTTGCTGCCCCAATTCTAGAAAAATCAAGTCTTCACTGAGAAATCATATTTTATGTACTTTTTTGGAATGGGAAATACTATTGAACTACCAACTCTGATTATGATTATGGATCAAATGATACTGACAGTGGAAAATAAAAAACCCTCACTTCCTTTCGCTATTTTAGTATCTGATTTGTGTAGACAAAAGAGAGTGATATCAAATCCATCATGGCCTATTGTGGAGCATCTGGCACCGCTAGAAAAGACTTCTTTGAGAAAGAGCCATGAAATCTAGGCAGAGGCACAACAAGAAATACCACCCAAGCCACAAGCAGACCAGTTTCCGGGAGGTGCAGATTTCCAGCCACCTGAAGAGCTACAACAGTAGCATCTGTATATCCTAGTGGATGATCGGACTGACAGACATATTTTGTTAGGTCTCGAGATGAGGATGACTCAGTTTGATCAGAGGATAACCTAGTATAAGGAGAACCAAAGAGAGATCCTGAGGTTACTTGGAATGAGATATGGTGGTGGCCCACCATCGTCAGCTTAGTCAGCCATAGTCCCCTGCATTTTTCTAACTTTCATGCTCTACCTTTCTCAGAATTTTTGTTTACTTTCTAGTTCATGAACTGCGTTTTCTTAAGTACTTTGGATATTTTTGAATTTTCTTTTATGCTTTGGATGGTAGTTTAATTTCAGTTAATTCGGTTAGTTTGTGTTTATTTCATTCTATTTTGCTATGTTAAGATAATTAGTTTATATGATTCATGGGAGGATTACATTGTCATTCCGTTGATTTGTAGGTAAAACCCTAACCGAATCACAGAGAATTTTCATACTCTATTTGTGAAGCTTACATACATAATGGAGATGTGAAACCCTTGCACAGAATTTGAACTTATCCTCCTTGGAGAGATTTTAAACACTCATTCAAGTAAGAATTTCATTTTAGCGTAATATTTATTTAAATAATCTCATTAATCTTATTTTGATTGACACTGATTGAATGACATGTTAGCATTCTCCCTTAAAATTCTTATGAAAATCATGTAGGTTTATGAGTTCTAGAAAATAATCTTAGGCCATTTCTGATCTTATTTTGAGCCTTGACAATTTCTTTTACAAAACTATATCCCTAGTAAGCCATGATTGAGCCTAAGTAAAATTTCTTTTTTTAAAACCATATGTTAACTGAGCTCATGAAAATATATCTATCCAACCCTTGCTATCTAATTTTCTTGCACCCTCTCTTAAAGAAGGCATTATACGGAAAAAGAAAAGTGGAAAAATATGGTTGGAAAGAAAGAAAAAAGAAAAAAAAAAAAAAAAGGAAAGAATGCTTGAGAAAAAAAATGAAAAATGGTGAAAGAAATTTTTGCAAAGAAAAGAATGGCCAAGTAATTACAGGCCTGAGATTGAAAAAATGGAGAAGAGAATGATGTTGTTTCTATAAAAGTTTGGAAATTTAAAGAGATATGTGTTCTGCAAAAAATGAAAAGGATAGCCATTGAATCCCTTAAGCCCCACACCCTTGACCATGTTATAACCTTAATAAAGTCCTTTCTGATTCTAGATGTTATGCATATGTATCATTTTCAACTATTCATTATAAGGGAGAGTGTTGATAATGTTATTTGATGAGGTGTTGATATTCTTTAATGAAATTATGCCATATTCTAGTCTTATTCAAATAATCTTTTGGAATATTACATGTGCTATTACTTTTCTTTGATTTCAATATTCTTATCCCATGTAATTTTTGAGTGATAGTCACTAAAACTTGAGTGTGTTCTTTGCTCAGTGATTTCTAGGAAAGGATTGATGTTGAAGCTAATTTTCGTACAGCTCAGCAAAGGGGTTATGATATTTCTTAAGTGTTTTTGAAATAAAAGAAATCCACACACACACGAGTTTTTCTGAAAAATATACTGAATAGGGTTACAAATGGTGTGTGTTACTCTTACAGTGATAAGGAAGGGGAGGTATTCTGGAATAGGGATGGAATGATGATTTAATTTTATGTGTAAAAAATATGGATTATTTTCTCTTAAGTGTTGAAGTTTGTAAGTACCTTCACTGAAAACCTTTCCGAAACAAAACTCATTTACTAGGGATTACCTAAGAGTTTAACGACTTGTTGCATATACTAAATGCAATCATGAAATTTACGAAAGTGATTGTATTTATTTTACTTGTTTATATTACTAGGGACTAGTAATATTCGGTTGGGGAGTGTGATTAACCCTAAAAAAATACGTAAATGAATTAGGGTTTAGGGTTAATTATGTGCATTAATTGATTTAAAGTGAATTAATTGAGATCATGTTATGATTAATGTTTGAATTATATGTTTTGTAGGGTTTTATATGGAATTATGGAAACTTGGAGGGTTAAAGTGCAAAAGAAGAACAAAGGAGGGAGGAAAAAGGAAAAATCAGCAATTGTGTACCATCCAGATGGTCCAACCACCATCCTAATGGTGGAAAGTCACTGGAAATTAGCAAAGGAATCCAAAGGAGCAAAATCCAAAGCATGAATAATGTTTGGACGGTGGTGGTGGCGTCTGGACGGTGGCCTTAACCGCCTTACCTCCTAATTTTCTCCCATTGGTTCATTGATGCAACACTCTTCTCCTATTGGTTTCCATGGGTGTCTGCCGCCTTAAACCTTCATTGGAGCCTATAAATAGGCATGTTCAAGCCATTTTGAAGCATGATCTTCCACCCTTTGGAGAGCTAAATTCCTAGAGAAAAAATAACCTACCCTAAACACTCCTAGCCAAAATTCTCTTCTTCTACATTTCTTATGTATTCCTTTTTACTTGGAGGGTTGAACCTCTCTCACTTTTCCTCCATAATTCAGTAGTGAAGAGTGGGGGTGTTTCAACTATTCCGCGAGGAAGGATTCGTTGTGTTTTGTTTTGTAATCATGTAGTATTGTAATGGGATTCACTTACCCTTATCGCTTGTTTATAGCAATGGAGAGTGAGTAGACCTTTTATACTCTTTAGTAAAGGGTAAAGACATGTTTAATATTGTTTGAATAATGGAAATGTCGATACTTTATCTGTGTCTTAATGTTTATACCTCCCTTAAGTGATGGATGGTTTTCAATTATGTTTGTATCGTATTACTATATGCTCATGGTTACGAGTACAAAACTAAACTTATTGCTATATACCATTTCACATATACGTTATTATGTACTTCAGATATGATATAATGATGCATGTAGTTGAGATTTATATAACAATCGGGAGATTGGTTATAGACGGATTAAGTCTTGTCATAGCCGATGCTTTTGATTCAATACTAAACCAGAACTCCATCTTCATTGAATCATAGACCTGCCAATCAATTAGCTATAATAAATCTTTTGAATGATTCACCTTCAATTTTACTAGGGTTAATTGATTGTTGCAAGACTTAACAGTTGATGTGGTATGGTTTAACTTAAACATCAAACCTACTAGTTAACTTTTCAGTAATATGGGGGGTTAATTGATGTAAGGTGGCATTTCATAATCTCAAGCAATAGAATGCATGTTGGATTCCCGAACTAAAGAGTAGCCTTTGTCAATTGTTGTAATCTAATTTTTAGTTTAAGTATTTACTTATCAGTTCTAAGTTTACATCACAAGCTGAGTGTAATGCACACTACACACACGAAAATCTTACATTTTCTATTTGAGTTTGAACTCCTGATGGATTCGACCTTAGACTTAACCGAGTAATACTATAGCTTAACCACTTATACTTAAGTGTACGATTAAGATCAAGTCAGTTCGATGCTCCTTTTTTATTGCAAATCTCTCCTCATGAGTCCCACCGAAGTTATAAGTAGCTTCACTTGGACGTTTTCACTGCAATGAACCGTCTAGTCCCTTAAAACAGTCTTCTCTCATAAGATCCTTGAAATGCACACTTCTTCAAAGTTGGTTTTGATGAACTTCAAGCTAGATCTCCTTCTTCAATGTGTAAGGTTAAATATAAGAGTCAAAATGGATGACCTTTGGGGATTTAGGGATCTAGTGTTATTCTAAGCTCTCAAGATATTTAAGAGGTAGAATTTAGGCTTTCTAAAGGTTTACCCTACTTGGGAAGGCTTAACTTTTATATAGGTCCAATAAGAGGCTTTTATTGGAGTCCAAGTAAACATAAATTCGCGAACGAATGCTCGAGCCTTCAGTGAGCGGTGAAAGGGCGATTGTCACTCAAATGAAAAACCAATTCAAACCAAATTAGTGGAGTAAAAATCACTTGAGTCATCCTAGAACCGCTCGAGCAGCAAAAGGGTGGTCTCCATTGCCCAACTTGTTAGCCTTCTCAAATTTTATCCCTAAGTGTTTAAAGACCACTCTAGCCGAAGGCAAGCGAGCAGAGGGCAATCCCTATTGGTTTTTAAGCTAAAATCAAAGCAAAAACTTGACCTATTGAGCAATAAAGAGTGTGCTCAAATAAGATCTAATCCATGACTTATCCTATGTTTTTCAAAAACATATTTCAAGGTTTAGAAAAAAAAAATCATGAAAAGCCTAAGAGTCATTCATGGATGTTCCTAATTCCAATTTTATTATCCTAATTACATAAGTTTGTAAAGAAACCATGGGTTTATAGGTCTTTAGGTCATTACATTTATCCTAAGATTTGAAGGTGCATTGGATATCTCTTGTTTTGTCTTTCTAGCTTGAACTTCATCATTCTTTGTCGCTTTCAGATCTTGATCTTTGAAGCATCATGACCATGAAATTAGGTTAAGATTTACAACAAAAATTCACAAAATTAGCCAAATACAATCAATTTCCTAACACCATTTGATCAAATACATGAGCAAATATAATATATGTCGAGCTTCATTGTCTATTAGGACCCTTCAAACAATGAGATTCAATGGCACCACTGTGATAACCAAAGGTCATCATGAGTAAAGTGTGCCCACCTAAGGTCTTCATAAATAAAAGTAAGGGGTTACTTACTTTTAATATCTTGTCTGGAAGCACCGAGCTCACCTCCTATGATTCGAGGTCTGTGTGAGCGCGGTGTGCATAAGCCTGACGCGCAAAGCTGCTTTCTCCACTGGCTAAAAATTCTCCAAAAATCATCTTTACCTCCCCTAATGGTTGTTGGTGTTCTTGGTCTTTCGGTCTCAATTTCCAAGGTAAGGAGCTCTGTCTTCCCTTTTGGTTTTGTCCACAAACTTCCCTAGGTAGCCTCTCTTGATCAAATCTTCTATTTGGTCCTTTAGAGTAAGTAGTTATCTGTATTGTGACCATGATCTTGATGGAGATAACAATACTTATCTCTATCCCTTTTGTGAGGTGTGTTCCATAACCTACCCAACCATTTCAGGATGTGATCATCTTGTACTTAATAGGGAATATGTTCCACCGTAATATTTAATAGGGTATATCGTTGGAACTTGTTGAGCTGAAACCTTAGACATAGTCTTTCTCTTGCTGGTATTTAGTCAGCTCGACCTTTCTTGGAGCCAGAGTCTCTGCCTGGTTGCTTAGCTTGGTCTTTTATCTTCTTCCCTATTTGGGGGAGGGGGTCCTCACCTCCCTTTCTAGCATTTAGGGCATCCTCCACATTTATATAGTTCTAATATCTTCAGAGGATTTTTTCATACTTGTAAGAGGAGCTTTTGACAATGAAAATAGAAACCGAGATGGATAAAGACCTCCCATGAAGGAAACTAGAGTTACCTTATTCACGAAACATTTCTTCTTTTCCCTACTTAAGATTCAATAGATAGGTTGTTGGTTTTCTATGAGTTGGTCTTCCTATAAAGTGTGATAAGAAGGATGTACTTAGTTTTATAAAGGAATCAATGGAACCTGATGGGTATTTATTGAAACATAAACGATCGGTTCCTTTTAGCATGGTGGGGAAAAGATAACACATGATCAGATCTGAGACATTATGTAGGAACATCAGGGATTTTTAGGTCTTCGAATGGTCTGGTGACTCTTTTTTACTGTCAAAACTATCTGTTACATGCAGTTTGAACTTCGCATGTAAGGGATAGTGAATAACATAACATAATGAGAGAAAGGGGACTCTAATCGTTGAGACAAAGTCTCAACTATTTCTGGGACTTTGGATTTTACCATGTTAAGAACATATCCAATGCAATCATTTACTTTCTTGAACTTTTAGTCTAGTGACTTATTATACTCTTGGTGATGAGGAGTCTCGTTGTGGCTATGCTCGTCTCCCCTTTCTCCTACCGCATTTTTGCGAGTGCCCATTAAATGAGATAGATGGTCTGGATGCTAGGCAGTGAGCATTTACAAAATTTGTTGAGTTTGTTGTGCCGGCCATTCCATCATTTGGTTTATCTTGCCATAATTTCGCTCTAGATTAGGGCATTCTTTGAATCTCATGTCACTTGTTTGGTTAAGAAGGATCTTTGTTGTGGTTATTGATGATGTATATTACACAAATGTGCAGAGCTAGCGATAGCTAGGGCCTAATGGGTCACTGAATAGTTCAGTCGGAGCACCTTGGCTCTTAAGAATTTGAATAAAAGGGGAATGGGGGTTTGCACACAGAGAATTTATAGTGGTTCACCAACTCGAGAGCTCGGCTAATCCACTCTGAAGGGAGTCTTTTGGTCTTAGAGATATTATTGATAATGGAAGGAGATTACACATAGTATTTTTGTTAGCTAGATGCTTATATCTTCTTGTGAGGGTTATGCCTCTTATTTATAGTTGGTCTAGGGCCTCGCCTGATCTCTGGCGTGATCCTTGTCTCATTCTTGTAACGGTTGTGCCTATCATGCAACAGTCGTGGAGGGTGTTGAGGCAGTTGCGAATTTTCTGCCTGGATATACGCTCGTTATGATTTGGGTGGCACTTGGTTAGAAGCCAGTTGTCTTATGTGCTATCTTTGTGGAGATGCAATTGTAGGGATGGAGGGTCTGACCTCAAGTTTCCTGGTCATCTAGGATGGGATGAGTGCCCGAGTTGGAAAGGTCTGAGCTGAATACCCGAGCTTAAACTTAGGCATATTTTGGGTATCATCAGTTGCCCCCAGCCCTCAATCAGGTACACTACCTGAGCTGGGGCTGACCTCTAGTCTTGGTGAGTGAAGTCAACCCGGTTGGCCCTTGGGATTAGCATGATGGGATGTTTCTCAATTCTTACGGCGTTGCAAGTGTGCACGCATTAATTTCTTCCTCGTTTCTCCCGTACGTTCGCCATCCTTGTTCCACGTGTCCGCCCATACACCTTGCCTTAAATGTGTCTGCAGTCTAAATCGCTTTTGCTGATCATTTCGAATTCCCTTGGTATTCCTCTCTCCAGATTTCTCTCTCTTTCCTTTTCCATTCCTTGGATCTATCTTGGGTTTTCCATTATTGGTCGCCTTTTACTAGGTACGTCTTTTGCTCCTCCTTTATTTCTTCTTGGGCTTCTATTCATTCTGGATCCCTCAGACTTGAGGTGGTTGCATCATTTTTGGACTTTTTGTTTCTACTATTTTAGGAGTTGAGGCCGTTCCTTATCTTATCTCCCTCTCTTCTTAGATCCCTTCTCCACCGTTAAGATTTTCCTTTTTGGCTGCTGAAGTCTTGACCCCCAGCTCTTAAGGATTGTTTCTTAAACATCCCTCCTCTCTACGCTTCTTTTAATCTTCCTACTTCCTATTCCATTATGTTTGCTTCTTCTAAAGTCACTGCTTCCTCTGTATCGATTGCCATAGGAGAAAGGTCTCCCGAGATATAGGAGGATGACTTGGGGGATGTAGGTGATTGGATAGATAGCTTCCCTAGCGTTGACTCTATTGACTTCGAGGAAGAGGTAGAGGTCCCTTTGTCCTTACCAGGCCCTACTTCAAGGTCTAAGAAATCCAGGAGAGGGAAGTCTAGGAAAGGTGGGGTTGGGACCTCTGGCAGTGCTGAAGGTGTTGAGCCCACTCCCGAGCTTCAGACATTGTGGGCTTTAGTGAGGTCACCCCCTTTGATAAGTGTTCTTTCTGCTAGATTTGGCATTCCTAGGGATATACGTTATTGGTGTCCCCATGTAGACATTAGGTACGATACCGAGGTGCCCAAGAAGACCTGTTTCTTTGTTGCCTCTCTTGAGAATGGCCTTAGATTCCTTGTACATCCCTTCCTCAAATTTATCCTTCAACATTTCAATGTCTACCCAACCCAGTTTTCTCCAAACTTCTGGGGCATTTTGGTGGGTCTCCTTGTTTTTTTTTAAGAAGAACGAGCTTTGCACCCCTACGGTCCCCTTGCTCATGAAGCATTTCAATGTCAAATTCGCCCCCGTTGATGGCTTTCTGTACATAACAAAACGGGTGAAGGCCCAACGCCTAATCACTGACCTCCCTAGCTCCCATAAAGGATGGAAAAAACTCTTCTTCTTCTTCGTGTCGGGTAAGGAATGAGAATTTGACATGAGTGACATTACTGATACCCTTCCTATACCCCGGTCCTGGTCAGGCCCTGACAATTTGGGTAAGTCTTTGTTTTAGCGGGCCTTATCTTGATGTTTTTATTTCTGTGTTTCACTTACTAATCTTGTCTTCTTTGGTTATTTCAGGTATCCGGCCTAACCTCGGAGCAGAGGATAAGATCTTCCTGCTGGGATTGGAAGACTGTCAGCCAAAGAAGTACTCAAAGTTTCTCAAGCCTATAGTGCTTACTCAATTCGGGTTCAGTCCTCTCGAGGTGAGAGTTGAGACTCCTATCCCAATATCTGTGGCCGGTATCGAGGATTCTGCTGGTAAGGATTTCTTTCTTCATCCCTAGCTTTATCTTTTCTCCTTTCCGAATCTACTGACCTACTTACTTCGATTTTTCAAATCCCAACTCGTTGGCTTTAGATGTTGAGGCAGTACAGGCCAAGGTGGCCCAATTTAGGAAGGGTAGAACAGGGGGTAAATGCAAGGTTGAAGTAAGATCTGTGAGCGACCTGGATCCTCCTCCAAAGGTTCAAAAGGTAGAAGTGCCTCCACCTTGTCTGACGACCTCTTCTCTTCAGAAGGCATCTTCTCAACCCTTGCCTCCTTCTGAGGGGAACCTCCCTGCTCCTGAGGTCTCGGATGCCCCCAAGTCCAAGGTGGATGACTTCCCTAAAGCTGGGTTCAAGAAGTCATCATCTTCAACTAAAGAGGTGGCTAGTGCATTGAGCTCGTTGGCTCCCTCTTTAGGGGGTCTTTTTGCTTCGCAGTCAGCTGAAGTGGCGCCTATCTAAATGGCCTATAGTAAAATTGAGAGCTTTCAAGGCAAGGGTTCACTCATCAGGGACGTGAACCTTGCTACGAGTGCTCTTCTATCTGTCATCCTAGAGTCAAATATCCAAGAGGCAGCCTCAATGCCTTTGTCCACCTGAGCAACTACTGCTCTTTTTGGGGCAGCCTCAGTAAGTTTCTATTTGGCATGTTTTCAGCTTGGGTTTGTCTCTTTATAATTTCTGACTTTATAGCTTGCTTGCTCTCACAGATGGCCATCCACATGGGAGCTCTGATGCAAAGGATCCGAGCTTTTGAGTAGGATGTTGTGACAACTCAGAAGTCCTCAAAGGCCTTCGATCTTAAGGCCTCTAAGTTGTCCTTCTCCAATGACAACCTACGAGCTCAGGTTCAGAACCTGAAGGCTCATGTGCAAAGCTTATGCACGACGAACAAGGACCTGGAGGCCGAGGTCAATAAAAAGGATGATGAAATAAAGTTGAAGATGGATGGAATCTTCCAAATTTGGAAGGATGTCTTTGTAGCTCGCAATGCTATCCAGTCTATGAAGAATGAGTATAAGATGTTGGCAGAGGTCAACACTACACTGTTGAAGGAGGTTGAAGCAGAGAGAGCCAAGGTTCGAGAGAGAGATACCCCAATAACAGCGCTTCAAGATGAATCTACTACGAACTGGGTTGCGGGGTATTTTGCCTTCTAAGAGCAGGTCATGGATAAATACCCAGATCAAGACTTTGACTTTGATCCTCCTCTAGACAAGGAAAAAGAAAGACCAGATACTGAGAAGGAGGCTGAAGTCGAGGTTTCTGCTTCTGGTGTTGTTCCTGAGGCTGAGGCTTTTGATGTTGTTCCTACTGGGGAGGAGATCCCTGCTGAGGATGAGGTTGAGGCTCCTGAGCTTGTTTCTACTGGGGTTAAGGCTTTTGGGCCTATTTTGGCTGAGGTGACTGCTTCAGTAGAGGTGGGAGTTGCTGAGATTTCCCTGCACCCAGCTCCTCTACTGATGTTGAGGTTCCAGCCCCTGTTGCCCCTAAGATTCCTTCTGCTTCGACTGACCTTCCTCCAACTCCTACTCTGTCAGAGCCAGTGACTGTTCTTGAGCTTCCTGAAGGGACTGCTGATCCAGTTGTAGATACTTAGTGTTTTTTGTTTTTCTTGTTTTATAATTTCCATCCTTGTAAAGGATTTTTGCTATATGAGAAAGAGAAACTTTTGATATCTGTGCTTTGTTCTTAATTTCTCCCCTTGTCTTTGTCCCTTGCTTTTCAGAAGAGCATTGGACTTTTGAGGTATGTTTATGAGCTAAAGGACTCTTCTACTGGTATCTGAGCTTAGAAGCTCATCTTTTAGTCTGTGAGTTAAGGAACTCATCTTGAATTCATGAGCTGAATAACTCATCAAATGCTTATGAGCTGAAGAGCTTAACTCGAACCTAGAAGCTCATCTTTAGTTTATGAGTTTAAGGAACTCATCTTAGGTTCATGATTTGAGGAGCTCATTATAGTTTTATGAGTTGAAGAGATCATCGTTTGTTTATGAGCTGAAGAGGTCATCATAAGTTTATGAGCTAAGGAACTCATCGTTGTTTTATGAGCTAAAGAGCTCATCGTTGTTTTATGAGCTAAAGAGCTCATCATAGTTTTATGAGCTGAATAGCTCATCGTTTGTTTATGAATTGAAGAGCTCATCGTAAGTTTATGAGCTGAGGAGCTAATCGTTGTTTTATGAGCTGAAGATCTCATCATAGTTTTATGAGATGAAGAGCTCATCGTTTATTTATGAGCTAAAGAGCTCATCATAAGTTTATGAGCTGAGGAGCTCATCGTAGTTTATGAGCTGAAGAGCTCATCGCAAGTTTATGAGTTGAGGTGTTCATCGTTGTTTTATGAGCTGAAGAACTCATCTTTAATTTGTGATGAACGACAATTGATCTGAAACTTCTCGTTTATTGCAATGAAGCTTTACAAAAGTAGGATCCTTAGCTATTGAAAGAAATTTTTCAAATGATCAGCGTTCCAAGAGTGAGGCAAAACTCTTCTTTCTTCAGTCCTCAGCTCATAATTCCTTGGCCTAATTACTTTGGACACGATGTACGGTTCTTCCCAGTTCGGCCCTAGCTTCCCATGAATGGGGTCCTTTCTAGCTAGGAGGAGTTTCTTGAGGACCAGATCTCCTACTTTGAAACTCTTGTGCTTGAACCTTCTGTTGTAATACCTTGCTGTCTTTCTCTGATAGTCAAGGATGCGTTGTAAGGTTTTGTTCCTTTTTTCATCCAGGAGGTCGAGATTGACTAAAAGTGACACATCATTTAGCTCGGGGTTGATGGACTCCGTTCTGGGAGATGAGATGCCTATTTTCACAGTGGCCACTGCTTCAGTGCCATAAGCCAGGGTGAAAGGTGTTTCTTGAGTTGCCAATCTAGCGGTGGTTTTGTAAGCCCATAACACTTCTGAAAGGTACTTCACCCATCGAACTTTTAAGGCTTCAAGTTTGGTTTTAAGAGCTGTCTTGCTAGTCCGGATGGTTACTTCTGCTTGCCCATTCGATTGAGGATGAGCTGGTGCCGAGAAGTAATTCTTTATGCCCAGCTCAGCACAAAACCCTTTGAACCTTCAATTGTCGAACTACTTCCCATTATTTGAGGCAAATGCCTTGGGGATTCCAAATCTATAGATTATGGATTTCCAAGTGAAGCTCTATATCTTTGGCTCTATAATCTTTGCAAGAGGTTCGACCTCAGCCCATTTGGTGAAGTAGTCTATTCCAATTATCGCGAATTTGTATTGTCCAGTGCTTGTTAGAAGAGGATTGCGTATGTCTAAGCCCCACTACTGGAACGACCATGGGCTAAGCACCGAGTTGAGGAGCTCTAGTGGGCAGTGTCGGATATTGGCGTGCAATTGGCAGGCTTTGTATTTGTTGACCAGCTCTGCAGCATCACTGAGCATCGTAGGCCAAGAATACCCTTGCCTTAGAGCTTTGCCAGCTAGGGTTCGAGCTCCAATGTAATTACCGCCGATGCCTTCGTAGATTTCTCTTAAAATGTAGTTTGCCTCTTCGTTATCAACACACCTTAAGAGTGGTGACGAGAAACCCCTTTGTATAGGTTTCCTTAGAGGATGGTGAATCTGGACGACCTGACTCTTAGTCTTGCTGCTTCTTTAGAATCTGTTGGAAGGGTCCCATTCTATAGGTAGTCCTTAATTCGGTCCATCCAGGTCGGCTGAGTCTGAATAGGAAATATCTCCTTGACCTAAGAGCTTACTGATGGCTCGGCTAGGTGATCGACTAGAATCAACATATCCAGGTCCTCTTGGGAGGCAATGGTTAGTCTGGCTAAGGCATTGGCTCGGGAATTTTCTGCTCTAGGAACATGCACGACCTTAACCTGCACAAAATTTTTCATCAGTTCTTGTACCTTCTTTAGATATAGAGCCATTATTTCTCCCTTAGCCTCGTATGCTTCCTTGATCTACTTCACTACCAGCTGAGAGTTGCTGTGAATCATAAGCTGCTCTACTTCCATAGAATGTGCCATATTGAGCCTAGCAATTACGGCTTCATACTCAGCCTCGTTGTTTGCAGCTTTGAAATCGAATCTGAGGGTGTACTCTATGTCTATCCCATCTGGGGAGGTCAGTATCAGCCCAACACCACTACCTTGGGTGTTGGCAGCACCATCTATAGAAAGCTTTCACGTCGGAAGGTCGGGGACCAGTTGGATTGCATGTAGGGTTGCCCCTTGACCTGTTGTGAATTTTGCGATGAAATCAGCCAATATCTATCCTTTGATAGCTGTTCTGGGCTTAAACCTGATGTCGAACTTACTGAGCTCAATTGCCCATTTGACCAGCCTTCTTGACGACTCTGGCTTGTGCAAGACTTGCTTCATTGGCTGATCTGTGGGGACTTCTATTGTGTGGGCTTGGAAATAAGGTCTGAGCCTTCTTGCTGCTGTTACCAAGGCTAGGACTAGCTTTTTCATTTTCAGATATCTCTCATCTGCTCCCCTCAGAGCTCTGCTGCAGTAGTAGACTGACTATTGAGCTCTATCTAGCTGTCTTACCAAAGATGCGCTTGCAGAGAAGTCTGAAACAACAAGGTACAAGATAAGCACCTCCCCTTGTCGAGGGCTTACTAGAACTGTTGGTGAGCTAAGATAGTCCTTGAGAGCTTTGAATGCTTCCCCACACTATGCATCCCATTGGAATGCTTTTTTCAGAACTTGGATGAAGGGCTGGCATTTATCACTCGACCTTGAGACAAACCGGCTCAATGTTGCTATTCTTCCTGTCAGACATTGGACCTCCCTAGTGTTTGAGGGTGGTTGCATGTCGATCACGGCTTGAACGTTCTCTAGGTTAGCCTTAATACCTCAGCTGTTGACTATAAAGCCCAGGAACTTTCCTGCGGAGACCCCGAAGGCGCATTTGACTGGGTCAAGCTTCATTTGGTACTTTCTGAGAATTTGAAATGATTCCTCGATGTGTCTAATATGAAGCTTAGCCTTCAATGACTTTACCAACATGTCATCGATGTACACTTCTATTGATGTCCTGATCTGTTTCTGGAACATATGATTCACCAAACGCTGGTATGTGGCTCCTGCGTTCTTTAACCCGAACGGCATGACCTGGTAGCAGTATGTCCCCTGCTTAGTAATGAAGGATGTCTTATCATAGTCATTAGGATCCATTGTGATCTGGTTATGCCCCGAGAAGGCATTGCTTGATTTATTTCGTCGTATGCCCTAATTTTCGAACATTAACCCTCAATGTGTATATGACTTATATGTGTGGGTGAGTGTCACTCTCACTCGGGTTCGATGCAAGAAATGGGAAAACGAGTGTAAATGAACAAAATGTGTGTGTGCAAAATTGTTCCCCAAGCGTAGAAAGATTCTTTCAATGTCGTGTTTTACTTGGAATGGGTATTCCAAGGTCGTCTCCTCAGGGAAGGAAATGTCAAGTTGTGGTGAAAGTGATTTTGCAAAAAATGAAAAAGTGTAAAATCTTTTGAGTTTGAGTTTTGGTGAGTGAAGTTTGTGATAGAAAATGAAATGAAAATAAGTGTTGGCTAATCCAAAGAGGTCATTCCAGTGGGAATGCCAACTCAACTCAATACATTCTTCCAATGGTGCATAAACGTTCGATTGATTCGCAGGAAGCGCGGGACTAAAATGGAGGTGAGGATTCAAGCATACCTCGTGACAAGTCTACGGTGTATCAAACATACCAAACCGTCGTACACTACGAGGAGGAATGGAAAAGAGTTAATTTAGCATACCCAAGAGTTAATCCAAGTTCTCCCTTGGATTAGCCGACTTAAAGCTTAGCTACTCATAATAAAGGGAAAGACATGCATAATGTAAAGAGACATGGTATTGAAATAGAGATTAAAACTTGTGTTAATGTAAAGAAAGGTGAAACTACAAAAAAGTGCATTTAATACCCAACTAAAAAGCTTGAAATGAAAAACTCAATGTAAACATGGTAGAATCTAGAACATGTAACTAAACTTGCAATACACTTGAAATAAATGAGATTAAAGTGTAAGAATTAAGGATTACAAGAGATTTTAAGCTTACTACAACTGAAATGGAGAAGAAAATGCAAAAACATAAATTTCTCTCTTTAGAACTTCATCTTCTTCCTTGGAACTTATCTCTCTAAAACTACTCCTAAGCTTAGGTAGCCTCCGTCTCAAAAGCTTGTGGAATGCTGAATATATGGTGTAGAGATGATGCATTTTCGTCCATGAGGCTCCCCATAGCCTTTGTGCAAGTCTCCCATCAATGGGAGATGAGTTGATTGGCTTGGCAGGCTAGGATAAGCCTACCCAGCAACCCCCTGGCTCCCCTCTTCTCTCCCATCCTCATAAATACAATGGCCTCCAAAGTCCACCCCTAGGTGTGGGGAGGCATGTACGTGTGTAAGGGATGTCAGGGACAAGTAGGATAATCAATGGTGGGACCCCTAAGTAAGTGGAGCATGAGTTGTAGGCTGTATGGGCATTCTGGGCAAAACCTTCCGGAAGGTCGACGCAAACCTTCCGGAAGGTGCCAGCTCAGGACCAGTTTTCGTAAAATTGTCATAACTTTGGATCCAATCATTCGATTGAGCTAAAATTTTGACACAATACAGAGGACATCCAGATCTACAACTTTCATGTTTTGCATGTTTTCATATTGGAAGTGGATCATGGTAAAAAATGGGAAAAATAGAGGTACTGTGTCAAAAATGGGGAAAACAGTGGGCTAAACCTTCCGGAAGGTCGATGCAAACCTTCCGGAAGGTTTTCTTCCAAATGCATTTTTTCTTGATTTCTTCACCTTCCAAGCCTCCCAATCCTCATGTAATGTGTCCATCTCTTCACCACTCATTCACACTTAGTTGCATAGCTCTAAAAGCCATCATTTACGCTATGATTACTTGCAACATCAAAATTTCAACATTATTCGTAAATTTGGCTAACCCTAAGTAATTCAATGCAAAGTTAAGTTAAAATACATGTAATGAGGCCGTTAAATATGCAATATTATGCGCTCATCAAGCATCCATGAAACTAAGTAGTTCATGCCCTGCCGTAAAGTTTACAATCAAGTCAATTCGAGGTAAAAGAAAGCTATATTTTGGATAGGAAGGATTTAGGTCGGTAAAATCGATGCAGATGCCCATTTGCCATTGACCTTCTTTACACGGACCACATTGACCAGTCATGTCGGATAATCTACTTCTCTAATGGCCTTGGCATAGAAGAGTTTGGAGACCTCTTCATTTATGACTTTCTGTCGCTTAGGGGCGAAACTTCTCCGTTTTTGTTTGATGGGCTTGAAGGCTGAATTCAAGCTGTGTTTGTGCGTGATGACTGAGGGGTCAATCCCCTGTATGTCCTCTTGTTTCAACGCGAATGCCTCCATATTTTCTTTTAGAAATTGAATAAGGAGATCCTTGATCTCCTTAAGTAGCTTTGACCCCACATATACTAAGTGTCCTAGGTCTTTGTTGAGCTGGACTGGTTCCAGCTCTTCTAAAGGCGTGGGCCTTGTTTTCAGCTCGTCTCTCATGTCAAGCTCATCCAGCTGCATGGTCTCGATCTACTTATTCTTCATAGACGCCATGTAGTATTCTCGTGCCACTCGTTGGTCTCCTCAGACCACTCCAACGCCATTTTCAGTAGGAAACTTCATTACGAGGTAGTAGGCAGAAGGAATGACTCTCATGGCGTTGAGAGAAGGTCTTCGTGGAGACCGATCTTGACTCATTTCCTTCCTCGGACTTCGGTCCTTTCTCTTCTCTTTCTTCTTGTGGGTAGTTGAGCTCCCAGCCTTTGAAAGGAGTGCCCCCTCAACGTTAATATATTTCTCTACCTTGGCCAGGACCTCTTCCATGCTAGCTTGTAGGTTCTTGGAGATTGAAAACATCAAGTCCTTTAACTGGAATCCCATCCCGACAATGAAGCTAGTAAGGGCGAATTTCTCGTCAGGGACATCTACTTTTAGAGATTCTGAATTAAACCTTTGAACGTAGCTCCGTAGTGTCTCGTTTGGTTCCTGTTTCACATTTAGCAAGTGGTAGCTCGGCTTTCAATAGGTCCGAGCTTCTATGAGGTGTGAGACAAATGAGATGGAGAGCTCCCTGAAGGAGGAAATGGATGCTGGGGTCATCTTGTTAAACCAGGCTAAGGTTAAACCCTTCAAGATAATAGCAAAAGCTTGGCAACGCACTAGATCTTGGTACCCGTGCAACTCCATCTAGTTTTTATAGGTGTTGAGATGATCCATATGATCCTTTGTTCCATCAAAGGTCTCTATCTGAGGCATTCTGAACTTTGGTGGAAGGGGAAAATGCAGCACCTATGCGGTAAAGGGAGACTCTGTCTACTGGACTAGTGCATCCATAGTCACTGGGGTTTTTCTTCTTACAGTCTCCTTCATATGGCTGAGCTCTTGTTGAATCTCCTTGGAATGCTGCTCCCAATATTGCTCCTTTCTTTCCTACTGGAGTGGGGGAAGCTTGTTCTTGTGAGCCCCCCATTCTGGCTTTGTACTTCCTCGTCTTCTCCATTCTTTTGTGCTCGTCGGCGTATGTTGTCAAATGATTGACTGTGCTCATTCTCCTCCATATTTTTCCTTAGGGGATTGAGACGTTGATGTTCCCTATGCTGGGGACCATCCTAGGCTGGCTGTGCCCTCTGGGGATACTGGGCGTGGATGAGGTTTAGTAGTTCTTCGTTTTGTTGGAGGAGGCACTGGTTGGCTTGACGAAGGGCCTCGAGGTCATTGTTTAGAGGAGGACTCGCCATTGGAGGGTCAGCCTCGGGATTAGTCAGGTTTTCCTGCTGTCTTCTAGTGGCAAACTCTGGTTGATTCTGTAAACGTAGAGGATTCATCTGACTTCTGCTCATGTTGAGCGTAGAAGCCATCAATTATTGAAGATGATCAGTAAAAATTTTACAATAATAGTTGTTCCCACAGACGGCGCCAACTGATGATGTATATTACACAAATGAGTAGAGCTAGCGGTAGGTAGGGCCTAATGGGTCACTGAATAGTTCAGTCGGAACTCCTTAGCTCTTAAGAATTTGAATAAAAAGGGGATGAGGGTTTGCACACAAAGAATTTATAGTGGTTCACCAGCTTGAGAGCTCGGCTAATCCACTCTGAAGAGAGTCACTTGCTCCTAGAGATATTTTTGATAATGGAAGGAGATTACACAGAGTATTTTTGTCAGCCAGATGCGTATATCTCTTGTAAGGGTTATGCCTCTTATTTATAGTTGGCCTAGGGCATCGCCTGTTCTCTGACGTGATCCTTGTCTCCTTCTTGTAACGGTTGCACCTATCATGCAGCAGCTGTGGAGGGTGTTGAGGCAGTTGTTACTTTTCTGCCTGGATTTATGTCCGTTACGATTTGGGTGGCGCTTGGTTGGAAGCCCGCTGTCTTCTGTGCTATCTTTGTGGAGATGCAGTTGCAAGGATGGAGGGTCTGACCTCAAGTCTCCTGGTCATCCAGGATGGGCTGAGTGCCCGAACTGTAAAGGTCTGAGCTGAATACCCGAGCTCAACCTTACGCATATTTTGGGTATCATCAGTTATCTTCCTCTGACAGCTCTTAAGAGTGCAGGTCTCTAGGAATATTTCCTTTGAAGGCATCCATCGATCTTGTGGTCACCATCAAGTGTTTCAAATGTTGAAGTTATATGCCTTTCCCAATGGTGTTAATGAGAACGAGAGAAATCATGTCGTTCCATAGACGACACCAAACTATTGATGCAAAATTTGAGGTGACCTCCATGTCATCTTATCGGACCTTGATCTTACCTGGAAAGATGTCAGAAACCGGAGAGGGAGCTCCACAGGTCAACTCTCCCAATATTTAAGTCAAATAGGAAATTGAGATATGAAGTACCCTTTTGTGGGCTAAAAGTAACGCCCCTGGTGTATCTCCTCAGAGCTATATTTATAGGTATGTGGAATTAACTTTCCCTCGGGAATGGACCCTAGTCTCTCTTATGAGTTAGTTAAGAAGATTAGGTTGCTCTTGTGCGTAAACTCTAGTCTCCCTTATCATTTCAGGTAAATGATCTTTGAGGCCCCAAGTAACGGGGACTCTATCTCTATCCTTTCTGATCCTTGCTTATCCGTAATCTTCAATTATTATCTCAATATCATGGTTTCGTCATGCAAGGCAGAGCTGATTATTAGATCAGACCTGACTCTTGAACCAGAGCTCTGCTCTTATGAGTTCTTGCTCCATTACTCTTTTTGCGAAGCTCTTTTTCTGAGCTCTCTCTTCCAAAACTAATTTTTTTCACCATCACAATTATGCTCCGTGCTCCTTACAATGGTTGTACTTTGTGGGCACTTGAATTCCGTAATAAATTCTGGCATCCAATAGAGATACAAACACAGATGATAATGACATATACAATTCTTATTGAAATACAAATATCTATTAGTTTGATAAAGATCCTAGACCAATGATTTGTAGAACCCAACTTTAATCCCTTTGGAAATTGGAAATGGCAAAAAGGGTTCATGTTCAAGGCAGCCATCTATACAGCAAGTATAACATTGATAAAATTACATGTTTGCAATTTGTACTTTCAGATCAGCTACATATTAACCAATGTGTTAAGTGACCTCCCTATTTCTTAAACAATCCTGAATTAATTTTAAGGCTCTCTAGTAGTTCTATTATAGCCACTCCAATGAGATACCATGTAACACCTGCTAGGATAACTTGTAACCAGGAGCTATTAACAATGTCCAATACTAAAGAACCTCCCATATGCTCTTCTAATCCACCAGCCACCCCTTCTCCCACCTGTAACTGAATTATAACTGCTGCCACTATAGCTGCACCCAACGGAACACCTTGTACGAAGGGGTTGCTCCGACTCTTCTTCTGATCCACAAAATCGTTATTGTGTAGTTCCTTCAATCCCATAGAAGGAACTTGCTCAGATGCTGCTCTAGAGGTAGGACTATTCTTGGTTGCCTCTGGAACGACAAGAGTTGACGGAGTCCAATACTCATCCTTGTAAATATAATTCAATGAGACTTTGCGAATAGGCTTTCCAGTCTCCCTTGCTTGTTTTCTAGCAGCAGCAGCACCTCGAAGCTTGTTGATATTTGGTTCAGTGGACCTTTGGGTTATTGGTATCAATTTCTGGTGAATAGGCGACATAGATCCTCCTGCATTGGGTGATTGCCAGTACAACCAATTTGAGATTGATCTGATTGCTTGAATAGCAGAAATTCTTGCTTCTCTTTGGATGTCTGATTCCTATTATGAACAATTTGCAGTTATTCCAAGTTTGTCACAATGGTATGTATGCTACCAATTTCATCATCAAATGAATAAATTGGGGTAGGAAAACACATTCGTTTTCAAAAAATTGTTGCACAGGAAAATTCTGTTCATAAACAGTGGCTAAATATTAGTAAACTTAGACTAGTGCAGAACTTTAAATTGGGCAAGCCCAAAATATGTCAGAAACTTTTCACCTAGAATTTGACGACCATTTTGTTGCTCTTACCTTGGAATGGTTTTTAGAAGCTTTATCATTTGCTTCCTTAAACCTTGCCTGAAATTTCTCCACGTCGACGAAGATGTTTGAGACACGAGTACCCACTGTGTTGCCCGCGCCAATTCTGACATTGCCACGTGGCTGCTTGGACATTAAGAATTCCAAGGCTGCCAAGTTGGACCTCTCAACAATGCTATGTTTAGGTCAGCCAAAAATACTCAAATGAGTAATAAAGCTAATGATAAGGAAAAAACCAAATGAACAAGTACTTAGAAAATAAGAATCCTACATTTCATACAACATTACTCTTTTTCTCAACATACACCGTTACTTGGGGGTTCTACTCTGCTCAGTCTATGGTTCAGCAAACTTCGTGACTGACTAAACAAAGGGCTCCTAAAACTCAATACTAGAAGCAGTAAAAGTGTTTAGTAATGAGAAATCTACTGGTAGGATAGAAGAGCTCAGAGTAAAGATTATTACGAGATGCAATCGACTGGACATGCTTCTATGGCCTCTTCGATTTTGTCTTCAGTATCTGCCCATTGAGCAACAACCCTAGCTCTTCCATAAATGGATTCAACAGCAAATGTCTTTTCTGCTAATAAGGCACATTTTAAGCAACCAACACACTTGACTTCATCAACAAAAACTGCTCTTTGTTCACTCTCTGATCCACACCATACTGAATACATAGGTTTGCTTGAATAACCCCGTAACTCTTCAATCTTTGCTTGCTCCTGCATCATTGCCTCCCAGTGTGAAAAATAGTCCATTTATTTTGAAAATAAGCATTTAAGAAAAAGAGAATGATAATTTGAGCATGCCACCATAAAAGAATTACCATCAATCTATGGAACTAAGGCTAGTCTTGAGTTCCTCTTGCCTGAAAAATGTATATAATAAGACTATCACATCTGAACCCTTGGATTTTCCATTATGTGTTGATTTCGACCGTTCCAACTGTTGATCTATGGAGTGCTTTCCCGATGTTTGAATAATCTGGTCCGGTTGGGCTATCGGCCGAGTCAAAAGTACAAAAGGCTATTACATGGCCAACATAATTATTATTTACCAGCTTTCTTTTCTTCTTCTTCTTTTTTTTTTTTTCTCCCTAAGCTTCGTATTTCTATTTAGAACTTGGAACGGTAGCCCTCGTCACAATTTAGGAGTTAATTACTTAAATGCTGGTGAGATAAGCAGTTTCCTCAATAGTTTAGTTACTTGTTAGTTTTGTTGGTTATGAATTGCCATACACATGCCCTAGATTTTTTCAAGAACCCTTGGAACTTTTAAGTCATCGAGCAATGCTACATAAACTTAAAAATTAGACTTGATAATTACAACCATTGATTTCACTGTGGGTCCCAACATTTATAAGGACCCACTACCTATTCAATGATTGTGATTATTAAGTTTACTTTTTAAGTCTAATTTTTAAGTTCATGTAGCATTACTCTAAGTTATCGGGTAAATCACAATTTACAGCCCGTTTGTGTCCTACAAGCAAATTTAGAATAATTAAAATTTTGAGATTTGAGATACATAAGAACTATAGAGATACATAAGAGATTTGAGATAAAGCTTGTATATTTAGTGTATGCGTGATCAACTGCTACTAATAACGGCGATTTGCCAAGCCTACTGTGTTTTTACCTAACTTGATTATTTTGTTTTAAATAGTTTTGTAAAAATGGACAACATCACAAAATTGGAATTTCTGACTTTAGACATCTCAGATTATAACTACATGTCATGGGCTCTAGATGTTTAGCTTTTCCTAGATTCATCACATCAATGAAGGATTAAAAAATGAGTACCTTCCTGTCAAAGATCTTTTAGACTTGTGAAAAAACTTAAAGGCCAAGTTTAATCACAAAAAAACATCTTCCTTCTGAAAACTAGACATGAATAGTTCAACCTCCAATTCCAAGATTTTAAGACTGTAAACATATACATTTCAATAGTACATAGAATTACTGCTAAGCTGGAATTATGTGGTTAACGTTCGTCAGATTAAAAAAAAATTAGACAAGACGTAGGAAGATTTATTTTGATATACATTCATATGTTTAGCCTAGGAAAAGAGCATGAGAAGGGAGCCTAAGCATTTGAATTTAGGTCGTAGCTTGACAAAAATTAGCTTTTTGTTTTCCACCATATACATGCAAAAACGAAATTCTAACCTCAAAGCTTCAAATTCAGTGACAAGACCTTCAATTCAAAACCAATCAATAATGAATCATAGGCTCACTAGACCATATACTAAGGAGATATTAACATATCTATGTGGGGTAAATTATAATATTCCATGAACATTCGACCCATGTGGAGAAACAGACAGCAAAACTAAAGATATGATTAGAAATAGGAAAAATTTCATCCACACCCATTTTAGATTATCTTATCTTCAAATACACCTTTTCTATTTTGTGAATCTTTACTGACACTCCTTGTCGGTGTTTGTATGGTAACGATGACAACATAAATAGTATTTTTTCATTTTTATCCATCAAATATACAAAAATTAACAACACAAATCAAATATATATTATATATAAATATATAGGTTTATTTATAGGTTTGTATCGAACACTAGTCAACCTATTTAACTAATCGTATCGTGCCAACTGGACTTGTTTATTTTTGAATCATGTTTGTTGTTGATTCATAAAACCATTGAATAAAAAATTAAATACTAAAATTGAAGTTTAAGATTTCATTATCTCTTAATCGAACTAATGCTTATATTTTTTTCATAAATTAAAAATTAACATGTTAAATATAATAATAAAACTATAAAAAAAATCTCTTTTTGAATAAGGATTCTGTCAATATTAAATAAAAAATAACAAAAATTTGACATTTATTCTTTAATACTTTTTAAACATGTTAATTGTTAATTCGTGTTAATTTTGTTTAACGCTAACCTAATTTATTTATTATTCGTGTTAACAAGTCGTGTCATTTATATGTTCGTGTCCAAAATTGACTAACCTTTACGAGTTTGTGTCATTGAAATTGGAATGAATTAATCTCATATAATATGGAGAAGAAGGACGGGTGAAAGAGACATGGGTAATTTGGGTATTTTGAAAATAACGAATGACATCAGCATTTTTTGAGTGGTTCATAATGGTAATGTTAGGTTAGGGGGTGTATGTGAAACAAATATATATGAACTAGAAGGGAGTGTTGTTGATGATTTAGAAAACATATGGGTTATCCGTAAAAATAAATTAATTTAAAGAAAGTGTGACTGAATTTTTTTCGAAATATCATACCAACCACTTGTGACACGTACAAAGGGTGTTTAGTAAATGTCCAAATGCCTTTGATAACGTAGCTCTAAAAATATATTTAAACATCGAACCACAAGTTATGAATACTAGTTGTAGTCGTGTAGGATATCTTGACGAGTAATGTTAGATTGACTTAAAAATTAGACTTAATAATCTCAACCATTGAATAGGTAGTGGATCTCAATACATACTAGGATTTATAGTAAAATCAATGATTGTAATTATCAAATTTAATTTTTAAATCCACGTAGCATTGTTCTATCTTGACACTAGCTGCTTACTTGACCAGTATGACACTAAGTAAAAAATACAAGACTAAAACCCCATTAGTTCCCAATCAAAACCACCACTCAATTTTTTCATACACTAAATCCATATAATAGCAAGATTCATGTCAATACTTAGATCAAAATTTGACAAAATCAGATATTTTGCTCATAAGCTATCTAGTAATACACATCTATAGTTATCAAATTGAAATTATTCATCTTTGACACTCACCAACGTCGTTCATTTTTCGTGATCTAACAGTTATATTGTGGAACTTACGATTATATGTGGCTGTAGAAGAGTGTGTAAGGATAGATATACTAAGATTCTCGTGACCTATACTGACCTTATCATATGCCAAACGTAGAGTTGGATCAGAGAGAAGAGCGTATGCTTCATTTAGTATGATGGCCATGTCGTGGCCAGGTGGCCCAGCAATATCAGGGTGGCACCGCTTCTGCAATCCTCGGTATGCCACTTTTATTTGTGATTGGTTAGATGAGCTATCAACGCCTAGAAGATCATAGAGATCAAAGTCTGTGATTGAAGAAGATGATGAAGAATTAGAAGCTTTGCATACAAGAGAATTATCATGGGACTTCCGTGCACTTGTGTGAAAACTTGATAGCCTTGGGCTTGGATTTGTGGTTTTGATTGAAGGTGTGGGGGCGTATAGAGGGAGCCTTGCAGAATGCATCTTAGTTTGGAAGAGAGAGAGGGAATGAGTGATAGAGAGAGACCTTTCTTATTTTATCTTTTTTGCTCTTTGAGAGGCCTTTCTTATTTGTTTGTGTTTGAAGGAAAATATATTTTCCTTTGCGAGAGCAGGCTCTTTTTGTCTTTGAGGAGGAAGATATTTATTTAGGATTCAATTCGCACCTTTCAAATTTTATCTATTAAAATCAGAGTCTTTTGTTCAACTAACACTAGTCTGTGAAAGAATTCCCAAACTAATACTCTATGGGTGTGTTTGATCTAGGTGTTCGAAATGATCGGATTGGACAAATTCGTTCATTCCATATCCAGCAATTCGAGTCATGGATTAATTATAGTGATAATGTCTCATTATCTCATGTTTGGTATAAATATTAAAAAGTAGTGACTCTACATTTATTCCATCCAATATTTTGTTTAGATGAAATATTGAATGATGGTATAAATATTAAATTACTAAAGAATCTTTAAGATAATTATATCTTAGAGATTTTTTAGAATAAAAATGTATTTTGCCAAAACATACCCCAATTAAACTATTTAAACCCACTAAATAGGTGAGTTTATTTAAGGTGTATGTAGCTATAAATGCACTATTCATCCATACCTGGATTATATCTAAGAGGTCAAAGTGTGTATCCAAATATGAGAATAAAGGGGATAAGATGGGCTCAAATATATTTTTTTCAATCATTCTTTCTTAATACCTAAAACAAACACCCCATGGTGGATAAAAGTGGTAGATTGGTTAAAAAAATCTGAAGGGCTCACATATCTTTGATTTGGATCAAAAAATAAGATGGGATAAACGTTGTCTTTGAATTAGTCGAGTTGTAGTAAAATAACCGATTTATCCCATCTGAAATAGATATCAATATACCATGGACCGGGGGGGTGTTTGGATGGCTGGATTTGGGGGGACTACGGGGGAGATTGGGTTAAAATTGTGAAAGAAGCTCACATATCTTTGGTTTGGCTATGAAAAATGGGATGAGATTTTTGTTGTGATTGAAAAAATCGTCCGTAGTGTTTGAGGCCATTTATCCTCCCTAAGATGGATAGCTGAAACCCATAGAAAGTTTGGGATTGTGAAGTTAGTGGGTAGGATTAAGTCTGAAATTACGAAAAAAAAAACCCTCGATAGTAATTTTTCTAGGGTTTTTATCTACTTTCCCTTTCACTTTCATTTTCACCCGCTGGTCCCCCCCTCTCTCTTTCTCTCTCTCTCTCTCCTTTTCTTCGGTTGTTGTTGTCTGTGGCGTATGGATCTCTTTAGCAAAAAAAAAAGGATAATCTTGAAGCAGTTGGATGAGATCTGAACTGCTCTATCTTGCGATATGATCTAATCTCTGTCTCTCTCACTCTTGATTTGATCTGATCCTCCCTCTCTCTCCTTCTCCCCTATGTTTTGTTTGTGTGGCATGGACCTCGGCAGTAAGAATACATGATGTTGGATTAGAGATGATTTTCTTATAGATCTTTCAATGTGTCTCTTTTTTTTTTTTTCCCTACCTGCCTTTTAATGTTGGTGAAGTTGCTAGTTCAACCCAGTGGCAAAGGCCTTCCCAGCTTTTGCTTCTCCTTCATACTCATCTATCTATCTTATTGGGATCCTTAGCCTTCGGCTTCAACTGCTTTGTGGAAGATCTTCTTATAGCCACCACTTTCCCAGTAGGCAGGCGTTCACATGGAGGATGGAGAGGGCACGGGTGATTGCTCTAGAGCTGGTTCAATGGAGAATTTGATGGGTTTGAGGCACTTGACCCACTTTGCATTTGAGTCTTTTTTGTTTGTAATTGGGGGTGTGGGGCGAGTTTTCGATTTCTCTTTCTTTTTCTGGGGTTGGAATTTAACTCGAGAACTACATAGCAACTCATCACCAACCAAGCCACCATAAAAAAAAATTAAAAAACAAATCGACTTTGTCTTTTTCAAAAGAAGGTAATAAACATTAGCACATTATTAATATTATGTAGTTATATATAATAATACATATCATATTAAATCATAATTTTGTTCCATAAAATAAGTACAATTTATTTTATGGACTTGATTTTTTTTATTATATCACTACTTTCAAGTACTTACTCATCCTAATTAATTTTTGGAACCATACTCATCCAAAGTTGTTGTAGGGTTAAATTATATTTTTTTTTTTCAAAGGATGCAATGGTCATTTCACCAACTTTCATTTGGACATATGAATGGAGTCCACAAAACAAATGTTCTTCATCCAAAGTAAGGATATGATGGAATAGAAATGAATCAATCGGACAACTTTTCATTGGGGCGTTTGGATACCCATGGGAGGATTGGATTTGAATTTGAATCCAATCCAACCCAATGTAAAGTTGTCCGATTGATTCATTTCTAGTCCATCCTATTCTTACTGGGATTACTAGAATTGGGGCTAAAAATTAAACTTGCGCCTTTAAAATTGGGGGGCCCTAGGCAAGGATCTTAATGGCTTAGCCAATGGGTTGACCCTATTTGATAGTCACATAGAAACATGTTTCGTTGCCTTTGGATAAAATAATATCATGCTATCCTCAATGATTTCAATTTTTAATTATAATACTTAACTATAACTGTATTTTTATTCAAAGAAAACAACTACGCATGTCATCGTCGTGAGAAATCATTATTTAGTCTCTTGTATCTATAGTTTCGGCTAACAAATATTTTGTTATCAATTTATTGGTTACTTTTATTCTGAATTGTTCATTTTATTCATTCGTCAAGAAGGTGGCCATTTTATGGAAAGATTGGTCAATGTATCATCTATGTTTATCCTTCCTGGGAGATTGCTTTATGAAAGCCATCAAGATGGAGTTCCGGATGAACTTGAGGGGAGTGTAGATGACATCATCGTGGAAGATTCCTTTTGTGGGAATTGGTAGATGATTTAATATTATGGGAACGTAGACTGAATGTAGTTCTTTTAAATTGAATGACAACTATAAATGACAAAGATAATGATGCTTGACGGGTTTTATTTTTTTATTTTTATTATGGATGTTAAAGTAAATCGAATAATTTGTGTTGATCCAATGTATGAAAGTTTATTTTACATGTTAATTAGCATTTATTAAAATTTGGTGTGGAAGAAATTCATGATTGTGTGTCTAGGTATTTTGGTTTTCTTATGATTGTATGTATCGTAAGTATCATTGAATTTGCAGGTGATTTAATAAATAATAATTTAATTTTGAAAAAAAAATTGCTTTTCCTGAGGAAATATTTTTTCTTAAACAGTGTCCTTTTACAAAGGAAATTATTTTTCTAGGTAAAACTTATCTTTTTGCCTGAGGAAAAAAATTGTAGGCAATTGTGTCTCCCTCATGTTTCCCTTGCTATTTTTGCCGACAAACTAAAACATTTAGCTACAAAAAAGAAAGGAATTCCCTACGAAAGCTTTTCCTCGGCAAAAGTTAAGTTTACCAAAACCCATATATGATTAATGCTAGACAATCGAAATGAAACCCAAAAAATTGTAACTCAAATGTATATCCCTTGATTGAGCTTCTATCAATTTTTTCACCAAAATCCACTCATTCAAGGAAGATATGCATTTGAGTTGTACTTTTTGATTTTCATTTGGGTTGTATGGTATTTTTTCTATAATATTTGTGTATGTGTGTCCAATGAAATTACCTTTACCAATTATGTGGTATGAAGAATTATACCATTCATTGATCAAAAAACAAAAGAATTATACCATTGATATGAGAATATGGATAAAGTGGCTAACCTCACCGGCAGCACAAATATAGTTCCAGTGAAAGGTAGGTTTGACATTCTGGTGATTGACATCTTAAATGATTGACCTTTGTGACCGACCTTAGTTGATACAATTCCTTAGTTTCCATACTAGAAATCTGAAAAGGAATTCCATTTTCTTTCAGGGTGCAAAGGTTTTGAATTTGGGAGAGCTATTCCCATTGTGTAGTTCAGTTATCCCAGTTATTTATTTTGTTTGTCTTGATTTGGGTTTTGGTAATCTATACATAATATATACCAATGTAGTTGACTTGGATGAACTTCAAAACCCCATCCCAATTTTTTTGAATTTTTATTTTTAAATTGTCAAATTTGATTTGGCTTTATGTCTTTGGCCCTTTTTTAATAACTTCATTCCTAATTAATAGGATAGCTCCTAAAATTTCTCAACTATCCCAAGTTTCTCTCCCATCATCTTGGATTCAAATCTTCTCCAATATACTTTCTTTTCAATTCTCTTCTTGTCACACCATCCACTATTAAGGAGTGAGGGATCCAATTTTATACAATTGGTCTCACTTTAATCCATGGTAGATGACATGTCAAGAAGAAAATTGAAGAAAAGTGTATTGGAGAGAATCTCACTCTCATAGTCTCTCTCTTTTCTGTTTCCCTCTCATACACATACTTTCACTTCTAAATTTATATTTTACATATGATAGCAATCAATTTTGGAGAGAAGTTGCTCATGAAACTTTATCTCATCAAGTATTATATTTTTGTAATTTTAAATTATTTAATAACAATGCATCTCATCAAATTAAATCATTCCATATGGCTTAAATTATTATTCCTACAAAATTATTTTATTTCATCCCGCTTAATTTAGCACAATATAAGGGGTAATTTTCTAAAAATGCTAGTGTCGAGGCGGGGGTGAGATTATTGGATGTAATCCAAACTTGGTTAAATTCTCACGTCTTTTAGGTTGCTGAAAGTAGTTAGACTTAGTCAATTTAAGTTCTTGTTGAATAAGTCATATGCTGACTATTAGTGTGCAAGTTGTTATCTATAAGTCAGCAAGTTACTATTTTGTAGGACATAGTTGGAGTAAAAGTTGGAAAATTTGTTTACTAATTGGTCTATTTAAGAATCATGTAATCTGCAAGTTGGTTGCAACTCAGAATTTTTCAGTAGCAAATAAAGTCATATTTTCTCCTTGGTTTTTTTTTTTAGCCTATCATTTCCTTTTCTCTGTTTCTTGTTTTCCTACAGAGATGAGGGGTGACAATAGAGGGTGGGGGTGGCGGTGGAGATAGGGGTAGGTGTAGGGGTGGTAAGATGGGAGAGATTGAAAATACCTTATATCACCTAGAGCGCCGCTAGTTTTAGAAAAGTGAAAATGCGATGATATTACGTACATGCTTAAAGAATCAATTGACATAAAAATAAGTCTTAATTGGTTTGTTATTTGTTGTTTAACATTTCTTTTACCTACAACTATTGTGCTTTCGATCATTGCATGGGTTGGCATTTTTGGAAAAAATGTTCCTTCCTTAACATAATTGAAATTAAATGGTTAAAGTGTTAAATATCATGATTTGATGACGTTAATGAGCCGTAAACTTCATTTAAGATGAAATGTATACTTAATTGACATATGCATATCTATATAATATTACAACTAGTAAGTTAAATTCTCAACTTATAAAAACATAACAACGGTCAAGATTGATTCAATTTTAATATACTTCAATCGAATGGTATAAAATTCATCCAATTATTTTTTTTTGCCCAAAAATATCAACTTCTTTGCACGACCTATAACGCCAGACAACCCCATTAATCTACCCATACCGCTCTTTTCTCTCTCCCCTACCTCTCTCTTATTTTCTCTCTGTTCAGTTTAATTTTAAATTATGTAATTAAAGAAAATATGAATAAATTATTATTTAAAATATAAACATTACAAGGTCAATGCATAATTTTTTATGTTGCAAAGTGTCTTCAAACACAGAATTATTACTATATTCAATATTCCTTCTTGTTGTAGCTCACCGTGTGAAGAATGGAGTGGTTGAGTTTAAGTTCATTGCGGTCTTGGGAGACCATTAGTAGGCAGTTCAACACATGGGCGCACATGCTAGATCTTTTGGTTGAGAGACTCTACGCATATCACATGCATTCAATTTTTATAACTTTGTTTATGGATTCTGATGATGCACAAATTAGATTTGCACACCACTTGTCAAGTATGAATAATAAATGCAGTAATTAAAGTAGAGAGAGAAGACGAGAATTATAGTAGTTCGGTCAATGTGACCTACGTCCACTTCTGAATGGCTAGAGTTGTCGGGTACTTTATTAGCTTAGGGATGTAGAGAGAGCAGAGAATACAAGTTTAGAGAGAGTGCTCTGTTGAGTGTGTTGCCCCCCAAGTGTTGGTGGGGCTTACAATTTATAGTCGTCCTCTAACAGATTGGGGTGACTTAATAGCAAATATATAACTATTATGGTGGAGCTTGCGACTTCTTCTCAACGGGCGAGATAGTTGAGGTGCTCTCCATGAGACTCGGTCAAAGGATGAGGTGAAGGTTGACTGTTTCCAAGGTGGTGAAGGTGAGGGTCCTTGGATGACCTTGTGTGCTCCCTGCTAATGTAACTCCTTGAACTTGACCTTGTGTGCTCCCTGCTAATGTAGCTCATTGAGCTTGATGAGCTTGACCGGGATGACTACATTGGGCTGGATTTGCTGGATCTCTTGGAGTCGAGCTATAAACTTAGATCGGACTTATAACATGAGTTGGGCATTTGGGCTTGGCCTATCATTTGCCCTTCAATGCCCTGTGTCCAATGGAATTTGGAAAGGAGGGCATTCGATTTTGAATTTTTGACTGACCGGCACAACTGGAAAAACTTAAGGAGGCCAAAACATCTATTTCTAAGCCTTTTAATAGTATCAGTCACAACCAACAACTTTGAGTCTTGTAGGGCTTGCCGAGAGTTTCGATTTGATATATTATAAGCCTCATTTCGAGTAGGGAACAAAAGTTACGGTCAAAATTTTGAGCAAATAATTGGGCAAGCGGTTTGGGCGAGCAAGGCACTGTTTGGGCGAGCAGGGCACTATTCTAGGCAAGCAGATTTTTTTTTTTTTTTTTTTAAACTTTGGGAGGCCAAAACAGCTGTTTCTGGGTCTTTTTTGGAATTTTAACATCATCAGTCATTGTTCTAAACGATGAATTTTGTAGAGCTCGTCAAGAGTTTCGATTTGATATATTATGGACCCCATTTGGAGCAACGGATCAAAAGTTACAGTCAAAATAGCGGGCAGACAGCTGATTTGGGCGGCCAGGTAGCTGGGTGCTGATATGGGCTGTTTTGGCGAGCTGGCTAGTGCCTTGGGCTAGCCTGGGGCTTCCTTGGGTGCTTTGGGCAAGCCTGGGGCTTCCTTCGGTGCGTTGGGCTAGCCGGGGGCTGCCTTGGGCGCTTTGGGCGAGCCTGGGGCTGCTTTGGGCGAGCTTGAGCTGCCTTGGGCGAGCCTGGGGCTGCCTTGGGCGCTTTGGGCGAGCCTGGGGCTACCTTGGGAGCTTTGGGCGAGCCTGGGGCTACCTTGGGTGCTTTGGGCGAGCCTGGGGCTGCTTTGGGCGAGCCTGGGCTGCCTTGGGCGAGCCTTGAGCTACCTTGGGTGCTTTGGGTGAGTATGAGGCCTTTTGGGGAGCTTAGGCGAGCCTGGGACCTGGCGAGCTCCCATGGGCGAGCTCCACTGAAGTAGGTGGCATGGTGGGCGCCCATGCTTGTACGGATGGAGGCCCCTTGCGAGCGAGCTCTATTGACGTAGGTGGCATTTTGGCGAGGAGGCCTACGTAAAGGGGCGTGCAGAGGCTGATCTGGGTGACCAGGGCGGCTGACTAGGGTGGCCAGACAGCTTGGTACGTTGATCTAAGCGGCCAGGCAGCTGGTTTGGGCGCCAGGCAGCTGGGTACGCTAATCTGAGCGGCCAGACAGCTGGGTACGCTGATCTAATATAGTCCCTCGAGTTTCAGACGACCTAAGTTTCAAGATCCTGCCTAAAGATGGCAAAAATAATGTTATTCCAAACATTAAAATATTTAACATGATTACCTGGAGAGAGAGGCTGGTTGCTTGCGTGAGAGCAAAGACAGAATCTGAGGATTGCTCGTGAGAGAGCTACATCTTTTGAGACCGAGCTTTTGCGGACCCATGAGAGAGCCCCTAAGTTGGAGGTTTAGGCTGCCTGCTTGAGAGTAGAACAGAGGCCAAGCTTTTGGCGACCCGCGAGAAAGTCGCTAAGCTGGAGATATGAGTTGCTTGCTTGAGAGCAGTGCTGAGGTAGGTGGGTTGCCTGCTTGAGAGCAGTGCAGAGGTAGGTTGCCTGCTTAAGAGCATAGCAAAGATATGCCAAGCTTTTTTGGCGACCCGCGAGAGAGTCGCTAAGCTGGAGATAGGCTGCCTGCTTAAGAGCAGTGTAGAGATAGGCTGCCTACTTAAAAGCAGAGCAGAGATATGTCAAAATTTTTTGGAGACCCGCAAGAGAGCCGTTAAGCTGGAGATAGGCTACCTACTTAAGAGCAGTGCAGAGACAGGTCAAGCTCTTGGTGATCTGCGAGATGATTCACCTTGCCTGGACCTTTTGATTTCCTCAGCATTCATATATTTTTGAGCTTTTGCCAATAATTCTAGCATGTTCTTCGGTGAGCGCTTCATCACTGAGAAAAGGAAGCTTGATGACCAGAGGCCTCCCAAGAAGGCGGTCATGCTCACCTTTTCATCGGGCTCCTCGACCTGAAGGACCTTCTCGTTAAAATGAGTGAGGTAGCTCCTTAAGCTCTCATCTAGGTCCTGATTTATGCTGAGCAGGTGGGTGGCAGGTTTCTGGTGGCAGTGTCCTCCAATAAAGTGAGACACAAAGGACATGCTCAGCTCAGCAAATGAGCCAATGGAGGCTGGGGAGAGCTTGGTGAACCACTGTCGAGCGGATCCCTTTAAGGTGGTTGGGAACGTTCTGCACATGATTTCGTCGGGGACGTCGTGCAACTGCATTAAGGTCTTGTAGGTTTCGAGATGATCAAATGGGTCCTTTGTACCGTCGAAAGTTTCTACAGATGGCATTTTGAACTTTTAGGGAAGTGGATAGTTTGCCATATCTGGTATGAAGGGTGTGTCAATTCGCCTTACCAGGTAATCGACGGTTTCGGGCCCTTATGCCTTCATGGTCTTGAAGACGTCGTCTAGCTGATTTTGCACCTCTTTTATTTTTTCGTCCCAGTGATTAGGGGCTCCTTTGGAATTATCATAGAAATGACTCCCATGCTCCATGCTTTGGTTTTCACCCTCATCCTCTTGGAAATGAGGGTCTCCACCATAGGAAGTAGGAGCTGGTGGAGGAGGTGGAGGTCCCTCATGGTAAGCCCCGTTGTGTGGGGCTTCCAAGGAGACTCCCAAGGGTGGGGCGCCCAGATGGGGAGTGGCTTGATCCGAAATGTGTACACCCAAGTGCAAGCGGTCACTGTAGTAATAATCCGGTTTGAGTTCAGAGTCGAATCCACAGGAAACTCTTCTTGGTGTTTTGGGGTAAGTAGTGGTGGAGACCTATTGATTGTAGCCCTTGAGATTTGAAGTTGTGTTAGGTGTGAGATTTCTTGGATAGAATAGATTCTTTCCAATAGAATTTTCTAAACAAAATATGAGATAAGCTCTAATGTGAAAGAGTCACTCTTTAGTTCAAGGATTTGGATATGTTGTTAATTATCCGGTTTATTACACTTGTGCTTGATAACTCAATTAACCCCCGTGTCAACAGCAGGTTAATCAGAAGATAAATGTGGATTAAGAGAATTAAGAACATGATTCCGATGTCTTTCTAGAAGTTTACAAGAATTGTCTGTGCCGAGACTTAATTCGTCTACAAACAAGCAAGTGTTTCTGCAAGACATCCAATCATGACATTAATGTTCCATTTCCATTCTTTAATTGAAGCACAATAATGGTGAATATTGAAGGGTAGTCATGAAGATCTAGCCGGGGTACTTGCCTTGAACCAATGAGTCTTTCTTTACAAGAGTTATCTATGTTATAAAAAGAACTCCTAGTTATACAAAGTACCTTAGTTTTGCTAGATGCAATCAATCATTCAATAAGCATGGGGAATATAAAGCATTAAGTATAATCGAAATTGCATAAATATAACGTCCGGATAATTTATACATGCCCTTCTCCTCTTACTAAAGAGTGAATGAGAAACTACTCACTCTTCATGACTTTGGTAAAGGTAGAAAAGTGAGTGATGCTCATTCCTCCAAGTAGAGGGATCACAAAGCAAAGCACACTAAACAGGGAGTCGATCTTCGACAAAGAATGAGTGACTCACGTTCCACCCTTCACGGCTTTGGCGAAGCTCTAGAAAAGTGGAAGAGTTTCACTCCTCTAAGGGAAGAAAGAAGCTCAAGCAATGGAAGTGAATGATACACAAATTAAAAGTAGAAGAAAGATAGTCACTTTTGGAGGGTGATCCACAACCAAAAGTAAGCTATCTCCCTCTATGCATGTAAGTGAAAGTATAAGCATAAAACTACTTTTATAACAAGCTAAGAGATGTTGGACTAAAGCCAAACTAATCTCTAGAACAACTACTTCATACAAGGAAATGTAAGCTAATTCTACAATATGAGTGGGAGTCTAAGCCTCCATCAACCTCTCTACTTGGTCTCCCCTTTAAGCTCTCCAACAATGGGAGTATTTATAGGCAAGGAGGAGGAGACAAGAGGGGGTGAAAGAATAGTGTCTGCCGCCCAAGTCCAAGTGAAAAGTCAACTACTCTGTAGCCAGTCTGTGGAGAACGTTCGAACGGTATCTGGTGTTCGAACGTTGTATCTGTTTTTGCTTTATGGGCGTTCGAACGCTAGATGGGGCCTGTCCTTCTCACTCAAGTGGCCTGTGGTCTTCTGTGAAGTTCATTTCCACACTCTATGCAGTAGTCTGCTCCTCCATCAACTCAAGTGGACATTTGAACGTGAGTTGGCGTTCGAACGTGGTACTCAAGTGCCTCAAAGCCTCAGAGTCTTCCTTCTTGGCTGCAACACGCCTTCTTTCAGCAGTCAGGTCTGCTCTCAGTTCAAGTGGACGTTCGAACGTGAGTTGGCGTTCGAACGTTCTTGTTGTGCTCCAAATTTCTCCAATTTTGTTCCCTAATGTGCAGGTGTTACACTCAAATGTGAAATTTGTTGTTCTTGAGTCCTTGTTCACCTTAGGACCTGAAATGACATCACTTAAACTCCATCAAAGTACAATTAGTCAAAAAAATGCATAGTAAAATGCTAATTTTAAGTACTAATCACACCCTCCAACCTAAATATTGCTAGTCTCTAGTAATACAATAATTGAAAATCTACTCCTAATGCCATTTTCGTAGGTCATCCGGTTGCATTTAGCGTATGCAACAAGCCGTTGAACCCCTAGGTTTACCCTAGCGAACGAGTGTTGTCTCGTGAGGGTTTCTAGTGAAGCTACCCACAAACTTCAGTCGAACAGATGTGTATGTGAGGTTGCTGATTAAAGTAAATTAGCATCATGGTTTCGTTGAGACACCCAACCCTCAATTTCGACTTATCTCCTGCACAATCCTCTTTCATTGGTATTTATTCTATGTAAAAATTAGCATCTGTTACATTGGTATTTGGAATTCCCTGTGTAGTAGGAATGATCATTCTAGCAACAAGAATCGTTATATAACAAACACTACATTTTACCACCTTCCATGGATAGCTTCGATTTCACAAACCTCTCATAGAATGCTCTCAGTAAAAGTTCGCCCCGATTATAGTGAATTTTCTCTCACGGGGCATGTGATCAGAGGGTGGTCAATCGAAAAATCACATGCACAATTAGGAACGGAGTGAAGTTTAAGGAAACAAACTAATCGTGTTTGGCATAATCTCATGGAAGAATATTGATTCAATGTGAAAAAATACTATTTGTCATACCCCACTTTTGGTTGACGACACATGCATGCAACAGACTTGAGATCAATTAGGGTTTTTCATAAGTTGTAATGTGGCCAGAGGTCAGTGGCTAACGAAATGACGTCAATGATATTCAAAAGTTATCCTTTCATTCTGTAATGTAGCGCCATTCTTTCTAGCTTTTCGACATTTTGCCCAGAAATGATATTTCTTTCTTTCATTTTTCTCATTTTTCACTTTCTTGACAATTTCCTGTCTTTTTGCTTCTTTTCTGTTTCAATTGTTCCCATCGATTTTTCTTGTCATTGAATAGTAGCCTCCATAGCCTTTTCCCTCTTCCTTGCATTTCTGTATCATATTGATTTATAAGAAGGTGCAAGAAAATTAGATAGCAAAGGTATGTCAAGTATATTCTCTTGTGGCTTGGTAATCATACGGACTATTTGGAAAAAAGATCGTTCATTAAAGGCTCAATCACGGTTAACTAGGGATATAATTTTGTAAAAGAAATGGCTTAAGGCTCAAAATTAAGTCAAAGATGGCCTAAGATCCTTTCTCAAGTATGTGCACATGTATGTGTCGTATGAACAGATCTCTTGGGGTATATGTCAACAGATTGCCTTAGTTGCGTCAATCAAAGCAAGATTAATGAGATTATTCAAAAAATTGAGAGTGAAAAACCTTGCTTGAATAAATGTTGATTGTCTCTCAAAAGTATAGCATGGCTCAAAACTTACCATGATATTTTTTGTCATCTCTACTGGTTATGTCAGGTTTTTCGTGGAATGTCAGTTATATACCGATTCCGTTTTCGAGTCCGATCATCTTGTACCTTAAAAATAACAAATACCGTTGTGCATTTGATAATTTAAGCATAGAGAGAATACCAGTTTCCCAAGAAATGTGGTTTTAAGTCTCGGTTGATAAGTTGAGGTGTCAAATCGATCATGTGCTTAGTCACTTTAACAAACATTCTTAGCATCCACATTCGTTCCATCATATATCAATATTAAGCTAAATCTACATATGCATTTCCAACAGATAAAAGTGATAAATTGAACCATTCATTTCATAGAATATGATTTGTTCACATCAAAGATTCAATCCAGAAGTGACTACAAAAAAGCTTGTAACCCATAAAAGAAGGAACTATCATTCACAACAAACTAAAACACCATACATGAAGAAACAAACACACAAAACCAAGAACAGAAATCCCCCTCTCTCACTCTCCACCAGGTCCACCAGATCCACCCCTCAGATAACCAAGGATCTCCTCCTGTCTCGTCGCTAGGCCGCCACTATGCCCTTGGCTCCTTCGGAAGGAAGCTTTGTTTAGTGGCCCCATTGGTTTTTGGATCTCCATCTCTGGCCTTACCCTAATCCCATGATCTTTGCATAGCTCAGTTACTAGGGTGTCAAATGGAAGTGAATTTCGCTTCACATCACACCCTTTCTTCATTTTCGTTAAAATGAGGGAGGGGAGATCGATACTGTGGCCTTTCCCAAGAGCGTAGAGAAGACGGGCCATGTCGATTAAAATTTCATTTTTCCATCCTATCGGAGCAAAATTCGACACTGCAATCAAGTTTAACATTTTGTATTTGTCAGTGAGCTCCCCTTGTCTAAAAATTTTCTTTCCAATCCAAGAAAAGTTGGACACATCCGTCAGCTCCTTCCCTACAATATTCATCGCCACATTCTTTCTCGAAGGATGGGTGGGACTTGGGACTTGAGGTATCTCTTGCCTAATTTCTCTTATGTAATCCTCATCCACGTCAATGTGGATTCCCCTCACATAGCTCTTTAGTGCTCCATTGACTATTTCGGCGTTGGAGTAAAACTCCCGCACCAAGTCAACTACAGCCTCTCCGCCATTTTACAAGTACAACACCCAATTCCTCCTCTCTATATCCGCAAGCAAACCCAACTCAGCAAAATCAGTCAACACCATATCACGCTCACAAACCACAGCATGCTTTTGGTAGAAATTATTGTACTTGTCAGCTTTTAGAGTTGTGGGGAATCGGATCTTGTCATATCTTAGCATAAAGGGAGACCTCCCCTCTCTCACTTCGACTACTTCTTCCACGAAATTGGGTTCCTGAGTTGGTGGAGTACGCCTGACAGGTAGCTTGACCCTTGGCATAGTGTTTTCGGTTTTGAGTTTGTGAGGGTGCTGAAAGTTTTCATTTCTTGGTGAAAATGGAGATTCTTGATGTGGGAATGGTCTTGGGAGGGTCGATTTGAGGTAAAAATAGGGAATGAGTAGTGTTTTGAGGGTTGGGTAACGAAGGGACAACCTAGGGTTTGGGGGATTTTGAAGGCTTTTGGGGGTTTTGAAATGGGGAAGACGATCCAGGTATTTATAGTCTGAGAAATGACGTTCGAACGTTACTGACGTTCGAACATGTATAGAAGGATTTTTAAAAGACCATTCGAACGTGGCCAGCTCCCAGTACTTTTGAGTTATGTCAGAGACCAGAGTACTGCAAGCTCTTTTCGTTCGAACGATCTATTGGCGTTCGAACGTAAACTCTCGTTCGAACGTTCTATTGGCGTTCGAACGTAAACTCTCGTTCGAACGTTCTATTGGCGTTAGAACAGGCTGAGCTCCCAGTACTTTTGAGTTCCATTAGAAACTTCATCAGAGGTTGAGTACTGCAAGCAGATGACGTTCGAACGTCACTTGGCGTTCGAACATTGAATCAAAAACAAAAATTTCCTGCACTACACAATACACAATCAGAGAGGGCTAAACGCACAATTTTTGAACCAAAAACTTATGGCGTCTCAGGATAAGTCCCTACCCACGCTTTAGTTTGGTATTCGGGGACATTCCTTACTCGGCCCATATTTTCATTTCAGTCAAAAGAGTTTGTACAAGAAGATTTTTACACTTTTTACAAAGAATTCGGACCTTTGGCTTTCATCCCATCAAAAGTACAATTTCCTACAGAAAATAATCTAATCCGAGTCTCTCTCTATGTATGTGTAGTTCGGACAACCAGTGACTCTCCCAATTTCCTCTCTCACAAACCGGTTAAGCAAAGTACCGGAATAGCATGGCGTATCAGGGTAATCCTTACTCAGCCCATTCACTATCCAGTCTAATTGATCGAGTGCGCAATCGAAAATTGGTTCAGAACACTGGTTATATCTTTTCTCGTGAAAGACTCTGCCACAATGTTTACAAGCACCAAGTCTTTTGGCACGACGGCGTTTAGCAAAGGTGTTTCTGCCACAGAAGGGTTTCGCTTGTTTTTCTTGGATTTCGGCCTTCCTTACCAGTCTTGCTTTTCTCATGATCACAGTATGCACATCAGATGAAAAAGTGCGTAGAACTTCTAGACTAAACCAAAAAAGTTTAACATCCATGTTTTCTAAGCTTTAAGACTCACTATCTGGTTCTTTAACGTCTGCCAATCACAAAGACGATTGAAGCTGACTCTCAGACATAACCATCAATTTATACAAGGCAAGGTTCATAGTATGATCAGAACAACAACAACAACAACAGCAAAAATTTTAAAAATTTACAGGCACATGGTGGCAAATATGAACTGTAGTTCTCTCTCCCCCAACCTAAACAGAACATTGTCCCCAATGTTTCGAATTTACCAGTTTACGGATCTTGGAGCTGAGGTTGAAAGGTAAAGATCTGTTCATCTGCCGAAACCTACAAATAAAAATACACAAATTACTCATCTTTGCGCAGATATGGGTTTCGAGTAGGCTGAAAATCCTTGTGTGTGAGTGCGAAAAAAAGAAGAACACCCGTGAGCAAATATAAGATTAAAATGCAAAACATGAAGTAAAAGATTGTGTTTGTAGAATGTGTGGTCATGGGTTGTTTATTAGATAACAGAGAAAACGAAGAAGAGAAGGAAGAAGAAGAAGAAGGGATGGGGGGACCAACAGCGGCGGTTGGAAAAAAAGAGGAAAAAGAGTGGGATCCATATAAAGGTGCCCCATCGGGTTGGGTTGGGTTGGATATTTCCTGACCCGATCCAATTGAGTGTCGGCAGACACGAATCTCGGAGGAGTATTCTGGTTCCATTAAAAGAATGGTTTCCACATTTTTAACAAAGTCCTCCAAAAATGGTTTCAACCGCTGACCATTAACAGTAAAGATATTACCGTTCGAGGGGTTTTCCACTTCAACTGCTCCATGTCTAAACACATTTTTGACAATGTAAGACCCAGTCCATCTTGACTTCAACTTACCAGGAAAGAGGCGGAGTCTTGAATTAAATAACAGGACTTTTTGAGAAGGCTCAAAAGATTTCCGCACAATATTTTTGTCATGAAAAATTTTCATCCTGGTTTTAGCAATCTTAGCATTCTCATATGCTTCATTTCTCAATTCATCCAATTCATTTATCTGAAGTTTCCTTGCTAGTTCAGCCTTATCCAAGTTAAAATTCATTGCTTTAATGGCCCAGTATGCCCTATGTTCCAATTCCATAGGTAGGTGACACGGCTTTCCATAGACTAATCGATAAGGAGACATGCCCAAAACTGTTTTAAAAGCAGTGCGGTATGCCGAGAGTGCATCAGTTAGTCATAACGACCAATCTTTGAGGTCTGGATTCACCATTTTTTTTAAAATTAATTTGATCTCCCGATTAGCTAGTTTAGCCTGTCCACTGGTTTGTGGGTGATAAGGGGTTGTAATTTTGTGAAAGATCAAGTATTTTTTCATCAAATTCCAGAAGGGACGATTGCAAAAATGAGCACCCCCATCACTTATGATTGATTTCGGAATTCCAAACCGGGATAAAATATTTTCTTTTAAAAACTTGATCACTGTTCGGTGATCATTGTTTTGGCATGGAATTGCCTCAACCCATTTGGATGCATAATCTATAGCCACTAAAATGTATAGATAGCCAGAGGAAGGGGGAAACAGTCATATAAAATCGATGCCCCAATAGTCAAAAATTTCAATTACCAGAATGGGGTTTAAGGGCATCATGTTTCTTTTAGAAATGTTTCCTAATCTTTGGCATCTATCGCAAGTTAAACAAAAGGCATGGACATCTTTGAAAAGTGTGGGCCAGTAAAATCCACACTGCAATATTTTTGCAGCGGTTTTTCTTGATGAAAAATGACCACTGCATGCTTCAGAATGACAAAATGTTATTACCTGACTGCTTTCATGAGCGGGGATGCAACGCCTTATGATTTGATCCTTAAAGTATTTGAATACGTAGGGATCCTCCCAAAAGAAGTTACGAACCTCCCTCAGAAATTTCTTTTTGTCCATCATGGTAAAGGACAGGGGGAACGTACCAGTAGCAAGGAAGTTAGCAATATCCGCGTACCATGGTGTCTTATCAATCATGAACAGTTGTTTATCGGGGAATTTCTCATTGATTGGCAGTCCATCTTCACGAAATTCATATGTTAATCTGGACAGATGATTTGCCACCACATTCTCGACACCTTTCTTGTCTTTGATGACAAGATCAAACTCTTGGAGCAAAAGTATCCATCTCAAGAGTCTTGGCTTGGCGTCCTTCTTTGTGAGCAAGAATTTTAGGGCTGCATGGTCAGTGAATACAGTAACAGAAGAACCAACAAGATAAAAACAAAATTTTTTCAGAGCAAAAACTACAGCAAGCAATTCTTTTTCAGTTGTTGAATAATTCATTTGAGTATCATTCAAAGTTTTGCTTGCATAGTAAATCACATGGGGTTTCTTATCTTTCCTTTGTCCCAATACAACACCTACAACATAATCACTTGCATCACACATTAGTTCAAAGGGTAGAGTCCAGTCAGGGGGTTGCATTATTGGAGCAAAAATTAACATACCTTTAAGCTTTTTAAAAGCTTTCTGGCATGCTTCATTCCACAAAAATATTACATCCTAACTCAGAAGATGACACATGTGTTTGGCAATGGTACTGAAATCTTTTATGAATCTCCTATAAAAACCTGCATGCCCTAGGAATGATCGGACATCCTTTACAGTCTTAGGGGCAGACAAATTTCCAATCAGATCTATTTTTGCCTTGTTAACTTTCATGCCCTCACACGACACAATGTGACCAATGACAATGTCTTGCGTTACCATGAAATGGTATTTTTCCCAATTTAGCACTAGATTGGCTTCCTTACATCTGATTAGCACCTTTTCTAGGTTGACCAGACACAAATCAAATGAGTCACCATAAATAGAGAAGTCATCCATGAATACTTCCAAAAAATTTTCAACCATGTCACTGGACAAGCTTAGCATACATCTTTGGAATGTTGCAAGAGCGTTACAAGGTCCAAATGACATCATTTTAAATGCAAAAGTGCCAAAGGGGCATGTGAAGGTTGTTTTCTCCTAATCATCTAGTGCTATCTCAATTTGATTGTATCCAGAATACCCATCTAGGAAACAGTAGAATGTGTGACCTACAATTCTCTCTAGGACTTGGTCAAGAAATGGAAGAGGAAAATGATATTTTCTAGTGACCAAATTGAGTTTTCGATAGTCAATACACATTCGCCATCCTGTGACGACTCGAGTTGGTACTAGTTCATTTGCATCATTTTTGACCACTGTGACCCCACACTTTTTGGGCACAACTTGGGTTGGACTAACCCACTTGCTATCAGAGATGGGGAAGATTATTCCTGCATCTAAGAGCTTGAGTACCTCAATTCTCACAACTTCCTTCATGTGAGGGTTTAGTCGTCGCTGCATTTGACGAGAGGGTTTTGACCTTCTTCAAGGTATATAGCATGATTGCAGATTAATGGGCTTATACATTTCAAGTCAGCGATGGTCCACCCAATGGTGCTTTTATGGCTTTGAAGAACTTCAATCAGTTTAGACTCTTGTAAGTCTGTGAGCTTAGATGAAATTACCACTGTGTATGATTCGTCCTCTCCTAAGAATGCATATTTGAGGTCAGATGGGAGAGGTTTCAATTCAGGCTTTGGTGGTCTGATACTTGATGAGAGTGGCTTTGTGCCACTTGGTGAAATCTTTTCCAATTTGGGGGCCCATGTCTCAACAGCATGAGTAGGGCAACTTTGTGGATTTGGGCCATCATCTGTTGTTTCAAATGAGATGAAATCTAGCAGAAAAGATTCAGTAGGGTTCTCATAGAATGTGTCATTCTGATGTTCTTGTATCAAAGATTCAATGGAGTTTATTTCCCCTTCTTCCTTGTCTTCTTCTGGATGCTTAGAAATATTGAAAATGTTCAGCTCGAGAGTCATATTCCCAAAAGTTAATTTCATGACTCCATTCCTGCAATTGATTAGTGCATTGGAAGTTGCTAGGAAAGGTCGACCAAGAATGATGGGAATTTGGTTCTCCGAATATATTGCTGGTTGAGTATCCAGAACAATGAAGTCAACAGGGAAGACAAAGTTTTCCACTTGGACAAGTACATCTTCAACAATGCCTCTAGGGGTTTTGACAGATCTTTCGGCCAACTGGAGTGTGACACAAGTGGGTTTGAGTTCACCCAGACCTAACTACTGGTAGACAGAGTAGGGTAGCAAATTAACACTAGCTCCAAGGTCTAACAGTGATTGTTCAATTCGGAAGTTTTCAATGACACACGACACAGTCGGACACTCTAGGTCTTTGTATTTTAGAAGGGTTTTGTGTTGAAGAAGGGCACTGGCTTGTTCTGTTAGGAAAACTCTTTTTTGGACATTCTAGCTTCTCTTGACTGTGCACAAGTCTTTTAGAAACTTCGCATAAGACGGAACTTATTTTATTGCATCCAGAAGTGGGATGTTGATGTTTAGTTGCTTAAAAAGCTCGTAAATTTCAGGTTGATTTTTTAACTTCTGTTTTTTTTTTTGAGTCTATGAGGAAAAGGAGCAGGAATGGAACACGAAGGCTCTCTTTCCTCAGAAGGTTATGGCTCTTGTTCAATCATAGGCTTAGGTTCTTCCTCAAGTTCAGTCTCAATTGGTTCAGGCTCAAATGATGAGTTGACTGGGATTGACTGAGGTTTTGGCTTTGGAATGAGCATGTCTTTGATGGTCTTGTCAATCACCTTGCGACTTCTTAGTGTAGTGACAACTTAGGCTTGGTCTTATGGGTTTCCTGTGGTTGAAGGGTTCTCCACATGGAATTGGCCTTGTGGTTGCTTTGATTGGGCAGAGAACTTGCCCTTTTTGTGTGTAGCCATGGATTGTGTCAACTTTTAGATGTGGCTTTTAAGATCCTCAAAAGATTGAGTGGTCTGGGTTTTGAAATTAGTGAAAGCCTGTGTGGAATTATTGTTATAGTTCATTTGGCTTTGCATGAACTGATTCAGTGTGTCCTCAAGGCTCCTCTTTTGTGGTGGTTGGTATGGTTGATATGCGGGAGGTCATTGAGGTGGTGGGTATGAACCTTGTTGTTGGTTCATGGGCATTGGTTGTGTGTTCCTCCAACTGAAGTTCGGGTGGTTCCGCCACCCTGGATTGTATGTTTCAGAGTATGGGTTGGAGTAAGGCATGTTGAAGTTGGAAACTGCATTTGTTTGTTCGAACAAGACCTCTTTGAACGCTGGGATGGTAGGACACTCCCCAATAGGGTGTCCTGCTAGTGCACAGACTCCACAAACTTGTTCTGTGGAATAGCTAACATCAAGCTTTCGAGACAACGTAGACATTTTTGCTCTCAGGTCATTATCATCTCTCAAGACATACTTACCTCCTTGGGAAGTAGATGGTCTGGCTTCTACAATGGTAGGAGAGGCTGAGTCCCACATCTGAGAACTGTCTGATATGGTGTCAAAAAAAATGAATGCCTCCTCCGGACTTTTCCCATAAATTCTCCTTGAGCCATCATTTCGACAAACTGGCGTAGTCTAGAGGGTAAGGAGTCATAGAAAAATCCTACCAAAGTCCAATTCTCAAAAGTGTGATGTGGGCAGGATTGGAGCAGATCTTTGAATCTCTCCCAACTTTTGTAAAAAAAATTTCCTTCTTTAACTGCAAAATTCATGATTTGCCTTTTTAGTGCATTTGTACGGTGTAGAGGAAAAACCTTTCTAAAAAATTCATTTTGTAATGCCTGCTAGTTAGATATTGAAAGAGCTTTTAAAGAATTTAGCCATTGTTTAGCTTTATCCCTTAAAGAGAAAGGAAAAAGTTTCATCTTGGCTAGTTCAGAATTGTCTTGAAATGTTCCACACACTTCCTCAAAATCTTTTATATGCAGATATGGATTTTCTGCATCCAATCCATGAAACACGGGTAATAACTGCACTGTCCCTAGCTTTACAATAAAGAGGGGCGCATTTTCAGGGAATACAAAACAAGAGGGGACACTATTTCTTATGGGATTTTAGTAATCCCGCAAAGTTCGAATGTTAGGCACTTCCTCCTCTCTCATAGGGACTTCTCCGTTTCTCTCATTATTTTTCATATTACTCTCACAAGAGTCTGCTATTGATCTAGGTGAATTTGGTTCAGGCTGATTCACAGACTAGCAAGATTCTGCCAGCAAATTTTGATAGTGAGGAGTGCCCTCATACGTAAAGAAAATAAAATAAAATTATTCACAGTAAAACAAAGAATATACACAAAAATGAAGGTCTTTTTACCTTTTACCTTAAAACACCTTTTATGGTTCCCTGGCAACGGCGCTAAAAACTTGGCTTGATCCGAAATGTGTACACTCAAGTGCAGGTGGTCAAGCTGTAGTAATAATCCGGTTTGAGTCCGGAGTCGAATCCACAGGGAACTCTTCTTGGTGTTTTGGGGTATGCAGTGGTGGAGACCTATTGATTGTAACCCTTGAGATTTGAAGTTGTGTGAGGTGTGAGATTTCCTGGACAGAATATAAGATTCTTTCCAAGAGAATTTTCTAAACAAAATATGAGATAAGCTCTAATGTAAAAGAGTCACTCTTTAGTTCAAGGATATGGACATGTTGTTAATTATCCGGTTTATTACACTTGTGCTTGATAACTCAATTAACCCCTTTGTCAACAGCAGGTTAATCGGAAGATAAATGTGGATTAAGAGAATTAAGAACATGATTCCGATGTCTTTCTAGAAGTTTACAAGAATTGTCTGTGCCCAGACTTAACCCGTCTACAAACAAGCAAGTGTTTCTACAAGACATCCAATCATGACATTAATGTTCCATTTCCATTCTTTAATTGAAGCACAATAATGGTGAAGATTGAAGGGTAGTCATGAAGATCTAGCCGGGGTACTTGCCTTGAACCAATGAGTCTTTCTATACAAGAGTTATCTATGTTATAGAAAGAACTTCTGGTTATACAAAGTACCTTAGCTTTGCTAGATGCAATCAATCATTCAATAAGCATGGGGAATATAAAGCATTCAGCATAATCGAAATTGCACAAATATAACGTCCGGATAATTTATACATGCCCTTCTCCTCTTACTAAAGAGTGAATGAGAAACTACTCACTCTTCATGCCTTTGGTAAAGGTAGAAAAAAGAGTGATGCTCATTCCTCCACGTAGAGGGATCACAAAGCAAAGCACACTAAATATGGAGCCAATCTTCGACAAAGAATGAGTGAATCACGTTCCACCCTTCACGGCTTTGGCAAAGCTCTAGAAAAGTGGAAGAGTTTCACTTCTCTAAGGGAAGAAAGAAGCTCAAGCAATGGAAGTGAATGATACACAAATTAAAAGTAGAAGAAAGATAGTCACTTTTGGAGGGTGGTCCACAACCAAAAGTAAGCTATCTCCCTCTATGCATGTAAGTGAAAGCATAAGCAAAGCCAAACTAATCTCTAGAACAACTACTTCATACAAGGAAATGTAAGCTAATTCTACAATATGAGTGGGAGTCTAAGCCTCCATCAACCTCTCTACTTGGTCTCCCCTTTAAGCTCTCCAACAATGGGAGTATTTATAGGCAAGGAGGAGGAGACAAAAGGAGGTGAAAGAATAGTGTATGTCGCCCAAGTCCAAGTGAAAAGCCAACTACTCTGCAGCCAGTCTGTGGAGAACGTTCGAATGGTATCTGGCGTTCGAACATTGTATCTGTTTTTGCTTTATGGGCGTTCGAACATTGTCTGGTGTTCAAACGTTTCTTCTGTCTTTGCTTTATGGGCGTTCGAATGCCAGATGGGGCCTGTCCTTCTCACTCAAGTGGCCTGTGGTTTTCTGTGAAGTTCATTTCCACACTCTGTGCAGTAGTATGCTCCTCCATCAACTCAAGTGGACTTTCGAACGTGAGTTGGCGTTCGAACGTGGTACTCAAGTGCCTCAGAGCCTCAGAGTCTTCCTTCTTGGCTGCAACACGCCTTCTCTCAGCAGTCAGGTCTGCTCTCAGTTCAAGTGGACATTCGAACGTGAGTTGGCGTTCAAACGTTCTTGCTGTGCTCCAAATTTCTCCAATTTTGTTCCCTAATGTGCAGGTGTTACACTCAAATGTGAAATTTGTTGTTCTTGAGTCCTTGTTCACTTTAGGACCTGAAATGACATCACTTAAACTCCATCAAAGTACAATTAGTCTCAAAAAGGCATAGTAAAATGCTAATTTTAAGTACTAATCAGGGAGCTCCTTGACGCTCAGGGCGTGGAGCTCCTATGACTTGAGGTGCTCCTCCTTGTCCGGCGAGCATGAGTTGCAGGATCTGCTGGTTTTGGGCCACAAGCTGTTGCATGGTCTCCAACATCTGTTGCGTTTTTGGAACATGAGCATTTAAGACAAGATTGGTTAGTGGAGGAGCAACCTCTTCCTCTCGTGGTGGATTATCCTCAGGTTGATTCATGGATCTAGTGGTGATCGCCATAGATTCAACAGAGAAAGTGTTTTAGAAGTGAGAATTTTGTCTTTCCCACAGACGGAGCCAAACTGATGATGCACAAATTAGATTTGCACACCACCTGTCAAGTATGAATAATAAATGCAATAATTAAAGTAGAGAGAGAAGACGAGAATTATAGTGGTTCGGTCAATGTGACCTACGTTCACTTCTGAATGGCTAGAGTTGCTGGGTACTTTATTAGCTCAGGGATGTAGAGAGAACATATAGTACAAGTTTAGAGAGAGAGAGAAGAGATATGTGCTCTGTTGAGTGTGTTGCCCCCCAAGTGTTGGTGGGGCTTACAATTTATAGTTGTCCCCTAACAGATTGGGGCGACTTAATAGCAACTATATAACTATTCTAGTGGAGCTTGCGACTTCTTCTCAACGGGCGAGACAGTTGAGGTGCTCTCCATGAGACTCGGTCAAATGATGAGGTGAAGGTTGACTGTTTCCAAAGTAGTGAAGGTGAGGGTCGTTGGATGACTTTGTGTGTTCCCTGCTAATGTAACTCCTTGAACTTGACCTTGTGTGCTCCCTGCTAATGTAGCTCCTTGAGCTTGATGAGCTTAACCGGGTTGACTACATTGGGCTGGATTTACTAGATCTCTTGGAGTCGGGCTATAAACTCAGACCGGGCTTATAACATGAGTTGGGCCATTAGGCTTGGCCCATCAAATTCTACACACCCACTGGTGCACATGGATTTTTAAGTTGATAGAGTGTACACGTCGCATAGGTGCACATGTTGGATCTTTTCGTTGATGGATTGTATACATCGCACAACTACACATGTTGGATAGTGATGATGTTAGAATATGCTCACCGAGCTTCAGGCACATGGTTGAATGAAATTATGCTTTGATCGACAAAGGACAACACTTGAAAACAATAAGTCGAAGACTGGAGGGGTTCTGGGGGTTAATCCTCTGATGCTTAAGTTAGAAAGGAATTAAGTAAGGTAGAAGATCCAACTGGAGTTGGATTGGCTTACCAGTGTTGATCTCCATTCTCCCTTTTTATAGGCTGATTCATTGTGCCATTGGGGGCATTCTTTGCCCTTATTTGAATTGACGTGGCTGTAGAGGCGTAGTGGAGGTGGACTCCTTACTTGAGTAGAACCCTTAGCTGAGTTGAATTTGTCAAGGCCGTGAGAAGACAGGTTTCTATCGGGCTGGAGATGGGCTAGCTGATGAGCTAGCTTACTGAGGAGTTGGCGAGCTAGGCCTTGGCCGAGTTGCCAAGCTCCCCATGTCGTGCTCCTTGTGCCGAGCTCGTGCTCAATTTCCTATCATCGGCTGCCCCCCAATTTAGCTCACCATGACTTGCACATGTTCAGCATTTAACGCATTTGTCTGTTAGTGCGTGGGGAAGCGGGAACATGGAGAATGTAGATGTAACCGCCAAAGATCTATTGTAGGGACCGATATTTAAACGTCTCTTCTCCACCGCATTCCAGCACGTTTCCAAGAAACTCAAGAACTTTGGCACACCTTTTCTTCCTCATCTTAATCCTCTTTTTTTTGCACTAGAATTCTCCAAATTGGAGCATATAGGATGGAGCCACATCTTTTTCAATTTCAGTTTTACTGTTTTTGGTTTCTTCAGTGGAATGGTCATAACCTTGGTTTTCCAAGGTTATTCATAGATCAACCCCCCAGTGTTCGGTTGGAATCAGTTCTTGATTCTTTCCTTTCTCTACTCACCCATAGATCATGATGCCTCCCTCCGAATTTATAAATCAATCACGATAGGGTCATTGCTATGGCGAGCGATTCAGAGCGTATCCCTTTAGAGAACACCCCTTCGTTGATGTCCGAGGCCAATGAGGCTAATGAGGATTTCGAATCTGTACTCGAGATTGGCTCTTCATCTATTAGAGTCGTGGGGGCCAAGAAGATCTCAAGCTCTCTTGACGAGAGCACCTTGAACTAGATTAGGGTTCTTTACCAAATTCCTGAATCTATTCGCCTTACGGTCTCATCTTCTAATGAGATTGCTAATTCATTTGGTCCCAATGAGGTTTGCTCCTACGAGTCCATCTTTGAGTCTGGGTTTTGTTTCCCAATGCCTAAAAGCATTAGGGAGGATCTCCAATTCTTGAACCTCACCCCTTCTTAATTAACCCCCAATGGTTGGGGATTCTTGGTCGGCATCGGTGTCCTTGGGGCTAGGGCCAACAATGTTAGTGTTCAACCAACAATTGCCATGCTTCTTCATTGCTTCAAACTTACTCCTTACTTTGGGCAGAGTATGAGGTGATTTTATTTCTCAAAACGAGAAAGAATCGACCTCCTAACCAGTTATTCTTTTAACGTGAAAGAGTGGAAGGACAAATTTTTCTTAATCTCTAGGTCGGGTTGGGAGTTGGACCTTCTGAGGTTCCTTCTAGCAGACTTCTCTTGGTCCCTCGCCTCTGGGGATCTCCTCCTCCTTGTATTCATAAGTAGCATACTTTCTATGATGCTTGTTTTGTCTAATGTGTTTATTGAACTCCTTTTTTGGTACAGACCAGTCTTATCCTTTGCCCCCTGAGCTTAAGTAGCAAGTTAATAAGGCTCTTGCTTATCATACCAAATATCTCTCCAAGTTAGAGACTGTTCAAGCCCTTTTTGAGTGCAAATTAGGTTCTGCCCCAATAGCTCCTACTCCTAGCCCCTCTTCTTCTAGCGGTATAGCTTTTTCTTTCCAACTTTCATTCTTGCATTGACCTTCTCTAATCCTTTTCTTGTTTTGTATTAGATATGCCTCCTAAGCTTACTGACAAGAAGATCCTCAAGGATATCCATGCGAAGGGGACATTTGATAGTGGCTCGCCTTAACGCAAGTGGCCAAGGGTGAGTCATTCTCGAACTAAAGGGACATCCCCGCGCTCCAGCACTTTGCCAATAACTCCTCCGACCTCCAAAATTGTCAAAGAAAAGGGAGCCAAACTCATGGCCACCTACCAGAAAGAAGACATTCTTTCAAAGGTTCCTTTGGTGGATTTAGGCACTTCCCTTGCTCTTTCTAAGGACAAAGGGAAGACTAAAGTCTTTGAGGGGGTTGAGGAGAGAAAACAACTACTCTTGATCCCTCTGTAGATTCTGAGTCTAGGCTGGTGAGATGTAGGCCAATTTCGACATTGGGCTGGCCAGGGTGACCAAGAATCTTGCTTTGACCATCGAGATGGTAAACCTTTGTTTTTATCCCATTACAGTTCTTGCTTTGCTATTTTTTTGCTCTCTTTAATTCCTCTCCTTTTTGCTAAACTCACCATCTTGACACCAAACTCTCTTACACTACTTTTGGCGAGACGAAGGTGATTAACCATCAAAATTGCTATTTTATTACATTTAATGATTGGTTAATTGCATATTATTTATGATTAAATGTGTTAAATTCCTTTATTTTCTAGTTTGATACTTTTTCTAGTTGTTTGGTTTATTTTGTAGGTAAATTGGTTGTCTTAAAGTAATAATGGATAAGACAAATGAAGCAATCACTAGAGGAAGAATCACAATTGATAAGGATTGAAGAGTCAAGATTAAGATAAGAAGACTTGAAGATAAGACATCAATTTAATCCTAATAAGAGTCTAAGTTAGAAGAAAACTCATTTAAAGTTGAATTAGGAAAGTATCCTAGAAGATAAGAATTTGACACATCTTCAGTATTTTGGTCATAACTTTTGACTCCGATATTATATTGACCTGATTTGTTTGGGGTTGGAAAGAAGACTTCAAGGGCTACAAAAGTGTATTTCACTAAAATTTCGTGATTCGGCCTCTAAATATACGAAATTCAATATCGAAGTCTAGATAAATTTTGTGCCAGCGGCCCCAAGATTTTATGCACAGGATTTAACCTTAAAAGACTTCTTTTTGGAGAAGAAGTCTTCCCAATCCAGCCTTATATCTTTTACCTATATCTAGTACTTATTTTAGTATAAATAAGGGCTCTCACCTATTGAGAGGGGATGATTTGGATTATTATTTTTCTTTTCCCATTTTTTATTTTCTAGTTTTTTTTCTAGTTCTATGGCTTGTTAAAAGTCCAACTAAAGTTGGGAGAAATACTTTCAATGAAGCTCGATATTTATTATTAATTAAATGTTTTTTTATTGCTTGATTTATTCTTTTAATTTAATTATTGTCTTTTAGTAAAGTTTTTGTTCTGTATAATTTCTTGATTCATTGTGCCACGTACATCGAATGCTTGAAATTCCATGCGAGTCAAATAACTGATTATTTCATACTTGAATTAATTAATTAGAATTTCTCATAAGATAGTTGATTTATTATTTGCAATAAAATAAGGTTTACATGTTAGAAAGTTTGATTTATCGTAGACTCCGGGTACGATGAATGCTTGTGATTTACAAGTAAAATTTTATATTTGTTCAGATAATTCATTAATTATGACTTTTGATGTTTTCATATTATCACCGCTAAATATTCCGATTGAGATCACTCCTCAGCTGATTCTCAATTGAGTTCACTCCTCAGCTGATTCTCAATTGAGTTCGAAAATTAAATCTTTAATAATTAATGTGTGAATTTGAAAGGGTATCCCTGATGCTTTAGTATTTTCAATTATTATTTTAAAACCCAATTTATTGTTTTCTAATTTCAAAATCTCTACAACAATTTTTTCAAAGCTATTTTGTTTTATTTTTCTTTGTGTTCTAAGTTTTTCTCAATTCTCTGTGGTTCAACCTCGGACTTCTGAATATTATATTACTTCGCACAACCTGCAGTTGGGTGATCAATTCTAAAGTTATAGCAAATTTTTGGCACCGTTGTCGATGACTTGTTTGAAGGCAAGGAACGACATCTATTGAGGTTTGCTAGATTTGAGATTCGTCACAGATCCGGTAATCTCGTCCCTTATTTTTTTTATTTGTTTTATTTTTCCTTAGGTTAGATTTTCATAAATTTTATTTGTATATTTTTAGATTATTCTAATGAGGTGTCAAGTTTTTCCCCTATAAAGGAACTGTGTGTGATTTGTGATGTTTTTGGGCATTCCACTGAGGTGTGCCCTTTAATTTCAACAGCTCGACGGTTTTTTAGGGATGGGTTAATTGTGTTACCAAATTCTTTTCCACCTTACCTCGACCATTGTTAAAAGTGATCTTAGATGAAATTTAGAGATTTAAATGCATAAAGTTATGATGGTAATTTAGATATTAAGTGTGGAAGGATAGAGTGACCTTTTTAATTTTTTATGAGGGTAAAATAGTAAATCAAAAAATTTTCATGTTAAAGTACTTTTATTAGTAGTATAAATATAAATATTCTTTTTTAAATGACAATTTTATCCTCTAATTATAAACTTGTACAATATAACACTAATACTCAAACATCCCATTGACCAAAATAAAAGTCGACCATCCTTATTTTTTTCTGAATGAAATTAATCCTAAAACCGAAAAACCTACATGTCCTACACTTTTATCTTTTTCATACTTCACATTAATTCTCATATACACACACGCACCCACACACAAGGTATATGTACACGCAAACATATTCAAACCAATTTGTAATCTACGAAAAAATTAAGCCTCAACATCATTACCTGCCACAACCCAAATTCCCTCAATTGACTGTTGATTTTGTATTAATTTGAGAAAATTGAATGACTCATTCATTATAATTTTATTGGAAATTTTTTTTTTTTTTGGGTTAATCTCAACTTGCTCCGCAAAAGATCACTTAAATCTCAATCTGTACCCTCAAAATTTAAAAATATCAATTTACACCCTAAAACATATAGATTCATATAAATGTACACTTGGAGCTAACCCCGTTCATTTTGCTGTTAAAAAAAATTGGGCTAATTATAAATTGTACTCCTCAAAGTTTAAATATTTCATATTTATGATCCAAAAAAAATTTCATCCATTAATGTTCGTTAAATAGCTCTCAATTGTATCGTGTCATAACATCTTCTTGTCGTGTCCGAGTCAATAACAAATATTTTAAAAATTTTTAAAAATTATAAAATACTTATTTTTTGTTTACAATACTTGTTAAATTACTATTTTATGTCTATAGTTAGATACAAATCTTTTGATTGTCTGATCAAATTAAAGTTATATATGAATAACACAACTGTAGATAAAAAATAGTTATTCAATGAGTATTATAGGCAAAAAATATGTATTTTTTAAATTTTAAAAAATATTAAATAGTATTATATGAATTTTCGTAAATGTGAAATATATGACACAATGCGATTGACTTAACACGAAAATATTTTTTGTGCTAAAAATTTTTTTTTATTGATTCGAACACGATGTTATGACACCATACAATTGAGAGGTTATTTAACGAGTGCTAATGGATAAAATTATTTTTGGATCATAAATGTGAAATATTTAAATTTGAGGGGTACAATTTATAATTAACCAAAACTTTTTTTAACGGCAAAATAGACCACAGTTAGTTTCAGGTGCACATTGATTCGTATTTATATCTTATAGGGTGTAAATTAAAACTTTTAAACTTGGAGGGTGCAAATTAAAATTCGAGTGATCTTTCAGGGTACAAGTTGAGATTAACCCTTTTTTTTTTTGTAAAGTGTCTCTTGGTACAGACATTATATGTATATACTAGTAATTGCCCGTGCCTGAAGGCACGGCGTAACGAAAAATTAAATTAAAACTCGAAGAATCCTACATTACCTAAAGATTCTTTGCAACATAAAATAGCTAGTCAATTTGAAATCAAGGTAGTCCATACTATTATCCAAAAATTTCGGCATAATATTCTCTAAAAATAGGAACTCATAAAAATCTAAACCTGTTTACAGAACTTACAATCATCATAATTCACCAATGTGTTTGTGACACTTATCCAACTACCAAAACATCAAGCTAGTCCTTACTAATTTCAAGAAATTTAGGCAGAGTTTCATCTAAAAATAGAAGTCCAAAAAAATCTAAACCTGTCTATAAAACTTACAATTATACATATCACCACAATCATCATAACCATGTTTATCAAAACCACCAAGACAAAACCATCATAACCATATATAATTAGTTAACTGTACAAAAGACGGAACACAAAAAATACACACATGCACAAATAGAGAAACACCTTCAACTTCATCTTCATCTTCATATCATTTCATGTATACCTGAAAATATTTGAAATATAATCAATTATCGAAATATGTGAGGCAAAATAAAAAAATTGTAAATCCGAAACATAAGACCCCTTATTTTTATCGTTAGTTGGATTCAACATAAAATTGAAAATTATAGCACTGTCCCAAATTTTGTCGCAAGTGCCACAAACACATTTTAGAGAAATAAGCAAGTATGTTTCCTAGAATATGAGATGAAAAATGCGAGTGATATTGGTTAGTGGAAAACCATCTCACTCAGCAAGACTTTGGAATCAAATATGACCCAAATAAACCCACAATCTCTTTCCCAACTGTCAAACAAAAACCAACTATTTTTTAGTGAATCACCAACAACTTGGGGCTTTAAGGGAAAAGAAATTAAATGAGAGGGAAAATTGTCTTACTTGTGTAGTGGTGTCATGTGAAATTGTTAGCGGCATCTTTGCTGGTAATGAGTTCTTCGGCAACAGTCGGTGCACGGGCAATATACAGTTCCGAGCTTACTGAAAAACTACTATCAGTTTTAGCATTCATATGGGAAAAAATGAAACATAATTATTATTCCCAATCACTAATACTTTAGTTTTGATATAATTCGTAAACCCTCAATTCAAAACCCCCAAAAAATTCCCACATTTCAAAATTTAGCATATAACACCCAGGGCAGAAAGCAAATCATGAACATAAACAAATAGCGTGCCTCCAAAAGCCAGTTTATGAAAAATGCCAATTTACATAAACTGATTTTAGTGGTCATCTCCTTGAGCTTACATAAACTATGATGTCAATCCAATGAACTACTAAACCAAAGCTTTCTGATTTCTTGACACAAAGGACAAACTACAGCCAGCCTTGGAATAGATAAATATCCTACTTGATAGAAATAACATTAAGGAAATGCCATTTGCACTCTCTTGAAATCAAGATACTTAAAAATCAAATTGAAATTTAACAAACTATGCACAAACAACATAACAATCAACTAAGACAAACAACCTAACAATCAACTGAGTCAAATTAGTTTTATTTAATAACCAAAATGGGAGAGAAAGTTGTCTAGGGATAACACAAACAATATAGGGAGGCACAAACATTCTGTCAAACTCAGGAGTTTAACCCCAAACAGTTTATTAAACACAAACATTCTAAAACTCAAATTAACCCATTTTGGTGCGAGGCAAAGAGAAAGAGAGAGGGAGAGAGAACTGACCTAATAATTTTTAAATGCACATATGACCAAAAAATTTTAAATAGCATTTGGGTTCCCCCTTTTCACACAATTTTCAAAATGTACCAAAGAGCAATAAAAAGTCATAAAAAAAGCTTTTACCAGATCTGTCATGGAGACTTGTTCATCATCATTATAAACTTTGTTCCTCCACGTCTCATTTAAATCATACTCTAGCAATATCAGTATACGTTCTGAAGGCACTGTGCAATTAAAAAAAATTAAATATTGATTGTGGACACAAAAGAAATCAAATAATGAACATAGACACGCATTAAGCTCAACCAAATCATCCAATGCCTAAACTGCATCCTTAATATATCCGCACTTTACATACATTCTTAACAAAGTATTACCTATATAAAAATTATCGCAAAGACAAATTTCAATGAAGACTTTAAAATACAACAAAACTATGAAGAAATTACATTTAAGTGTCGACCTAATGCAAGCACCAATAGTCTATCACATTCCAAGCACCAGTAATTAATTAAGCTATGAACAAATTTAGAAAGAGAAATCTTCCCATAAATCAGCAAAACATAATACAAAGCAAATCTTAAAAAATTGTGAAGACCTAGTATGATTTCATCGGCAACAGATCGACCAAAAGAAACCTGCATGACTTTGGTGGATCCCAGGAAAAATTTGACACCCCAAAAATATAGATGATTGTGTTACAAAGCATATGAGTATACTGCAGACTGCAGTGGTTAGCCTACCAGAAGTTTCTACTGAAAATGCCCTCAAAACAATGTTATAACTTGTAAAAGTGCATTTCCAATATGTTCATGGGAGAAAAGTGTGTAAGGAAATTTACAAATAGTTCATTGCATTTAAAATTGTAGCTCACTGTTTCCAGAAAAAACTATCCTATAAAGTTTCCCTAACCCAAATAGAGTTTTAAACAAAAATCTATAATTGAATGAAAACTAAATCTCCCAGTATGCAGCAATATATGATAGTGCTAAATCCAAAGCCTTTTTTTCAGTTCACAGCCCAAAGTGCGCATCTTCAGTACAAAAGTTCATCCTTCACTTCTCTTAATATTAAGCCCTCTATAAGCAGGGCATGAAGTTTTTAAAAAGTGTGTAACTTTGTATATCCTACAAATTCACTATGAGCATATCCATCAGGATAGAAAAATGAACAATCCGCAATCTAACCAAGCCAAGCCTTATGTCCCAATCATTTGGGGTTGTAAATTAAGAAGAAAACCCATAGATTTTGCAGAGTATGTAGATATGTAATTCAACCCAACATTATTACACCACATTCACTTTGTTTGGATAACAACCAAGTTTTTGACAATTACATCTAGACATATACAATAATATGATTTGAGCACCCAAATAGATGGTGAAAAGAAAACAATATTTCCTGAAACACATTTTTTTCTAATTACCTGCTAGTGGATTTGAGCTGCTCTCTGAACTCCTTGAATTTGAGATTTCTCATGTTCTCAAAACTAAACACATACACAAAATTGTACTTTTCTACAGCCTCCCTTATAGAATAGGTACACAGAATAATCTTTTACCATTTACCAAAACAAAACACAAAGCACTGTGTAAAAAACCATGGTATTCATTTTACTCTATTTTCTCCTTTTTCAAAAGTCAAAACCAATTTTTAGGAGACTAAAACAGTAGACAACTCCTAAAAAATAATAGGTCCCAAAATTTTATCTTAGGCACTGTGAAACATAAAATCGAACATTAATTGCATAATATTAATCTTTTGAATAACAAAACATAAAATCGAACACTATCTCGATTTTTTTACACAAACTGAGAAGACTAAGTTATAGATCACAGAGAAGACTAAGTAAATTATAGATCACAGAGAAGACTAAGTTCCAGCGATCAAGGAACATACCAAGTCTGCCATTGCCTTTGAAATGCATACTTCCACAATGCAAGTCAGATGCAGCTGCAAAAATAAGCTTTCAAGAAACAGCAAAAGCTAATGTGAGAACCAACAGCAACTAATGAATGAAATATATCATTTAAACAGAGGAATAGAGGAAAGAGAAAAGTTTTTCACTTTGCATAGAGCAACCAAAATCTTCCACTTGTTAACAATATAGCTGACTTTTCGCATGGGCAACACCAGAAAAAAAATAAAAAATTGCATTCTCCAATTAAATACATACTACTATAGAAACAAAGCATAGAACTTCGGAACATACACAAAACTTGGAACTTTGAACAACACTGAACAGAGTTCATATATCAACAGAGAAAGAGTTGGGCACTGGTTATACCTTATATTGGAAGAGTTTCTAATGCTTTGAGCTGGTCTTCGAATCCCAACTGGCTCATTTTTATAATTTCAAGCTCATGTAAATGATGAAAATTTTGATTATTTAATTTAAAATCAATACAATTTGCCCCAATTTTATATCCCTAAACCCTGGATTAGAAAATTGGAACCATAAATTGACATAAAATGAGCAGTGGTTGAGGAGGAGGAGGAGCTCTTAGAAATTTCAACAAACACTTCATGTGCAGGGTGGAGCAGTAGCGGGATGCACAGGGAGGAATAGGGAGGGCGAGAGAGGGAGAGATGAAGACAGAGAGGGAGGTTTGTGTGTGTGTACAGAGATGAAGACAGAGAGGAAGAGACAAAACATCAATTTACTGCAATTAACAGCCCTAATTTTGAATTTATTTGTGTGTGAGTGTATGGTTGATGGGTGTGTTAGTGTGTGTATGCATTGTGTGTGTGTGTGAAAGTAGAGGAGAAAGAGAAGCAGAGGGTCAGGGCGGAGAGAACCAGAGAAGAGGGATACCTGGGAGTGGTGTGGTTATAGCTGGTGATGTGGTGGTGTTGCAGACGAAGTGGTGGTGTTGCTGGTGTTCCTGGTGGTGCCGCTGGAGCGTAAAAGAGAGAGATAAAGAGAGAGAGGGTATGGCTTGTTGTCGCTGGGAGTGACTGAGAGAAAAGATTTGGTCTCTGACAGTGAAGAGCCTGAGAGAGAAGAGACTAAGATGAGAGAGAAGAGCCGTTGAGTTGGGTTGGGTTGTGTTGGGTTGGATGTGATGGTTGGGTTGGGTTAAGTTGAATGAGATGGATTTAGGGGGAAAAGATATGGATTTTTGAATTTGAATGAGATGTATTGTGAGCCTTTGGATGTTGAAGCCTTTGGATAATGAAGATCGTAGGATCGACTTGTTGAAGCCCTGCTCTGTTTTATATTATAGAAGATGCCCTCTGGTGGTGTAAGACTGACCATTACGACGACGACGATAAACAGGGTATCCATGTTCATCCATAGTTGTACACAGGCTTGACAATGCAATATAGAAGCCACACTTTCCACTTATTTAAACTACTCCGATTGTGAATCACATTTGAATTTAGCAAGCAACAAAATTTATCTAACCTATTTCTAATCAATGCATTAAGGCTAAAAATAATAGAAAAATTAGCAACAAAGCTGATTCACAAATGTAAAGAAATTTGGAATCAAAGCCTTTAACTGAAACAAATAACTTATAAGAAAGATATGGCAAACAATAATAGGAAAATGAATAGTAAACTTAAGTGTGATTTGATAGCAAACAACAAAAGAGAGGATTATATCAGAAAAGTAAAAATTCACTCATAATACATTGGGGTTCATGATGTTTGATGCAAATAAAGGATGAAGGTTTAGCTTTTGTTTTGGGTCATCAAGTCAAGGTTCAGTTCCAACACCAATAAAATTGATAATTTGTTATAGACATACTTACGCGTATGCATATCATTATACAACACAAATTTGTTGTTTAGGACAACTCAACTAATCCTCAACAATTAGATGTGGTAATATCAATTAATAAATATTTATACGTTTGTCATGTTCTTATCAACCAAGCGGAGCTGAAGTAAAACATGTGTATCCAATAATTCGTGGGAGGTAGATCAAAGTGAATGCATATGACATAGCATAATTCGTAGACAAATCGATTATACATTCATTTCCAAGAGAAAGGTCAAACCCAGATCAGCAATTATAAACTAAAACCAAGAAATAGAAAAATTATCTGTTTGTTGTGAGAAAAAACACATCAAAAGAAGGAAAAAGAAAATGCATGAAATCCCAAAAGGTAGGGTCAATGTGGGAGGTAGATTCTAAACTCTAGCTTACTTTCTCAGTACCCAGAAAGGAGAAGATCCCAAAATGAGAAGATCCCTAATCATTGTCGAACATTAATCACTACACAAAATGAAGCTTCCTAATCGTTACACAAAGGTCTAAATTATGTTTTTCTTTCATTGAGCCAAAACCACAAATAGTTTGAAAGCATAAATTCTTGCCACACGAACTACATCGCTTTGATACCATGTTTAAGGGCATCCAATCCAAAATTAGAAACATATATTAGTTTGAGATGTGTTTTTTTTTTCCAAAAAGTTAGATTGAGATGTGTTATTATATCAATGTGAAGCAAGATTTAACATCCCCCTTAGATAGTGAGATTGAAACGAAATGAATGAAATTGAAACGAATAAACTTTTGGAATGTATTATTATATCAATGTGAGACAAACTATAATACAATTATGAAATTAAAGCAGGCAAGACCATTGTTGTCCAATTCGAAGTTATGAATCCGCATTATAAAATAAGATAATCAAACCAAGTTCACAAATCCACATTCAACCTAACCAAACGACGTTCACAAAATTGAAATTGAACAAAGTCAAAGATGAGTGTATGGGTAAGGGAAATGGTATGTTCTAATTCCCATCCTCCTAAATCCAATAATCCCAATTACTTTAGCTCCAATTACTCTAAAATCAAGCACAAACTAATTATAGAAATCCTAATCACATACTAATTCCAATAAACGAATATTCACCTCCATTTTAAACTCTTAACTGTATTTAGGGCTCACAACAGAATAGGAGTAAGATGTTAAATCAAAAGCCATAGAATTTACCGAATACATCAAGCATTCACCAAGTGTGGGTGTGGGTGTTTGTTTCTGCTATGTGAGCAGCTAACAACCTGATAATCCAGAACAAAAGAAAAAGTAAGTCCATGTCCAAGTATATCCCAAGAACTGTTGTAACAAGTTCTTCAATTCTTTATGAAGTTGATTATATATTTAACAATGAAACCAAGAAGGTGATTACATAGTTTAAGGTTTCTGTTCAGCCCAAAAAATAAAAACCACAAATTAGAATAACGAACAATTTCTGCAGCTAAACTGATGCAAGCAGTATGAATGTGACCATCAGAAAACTGATACTTTATTTTAAAAAATATCAATATCAACTCAAGAGAAATTATGCTTCGAATAATCCCAATTATTACAAGGTAACATCAGGAAACATTAGATTTCGAAGAATATCAAAATCAAATCCCAATTTGTGTGATGTGGGTGCGTGTGTGCTGGGTCTGTGTTGGGTGTGTGTGCTGGGTTTGTTTGTGTGTGTGCAATTTGTGTGTAAACCATTTTCAATCGCAGAAATAATGCCTCCTATATGATTCTCTTCAGAATTTGAAGGTAGATATCATTAGTATTTAGATAAACAAAGTCCAATTCTTCACTCAAAAATTAGCACCACTCAAAAGTCAAAACAACAAGTTTGCCTGCTCATATGATGTCTATCTTCCTTAGAACTGTACACCCACTCCAAAACAATAATGCATGCCTCCACTGCCCTTTTATCACGAACCCCTTCAACAATCTTTAGCAATTGCACTTCAATATTTACTTTCTACTATTGAATCAGACACAATCAATAGAAGTACTGCATTTTCCCCAACCCCAACCCAGCACAAAACAATTAAAATAATTAAAAAAAATGAAACAAAATTCAAATCCTATAGAGCATTCAAAATTTGGGGTTCAGTTTACATCTCACTCAATTTGGGGGTAACCACTGCCAAACTCTCTCACACCCAAGCAATGGTGGCACGGTGATCCTCAGAAGTGGGGTCTGTATGTGTGTACAGAGAGAGGAGAGGGGGTGCGAAACTCTTTGAGAAATTTCGTCGAACACGTGATGGTCGAGGTGGGTGTGGGGCACTGGATGTTCGCTAGGGTGGAGGCTAGTGCGAGAGAGAAAGGGGGAGGGAGAGTACAACAGGGAGAAAGAGAGATACCGCAGCGTCGCTGGCAACTGGTGGTCGCTGGGCAAAGGCAGTGGACAGAAGCGGCAGTGGATAGAGAGATAGAAGAGGAAAAGAGCAAAGAGAGGGGGAGTGAGAGACCTGACTGTCGTCGCTGCTCACTGGATCTGTGGTGGCGACTATTGGCGGTGGGTGGGTGGAGAAAAGGTAGGTTTACGGTGGAGAGGGGTGAGTGTTCTGTGTGGGTATGGGTGTTTTGCGTGTGTGTGTGCGGTTGGGATTCACAGAAGGGGGAGGTTGGAGGGAGAGAAGAAGAAGAGAAGAGGGATACCTGGGAGAAGAGGGCACTGTGGCGCGGTGGCTATGGTGGCTCTGCCTCTCGCCGCCTGCTATCGAACAGTGAAAAGACTGAGAGAGAAGAGACTGAGATGAGAGAGAGGACATGAGAGAGAAGAGATTTGGGGGAAGAGCCGTTGGGTTGGGTTATATGAGATGGTTTTAGGGGGAAAATATATGGACTTTTGAATTTGAGTGAGATGTGTTGTGAGCCTTTGGATGTTGAAGCCTTTGGATAATGAAGACCGTAGGATCGGCTTGTTGAAGCCCCGCTCTGTTTTATATTATAGATAGTACATATATAAGGTGTTTCTGTGAATGATAATCCTTGTCTTTGTATTTTTCTCTTTCTTTTCTTGCGAGAATATTGAGCATATTTTTAAGATTTTTTTTTATGAAAATTGGAAGTTAAGGGATATCTAAGTGATAAGGAAATTGATAATCTTCTCTTCCACAGTAAACATTTTTAACCGTAAAAAATTATGATAAGTTGGGCAACTAAGCACAGTAAAAATTTTAACCATCACAATAAATATATTAATCATATATTCTTTTCAAACATAGTAAAAATTTTAACCTCCCAGTTATATTTTAACTACATTAACAAAACGTTCTTTGAACGGGATACCCTAATCTATTTAAGATTACAGTTAGGAAGTTTAATTCTTAACTTATAAAAGTACAATGGTTAAGATTCATTCAATATTCATTTATTTTGATCAAATGGTACAAAATTTATCCCATATTTTTTTTTATGCTAAAAAATATCACATTCTTTACACGGTCTTTAATGTCAGACAACTCAATTAGCACATCAATATACTCCTCAATGTCAATACCAAAAAATCTCATCAATTTTTCTCTTCATTTTAATTCTGAATTACGTAATTAAAAAAATTAAAATTTTATTTTGAATATAAATATTTCAAGATTAGTGTTCAATTTTTGGTTGTGCATGGTGTCTTCAGGCACGAAATTATAAAATTTAAAAGATAAACAAAATAACTTTTGTTTTTCGCGGTTGAGATCGTTTTAAATTTTACCACCACCGTCGCCACCCCACCATCACTTCTGTCACAACAATCACCACCATCATCGCAGCCAGCACCACTGTCGCCACCCCACCACCACCACCACCACCCCCCCTACCGCCACACCACCACCATCCCCCCTATCACCACCCCCACCACAACCACCACCGATGTCCCACCATCACCCTTACCACCTCCACCCCCCATCGCCCCACCACCACCCCCACAACCATCACCACTACTATCACCGCCGCCACCCCACCACCATCATCGTCGTCGCTACCGTTGCCACTACCTCACCAGAACCACCATTGCCACTGCCCAACCACCACCGCCACTACCCCACCTCCACCCCCACCACCATCACCACTATCACCACTCACTACAAATTTCTACCACCTTCGTCCACTGCTACCACCCACCACCATCGTCATTTTATTTTTATAATTATTACCACTACCACCATCATCTCATTACCACAATCGCCCACTGTCAACACCCACCACCACCATTGTTGCCCACCGCTACCCACTACCACAACCCACCACTATCCGTCGTCGCCCACCATCGTCGCGAGCCACTATTACCTAATGATGCACAAATCGGTATTGTGCAAAATCAACAGTCGAGTATATGTAAGGGTGAAATTACTAAGTAGTATATAGGCAATCAATGATAAAACAGTAAATAATAGCGAACACGCAAATTTATAGTGGTTCGGTCCGGGTGACCTACTCCACTCTCGGGAATGGCAGCGGTGGCCGGAGATCTTTATTGATGAATAATGTAAACGGGAGAATGCACTCCGGGAGAATTACAATGCTTTAGGAGAGAGAAACAATGTGTGTAGAGAGGTGAAGTGTGTGTAGGGATCTCAAATTATATAGGTCACAAGGTCATAAGGTGATCTCAAGATGTCTCTCCTTGTGGAGATAGCTTACATTATATAGGTTTGGTGAGACAGTGATGTGAGGAAGAAGACTTCTACTATTTTGGTAAGTACAGTTATGGTAGGAGATCTCCGTGCCTATCCCGATATTTTCTCTCTCGTGCTCCTATTCCTTCGGAGGAGGATCCTGGGCTGGATTGGACTTGAGCCTGAGCCTGGACTTGAGTTGAAGTGGGTTGGACTTGCATTAGAGTGAAGAAAGAGCAAGAGGAACAAGGGGGCTAGGTGCTTGGTAAAAACCTTTGTTGTTCCTAACCTCTTAACATCTCCCTCAATGATGTATATATGATGTATGGATGAAGGGAAGTGTCACTCTCCCTTAGGGATGATGTCAAAAGAAAGGGCAAGACAATGGGGAAATGGAATGTTAAAAATGTGGGATGTGAATGAACAAAAGTGCTTCCCAAGCGCAAGAAGACTTTTGCAGGTCGTGTTTTACTTGGTGGTATTCCAAGGTCGTCTCTTCAGGGAAGGAGTTGTATCATCATGAAGGTGATTTTGGTGCAAAAAGAAAGTGGAAAATCTTTTGTTGTTTGAAGTTGGGTTTGTGGTTTGTCTTGTGGTGAAATCTGAATGGGAAATAAGTGTTGGCTAGTCCTAGGGGTCACTCCAATGGAAATACCAATTCAACTCAAATCATTCCTCTAATAGAGCATAGGTGAACGATTGATTCGTGGGAAGCTAGGGATGAGATTGAGTGAGGATCTAAGCCTAAACCGTGACAAGTCTATGGAATATCAAAAACTCACTATCTCATCCACTCTCTACCCAGTCAAACCGAACCACCGTACTCAGAGGGAAGGAGAGAAAAAGAGTTGAAATAGCATTTCCAAATGGAGGTCTCCTTTTGGACTAGCCAACTAAAAAGCTTAGCTACTCATGCTTAAGGTAAATACAACAATATAACAAGAAGACATTATAAAGAAATAAATATTAGAGCTAAGCGTAAAAGAAATGCATCAATATAATTTCGGGATAATTTATACACTACCTCTTCCTAAAGAATGAGTGAATCACGTTCCACCCTTCACGGCTTTGGTAAAGCTCTAGAAAAGTAGAAGAGTTTCACTCCTCTAAGGGAAGAAGGGAGTTCCAACAATGGAAGTAACATAAAACAATACTTAAATTAAAGAAAACAATAACTACTTGGTGGGTATTCCACAACCAAGAGATGATAATAACTACAAAAGAAAACAATAACTACTTGGTGTATAATCCACAACCAAGAGATGATAATACCATAAAAGAAAGCAATAACTACTTGAAAGTAAAGAAAGCAATAACTACTTGCAAGTAAAGAAAGCAATAACTACTTGATGTATAATCCACAACCAAGAGAGATCTAGTAAGCATACAAAGAAAATAACAACTTGGAGGGTTTTCTACAATCAAGAGCTCTAGCAAAAACTTGATGTTCTTTACAAGAAAAATGAAAGAAAGAAAGATGAAGATTACAAGCCTTAAGGGGTGGTATTTATAGGCATTCAAAAGATGACTTAGCATATTCTAAAAAGATGTCATTTACAAATATCAAGAGAGTATATTTTAAAAGATGCCATTTTACAAATATCAAGAGAGTATATTCTAAAAGATGCCCTTTACAAATATCAAGAAGATCTTGATTTACTCTTTGATCTCCCTTTGTTTTGAGCTTTAATAATTGACACCCTATGCTTTGATAATTGGCTCCCCAGTAATTTGTAGCTTTGACACAAAGAAATCCTGAAAAGAACAACAATTAATGCATTATCATTAATTCACACATTAACCCTAATTAAATTTATTTTGACTAGTTTAACTTTATTTAATTACACAATTGACCTATTAACTTAATTACATTTTGCAGTAATTAGGGTTAATCACACCCCCTAACCTAAACATTACTAGTCCCTAGTAATAAATAACAACATAACAAAATCACTTTCGTAGATAACACGATTGTATTTAGCATATGCAATAAGCCGTTAAACCCCTAGGTGATTCCTAGTAGACGAGTTTTGTCTCGTGAAGGTTTCCAGTGAAGGTACCTACAAACTTCTTTTCCTAATATCCAACAATTGCAACATATGCCCGTTTTCTAACTAGCAATGGGATGTCAATAATAGCTTTGTTCAATACACCTGAACTAATCATACATGAAAGACATCATAGCCTTAAATGCTATTCTAGAGTATTCACCTACACATTTACTTTCCAAACTCGTGTGTGTGTGAAATGAAGATGTAATTTAAGTATTTACTCAACAGAATCCACATTCACCTAGCTATCCAAATTAAGCTTTGATGCAAAACTCACCAAGGGTTTCTCTCAACAATGAATCACACTATGAATATATTGGCATGCTCTCCATGTGTAAATGTGAGATAGAATTTTATGCACAAACCGAAGTATGCTCGCCTATAATCCAGAAATGAAGCACATGCATAAAAAGTGAAACAACTTTGGCATAATCTCATGAAAGGAATGTTAGGGCACTAGATAGCAAAATCAACTTCTCTTTTTTTTTTTTTTTTAAAGTATGCATCTCCCATGCTTCTCTAGATCATTTAGGACTTTCAAGGGTTGTAATGAGGCCTTGGGGTGATATCTAGGTAAATGAAATGAAGGATATAGGATAACAAAGAGGTTTGTTCTGAATGAATGACCTTTATTTCAAAAAGATTTCCCTTTTATGGGATTTCTAGGTTAACACTATCACCACACTCTTTGTTTTTTTTTTTTTTTTTTTTCAACTCTTTTGAGTTTCAACATCATTCATCCCTATTGTTTGAATTTACTCACCATACTTCCTTCTCTTTTATGATCTATCTTACTCAGCACTAGGAACAACCAAGGTGAGGTAGATTTTATCATTTTGCACTGGCTTGGTCAATTGTGTGGCATGGAAACGAATTTATAATTTAAGGCTCAATCACGGCACTAGGGATAAAATTTCACAAGAAAAAGGCTAAGGCTCAAAACATTTCAAAGATGGCCTAAGATCATTTCTAAATAAGCATGGGGGAGCATTTTTCGTTTCAAGACCAAGTCAATCAACTACCCAAATGCACTCTAACCAAAACAAGCATAATGAGATTATTGAACAAATTTGGAATTTGAAAAATTGTTCCTTGAGTAAATTTAAGCTCCCTCCAACAAGGATTGGCACTAAAAGCTCACATGGGTTTTTACTCATCTCCACTATTCATGTCAAGCACTAAATGTGAACTCAATCCGTAAATTGCCAAAATTACAAGTTCATGGTGCACTTATGGTTGAGTTCAAAAGCAAACAAGTATGTGATACTCTTAACAATAGGATAAACTTCTATAACATGCTCATGTATTCACAGTTCAAATGAAGATCAAAATATCACTAGGCTCATACACTTTCAATAGGGGGATATGGTTCAATATTAGATATTTTTCACAAATTTTTAATTTTTAATTTTTTTTTTTGTTTTTTGTTTTTTTGTTTTTTTTTTTATACTGGAATTTGAAATCAAACAAAATCAAAGTTATTTACATACATATTTATCTATGAAAATTAAAAGAAGATAAAATGCACAAATTGAACTTGGAAATTTATGGCGTCTCAGGATCAGTCCCTACCCACGCTATAGGTTGGTATTTTAGGACATTCCTTACTCGGCCCACATCTTTATTTCAACAACAAGACTTTGTACAAAAAAATTTTACAAAAAAGTTCGGACCCTTAACCTTTATCCCAAAACACGTTTTTCCACAACTTTGTCTTTATTAGTCAAAATCTAATCCGAGTCATCGCTTGTGTCTATATCAGTATTAGTGACCCTTCCAACGTCTTGTAACACATAACGTGTAAGTCCCGGGCTGGAATAGGATGGCGTGTCAGGAAAATCCTTGCTCTGCCCATACACTATCCAGTTTAATCGATCAGTTGCACTACCCGAAATTGGTTCAGAACACTGATTGTATTTTTTCATGTGAAAACAGCTGCCACATTGTTTACAAGCACCCAGTCGTTTGGCACGACGACGTTTAGCATAAGTGCTTCTGCCACACAATGGTTTTGCTTGTGCTTCCCGGATTTCAATTTGTCTCACAACTCTTGCCTTTTTCATTATCAGAGCATACACATCGGATGGAAAGGTGCGTAAAACGCCTAAACTGAACCAAAAAAGTCTACTATCCATGCTTGCTAAAATTAGAGACACCCTATCTGGTTCTTTAGCGTCTGCCAATCACAAAGACGATTGAAGCTGCATCCGATGTGATCATGAAATATAGGCACAAATACTGTAAAAATACGCAATCCAGAATAAAAATAAGCAGAACCTTTTTTTTTTTTTTTTATCTAAAACTGGAATTACAAATACGAAACTAGAGAAAAGAGAAAGTAGATCCACACCCCCCAATCTAAACTGAACATTGTCCCCAATGTTTCGAATTTACCAGTTTATGAAGTTTGGAAATGAGGTTATAGGGTAGAGATCTGTTCAGCTGCCGAACCCTACAAACAAAACACAACAATTACTCAACTCGAGGGAGATCTGGGCGCTGGAAACCCCTCATCCTAAGTGCGAGAACAAAAAGAGCACCCAGGTACAAATACAAATATATAAGACAAATTATTAAACAAAGGACTGGGTCGTCGGCGTATATGGTCATGGATTTACAGGGGGTGAGTTGTTTTTACAGAGAACAGAGAGAACGACGACGAAGAAGAAGAAGAAGAAGAAAAGGGGGGGGGGGGGGGGGAACAAACACCGGTGATGAGGGAAGAAAAAAAGAAAAAGTGGGAGGCTTAATAAAGGCATCCCTCTGACTTTTTTTTTTTTTTTTGTTTAGGAAGTGTCGGCAGGAGCTGGGTCGGCCCCCCCTTTCTTTTTTTTTTTGAAAGCGAGTGTCGGCAGGCAGAAGAAAAGAAGAAGAAGAAGGGGGGGACCAACACCGGTGATGGGCGAAGAAAAAAAGAAAAAGTGGGAGGCCTAATAAAGGCTTCCCTCTGACTTTTTTTTTTTTTAAGAAGTGTCAGCAGGAGCGAATATTCGCGGAATATTCTTTATTTTAAAATTTTTTTTTTTTTTAGAAGTGTCGGCAGGCGCGAATATTCGCGCAGAATATTCCCACAAACATTGGTTTAAGATGTAAATAGTGCTCCTCACCCCCCAACTTGAATCATGTATTGTCCTCAATGAAACAACAAGGTATGATATTCAATGAAGGACAGTAAAAAAAAATGAGTAGGGTTAGAAAACACCTTGCAATTTAGCTTCAATAAAAGCACCAATATCTGAAACTCAGAAAAATAATATTATACAACCAAAGAAAGTAAGTGACATAAAAATAACATAAATAAATAAAAGCAACTGTACATTAAAAAACATAAATACTAGCTACTCCTCCACCAAATCCGGATACACCGGATCAATTAAATCCTCATCCACCATCTGTCCTTCAACACCCTCAAAGAATGACTTAAGCCTTTGGCCATTGACCTTGAATGTCTGGCCATTGTCGGGGTTTGTGACATCCACAGCTCCATTGGGGTAGGCCACCTTGACAAGATAGGGGCCATCCCAACGGGATCGAAGTTTTCCTTGGAAAATGGATAGACGAGAATTGTATAAAAGCACTTTTTGCCCGGACTCAAATGATTTCCTCACAATGGATTTGTCATTAAAGATTTTGGTCCGTTCTTTTGAAATTTTTGAACTCTCATACGCATCTCGGCGGATTTCTTCCAATTCATTCAGTTCCAACTTTCTCTGCTCACCGGCCATTCTCAAGTCAAAATTCAAGGTCTTAATGGCCCAATAGGCCTTGTGTTCCATTTCAACCGGCAAATGACAAGCCTTTCCATAAACCAGCCGGTAGGGAGACATGCCCAAAACAGTCTTATAGGCAGTACGGTACGCCCATAAGGCATCGGTCAGTCTGACTGACCAATCCTTCCTGTTTGGGTTAACCGTTTTTTCCAAGATATTTTTAATCTCCCTATTGGCTAATTCAGCTTGGTCATTGGTTTGTGGGTGGTATGCAGTGGATACTTTGTGTGTAACGCCATATTTAAACATTAATGATGCAAATGGCCTATTACAGAAGTGGGATCCACTATCACTGATCATTGCACGAGGCATCCCAAACCTCGAAAAAATATTTTCTTTCAGGAACTTGACTACGACCCGGTGGTCATTAGTCTTGGTTGGGATAGCCTCTACCCACTTGGACACGTAGTCCACTGCCAGAAGAATGTACAAATAACCAAAAGACATGGGGAATGGACCCATGAAATCGATGCCCCAACAGTCAAATATTTCGATGACAAGCACGGGGGAAAGGGGCATCATATTTCTACGGGTCACACTACCCAATCGTTGGCATCTGTCGCATGCCTTACAATATGAAACACAGTCTTTAATAAGAGAGGGCCAATAAAAACCTGACTGAAGAATTTTGGCCGAAGTTTTCTTCGCCGAGAAATGTCCACCGCATGCTTGTGAATGGCAAAATGCCAGGACGTCCCACTGTTCATTCTCAGGTACGCATCTCCTCATGACTTGGTCAGGACAGTACTTGAACAGGTACGAGTTGTCGAAGTAAAAGTACTTCACATCTGCCATAAACCGTATTCGATCCTCTGGGCTCCAATGCGGTGGTATTTGTCATGTTGCAAGATAATTACATATGTCAGCATACCAAGGACACATAGAATGAATTGAAAGTAATTGTTCATCAGGGAAATAATCTGGGATAGGAATGTGTTCCTCGCCCTCTTGCATGACCAGTCGAGATAAATGGTCTGCCACCACGTTCTCCACTCCTTTCTTGTCTTTGATGGTCAGATTGAACTCTTGGAGTAGGAGGATCCACCTGATAAGCCTCGGTTTGGCATCCTGCTTAGACAACAAATACTCCAAAGCAGAATGATCAGTATAAACAACTATCGGTGAACCAATGATGTAAGACCGGAATTTATCTAATGCAAATACTACTGCTAGTAACTCCTTTTCCGTGGTGGTATAATTCATTTGAGCTTCATTAAGAGTTTTACTAGCATAGTATATTACATATGGCCTATTTTCCTCTCTTTGACCGAGCACTGCGCTGACCGCGTAATCACTCGCGGCCCACATAAGCTCAAAAGGTAAATCCCACTTGGGTGGTCGCATAATTGGAGGTGTGACAAGCATACTTTTGAGTTTTGTAAAAGATGCCTCACAATTATCCGACCACTCGAATGGAACATCTTTAGATAATAAATTGGTCAAAGGTCGGGCCAATGCACTAAAATTTTTAATGAATCGACAGTAAAAACCCGCATGGCCCAGAAATGATCTGATATCCTTGACGACTTTCGGGGTAGGGAGGTTGGAGATGGCCTCCACCTTTGATTTGTCCACTTCTATCCCCTTTGCAGAAACAATGTGCCCAAGAACAATTCCTTGTGTCACCATGAAGTGACATTTCTCCCAATTCAATACTAAACTTTTTTTTTCACATCTCTCGAGAACTTTCTCCAAATTCTCCAAGCATCCATTGAAAGAATCACTAAAGACCGAGAAGTCATCCATAAATACTTCAACAATTTTCCCCACCATATCACTAAAGATTCCCATCATGCATCGTTGAAAGGTCCCAGGGGCGTTACATAGCCCAAAAGGCATGCGACGGTAGGCAAAGGTACTGTAGGGACAAGTGAAGGTGGTCTTCTCTTGGTCTTCCAATGCAATTTCAATTTGATTGTAGCCAGAGTATCCATCCAAGAAGCAATAGAATAGATGCCCCGCTACTCGTTCCAACACTTGGTCAAGGAATGCCATTGGAAAGTGATATTTTCTTGTGCACAAGTTAAGCTTCTGATAATCAATACAAACTCTCCAACCCGTGATCACTCTTGTTGGAATAAGCTCATTCTCCACCACCGTGACTCCGGATTTCTTTGGCACTACTTGTGTGGGGCTGACCCACTTACTGTCGGCAATCGGAAAAATAATCCCCACATCAAGCAGCTTCAACACCTCATCCCTCACAACCTCCTTCATGATGGGGTTTAGCCGTCATTGTGGTTGTCAGGAAGGTTTGGAGTCCTTCTCCAGATATATCCGGTGGGTGCAAATGAGAGGGCTTATGCCCTTGATGTCAGCAATGGTCCACCCTATTGCTCATTTGTGTTTTCTTAATACCTCCAACAGCTCCTCTTCTTGCTTTGCATCCAAAGTTGAGCTAATTACCACCGGAAATGTCTCATCTTCCTCGGGATATGCATACTTCAAATGAGATGGCAATGGCTTCAATTCCAATTTGGGCTTTTGCTCATTTGAAGGAAAAATCTTCTTGTATTGGGGTGGGAGCTTCTCGAATGTAGGGGTCCAATTTTCTACCCCTTTTAAACTCTTTACTTCCTCTTGCTCATCCATTTCCTATAGATCAACATTCTCCTCTTCTTTGAGCTTTAACATTCTCATAGTTTCCAAGTGTTCTTCCACCAAGGTGTCAATCATATTGACTTCATGCACCTCCTCATCATCTCCCGGTTGCTTGCACAAGTTGAACACGTTGAGTCCCATAGTCATGTTTCCAAATGCTAGCTTCATAAGACCGTTTCTGCAATTAATCACAGCATTAGATGTAGCAAGAAAAGGTCTACCAAGTATCACAGAGATTTGGGAACTAAGATTTGCAACCGGGTGAGTGTCAAGCACAATAAAATCAACAGGAAAATAAAATTTATCAACTTGCACTAAGACATCCTCAACTACTCCCCTTGGTGTTCGGACACTACGGTCTGCCAATTGAAGTGTGATTGAAGTGGGCTTCAATTCTTCGAGCTGAAGTTGTTGGTACACCGATTATGGAAGTAGGTTCACACTAACCCCCAAGTCAAGAAGGGCTTGCTCCACCTGGCAATTTCCTATAGTTATGGCAATGGTGGGGCAGCCGGGGTCTTTAAACTTCGGAGGAGTGTTTGTCCTCAACATCGAGCTCACTTGCTCGGTAAGGAATGCTTTCTTGTGGACATTCAACCTCCTCTTTACCGTGCATAAGTCCTTCAAGATCTTTGCACATGATGGAATTTGCTTTATGGCATCAAGGAGTGGGATGTTAATTTTCATCTGCTTAAACATTTCAAGTATATCAGCATAATTAGTCACCTTGATAGGTGGCTTCAAACGATTTGGAAAAGGAGCAGGAATAGGAGAAACAAGCACACTTTCATCAATCATTTTTTCTTTCTCAACCACCTCACTTTCTTTCTTTTCAATCACCTCACCTTCGTCGGTATCACCATTGGTCTCTTTTTCATTTGGTAATGTGACCTTGGGTGAGGCCTTTGGCACAATGGTCTTATCAAATTTCTTGCCACTTCGAAGGATGGTGACTGCCTTGAGTTGCTCATAACTCTCTTTGGTGGGCTCGGACGACTCAATGACATGTTGCCCCTTAGGGTTCTCTTGGGTTGAGCAGGGAATTTCCCTTTCTCTTGTTGTGATAACCCTATGGCATTGGTAATTTTCGTGAGTTGAGCCGAGATGTTGTTGTTGAAGGTGGTTTGACTTTGGATGAAATTATAAAGCACATCCTCCAAGTTCCTCTTATGGGGAGGTTGGTAGGTGGAAGGATTAGATGGTGCTTGTTGGGGAGAACTTTGGGGAGACGGACCTTGGGAGAAATTTTGTGGGGATGGATTTGACGAATACCCTTGCAGATTGGACCGGGGGTATTGGGAGGTAGACGCTTGCCCTTGACCTTGGGATTGAAATTGATTTTGCCTAGGAGGTACAGGAGGTGAATATGCATTTGAACCATGAGGAATGAGATTTTCATTTCTCCAACTGAAGTTCAGGTGATTGTTCCAACCCGGATTGTAGGTGTTTGAATGTGGAGAAAATGATTGCCTCGTTTGGTTAAAGGCATGTACTTGCTCATGGTACACTTCCTTAAGTGTCGGAATGTTGGGGCAATCCGATATGGAATGCCCTACATTTTCACAAATTGAGCAAAACTCATCTATCTTTGAAACATTAGACACCTCGTGCCTCCTATTGACTTCAAGACTTTCAACTTTCCTTGACAATTTAGAAATTTTTGAAAACAAGTCTTTCCGATCTCTCAAGTCATACATCCCTCCCCCTTGAGTTTGGCCACTCCCTTGAGGAGAAGATCTTGGTACATCGGTGGGATCCCTAATGTCCCAAGATTGTGCATTTTGAGCCAATGTACTAAAGTAGTCTAGGGCTTCATCAGGGTCTTTGTTCAAGAACTCACCATTGCACATCATGTCAATGAATTGTCTATGGGTTGGTGTGATTCCTTCATAGAAGAAACTTACCAATTGCCACGACTCAAAACCATGATGTGGTATGGATTGCAACAACTCTTTGTAACGATCCCAGCAGTGATAAAATTGCTCATTTGGTTTCTCAGAAAAATTTTGAATTTCCTTTTTCAAAGCAGTGGTTCTATGAACCGGAAAAAATTTATTAAAAAATATCGAAACCATTTGAGGCCAGGCGGTAATGGATCGAGGTCGCATGCCATCAAACCATGATTTGGCCTTATCACTAAGGGAGAAATGGAACAATTTCAATCGAGCTATGTCCTCCATAGCATAGTTAGCATTGAATGTTGCAACTATATCCTCAAACCTTTTTATGTGCCGGTACGGATTTTCGTTTTCAATCCCATGGAATGTGGGAAGTAGTTGCAACATCCCTGGCTTAACTTGGAAAAGCTGAGCTTGGACTGGGAGGAAAATACATGAGGGTGTGGTGCTACGAGTTGGTTGAAGGAAATCCCTCATAGACCTTACCGGAGGATTTATTGGAATGTTATTCCCTTCATTCACGGGAGGGGGAAATTGCATTTGTGGATTTGGCATCCTATGTTCGGGCACTCCCCCACCCCTTTGAACATTAGGAATGTCTCCCACATTGTCAAAATTTTCACCTGCATTCTCGGGTAGGTCTACGTCAAGGTTCATGTTGGGGCCCAAGGGTTGTCTAACTAGTTGATTTTTTTCGTCTCTACTCCACATGCAACAAAACTATCTGTAATTGAAAATGTAAACAAACAAAAGTATATACAAGGATCAACGTACCTCAGCCCATGATGAACATCACGGGACTTACCTCCGTTGTCCGAAAATCACCTTCTAGGTTCAACGCTTGCCTTCCCCGGCAACGGCGCCAAAAATGCTTGGTAAAAACATTTGTTGTTCCTAACCTCTTAACATCTCCCTCAATGATGTATATATGATGTATGGATGAAGAGAAGTGTCACTCTCCCTTAGGGATGATGTCAAAAGAAAGGGCAAGACAATGGGGAAATGGAATGTTAAAAATGTGGGATGTGAATGAACAAAAGTGCTTCCCAAGCGCAAGAAGACTTTTGCAGGTCGTGTTTTACTTGGTGGTATTCCAAGGTCGTCTCTTCAGGGAAGGAGTTGTATCATCATGAATGTGATTTTGGTGCAAAAGAAAGTGGAAAATCTTTTGTTGTTTGAAGTTGGGTTTGTGGTTTGTCTTGTGGTGAAATCTGAATGGGAAATAAGTGTTGGCTAGTCCTAGGGGTCACTCCAATGGAAATACCAATTCAACTCAAATCATTCCTCTAATAGAGCATAGGTGAACGATTGATTCGTGGGAAGCTAGGGATGAGATTGAGTGAGGATCTAAGCCTAAACCGTGACAAGTCTACGGAATATCAAAAACTCACTATCTCATCCACTCTCTACCCAGTCAAACCGAACCACCGTACTCTGAGGGAAGGAGAGAAAAAGAGTTGAAATAGCATTTCCAAATGGAGGTCTCCTTTTGGACTAGCCAACTAAAAAGCTTAGCTACTCATGCTTAAGGTAAATACAACAATATAACAAGAAGACATTATAAAGAAATAAATATTAGAGTTAAGCGTAAAAGAAATGCATCAATATAACTTCGGGATAATTTATACACCACCTCTTCTTAAAGAATGAGTGAATCACGTTCCACCCTTCACGGCTTTGGTAAAGCTCTAGAAAAGTAGAAGAGTTTCACTCCTCTAAGGGAAAAAGGGAGTTCCAACAATGGAAGTAACATAAAACAATACTTAAATTAAAGAAAGCAATAACTACTTGTTGGGTATTCCACAACCAAGAGATGATAATAACTACAAAAGAAAACAATAACTACTTTGTGTATAATCCACAACCAAGAGATGATAATACCATAAAAGAAAGCAATAACTACTTGAAAGTAAAGAAAGCAATAACTACTTGCAAGTAAAGAAAGCAATAACTACTTGGTGTATAATCCACAACCAAGAGAGATCTAGTAAGCATACAAAGAAAATAACAACTTGGAGGGTTTTCTACAACCAAGAGCTCTAGCAAAAACTTGATGTTCTTTACAAGAAAAATGAAAGAAAGAAAGATGAAGATTACAAGCCCTAAGGGGTGGTATTTATAGGCATTCAAAAGATGTCTTAGCATATTCTAAAAAGATGTCATTTACAAATATCAAGAGAGTATATTCTAAAAGATGCCTTTTTACAAATATCAAGAGAGTATATTCTAAAAGATGACCTTTACAAATATCAAGAAGATCTTGATTTACTCTTTGATCTCCCTTTGTTTTGAGCTTTAATAATTGACACCCTATGCTTTGATAATTGGCTCCCCAGTAATTTGTAGCTTTGACACAAAGAAATCATGAAAAGAACAACAATTAATGTATTATCATTAATTCACACATTAACCCTAATTAGATTTATTTTGACTAGTTTAACTTTATTTAATAACACAATTGATCTATTAACTTAATTACATTTTGCATTAATTATGGTTAATCACTAGGCCATGGGCGGCACCCCCTTGGTGGCGCCTAGGCTTGGGTGACCTGCTTTGGGCGACGCCCTTTGATCCCTTGTTGGGCGTTGGCTTTATGACTCTCTTGTTGGTTTGATGACTTGGGCTCCGGGATGACGTGTGCCTCTCTTGATTCGTTGGGCCTGACCCAGTTAATTTCGGACTCATCATTACCCACACCTACCACCACCAACACTGTCATTCGCCACCACTCATTACACTGTCCCCTAAAAGCACCCGCCGTCGTCCACCACCACTATCATCACTGCCCACCACCTCCGTCGTCGCCTTACCACCACCATTGCCAACCACCACCACCGTCGCCCACCACTACCCACACCCACCACCGCAACCACCGTCACCCATGGTTGCCACTACCACCATCTTCACCCAAAATTCACCATCATCACCATTGCGACCCACGGCTGCCATCACCACCACGGTCGTCACCATCCACCATAATCATCACTGTTTCCCATCACCACCACTACTACTGCTCACCTTCACTACGAATGGTTCTTAAATTTCTTTCTCGCTTCTGTATGTTTGTAATTTAATTTTAGGTGTGAATACAAATATATTTATTGTTGATCATTTTTTTTATTATTTCGTGCCTCTAGATACATGAAATAACTAGTATATATATATAAGGAAGAATGGATAAATAAGTGAAAATGAGTATTTATTAAGAACAAATTGATAAAAATATATTTTCCGTTAGATTCATTTTTTATAAAAGTTGACAATGTCACTGATATTTTAAAAATTACAGGGAATGTACCAAAAATTCTAACCATTTCACATGTGGTGCGATGATAGCCTTTAAATGAGATGATTTATCTTTTCTGACTTTTCTGCAGAGTCCTAACGCCCAAGTCCTAGCCACTTGCCCTTCACCACACAAACGTTAAATACCAAAATACAAAAAAAAAAAAAAAAAACAAAAATAATGGTATTGCATTGCTGACGTCATTCTTTATTCATCTTAGTCGTGCATAAGTAAAAATGAGTATTTATTAAGAACAAATTGATAAAAGTATATTTTCCCTTAGATTTTTTTTTTATAAAAGTTGACAATGTCACTAATATTTTAAAAATTATAGGGGGTGTAACTAAATTTTTAACCATTTCACATGTGGTGCCATGAAAGCCATTAAAGGAGACGATTTAAAGGAGACAGTATCTTTTTCGACTCCCCCTTATAAAAAAAAAAAATCCTAACTCCCAAGTCCTAATCATTCTTCATTCACCACACAAATGTTAAATATCAAAATACAAAGAAACAAAAATCAAGACATTGCGTTGTTGACGTCATTCTTTAGTCAGCTTTCCAGCATTTCATTATTTTGTGTCGGCAGATTCGTTCGGTGGCCTCGTATACTTACTCTCGTATTAGATCACTAATAATTGTTTGTGCTAGACGGCTCGGCCTAACAAATAAAAAAAAAATTATCAATTAAAAAGCATATTAAATAGAGGAGGACTAACGACATTGTGAAATGCAGTTTGATACATTCGCATCCACAGTTTCAATATACAATCACATGTTCTACAATACTAGTATTATCAACATATTACATGTAGTTAAAACTAGTTTGTCCCCACTAAAGTTTTTTACATTTTCTGCTCATATTTCATTCCACCCAAATATTATGCATTTTGACTGCACAAGAAAATCTCCATTTGAAGCCCAAAAAATAGCTAGTTTTTGAGAGATTTTTTTGAAGAAATATTTAAAATCCCACCAAAATTCTCCATAATTCTCTCGAATTAATTCAAGACATATACTCCAAAGTAATCAAAATAATTCCCTTAAATATCAAAATGAAAAATGAAATATCAAGAGACCTACCTGAGAATCAAGTATATTAGAGCATGAAAAAAAATTTAGAACTGGCATTCAAAAAACCATGAAAAGATAATTAATGTAGTCTGAAAAATACCTACAGCCATTCCCCTAAATATCAAGAATCTTCAAACAAATAGATATCTATCCACGAAATTCCTGCAAAACAACAAAGCATTTTACTAAAAGTGCATGGTATTCATTACTACCTAATATTAAGTGTCAGATGGTGTAAGAACCTGTACTAGAATTAGATGAGAATAATATCATCTTAATATTTGTCCTATGATGAATAAAAAAGATTGTAGAAACCTCGAATCGTTATTGAAAGATTTATCATGAAGTTTGAGTTTTGGGCGAATTGACTTTCGGGTCAAACTTAGTTTCGAAGGTATTTAAGTTTGAGAAGGGAGACTAAGTAATTTTATAAATATTTTTAGGTAAAAATAAGGTTTCCATTGAAACCGGAAGGTCGAGAAACCTTGGGAGATGTAATATGGGGTGTATTAGAAATTAGGAAGTATTCCGGAGTTAAAATGCATTTTAGGAAGAATTCGGGTAGAAAAGAATTTAACACTATCTTAGTATTGTAATCATTACTTTTTAATATGATCTCCGATTGAGCTTATATTTGGAAAGTAGAAACTACACTTCAAGGGTTACAAAAGTGTATTTCACAAAAATTTTCCAAATCGACTTCTAACTAGGTCAAAACTTCCTTCGAAGTTCGGGTAAAAACTAGAGTCGGTTCGAACGTGAATGGATCCGTTCGAACATTCTGTCGTGATTTTGGGTATCAGATGTTCACCAACTATACTGTTTTTTCATCCTATAAATACCTAAGGACGCCTCCCTTAGCCCTATTTCATCAGTTCAAACCCTAGAAAACCTTGGAAAGCAAGAGAGAAGAAGAGAAACACAAGATTGAAGGGGGATTCTCACGTTGGAACGGATCAAACATGCTAGGTTTACATACAACTATGGAATTAAAGGTAGAGGATTCTTCTTAAGTTTTTTCATTGAGATTTAGGGTATGATTATGTATGTTCTCAATCTTCTTGATAGTTATGTGATATATACTTACGAGTTCTTGGTTTTTTTATCATTGAAGCATAGTTTTGAACAAAATACATGTTTGGGTTCAAAGAATATTTGTTCTTGAATTTCCAAAACCCTAGTTTTTCCAAAAATACATGTTCTATTTTGAAATTCATATGGATTCTTGATTTCTAAATTCCTATTCTTGGTTAAATCATGTTTTCGTCTAATACTTGTTCTTGTTCCAAGAAAATATGATTTTTGGCAAAACCCTAGAATTTTGATATCGAAATTTGAAGATTTTCTTGATATGATCTTTTGCATATTTTAATTCATTTATTACTATAGTATATTGAGAATTGTGAAATTGTGATACTTGAATTATTAATGAAAATTGTTATTGGTTAAAATTGAGATTGTTGAGAAAATTGTGGTTTCATCTCTTGTATGGTTTGGGTGTGACGGACTTGAATTGCCTTCGAGAGCTGCCGTAAAGTGTTAGAGGTTAGTCTATCCCAGTGGGGGTGAGATGGTTGTCTAACACTTGTAGTGGATTGTTGTTTGTGAAAGCAACCACTATTGTTCACGTAAGTTCGAGATTGAGGGATGGTCTACCTTTCTTGGGAAGGATTCGTCAATGTCGTGGGAGACGATATACGCTCTTCCTAAAGTGGTTTGTGATTTGGCCCTGCGGGGAATAATTGAGATTGTTGTGGATCACATTGGAGGATCAAGTTGTGGATCTTGCCTTAGAGGAATAAAGTTGTTTTATTTTTGGTTTAGAGTTTGAGAGATCTTAATGAAACAATGTTTTAGCTAGTTTTTATTATTCTGCTGTTAGATATTTTTTGGTTTTGAATTGTTAGTTGGAGAAGTTACCATGTTTTATTGGCCTTAGTATTTATTTCTTATCAAATGGATGAATGGTTTATTACTTAATGATTATTTTTAGTTGCTCTCATGGTTGGATGATTTGTAGATATTAATGCCTTTCAGGGTGGATTTTGGGGCGTTACAAATGGCAATAGTGAACCGGGTTGAGATTAATAAAAAGTTAATAGAGGGTCGCTATAACTCAATCCAAACTTGGTATTACATCATCACCAGATTAAAGTAATCTAATCCAATCTCCTAATACCCAAAACCAAACATACCCCAAGTGTATTTGATAACATTGACTAATATAACATTTTCAATCACTAAGTTGGATCCATGCCTTAATGAAATCCTTGCCTCAATTTGATATGGGGCTTAGATGGAAGGGATGATCGGAATGGTAGATGGAAAAAAAGGAAAATAAAAGTCCTAGTCAAAAACGAGTATTGTTCTTTTTACCCCCTAAAGTTTGCATCAATTCGCATGTTAATGTAATAAAAAAATTCGGGACCAAAGTGTAAATAAATGTAGCCCTCAATGGTGACTATCAATGTCTTAGTAAGCCATCTCGCATATTTTGTAAACTTCTCATGTTTCTAAGTGTTGCTTCGGAGAACTCGATGTAGATCTTTTCTCATGATTATATACATGAAGTGCACGATATTACTTAGAGGAGAGTGAATAGATTTTTTCATTTTACTCCCAATCAATTATAAATTAAAATTTAATTCTACTTCAATTATCTTTTCACATAAAGATATAGTAATTTAGTGTGAGAATGTTTTTTAATCACCACGACCCAACAAACCCATGAAGATTGATGTTAATTAATTTAATTAAACACTCAATCACAGCGACCAAAAAACCGAAAATCGAAAACTCAAATGCAACTATAGATGAAAAGATGTTAACCAATCATTCATACAAACATATATTATTTTTAATCCACTAGGGGTTTACCAAAATCTAATCCACTACTCTCAAAATTAATCTACAAGTACTCGAGTCTTATACCTCAAACAATACCATGATTAAATGCTCATTTCCTTCATACATCTCTCCACCAAAATTTCCTATTCAATGTCTTGTGTAACTTCACTTGAATCCACATCTACGAGGATCCTCTAAGTCTAGAGCAATCATGGGATGATTAACCATCAAAAATGTTATTTTATTATTTTTAATAATTGGTTAATTACATATTATTTGTGATTAAATGTGTTAGATTCCTTGATTTTTTTAATTTGATACCTTTTTTAGTTGTTTGATTTATTTTATAGGTAATTTGATTGATTTAAAGTAATAATGGATAAGGTAAGTGAAACAAATACTAGAAGAATAATCACAGTTGAAGTTTTTTCCCTTTCCTTGTAAAGCTCTATCTTTTCTATAAATAAAAATTCAAGTTTTATTTTGATCTGTGCCTTATTTCATGTGTTGAGAACTGGAATTTTGATGTCTAATGACATAAATTAAAATGGTTACTAAATATGTTTTGTGTTTTAATTTTCAGATTTTTTTAAAACAAAAACTGCAACCAAACACATTTTATGTTTCAACTTTTTACCATAGAAAAAAATAAAAACTGATTCTATTTTTTTTTTAAAAACATAAAAATAAAAACGTTACCAAACGCAACCTAAATAAAAATTCAAACACAACAAAAAATGGACTGCTCAGGATTGCTACAATTTTTTTTGAGGAAAAGAAATGAAAGGATTAGGAGTGAGAAAAATATGATAGCTTGATTAAAAAAAATAATGCTAGGGATCGTAAATTTGAGATCCCAAAGGATATTTCAAATTAATAGGGATCCTTGGATCAATAAGTACCATTGAAAAAAATTGAGGGATTCACTCATCCAATAATTCTTGCTCATTTGAAATACTATTTGGGATTTCAAATTTGAAATCCAAAAGTACAAAATGCTGCAATTTCAACTTTCTTGTGCAGGTAAACAAGCATGCCTTTACATATTGTCCCTACCTAACAACTTTAAGAAGATTTGCATGCCATGTCCCACTACAAGAAAAACGTTTTACTGCGACGACTTTTTGCGATGACTAAGAAAACAACAATTAGGGCTTGTCGATTTATGGAATCACACATTTGCTACCCTATCGAATTATACTGTACCAACTTGTTGTCATCGCATGAATTTGGAAATTTGTTGGATGTGGCTGACAATGTTACGGATCTGAGTCTTAAGGCTTTCTGGTGGCATGAATAGGTACCGAAAAGTCGATCATAACCCTTCCCAAAGGAGAACAATTGAGTGGAAGCTGAGATCGAATCCATCTCCTACATTAAATCCACTGTCAAACAGCCAACACCGCCATAGCCACAACCACACCGCCTCAGCTACACTGCCACTGCCACTGCGCCAAAGCCACTGTCACAGTCACAACGCCATCCCCACCCTCTTCTCTACTCTCTCTCTCTCTCTCTCTCTCTCTCTCTCTCTCTCTCTCCCTCTTCTCTGCGTAGACCACCCGCCCCCAAAATCCAGCCAACCCCCAAACCTTTTCCCTCCGCCGTCTCTGTTCTCCCCCACCCTAACCCTCTGTTTTCCCTCACCCTAACCCTATGTTTTCCCTCCCCTCTATCTGCTACAGCACACAAACCCCAAAACACACACACACACAGAGCACCCCATCCACAGATTAATGGGGTTCAATTTATTTCCCCAATTTGAATTTTTTTTGTTTGATCTATTGTTGAATATGGGTTCTAGGCAAGGATTATTTGCGATGTGGGTTTGAAAAAAAATTTATAATTTGGGTTTACTGGGTTCTTTATTTTGATTGAGTTGGAGATTCATTTGTTGTTTATAGATTAAATTGAATTTCCTTGTTGGCGATGCTTGACCTCTACAATTTGCTGAGAGAAGTTGGGTTTTTGTGTGCATTGTTCTAGTTTTTGTGAAAGAGCAATGATATTGGGATCTAATTTGTTGACCTAATTCACTATGGTCTTTGAATTGACTGTGGATCTCATTAAACATTAAAAATTAGCGTTGATTCAATAGTTTCACTGAAGCCACATAATTAGGTCAATTTTTAAGTTCAAATAACATTACTCTTTCTAAAATAGTTGTAATTGACATTACTAAAAAAGTGCAGTCATTTGTACTTACTTTCCGTAACCCATTTCATCTTTTTTGCGATATTCAGGTGATTATTTGTCTTTTTGCGAGTGAATCTTTGCCTCTTTTGCGACCTACAGGCAACACTTTGTCCCTTTACAATTGTCGTATTAAATTTTAATTAATATTTATATTTCATAATTTTTTTAATCAATAAAGCTCGTAATTGATTTTAATTTATGATAAGTTAAATGATTTCGTTTTCATGGAAATTAAATGAGTTCAATTTCAATTTCATAGTTTTGATCCAAATGCGATAAATTCCAATTTAATGCCATTTGAGATAGATGTTATAAATTTATAAATTTCGTGCAATTAATGTGATAAATTTTACTGTGAGAAAATTGAGTTGAACATAATGCATGTTTAAATTTTAGAAAGTTTAATTGTGTTTAAATTGTATAGCACAATCGAGATATTTTTAGTGAAGTATATATGTTAATATCTATAATGTATTTTTTCATGCATATAATGTTAGAACCATTTAAAGTTTCATTGTATTTTGAGAATTTTTTTTTCAATGATATGATTTTCTAAGTTGTCTAGGTTCAGATATATTAGGAATGGATATATATACCTTTATTTCTCTATCTAATTAGTTAAAAAAAATACAGTTTCGTAGGTACATTAATTGAAATGGATAAGAGTTGGATGACAGTTAGGAAAAGATCAAGTAAGCAATATAAGGATGGGGGTGAAGTCGTTTATCAAATTTGCAATGCCACGAACGGGACGAAATGGAAAAATTTGGTGTCCGTGTAAGAATTGTATGAATCTCGAATGGCATACTGAAGAGGCTGTGGAAATTCATTTGTGCTGGAAAGGGATTATGGATTCTTACACAATGTGGGTACACCATGGGGAACTTGTCCCTTCGGATTAACAAAATGAGGATAATAACATCAATGAAACTCTCCAAGACAACACGACAAACTCTGAAGCTGATGATCGTGATGAATGACCTGATATGTTAGAAGATATGGGCATGGGGACTTTCATGGATACTGTTTGGGGGGGAATCGGATTTTGGTGAAACTGGTGATTGTGGTGATAAAGAAGATGTGAAGAAGTTTGTAAAATTAGTGCAGGATGCTCAACGTGAGGTGTATCCGGGATGCACATAATTTACTCTGCTATCAGCGGTTTTCAAATTACTTCATGTGAAGGTGTTGAACAAGTGGAGCAATAAGTCATTCAACATGTTGTTGTAAATATTGAAGGTTCTTCCTCCAAAAGGTAACATACTTCCAAACTTCGTTTATGATGCTAAGAAGTTCTTACGAGCTTTGGGATTGAGATATGTTCTCATTCATGCATGTAAGTATGATTGTGCATTATTTTGGAAAGAGAATGAAAATCGAGCAAATTGTCCAAATGTGGAGAATCTAGATACAAGGTCAATGATGACAAGGGTAAGAAGATTCCTCATAAGATCCTATGTTATTTTCCATTGAAACCAAGGTTACAAAGGTTATACATGTGAAGGAAGACTGTAGTAGATATGAGATGGCACAAGGATAAGCGTGTAGATGATGAGAATTGGTCAAGGAATCCTGTCGATGTTGTAGAATGGTAGGAATTTGATTTAAAATATCATGCCGTCGCTCGAGATCCACGTAATGTTAGATTAGAGTTAGCCACCGATTGTTTTAACCCTTTTGGAAACATGAGCAATGTATATATCTTATGGCCTGTCATACTTATGTCTTATAATTTGCCTCCATGGAAATGTATGAAAGATCCATACTTTATGATGTCATTGCTTATTCCCGGTCCGCAATCACCTGGGAAAGATATTGATGTCTATATGCGGTCGTTAATCAATGAGTTGAAAGAACTATGGAAAGTTGAGATAATAACTTATTATGGATATAGCAAAGATACTTTTCGAATGCGTGCGGCCGTTTGGAAAAGTTATGATTGTCATGTTTTCCTACAACGGCTCATTCTGATCGGAATACGTGGGTATATTGACAAAGAAATCTATATTGATTTGTTTGAGTTAGGCAATTTTTTTTAGCAACTCTGTTCAAAAGCATTGAGGGTTAAAGACTTGAAGATATCCCATGATCGAATAACGTTAATACTTTGCAAGTTCGAAAAGATTTTTCCACCAGCATTATTTGATGTTATGGTCCATCTAGTTGTGCACTTGCCTCGGGAGGCAATTCTTGCTGGACCAGTACATTACCGTGGGATGTACCCAATTGAAAGGTAATAATCCTTCTGATATCAATACATATATTGTTGACTTAAATCTGATTGTATTTGCATTGTATAAAGGTACATTGGCACTTTGAAAAAGTATATTGGCAATTGAGCTCATTCTAAAGGTTCTATTGTGGAAGCTTATATTGTGAACGAGTGTTTGAATTTTTGCTTACTATATCTAAATAGGATGGAAACTGTATTTAATCGTGAGGAACAAAATAACGATAGTGGTGAACGTAGTCCGGGGTTGATGGTGTTCTTGCAAAATGTTCGTCCCTTCGGAACAATAACAAATGCAACTGGGGTGTCACAGAAGGAGTGTGATATGGCTCAGTGGTTTGTTTTGCATAATAGCCCCGAGATAAATTCATATCTAGAGTAAGAAGACTTTTTGAATATGTGAATGCATGCTTTCAAAATTTTTTTAAATGATTTAAAATCAAATTTTCTTTTGTAAGTAGAGAGCTCAAAAACCTATTGCGAGAGTAAAATGAACAAGACATTCATAGAAGACATCAGCAAGAATTTCCTAAGTGGTTCGAAAAACGAGTAAGTAATATTTAATGAAATACTAAGTGCAGTCCATTTTTTGTTTTAGTGGAAAAATGGTAATATTGTTTTCCTTATGGTCTCTTTGTAGATCAATCAATTGCGATTTGAAGGTTCAACTGAAACTACTGATGAATTATGGTCATTAGCAAATGGTCCTGATTTTACATGTAGAATGTATTCGGGTTGCATATGCAATGGAATCCGATTTCACACCAAAGATCGCGATAATCGTCCTAAAACCCAAAATAGTGGATTGGTTGTTGAAGGATATCATGAGAGGGAAACAATTGACTTCTACGGTTATTTATGTAAAGTATGGAAAATGAGTTATATTTTCGGATATCGTGTTGTTTTGTTCCAATGTGAATGGTTTAACCTTGCTAAGGGAAAAACAATTCATGTTGATGCACATTTCACAAGTATTGATGTTAGAGGTCGTTGGTACAAAGATAATTCATTTGTCCTACCTAGTCAGGTGCAACAAGTCTTCTATGTTAATGACACTAACATGTTAATGACACTAAGTATGGTCCACATTGACAAATAGTACAAAGGGTCCAACATCGAGGCATATGAGATATACCAGAGTTACCTGACGTAGTTACCTGACGTACAAGTAGGTGATGATGAATTTTCCTGTCCAATGGATGCGTTTCAACAATATGAAACCATTGAAGATGTTCCTATAATAGTTGAAGATCGTGATACCTACCCATTTCATAGGACCGAACTCAATCATGTGCTTATTCCAAGTAAAAGAGTTATGACATCTGAAACATATAAGATAAGGATATCGATGATGATTTCATTTGTGATGACGATGACGAGACACTATTCGAGTATGGTAATTCTGAAAAAGATATGAATAGCATTTCTAAATCTAATGTTGATCTAGATATGTAGAATATTTTAGGAAAATTTACCAGGTGATGGTATGATTATTTATTATTTTTCACTTATTTATTTTATTTATGATTAAATATTTGCATAATCACCTAAATATCTTCATGTTTCAGGACACATATGCCTCCAAAACGTAAACTCGTCTTATCTGCACCTACACGTTCAGATGTGCCATGTGGTGGGACGATTACTTCATCGATAACGATTACGCCTAGTCCATGTACTACGGATAGCAACAAATGTATGATTTTATTTGCTTAAGTTGAATGTAAACTATTTTCTATTATTCAATTTTGTTTTGTGCTTGACAGGGTCGACCTCGAGACAAGGACGAGGTCTTACTCGAAGAAAGGCTACAGAGAAGTTAGTAGCAATACATGGAAAATTACGGGTTGAGATCCCTGCAAGTCTGGGTGCCCCAGTTGGCGAAAACGCACAGCATTTTATTATGGAGATTGGAACCCTGGCTAGGGGTTTCGTCCCAGTCAAAGATGTGACGCAATGGCACGAGTTACCTGTTGAAGAACAGGTCCCTATCATTGCAAGACTCTTGGTAATCAAATTTTTTTTTTTTTGTGTTTGTAATTAACATATATATTTATTTTTTCTTGAAATGATATACTACTTTTTCGTGCAGGCTAAGTTTGATGTTGTGGGGTATGGTGAATTTGATCATGTTGCAGAATTCATTGACAAAAAGTTTGCTTTGTATAGTCACTACCGTTGTAGAGTGCACAAGTATTACATTAGATTGGTGGAGTTTGGGGTGGACCCAAAAAGTTAGCCTTATCGAGAAGTTAGTCAAGATGATTAGATTTATGTAATAGAACATGTCTACAAGGATGAAAGATTTCAGTTAAACAATATATGTTGTAGTGATGTTGATGATTTTTAATGCAATATAAATGAGTAATTTGTTGCTCTAACACAATTTTTTTTTTTATCAAATACAAATTATGAAAATCGTGCTAAGTTGCCCTACAATCACACTATGGGTTCTAAGTCTTTTCTTTTTGCGACCGAAAAATTATTTTTGCGACAAATTTTTTTGTCGCCCATAAAATTAGCATTTACCGCCAACCTTGGTGCCAATTTTTTTTGGGAGGGAATGTTTTTGCGAAGACTATTGGCAACGAATACAAAAAATGGTCGCCAAAAATATTATAAAAAATTTTACCGCGAGAAAAATTTGAAATTGTCGCTGAAAATCATTTTTTTACAACAAATTTTATTGTTCGCTGCCAAAACCCGTCGCTAAAAATCAAATTTGTTGTAGTGATGATATGGTTATAATTTTTTAACTCAAAATTGTTTGTCTTTCATTTTTTTCAAATGTTGAAAGTATATAGTTTCACGTGAATTTCTGAAAATAGTTGGACCCCGAGACACATGTGCCACCTCATATTGTGGATTTCTTTTATAAAATCCACATTAGCAAGAGGTCAAAGAAGTGGATTTCACTAGGTGCTGAGTCTCGATATGTAAGAGTATCAATTGTCTTTGTATTTCCATTTTCAAAATTCATAGGTTTTGTTGTTGGGTTATAAATTTATAAAAATTTTAGGAATGAAAGGATCAATCCATAGAGGGTGGTTCATCCCAGTTGTCTCAGGAGGAGATTATATGCACTATCCTTGGCAATAGGTCCGGTTATGGAATTGGCCCGAAGTCATCTTCTTCGATAAATATTACCAAAACTATTGAACATGAGTAGGAGGTAAGAGGTTTGAAGACAGTTGTTGCGACCTTCCAGGTTGAAAATGAAAACAGACAAAGAGAGTTGGATGAGACTAAGACAAAACCTGAGCAGATGGAAAGAAGCAAGAGATGATGTTGCAGAAAATGATAGAGGTAAAGTTGGCGATGCAACGTGGTGGGGGCAATAGGGAGACTAGCGAGATGACTTGATCTTGGTAAGTATTTTCAGTTCTAAATATATGCTTAATTAACTATTTATTCTAGCAAATAATTTTTTAGTTTTGCTAATGCACTTTTGTTGTGTTTGATGCAAATTAACAATGGATTACTTGGAGTTGGTTTTGGCGATGAGATATCTTCCTCTATGATCTAAGTAGTTCGAGTTCTTGTGACATCTAGATATTGTGGCATTTCATTTTTTTTTTTTAGTTTGGTTTTTTAAATGGGATGTTTTGTTATGAAATTATATACGAATGTTTTGGTATGAGTTCTTGTATGAATGTTTTTATATGTGTTTTGAATGAATGCTGTGGAAATTATTTTTTGTTTTGTTTTATGGATTATTTATTTTATAATGATCTTCAATGATAGAAGCACTACAATAAATTTACTTTGATTTGTTACAAAGACAATAGTAATCATAAAATGCCCCTCTTTATAAATGATTTTGTTTGGCGATGAGTAAATTTTGGTCGCTAAAAATCTCTTTTTTTGGTGGCAAATAAATTTTGTCGCCTATTATTTATGGATGAAAGTATTCATTTGAAATTTGGCATCGAAAATATGTTAGTCGCAAAAAATTTACCTTGATTTTCAGCGACAAATATTATGTCATCGCCAAAGAGAAAAAATATAACCTAATATAATTTCTTTCGCCGACGAATGTTTTTTTGTGACAAGTAGTTGAATTTTTAAGCGACTAAGTTTTTTGTCACTCATGATCTAATTTAGAGACGATACTTTAGTTAGTTGTCAAAAACTTTCAGTGGCGAGCCTATCGCAACAAATTGGCAACCAAGTTTTTCTATCGCAGAAAACTTTTGGCGGCGAATTATTGAATTTTAGCGACGAGTTTTTTGGCCGCTAAAAAATATTTTTCTTGTATTGCCCGTATTTTTCTATCTTGCACATGTTTTACAAGAGCATACAAAATAAGGGCAAATATGTTCTTTTGTGGAGGTTTGTCCTTCTGGTCTCAGAAGACTTTCTTTGGATTTAATGATTTAAAAGTTATAAGGACTAGATTTATGTTCTTTTTTTCCCTAAATTAAACAGCCATAATGCGCCAGTGCTTAAATAAGCCTTAAAAGATAAATGCTTAACTTTATTAACTAATAGTTCCATTATTTGGCAAACTGAAATATCTAAATGAACCGAAGAGGCGGCTGCAAATGCCCTTTCAACCAATAATCAAAATAAAGACCAGCTAAATACCATACATGAAACCTGATCCATGAAATTTCTCCCTTGTAATGGCATCAAAGCGCTCAATCATCTCAGATTTCAAGTGATTTTTATGATCACCAACCTCACCTTGTCTAAAGTAGGAATTATAAGGCATTCCGGACCAACTGGGCGAGTCATTGGATTTGTTCACCTCATGATTCTTTAAAGTCTCAATGGAACAACTCTTCACAACCACCTCCACCTCCAATTCTTTATCATCACCCTCAAAGGGGCACCCCAGGAACTCAGCCAGCTTCTTAACCTGGGTTTTGGGGTCATTTTTCAATTCCTCATAAGTTATAAAGAACACTTTTTGAGGGCTCCCCAAGCTCTCTTTCCAATATTCCAACACATGATCATAGTAAGGTCCAAAAGGGACAACACCTCTGCAGAACTTGTCTACAGCCACATCTAATGTCCATGGCTTATTCTCCGGGCTCTTTGACTTCCCCAGGAAATGCCACAGGGAAGTGAGGGTGTCCTTGGGATTCCTGGTAACATAAACAACCTTACAAGCGGATGAATTGACGTTATCAGCCAAAAACTGATAAGGTAGATGTGTACTGAAGATCCTAGACCCGGCCGGGGGAAAATTGGCTGCCGGAATATCAGAAGACGGCAGATGATGTGGATAAACTTGAATCTCTAGCGAGGGAACAAGTTCATGAGGATGATTCAGAATCAAGGACTCTTTTGACGAGCGATTAAGGATAGAGTAAAGGAGGGATTTGAGCCATGTCGTGCCCGTTTTCGGAAAAGAAGCTAAGATTACATCAGTTGGAAGGGGTCTGAAATTGTTCTTGATCTGTTGGGCTGCTTGAAGGGATGGAAGCCAAAACCAGTAGCCATGGAATTGGTGGAGCTCCAGATTTCCCCACCATTTTTCTTTTGGAAGGGATGAATCATAATCATCGTTGAGATGGGAGCTCTCCATCAGATGAAAGAAGCAATATCACCTGAATTTATCGTCTATGAATGGCAGGTAGATTTATAGAGCCAAAATAACATAAAACAAAGTCAACTTTTTTACGTTCAATGATTTCTAGAGTGTCTCCTGTTTCCCTCCAATAATTGGTGTGAGGTATTCACATGAATCGCATCCCATGTTATAAAACCTCAGGCACCATATCCACTATTAGATCACCATATCCACTTGTTTTTTTTTTTTTTTCGGTAGGTACCATATCCACTTGTTAGAGGAATTCACATTACTCAAATTTTTATTCAAATTTAAATTAACATTTGAGTAAAATGTTTGATTTGATACAAAGGACGTCAATAGACAAATTCAAATTTAAAGAAAAAGAAACTCTAATTTAAATGAGGATAAACTCAAATTTAAAAGAGAGTAAAATGTGATATTTGAATCTTTAAAGGATGGTGAAATCTCACAATTGACAAAGATTTGAGTCTCTCTTGATTTGAGTAAAAAAAATGAGTCTCCCTTGATTTAATATGGAAGTTTAAGAACTTTTTAAGAGTTTTTTACTCAAATTTAAATTTGGGTTTAAAAAATAGTAAGGATTGAAGATGCTCTTAATGGATGGAATTAGGAGGAGATTACAACCTATAATTCTTTTAGAAAAATTTTAATTGGACTTAAAAAATTGACTTGATTTGTTGACTTGTTCAATTACAACCATTGAATAGATAGTAAGTTCTAATAAATACTAAAATCCACAATTAAATCAATGACAATGATTGATCAAGTCAACAAATCAAGTCAACATTTTAAGTTCATCTAATATTGCTCATTCTTTTATCATTGTGATTTGGTATGTGATCATTTACAAAATCTATAATAGAGATAGAGATGTTGGTCAAGGGTAATGCTCTTTTGACCTAAAAATTTGACATAATTTATTAATCAATTAATGTGCATGATTTTATTGGAATCATTATATCAATATCAAGTGCCAATGTTTGATGGGATTCAAATTATATTTTTTTCATTAAAAAATAAATAATTCCATTCAAAGCTTAATAGTTGATATAGTATTAGCATAAAATATTTATTAGATTTAATGTTAATCCCCCTAATTGAAAGTAAACAATACGTGACTAATAGAACACAAGTGCAATGTCAGACACTCCAGGTGTTATTATTTTTATGCCGTATTGACAATAAAAAAATTATTTACAATATCAATTAAAATCCAAGCAAATCTAACTTGTAAAAACAAGTGAAAATTGATAAAAAGTCTGTCCAAATGGTTTTTTTAAGTCATTAAATACATATATAGTGTTTTTTTTGTAAGTCTAAGTGTTTTTCTTGTTCTCTAATCCATTCTAATTAAATATTTTTTTTAAATAACTTTCGTACCCTTATGTATATAAAACTAATTAAATATTTTTCTATCATATTCTCTCTCTCTCTCAAACACGACATAAGGTTTGTCCTCCCGGCTTAGAACCTCAAAGCTGCGGAGATCGTCGTCATGGTTCTCGATCTTAGTTCTCTCAACTCCCTCCGGATATTCATTGCAAAATTTGATATTCTTGACTTGCCTTTGAATTTCTTCATGTAACTCCAAAAATCTGCTTTTATTTTTTCCTCACCTAAATGCACACACTAAGATATTATATATATACTAGTTATTGTCTATACCTGAAGGCATGGAGTAGTAAAAAAAATGATCAACAATAAAAATATTTGTATTCACACTCAAAATCAAATCACAAAATATAGAGGAGAGAGAAATGAATTTAAGCACTGATTGTAGTGGAGGTGAGCAGTGGTAGTAGTGGTACGCGACAGTGGTGGTGGTGGGAGACAGTGATAGCTGTGGTGGGTGATAACGGTGATGGTGGTGGGTTTTGGGTGGCGATGGTAGTAGTGGCAGTCATGGGTGACGGCGATGGTGGTGGTAAGCGACGGTGATAGTGGTTGGTAGTGGTGGTGGTGGAACGACGACAACGATAGTGACGGTGGTGGGTTGTGGCGGTGGGCGATGATGATAGTGGTGGTGGGCGGTGACGATGGTGGTGGTGGGTGACGACGGGTGATTCTGAACGACAGTATGATGGGTGGTTGTGAATGACGGTGGTGGTGGTGATAGGTGTGGTGTGGGTGGGTGACAGTGGTGGGCGACAATGATGGGAGACGACCGGTGGTGGTGGGCAACAATGGTGGTGGTGAGTGCTGACGGTGGGCGACAATGATAGTGGGATGATGGTGGTAGCGGTAATAAATATAAGAATGAGATGATGATGGTGGTGAGTGGTGGCGGTGGACGACAATGGTAGCAATCGTTAGTGGGTGGCGATGATGGTGGTGGTGGTGGCGGTGGGACAATGAGGGTGGAGATGGGGCAATTGTAGTGGTGGTAGGGGTGGTGGCAGTGGGACTGGTAAGGGGGTGGTGGTGGTGGTGGTGGTGGTGGTGATGGTGATGGTGGTGGGGGGTGATTGTGGGGTGATGGGGTTGGGGGTGGTAGGGATGATGGTAGGACAGTGGCAGTGGTAGTATGGTAATAACAGCAGTGGTGGTTATGGTGGTGGTGGTAGCGGGGAAGTTGGTGGTGTGGGCAGTGGGGTTGGTTGTGGTGGCAGAGGTGGTGGTGGGGTGACGGCGACGGCAGTGGTGGTGGGGGCTAGGGTGGGGGGTAGCGACAATAGTGGTGGTGGTGACAGTGGGGTGGGACAGTGGTGGTGGCGACGACGGTAGCGGTGGTGGTGGTTGTAGCAGATGTGGTGGTTGGTGGCGGCGATGGTGGTGGTGGTGGTCGTAGTGGTGGTGGGGGTGGTGGTGGGGGGGGGTAATTTTGGTGGTGGGGTGCCGGTGGGGGTGATGGTGGGGTGGTTCCAAACAATATTTTTTTTTTTAAGTACTTATAAGAAATTATAAGTCGTAGAAACACTTTTTAAAAGTCACCCCAAAACCACACTTTTAGGGACATATTTTTCCTATTAAATTTGGGGTGTTAATATTGGCTGTCGGATTAACTTTAAAGTAAAATTAAAAGAGTTTTTAACCGCAAAAAGTAAAAGTGATTTTGTTTATCTTTTGAAATTAGAATTGTAGTGAACTTTATTATATGGATATTGTTGACGCTGGAAGCTTCAGAGTGGCTCGAATTCAACGAGCATCACTATTTGTCAAGAAATTCGGCACCAGAGTGGACTATCGGTGAGCTAGTGGTGGACTACTGTGAAAGCTGCCGAATCTCACCAAATCTGTGTTGAAAATGAAGACGAAGCCTTCAACGCCGATGCTGAGTCTTCCGTGAAGAGATGTGCAGAAGCTTCAGGAAAATGGAGGAAGAAGACAACCCTTGTTAAAAGTCAGATTTTGTGGGTTTCAAGAATCTCAGGGCCTGTTTGGTTTGCATTTCAAAAACAGGTATCCGAAAACAGTTTTTGAGAAGAGTTTTAAGAAAGTGTTTTCAAAAAATTTTAGATTGCAAAACCTGTTTGGTTATATATTTTTGAAAATAGTTTTAAAGAAAAAAAAATTATAAAATCTATTTGGACAATACTCCATAATTCCCACGTCTCTTCATCTCTCTGTCTCTCTCTCTCACTGTGTATCACCCAACACCCACAACCGAGAACCACCATCAACCCAACACCCACAACCACCACCAACCCAAGCTGAGAACCACCCAACACCCACCACCAAGACCACCACCCAAACCGAGAACCACCCAATATTTCCACCTCTCTGTCTATCTTTCTTTCACCACCCAAAAACCCACAACCACCCAAAAAACCACCACCCACAACCACCGAACCCAGACTAGAGAGAGGGGAAGAATGGAATTCAAGGGGAAATTATTGTCATTCACCGGAGAATTCAAGGGGAAACCATAACACAAACTCACACAACACACACAGTCATTCGCCGGAGAAGACAAGACACAGACCAAACGAGACACAGACGATCGAAGCAAATCTGAAGCAACCCAGATCGAACAACTCAGATCTGAAGCTACCCAGATCTGAAGCAACCTAGATCGATACACAGTCGTCGGAGTTGCTTCGATTTGCCGGAGTTCCTTCGCTTCGATATACAGTCGTCGGAGTTGCTTCGATACATAGTCGCCAGAGAAGAAAAATGGTATGTGTTTTCGATCAGATCAGATTAAAAAAAAAAAAAAAACTGTGTTTTCGCAGATTGAACCAATCGTCAAAGAGCTCGCAGTAGATCTAGTCGTCGGAGAGCTCCAGTGTTTGTGTGTGTGTTTTGCCGGAGAAGATGAAGTCGCCGGAGAAGGCGCACTTCCGTCTGAGAGAGTCTTTGGAGAGAGAGAGAAAGACGAAGAGAGTGACGAGTCTCTGGGAGGACAAAGGCAAAAGAGAAAAAAGAAAAAAAAGCTTATAAGCAATGGCTTGTTTTGCTTCTAAGAGAACTCGAAAGGGAGACCCCTTTAAAGAGTAAAAATTTTCTCAGTGTTTTCAAAGTTTTGGCAGAAAAGCTTGAAAACAAGCTGGGCTTGTTTTCTAATTTTATGTTCCAATTTCCCATTTTTTCCGAAAATTGGAGAACAAAACCACAAACCAAATAGCTTTTGGAATTTTTTGGAGATTTGAAAACAAAAAACAGTTTTCAAGAACCAAACCAAACAGGCCCTCAGTTTTGACAATGTTTTCAGCTTATGCCATTGGAGGTATTGCCTATAAATAGACAATGGATTTGAACTTTGTAGAAAGATAAAATATTTGATTAAAATATTTATTGTATTTAACATATTTATTATAATAAAAATATAAATATGCCTAAAATGTATTGAATTCATCTGTTATAATAAGTATTAAATTTTCAAAATTATTTGAAGTCAATTTATTTGTATTAATAAAATTTTGATTTTCATTGTAGGTAACATGAATTTATTTGTATTATAAACTTCATTTTCAATGATATTTTAAGTGAATTTATTTGTTTTAATAGAACTTTTATTTTCATTATATGTACCATGAATTTATTTGTACCATAGCCTTTGTTTTTTTATGAATTTATCTATTTTAGTAAGCCACAGATTTTTGAACTATTTTAATACAATTTATTTCTATTAATAAAACTTCGATATCCATTACTTTTTTAATTTATCTATTTTATCTGTTTTGAATTTGTCTATTTTGTGGTGGAGGCAATGGTGAAGGTGGGTGTTGTGACATCTTGTATTTATCTGTTTTGAATTTTTGTTTAAATTTATCTATTTTGTATTTATCTATTTCAAATGTGAGTGGTGTTGGCAGTGGGTGGCGACGGGTAGTGGTGGTGCTGGATGGTGTTGGCAGTGGGTAGGGGTGGCAGTGGACGGTGGTGGTGGTGGGCAATGATTGGTGGCAGTGACGGTAGTGGTGGCGGGTTTTTATTGTTTTTTGAGTTCACTAAATTTTCACTATTTTTGATTTCACTGATTCATTCTAGAAGTTTCATTATGGGAGTTTCATTCTATTAAAGTTAACTGTTTGTGAAAATATTTTGTACTAGGAGTTTCATTATGTTAAAGTTCACTGTTTGTGTTTTTTCCATAGTTTTAAAACCCGGCCCGAACATCAACCAGGTGAAGGGACCGGGTCAATAGGTCACTGGTTCAACCGTTGGGTCATTGGTCGGACCGGTAATATAATAAAAAATTAAAAAATAATAATAAATAGGCTAAAAAATCACAATAATTATAAAAATAACATCAAACATGCAAAGTTAAGTAGAGAAAAATCATCAATTGAATAGATAATGCTCAAAAAGTCTTGTTCATATCCATATGACTAGATATATCAGTTCACGTTCCTTACCAAATACATTGACAAATTTCTTTTCTCATTTCTTTTAATGCACACAAACTCATATTCACGCAAACCATACATCATACTCATTCCATGGTAAAGAGAACCAACATTTCAACAGATAAACCCATTCTAGAAGAAAGGGTCCTTATGTGCATCATCTAGGCGGCTACTGGAAAAGCTCCACTCCAATAATTTGAAACAAAACCCACATTAAATTCTAGATTAATGGCTTATCAATAGAAATCGCTGAAGATGATTAAAGTATGATTTTTGCGCAGATGAAACAGGTTATGCTTTGCTTAATTCATAGCTCCTATGGCACATAGATTGAATTGGCAGATAATTAAAATAACAATTTTTTCACATGAACAATTTTTATATCCATTGATCAAAGAATCTACCTCATCTAATTGCAAAATAAAAAACCCAAACTGAGAGAGAGAGAAATTGGACTGAGACAGAGAAAAAGGGGGAGTGACCGAGAGAGAGAGATAGGGAAACTCACTTCACTGTGGTTGACTGAAACCCAAGTTGGAGTCGCTACACCGAACTGGACTGGAGGTTGACTACTCACTGCTCGTTGCTGCTCGCTAGCTGGACTGGAGGTTGACTGCCTGCTACTCGTTGGTGGTGGAACCGTGGAGGCGAGGTTCATTGGTGGTGGAAGAACCGTGGAGGCGAGGTTGTGCGAAGTCGTCTGGAATGGATCGATTTAGATTTTAGGGCAACAAAACCAAAGGAGAAAAAACAAAAGGGAAAAAAATCTAACGTTTATAATAATGAAATCAAACCGTCCGGTTTGTCTAACTCGGCCGGTTCTCACGGGTTCACTGGTTTTTGGCCGGTTCAACGGTTTGACCTCGGGTTCTGTACATAAACGGTTTTTAATTAGAACCGGCCCGGTTAGGAGACTGGTTTACCGGGTTGACCCGCCGGGCCTGGCCGGGTTTAAAAACACTGGTTTTTTCTCAATATTTTTTGAGTTCACTGTTTTTGATATATATTTCTCAATTCAAAATTTTAAAATATGTAGTTCACTGTTGGTGAAAATTTTGAAAAGTAAACTAAGAGTTTCATTATATTAAATTTCATTATTTGTGAAAAATTTTTGAACTAGAAGTTTCATTCTATTAAAATTCACTATTTATGTTTTTTTTAGTATTTTTTGAGTTCATTGTTTTTTATATACATTTCTCAATTTAAATTTTTAATATTTTTATAGTTAACTGTTTGTGAAAATTTTAGACAATGAACTAAAAGTTTCATTCTATTAAAGTTTATTGTTTTTGAGTATGCGTGGGGGTACGAAAGATAGAAGAGAGAGAAAAAAATTTAAGAAGGAGAAAGGAGAGAGAGAGAGAGAGAGAGAGAGGTGTGATGAAAAGAACTATATTTCTCAATTTAAATTTTTAATTTTTTGTAGTTTACTATTTGTGAAATTTTGAACAGTGAATTTGGAGTTTTCATCCTATTAAAGTTCGGCGTTTTAAATTTTTGTTTTTTTGCACTAAGAGTTTCATTCTATTAATGCTCGTTATTTATTTATTTTTTCAATATTTTTGCTAAATCAAGAGTGTTATTCCATTAAAGTTCATTGTTTGTGAAAATTTTATGAACTAATAGTTTTATTCTATTAAAATTCACTGTTTTTGATAAATATTTTTCAATTCAAATTTTTAATATTTTTGTAGTTGATTGTTTGTGACAATTTTGGACAGTTAATTAGGAGTTTCATTCCATTAAAGTTCACTATTTGTGAATTATTTTTTAAATTAAGAGTTTTATTCTATTAAAGTTCATTGTTGCTTTATTCTATTAAAGTTCATTGTTTATATTTTCTTTTCAATATTTTGAGTTCACTAGTTTTTTACTATTTTAGGTGTTGGATGATGGGTGGTGGTGGTTGGCGGCTGTGGTGGTTGTTCACTATGTTTAACTCATTATTTTTGAGTTTACTATATTTTAGTTCACAGTGAATTAGGTGTTTCATTCTATTAAAGTTCATTGTTTATAAAGATTTTGTGAAGTATGAATTTTATTCTATTAAAGTTCACTATTTATGTTTTTTCAATATTTTAGAATTTACTATTTTTTATATATGTTTTTTAATACAAATTTTTAATATTTTATAGTTTACTTTTTGTGAAAATTTTGGATAGTCAATTAAGAATTTCATTATATTAAGTTCACCGTTTCTGAAAATTTTGAGAATTAAGAGTTTTATTATATTAAAGTTCACAGTTTGTGAAAAATTTATGAACTAAGAGTTTCAATCTATACTACTTCTAAAAGTACACATAATAAAAAAGCTTTTGTTTCACTCTTTTACCCTCTAGCACTTTCTAAATATCCAAAATACCATGCACTAATATGTATTCATTATGAAATACATTTATTTGTCATTTCAATCCCTAATTTAATTACCAAACCTCACTACCAGATATTCATAGGGAGAAGGGGGAAGGTCACCCCTTTGTCTGTCTGTCTCTCTTTCTATCCTCCTTTAATGGTAACATTAATTAGTTATATTCTCCACTTATACACCTTTCATATCTCTCTCTATCTCTCTCTCTCTTCTCAATTGAATAAGCATTTTTGTGGCTCAAGAAATTCTTGCAATTAAATGTGTGGAGTTGCTCTCTTCCATCCTAAGTCTATTCGCTTCTGTCTCTCAAGGAAAATGTATCTGCAATAAATATCAGTTATAAATTAGAAGTTGGGGCATTCCATGCCTCTCCCATTTCTAATCATTTCAATTACTGTCATAAACAAATCTGAAAACATGACTCATCAATTCAAATGCTCTGCCTCTCTCTCTTTGCATTAGGAAAGCTTGAACAGGTACTGTTTCTCTTATTACTTGAACTGTATATCTATTCTACACACGATTCCTTTGTGGTTGTGCATTTTCTTCCGGTGCTAGAACATTGCTCATTATCTGTTTGATTGTAGGCTTCTATGAAATTTCCGTATAACTGTATGTGGAATAACAAAAAAAGAAGTATATGTACCAGTTTTACGTCGATTGTTTAGCCTTTAAAGAAAACCCAATTCATGAACTTGCATGATAGTAGGTTTAGAATTTCACATACTACGTGATATTCTGTTTATGGGACAATAATTTTTTGTTAAGTACATTGATGAGAAAGGTAATATGATATTTACGAATTTCTTATGAATAACTTTCTATAACTACATGTTGATTTAAAATTATCATTAGATTTGTATGTTGAGTTCTAGGAATAATTAGATTTTGCTGAATAACTGACTTTTTCTGGCAACAGTCATTTAGGCAACAATTTGGTTGAAATGGAAAATGAGACAATCAAGAATGATGATCGGATTGTTTGGGTGGAAGGAAACCTCCCAAAATCCACATCTACGAAATTGGCAATGACTTCCACTAAAGTGAAATTAATTAGGTTGATATGTTGTTGGATTTGTAGCATTGTGGTGGAATATCTTTACTATATTATGTTCATAGAAATCTTACTTACCCCATATAACTCTTGACAGGGGAAGGCTCCTTCATGCTAGAAAATCAAGCAATTTTTTTATAGCAATGTAAGTCATGTAGAAGCAAAAAATAAGGTTTACCTCTGATAATATGAAATTAGGAACTGTGATTTCTGATAATCTCTGAACTTGATCTCCAGGCCCTCCTCCTACAAAACGAGCAAACTGCCCAAGATCGAAGTGCTTCGATCGAAGGCACTCCGATGCTTAAGTCAGTAACTGAGTGATATGAGTTGCACGAAGACAAGGAGAGTTCAGCGTCCCTTTTCACCTTGGTCTCGCGTTCCTTTTATAGCTTGCATTCCCTTTAGGGTTTCCGTTAATTCAGAGGCAAGGTGGCACACCTTCCTTTCTTTCAGTGTTTGAGTTTGGGAAGTTTCTAATTCTTCTTCAATAATCTCTCTGAATACCTTTATTCTAGCAGATCTCGTTTATCTGATTGCCTAAGTTTTAGGCAAATCTTTCTGTATCCTCTGCTTTTGAGAAGGTCGGGCTTTCCTAAAACCGAGCGTCGCCACTACTTGCCGATCCGTTAACGAGCTCGGTTTGGCACATCCGGCCTCTTCTCTTACCGTGCCGATCTCATTCATGAGCTCGGCTGAATAAGGGCCGATCTATCTATTGTATGGATGAAACACTTCGATAGCTTGATGACCTCGGCAACAGTGATATTGTGTACCGAGCCTTTTGATTAGCTCGGCTCGGATGAGGTACAACAGCAGATTCCTGATTCCTAAGCACGTGCTCAGTCTTTTCAGCCTCACGTGAGCACATTTAATGCAAGGACACGTGTAACGCTGGGGTCTAACCCCTTCAAGTCATATCATTTCGTCAATGATAATTACGTACAGTTGATCATCTCATACCTTCTTATACAGGACTTTACAATTCATATAAGTCTAAATTCAAAATAATTCTCATATGCGACCGAACAAATATGTCGGCGGATTCCACCAAGGTGCATTATTCTTTTGTGTTGTCTTTAATTTTTTGTGTGATAACAAGTATGAACTAAGCATTCAAATATTGTCCTTGAGTCAAGTATAATAACTCCTGAGCGTCACATTATGTACAATTATGTAAAACTTGATGTATTTTAATGTTTATGGAGCTTCTTTTGAAAAGAAAACTATATATATAGACTATTGCTTTAACTTTAAGTACTCAATGCTACGAGTGAGGATGCTATGCTTGAGCCTAGGAAACAAATGTAAACGCAAACAAGCAGTGGGTATTGTTTTTCATGGTTAAGCCCATTTAGCAATCAATTAATTCATGTGATAGTGGGATTAGACTTATCAGAATATGTTTTTTTTTTTTAAGACGGGGAGGCTTATCAACAAATGTTTTATTTTTTTTATAAGTAAGAGAACGTGTTGTTACCCCATTAAGTGGTCAACATTTTTGTGACAAACCTGGTCATATAGAAGAAGCACTTTTACAAGTGAAATTTGATCTTGAGTGAACTTTGTCTTATCTATTGGGTCTTTACTCAAAGAGGGTCCCAATAACTGGTCACTGTTCAACGGTCATAGGCAGTACATTTAGCAATTGTTTAGCAATCATCAAAAATAGCATTCTCTTTTTAGAAAAAGAAAAAAAAGAATTATTTCTGAGAAATTTGAGTTTTAGAGAACCTTTCTAAATAAAAAGACACTTCTTAATTCCTAGATTTGTTAAAAAATTTAACATACTTTAACTGACAAATGGATCTGCATAATTGGAGTTGCTCACAATGAGGATGAGCAACTCCAAGGCATTTGTAATTCATAACTGACTTAACTACTCCAAGGCATTTTGCATTAGGAAAAAATATAACACTAAACAAAGTCAACTTTTTTATTTAAAGAAACAGCGAAAGACATTGACATGTCATTCAAAACATTACGTTCAATGATTTCTAGAGTGTCTCCTGTTTCCCTCCAATAATTGGTGTGAGGTATTCACATGAATCGCATCCCATGTTATAAAACCTCAGGCACCATATCCACTTTTAGAGCACCATATCCACTTGTTAGAGGTATTCACATTACTCAAATTTTTATTCAAATTTAAATTAATATTTGAATAAAATATTTGATTTGATACAAATGGCGCCAATAAACTAACTCACATTTAAAAAAAGAGAAACTCTAATTTAAAATAGAGTAAAATATGACCATTGAATCTTTAAAAGATGGTGAAATCTCACAATTGGCAAAGATTTGAGTCTCCCTAGATTTCAGTAAAAAAATGAGTCTCTCTTGATTTAATATAGTTTTAGGTATAGGGTTGAAGAAGGTTTTTAAGAGTTTTTTACTCAAATTTAAATTTGGGTCTAAAAAATGGTAAAGATTGAAGATGCTCTTAATGGATGGAATTAGGAGGAGATTACAACCTATAATTCTTTTAGAAAAATTTTAATTGGACTTAAAAAATTGCTTGATTTGTTGACTTGTTCAATTACAACTATTGAATAGGTAGTGAGTTCTAATAAATACTGAGACCCCACAATTAAATCAATGACAATGATTGATTAAGTCAGCAAATCAAGTCAAACATTTTAAGTTCATCAAATATTGCTCATTCTTTTATCGTTGTGCTTTGGTATGTGATCATTTACAAAATGTATAATACAGATAGAGATGTTGTTAAAAGGTAATGCAAATGTATAATACAGATAGAGATGTTGTTAAAAGGTAATGCTCTTTTGACCTAAAAATTTGATCTAATTTATTAATCAATTAATGTGCATGATTTTATTGAAATCATTTGATCAACATCAAGTGTCAATATTTGATGGGATCCAAATTATATTTCTTTTCATTAAATAATAAATAATTCCATTCAAAGCTTAATAGTTGATATAGTATTAGCATAAAATATTTGTTAGATTTAATGTTAATCCCCATATTTGAAAGTAAACAATACGTGACTAATAGAACACAAGTGCAATGTCAGACACTCCAGGTGTTATTATTCTATGTTGTATTGACAATAAAAAATTTATTAACAATAGCAATTAAAATTCAAGCAAATCCAACTTGTACAAACAAGTGAAAATTGGTAGAAAGTCTGTCCAAATGGTTTTTTTAAGTCATTAAATACATATATAGTGTTTTTTTTGTAATTCTAAGTGTTTTTCTTGTTCTCTAATCCATTATAATTAAATATTTTTTTAAATGCCTTATGTATACAAAACTAATTAAATATTTTTCTATCATATTCTCTCTCTCTTCTGTCAAACACGACACAAGGTTTGTCCTCCCGGCTAGTGTTTTTAAATCCGGCCCGGCTCGGCGGGTCAACCCTGTGAACCGGTCTCCTAACCGGGCCGGTTCTGATTAAAAACCGTTTATGTACAGAACTCGGGGTCAAACCGTTGAACAGCCAAAAACCGGTAAACCCGTGAGAACCGGCCGAGTTAGACAAACCGGACAATTTGATTTCATTATTATAAATGTTAGATTTTTTCCCCTTTTGTTTTTTCTCCTTTGGTTTTGTTGCCCTAAAATCTAAATCGACCCATTTCAGACGACTCCACTCCTCCAGACGACTTCGCACAGCCTCGCCTCCACGGTTCCACCACCAACGAACCTCGCCTCCACGGTTCCACCACCAACGAGCAGCAGGCAGTCAACCTCCAGTCCAGCCAGCGAAGAGCAGCAAGCAGCGAGCAGTCAACCTCCAGTCTAGTTCGGTGTAGCGATTCCAGCTTGGGTTTCAGTCAACCACAGTGAAGTGAGTTTCTCTCTCTCTCTCTCTCTCTCTCTCTCTCTCTCTCTCTCTCGGTCACTCCCCCTTTTTCTCTGTCTCAGTCCAATTCCTCTCTCTCTCAGTTTGGGTTTTTTATTTTGCAATTAGATGAGGTAGATTCTTTGATCAATGGATATAAAAATTGTACATGTGAAAAAATTGTTAAGGTAATTATCTGCCAATTCAATCCATGTGCCATAGGAGCTATGAATTAAGCAAAGCATAACCTATTTCATCTATGTAAAAATCCTACTTTAATCATCTTCAGCGATTTCTTTTGCTTTAGTTTAAGTGTTGATGTGTCGGAAGGTGAGATGGTGATATTGATAAGCAATTCATCTAGAATTTAATGTGGGTTTTGTTTCAAATTATTGGAGTGGAGCTTTTCCAGTAGCCGCCTAGATGATGCATATAAGGACCCTTTCTTCTAGAATGGGTTTATCTGTTGAAATGTTGGTTCTCTTTACCATGGAATGAGTATGATGTATGGTTTGCGTGAATCTGAGTTTGTGTGCATTAAAAGAAATGAGAAAAGAAATTTGTCAATTTATTTGGTAAGGAACGTGAATTGATATATCTAGTCATATGGATATGAACAAGACTTTTTGAGCATTATCTATTCAATTGATTGATAGTTTTCGATGCAATTACAACAGAAATAGTTGTCAGAAATCTAATTCTCTCAATATGTTACATCTCTATTTGGGTTCAATTGTGATATTGAACTTGTGGCTTATTTGGGATTCTTATTGTTCATTATATATAATTGGGTTGTAGATTAGTTAATTGATAGTATCATAGTAGTGGTAATATTTGTATTTTCAAGTGGAACTAGGCAGTGGTTGGATAATTTATTTTCAGTTTCGTTTATTTGAGCCTTTATGCTATGCTCATGTGCTTTGTTTTGTTTTCATGTGTCTTGCTTACTACAGTTTGAGTTTGAAGATTGAACTTTGAAGTGTGCAAATTACATGGATTATACTTAGATTGATACATTGTCGAAGAGTTGGACTTAGAATTGGAGCATTGAACTTCAATAGAGGTATTTTTCTCTACTTAACTTTACAAGTTGTATTGAAAATTGAATGCATTGAAATTGGATACATGTTTGATGATTTTTCTCTACTTAATTTTACATGTTTGATGTTATTTTTATAATTATTGTGATTTTTTAGCCTATTTATTATTATTTATAATTATTTATTATTTTTTTATTATATTACCGGTCCGACCAGTGACCCAACGGTTGAACCAGTGACCCATTGACCCGGTCCATTCACCGGGTTAATGTCCGGGCTAGGTTTTAAAACTATGCTCCCGGCTCGAAACCTCAAAGCTGTGGAGATCGTCGTCATGGCTCTCGATCTTAGTTCTCTCAACTCCCTCCGGATATTCATTGCAAAATTTGATATTCTTGACTTGCCTTTGAATTTCTTCATGTAACTCCAAAAATCTACTTTTATTTTTTTCTCACCTAAATACTCACACTCTGATATTATATATGTACTAATTATTGTCCATGCCTGAAGGCAAGGAGTAGTAAAAAAATGGTCAATAATAAACATATTTGTATTCACACTCAAAATCAAATCACAAACATAAAGGAGAGAAAAAAGAATTTAAGTACCGATTGTAGTGGAGGTGAGCGGTGAGAGATGGTAATAGTTGTGGTGGGTGACGACAATCGTGGTGGTGGTGGCAACCATGAGTGATAACGGTGATGGTGGTCGGTTTTGGGTGACGATGGTGGTAGTGGCAGTCATGGGTGACGGCGATAGTGGTGATGGACGACAGTGATGGTGGTTGGTAGTAGTAGTGGTAGGGCGACAACGACGATGGTGACGGTGGTGGGTGACGACGGGTGCTTCTAGGTGACAGTGTGATGGGTGATGGTGAATGGCGGTGGTGGTAGGTGTGGTGTGGATGAGTGACAGTGGCCGGCGGTAATAGTGGGAGACGACGGGTGGTGGTGGGCAACAATAGTGGTGGTGGGTGTTCACGGTGAGCGACGGTGGCAGTTGGATGATGGCGGTAGTGGTAATAAATATAAGAATGAGATGATAATGGCGGTGGGTGGTGGCGGTGGACGACAATGCTAGTAATTGTTGGTGGTTGGCGATGGTGGTGGTGGTGGTGGCGGTGGGGCAGTGGGGGTGGAGGTGGGGCAATGGTGGTGGTGGTAGGGGTGGCGACAGTGGGACTGGTGGGGGGTGGTGGTGGTAGTGGGGGTGGGAGGTGGTAGGGATGATGGTGGGATAGTAGCAGCGGCGGCGATTGTGGTGGTGGTAGCGAGGATGGTGGTGGTGGGGGGCGGTGGGGGTGGTTGTGGTAGTAGGGTGGTAGTGGTGGTTGTTGTGGCAGAGGTGGTGGTGGGGTGGCGGTGACAGCGGTGGTGGTGGGGGCTGGGGTGGGGGTGGAGTAGTGGGGGTGGTGGCAGCGGCAACAGTGGTAGTGGTGGTGTGGGTGGTGGGGCGGTGAGGGTGGTGGTGGTGGTGGGGTGGCGACAATGGTGGTGGCGACGACGGTGGTGGTGGTGGTTATTGTGGCAGAAGTGGTGGTGGGGTGGCAGCGATAGTGGTGGTGGTCGTAGTGGTGATTGTGGTCGGGGTGATGGTGGTGGTGAGACGATGGGGGGTAATTTTGGTGGTAGTAGTGGTGATGGTGGTTGAGCTGTGGGGATGGGGGTGGTGGGACGGTTCCAAACAATACTTTTTTTTTTTATATGTACTATGAGAAATTATAAATCGTAGAAACACTTTTAAAAAGTCACCATAAACACACACCCTTAGAAACCTATTTTTCTTATTAAATTTGGGGTGTTAATATTAAATGTCGGATTAACTTTAAAATAAAATTGAAAAAGTTTTCAACCGCGAAAAATAAAAGTCATTTTGTTTATCTTTTGAAATTTGAATTGTATTGTACTTTATTATATAGATATTATTGACTCTGGAAGCTTGGAGTGGGTCGAAATTTTTTTTTTTGAACAAATAGTGGCTCGAATTCTACCAGCGACACTATTTGACAAGAAATTCGGCACCAGAGTGGACTGTCGGTGAGCTGGTGGTGGACTACTGTGGAAGCTACCGAATCTCACCAAATCTGTGTTGAAAATGAAGACGAAGCCTTCAACCCCGATGCTGAGTCTTTCCGTGAAGAGATGTGCAGAAGCTTCAGGAAAAATGGAGGAAGAAGCCAACCCTTGTTAAAAGTCAGATTTTGTGGGTTTCAAGAATCTTCTTAGTTTTGACTATGTTTACAGCTTGTGCCATTGGAGGTATTGCCAATAAATAGACAATGGACTTGAACTTTCTAGAAAGATAAAATATTTCATTAAAATATTTATTGTATTTAACATATTTATTATAATAAAAATATAAATATGCCTTAAATGTATTGAATTCATCTGTTATAATAAGTATTAAATTTTTAAAATTATTTGAAGTCAATTTATTTGTATGAATAAAATTTTGATTTTCATTATAGGTAATATGAATTTATTTATATTATAAACTTCGTTTTCAATGATATTTTAAGTGAATTTATCTGTTTTCATATAACTTTGATTTTCATTATATGTACCATGAATTTATTTGTACCATACCCTTTGTTTTTTTTTTTTTTTTTATGAATTTATCTATTTTAGTAAGACATAGATTTTTGAACTATTTTAATACAATTTATTTCTGTTAATAAAACTTCGATTTCCATTACTTTTTTAATTTATCTATTTTGAATTTGTCTATTTTCTCTGCTTAAATTTTTCTGTTTCATCTGTAGGTGGTGGTGGAGGCAATGGTGAAGGTGGGTGATGGTGTGTAAAACGTTGTTAAGCAGAATATATAAACAGCAGGATTTGATCTGAGCTACAAGGCTCTTGGAAATGATGTGGTGATTCAGGGATAAGGGATGGATTGCACAGAAGAGTTACAGTGGTTCACCAGTGGGGGAGCTCGGCTAATCCACTCTTCAATGGATTCTCTTGCTCCTATGAACTTATTCATGATTATGAAGAGATTACACAACATTCTTGATACTTTTTCTTGGTTTTTCTCCCTCGAAGTGAGGACATTAAACAATTTTTATAGCCTAATTCCTAATTCTATGGGGTTTGGGGCGAGATCTTTGTTTCCTTCTCGTAATATCCCACTTGATTCCAGGCGATGGTTTAGGTGGTTGAGGATTTTGCGCCTAGACTGGCGCTTACTGCCGTTGAGGGGGCGCTTTGTGTTTGCCAGTTGTTTTCCACTTACTTTCTTCGGGGTGCAGGTCGAGGGAGCCCTAGGTCTAGATCTCTGAGCTCAGACTTTCTTAGTTGAGCTCCCTTCCTGACAACAACTCCCGAGCTTAAACTTGGAATTTCTTCAAGGTATCATCAGTTACCCCCTAGTCCCTAGTCAAAGTGGGTTTGAGCAGGGGCTGAGCTGTGACTGGGTCGAGTTAGGCCTCCATATGGCGACCTCGATTTGCGCATGAGGAGACTTTTCTGACGATTTTGTGCAATCATTTCCTCCTTATTTCTCGCGCACGTCCCATACTTCGGAGACCCATGTACACCAAGCTTTAAATGCCTCTGAGATGATGGAAACCGCCTCACTTCTTCGTTCAATTTCTCTCTCCAAGCTTTACCTTCTCTCCTCCTTGCGATTTTAGCTTCCCCAATCTGCCGGTGTTCTTAGGATTTTGCTGAAAATCGACTTCCCTTGATTTGATTCAGAGGCTTTGCGAGGCTTGCTCTCTGATTTCGCTTTGGGCTTTGATTTGTCGCTCGTTCTCAATTAGGTACGCTTCTTAGCTTTTGTTCATTTCTTCGTTCTGGATCCCTCGAATTTGAGGTGGTTACTGTATTTTTGGATCTTTCGTTTTTGGTATTTTAGGAATCGAGGTTATGTTGTCCGAATTTGGTATTGACAATTTACGTGTAAGTATACACGATCAACAAGTAATAAAGTGATAAGTAGAGTATCGTTTCCACGGAGAATTATTGCTAATAATTTTCAAGTACTAACTTTATATCAATTCGATTTTATTTAAACAATAGGAATTAAACTATGAATTTACTAATTTAAGACTAAACCTAAATTTAATAATCAAAGATTGAATTTAACGGATAGAAGAAGTTAAGATTACAACTTCCCCTAATGCTTCGTATAAATCTCTTCACTCTCTTTCCAGCTAATTGATCAAAATAAGTTGTTAACTGAGAACTCAAAACTATTTATCAAACCTCTTCCGATAGTTAGATAAAAATATCTCCCCCAATTAATTTATTATATTCCTATGCAAAATAAGTTGGGAAAGATTCATTAAGTTCGAACTCTCATAAAAGTGACACACGACATATAGGTATATTCATATCTTATGCACAAACCCAGTAATTCAATCCTAAGAAGAATTAACCAGACGAATGTCATCATATTCAGATCTAAACCTATAATTCATCTCCCAATTTCATCTAGGTTATCAAATTAATTGTTGGCCAAACAATCATATATTAAACACAAAATATGACAAACAACTCATATAAGATCGATAAAAACTAGAAACGAAAGTAGATCAATTTAACTAGACATTAGGTTCCGTTGCAATCTTAATAAAAATTTAGTTCATAATGTAATTGAAAAACATCATTCTCAAATTAAACAACATCTCAGAAAATCAAGAAGTAAAAGTAAGAGAAAAGAATGAAAACTTAGTTGCAATCTTCAATTCCTCTCTAGCCTTCAAGTCCGATTTTCTTCGTGTCGGTTCCTTTGATTCTTGCCTTCAATTCTCTATCAATCTTGGTCTTTTTCCTCCTCTTTTCCAGCCCCCAAAGTCAGTCTATATATATCCCCCTCAAACCCTAGCATATATGGGCATAAGAGTCCAATTTCGGGTCAAAACAAGTCATAATTCGCGTCCAACTTCCATCACAAGCGCAGCTGCACTGGGACAGCGCTGAATGGGCAGTAAGTTGGCACAGGGGCGCTGATTCTGCGCTGGAACAGCGCTGGTCTCTTTTAAGCCTTAAGCTCCCTTGTTGTTTTGCCTTCAAATACCCAACATTTAGGCTCCAAATTGACCTTGTTTCCTTCCAAATGATCTTGTTTGCTTCCAAATGATGATCCCTATCAAATAACATCAAAACACACAAAAAAAATAAAAAAGAACATAAAATAATTGAAAACTTGCAAACTCCTCAAGCCGAAAGTACTCAATTCGTAGGTATAAAACCCACTCATCAAATACCCCCAAACTTAAATGTTTGCTTGTCCTCAAGCAAAATACAAAAAACAAAAATTATAAAAATTAATCCTAACAACCAACTACTCGAACAATGGATCAATATGAATCCGAATAATGGCCTCAAAAGTTACTATAAATAGTAATTCACGGGAAACTTCAAAACAATGCAAAGTCTATCAATTCAACATACTCCTTAATTTTACCTCCGCTCATGACCCTTTAAATACATGTGCATATTCGAACTGTTTAAACTAGTCATCACCTAGATAAATTTACGTAGGCAAGCGCTCCATAAGAGATACTCAATATCAACTCTATGAACTTACGTTTCACATCAACCTCTGCTAATTAAGGCAAAACATATAACTAGAAGGTACAAAGATATTATTATTTTTTCATCTCTCTCTCTGTATCTCTTTCTCTTTTTTATTTTTTCTTCTTTTTCATTCATTTGGTGAGTGCATTTTATGCTCCATCTCACCTCCTATTGAGCGAGTGCGTTTTACGCTCCATCTCGCCTTTTCTTGAACGAGTCCGTTTTACGCTCCATCTCGTTCTCAACATGTGTTTATGAGTGAGTGGGTTTTACGCTCCATCTCTACTCACCACATGCCCCTTTCTTGTTTCTTGTCTTCCTATTATTTTTTTTTCTTTCTAACTCATGAATGATCAAATCACAATAATTTTTCAAAAACTCTTTTTTTTTTATACTATCCCATCATAACCAATATTTCTCTCAAACTTATATGAATATCTAAACTTGCTTTGAATGATGCTTAAATAAATTTTGTAGAGTTTCACTAATATCTCTCACAAGCACTTAGCCAAATAAATTCTCTAAATGATAACTAACCAAACAGATTGATATGTGCTCATGAATGAAAAGATCATAAATAGTGTAAAACCAACTAGTATGTCAAACTTCAAACTCAACATGTTCATCAATTTCCCTTGAATTAACAATTAATCCATTTCATCATTGGCCATGATCAAATTCAATCAACCCATTGCTCAAGTTGTACTAAAACATGCAATCTAAATGCAAACCTAATAATGCAAATGCAAACAAGAAAACACCCCCAAACTTAAACTAAACATTGTCCTCAATGTATAAAGTAGGAAAAATTTAAGACAGAGGACTTCCCTGAGATTTTGCTAGTTGGCATTATCGTCAGCGTCCTCGTCGTCCGCTGAGTCGGGAGTGTATTCGAGAAACATAGGTAGACTAGGAAACTCATGTTGCAAAGCTTAATCTTTACCCATGAAGAATGAAGAACTCCTTGATGCTAGTTGATACTCAGCGATGCCATTTGAGTTGTAAGATTGTTGTGTAAAGGAGTTTTGGAGATTCAAGATGATTGACCGGAATTATGGGTTAATAAGAATTGGGTGAATAGATTTTTAGAGGTTTAAAATTTTTGGAGGAATAGGAGTTGATTTGGATGGCTTATTGTTCATGTATGTAGAGCTGAAGGGTGTTTTGTGACGCTTAAAATCTGAGTTGGGCGCTGTTTGGGGCGTTTATAAGGCTGAATTTATGTGTTTGGAAGCTGTTTGGACAGCTGGGGTGCGTTGGGGCGCTGGGACAGCACTGGAACAGCGCTGGAAATGCAGTGGGTAGGCGCTGGGGCGCTGGAACAGCGCTGAAACAGCGCTGGTTGGGCAGTGTTTGCGCGCTGGGGCGCTGGAACAGCGCTGGTTAGGCAGTGTTTGCGCGCTGGGGCGCTGGAACTGCGCTGATTTGGCAGTGTTTGCGCGCTAGGGCGCTGGAACAGCGCTGAAACTGCGCTAGGTAAGCAGTGTGTGGGCGCCTGGGCGCTGGGACAGCGTTGGTTTCTTTATCTTCTCTTACCTTGTTCAAGTCGCGGTACCTACAAGCAATGGACACACTAATTAAAATGCACTAATAATCTAAAAACATTATTTCTAAAAAAAAAAAAACTAAATTAAAATAAAATGAAATAAAACTTAGAAACTAAAATTTGGGTTGCCTCCCAATTAACGCTTGTTTTATAGTCTTCAGCCTGACTACTTCCTGTTTCATCCTGGGTCGACATGGGTAATTGAGGTCTTTTCATGATCAATGTCGCCGCCCTAATATTGCTGCAGTCTCTGCCCGTTCCCCTTGAAAGTTCTTTTTGAATTGGCTTCCTTGACTTCAACCGCTCCATGTGGGAACACCTCCTCTTTATGTAGTTTGGCGTTTTTAAGGGGATCTGAAATACAGCTTTGAACGAATACCTCATTCACTGCCTTTTCAACCACATCAACCCGAAAACATTCTTCCGCTTTCTCTGGAAATTTCATAGCTGAAAATACATTGAATGTAACTTTTTGATCTTGGACTCGCATAGTTAGCTCACATTTTTGTACATCGATAAGTGTTCTTCCCGTTGCTAAAAATGGTCGCCCAAGAATAATAGGTGTTTTCCTATCTTCCTCACAATCTAAGACTATGAAATCAGCTGAGAAAATGAACTTATCCACTTTAACTAGAACGTCCTCAACTATGCCCCTTAGGTAAGTGAGTGATCTATCAGCAAGCTGCAATGTGACATTAGTAGGCTTTGCTTCTTTCAAACCCAATTTCTTGTAGATTGAGAGCGGCATCAAATTAATGTAACACCCCACCCTCCACATGGCATAATATTGTCCGCTTTGGGCCCACTGGCCCTTACGATTTTGTTTCTCCCAGTACCCCTAGGAAAAGGCCTTATGTCATGTAAGGCAAGGGGCTTACTTATAAGCCCAGCAAATTTCCCCTCCCTAACCGATGTGGGACACCAGGATCTCACAATCCACCCCCTTAGGGCTGCACGTCCCCGTGCAACAGCTCGCCAGCTACCTGCCCGCCCACTACACGCAAGCACGGCAGGGGCCCACACTCACAATTAATACTAGCTCCCAAGTCACACAATGTTTTCCCGAAAAACTGACTGCCTATTGTGCAAGGAATTGTAAAGCTACCCAGATCTTTGAGCTTTGGTGGTAGCTTCTTTTGAAGAATAGCACTGCATTCTTCCGTAAGTGCCACTGTTTCATAATCGCCTAGTTTTCTTTTCTTTGACAAAATTTCCTTCAAAAATTTCATATAGTTAGGCATGTTTTCAACTGCTTCTGCGAAAGGGATATTTATTTGGAGTTTCTTAAACACTTCCATGAATTTATAGAACTGCTTATCCCACTTCTGTTTCTGCAAACGTTGTGGAAACGGCACGGGAGGCACAATAGGTCTCGGATTACCTCCATTAGAACCTGCAACTGGATCTTCTTCTTTCTTCTCATGTTCCACATTCTTGCTATCTTTTATTTTTTTATCCTCACTATCATCTCCATGTGATTGTTTTGAGGTTCCACCAACAACCTCAAGTAATTCTATTCCGCTTCGTAAAGTAATAGCATTGCAGTGCTCCTTACCTTCCCTCTTAGGATTAATCTCCGTATCACTAGGTAGAGTGCCTTGAGGTCGGTTGTTAATGGCATTAGCAAGCTGACCCATTTGGTTTTCCAGGTTTTGGACTGATACTTTCATACTATTCATCATTGTCTCACTTTGTGCTATATACCTGGAAAGCAGCTCCTCCAAATTTGGCTTTTTTTCCTGCTGTGGTGGAGCTTGATTCTGAAAGCCTGGTGGGTATGCTTGTCTTGGAGCAGAAGGTTGGGCTTGATTATTATTCCAAGAAAAGTTAGGATGAGTCCCTCAACCAGGGTTATAATTGTTGGAATTATTGCTATATTGCTGTCTGTTGTGGTTACCAATGTATTGTACCGATTCTCGACTATTTGCACATTGATTGCTCGAATGGTTCCCGGCACATAATTCACAAACAATTGTCACACTCTGAATAGGTTGCACTCCTAAAGCATCAATCTTCTTTGTCAATGTAGCAACCTATGCAGCCAATGCAGTAACCACATCAACTTCATAAATCCCGACTACCTTTGGTTGATTGATCCTTGTAGAGGGCCACTGATAATTGTTGGCAGCCATCGTCTCCAATAATTCGTAGGCTTCATCGAAATTCTTCCACATCAATGCCCCTCCTGTAGCTGCATCGATACTAGTTCGGGTAGCACTAAACAACCCATTGTAAAACGTTTGAACTTGCAACCAATTAGGAATACCATGGTGAGGGCATTTTCGGAGTAAGTATTTGAATCGCTCCCAAGCTTCATAGAGAGTCTCAGAATCATGTTGTGCGAATGAAGTGATGTCGTTCCTTATCCTTGGAGTTTTAGCTGGTGGAAAGAATTTAGCTAAGAATTTTTGAGCTAACTCTGACCACGTAGTAATAGAATCCGAAGACAAAGAATGCAGCCAACTCTTCGCCTTATCACGAAGTGAGAAAGGGAAAAGTCAGAGTCTAATTGCATCTTCAGAAACCCCATTGTATCTGAATGTGTCGCATATCTCCAGAAAACTCATCAAATGATCGTTTGGGTCATCGTTAGGCAAACCCCCAAACTGCACTGAATTCTGAATCATTTGAATGGTACCCGGCTTGATCTCGAAATTGTTTGCTTGAATTGCGGGCCTTCGAATGCTCGATTGTATTTCTGTAACAAGCGGCATAACATAATCCCTTAACGATTTATGTTCCTCTTCAGCCATAGCTTCTTGGTTGTTTTCTTCTTGACACTGTTTTCGCAAGTTTCGGAGCATTCTTTCGATTTCGTCTTTGTACGGTATTAGCTCCTGACCTGTAGATCGTGTTTGCATACAAAATTCAAGAGTACCAACAAAAGAAAATAAAACAGAAAATTAAATAAGTTTAAACTAAGATCAAATTGATTGAAATTAATATTGAAATAGTTACTAGAATAACTCCCCGGCAACGGCGCCAAAAACTTGTCGTCCGAATTTGGTATTGACAATTTATGTGCAAGTATACACGATCAACAAGTAATAAAGTGATAAGTAGAGTATCGTTCCCACGGAGAATTATTGCTAATAACTTTCAAGTACTAACTTTATATCAATTCGATTTTACTTAAACAATAGGAATTAAACTATTAATTTACTAATTTACTAATTTAAGACTAAACCTAAATTTAATAATCAAAGATTGAATTTAACGGATATAAGAAGTTAAGATTACAACTTCCCCTAATGCTTCGTATAAATCTCTCCACTCTTTTTCCAGCTAATTGATCAAAATAAGTTGTTAACTGAGAACTCAAAACTATTTATCAAACCTCTTCCGATAGTTAGATAAAAATATTTCTCCCAATTAAATTACTATATTCCTATGCAAAATAAGTTGGAAAAGATTCATTAAGTTCAAACTTTCATAAAAGTTACACACGGTATATAGGTATATTCCTATCCTATACACAAACCCAGCAATTCAATCCTAAGAAGAATTAACCAGACGCATGTCATCATATTCAGATCTAAACCTAGAATTCATCTCCCAATTTCATCTAGGTTATCAAATTAATTATTGGCCAAACAATCATATATTAAACACAAAATATGACAAACAACTCATATAAGATTAACAAAAACTAGAAACGAGCGTAGATCAATTTAACTAGACATTAGGTTCCGTTGCAATCTTAATAAAAATTTAGTTCATAATGTAATTGAAAAACATCCTTCTCAAATTAAACAACATCTCAGAAAATCAAGAAGTGAAAGTAAGAGAAAAGAATGAAAACTTAGTTGCAATCTCCAATTCCTCTCTAGCCTTCAAGTCCGATTTTCTTCGTGTCAGTTCCTTTGATTCTTGCCTTCAATTCTCTATCAATCTTGGTCTTTTTCCTCCTCTTTTCCAGCCCCCAAAGTCAGTCTATATATATCCCCCTCAAACCCTAGCATATATGGGCATAAGAGTCCAATTTCGGGTCAAAACAAGTCATAATTCGCGTCCAACTTCCATCACAAGCGCAGCTGCTCTGGGACAGCGCTGAATGGGCATTAAGTTGGTGCAAGGGCGCTGATTCTGCGCTGGAACAGCGCTGGTCTCTTTTAAGCCTTAAGCTCCCTTATTGTTTTGCCTTAAAAAACCCAACGTTTAGGCTTCAAATTGACCTTGTTTCCTTCCAAATGATCTTGTTTGCTTCCAAATGATGATCCCTATCAAATAACATCAAAACACACAAAACAAATAAAAAAGAACATAAAATAATTGAAAACTTGCAAATTCCTCAAGCCGAAAGTACTCAATTCGTAGGTGTAAAACCCACTCATCAGGTTACTCCTCGTCTTCCCTTCCCCTCTTTCTGGACCCTTACTCTACTGCTAGAGTCTTCCTCATTGGTCGATGGTGTCTTGACCCCTCGACTCTCAGGGATTGTTTTGCGGACGTTCCTCCTCTTTATAGCTCTTTCAGACTTCCTTTCTCCTGTCCAATTATGTCTACCTCTTCCGAAGCTACAGTCTCGTCTGTTTCCCTCATGGGTGATAGGTCTCCAGAAGTAGAGGAGGATGAGCCGGGAGATGTTGGTGATGAAATAGATAGCTTTCCTGGGGTTGAAGTCATAAAGAGGGTGGAGGTTCCTCAGATTTTATCAGGGTCTCCTTCGAGTTCTAGGCGGTCTCAAAAAGGGAAAGCCAAAAAGGGTTCATGTGGTACTGAGGCCTCTAAGCCTGCTCCTCATGCCTCAGACCTCATTGGTCCCAATGAGGTTACACCTCCTCTAATGAGTGTCTTGTCTGCTAGGTTTGGTTTTCCTAAGGGCATGCGCTACTGGACCCCTTCTATTGATATTAGGTATGACTCTGAGGTCCCTGGGAAGACCTGTTTTTTCGTAGCTTCTCTTGAGAATGGGCTTAGGTTCCCAGTACATCATTTCATCAAGTCTGTCTTCCAACACTTCAATGTTTGTCCTGCTCAAATCTCTCCTAACTTCGGGGGTGTCCTGGTGGGCCTTCTTATCTTCTTTAAGAAAAATAACATCGGTACCCCCTCAGTTCCCTTACTCATCAAATTCTTCAACGTCAAGTTCCAACCTGATAGCTTTTTGCATATTTCCAAACGGATGAAGACCCAGGTATTGATTACTGAACTGCTTAGCTCTCACAAGAACTGGAAAAAACAGTTCTTCTTCATGTCAGAGAAGGAGTGGAAATTTAATCTAAGCGATGTCAATGTTACCCTTCCTGTCCCACACTCCTGGGCAGGTCCTGATAATCTGGGTGAGTCCTTATTTTGGGCAGGCTCATCTTGCCTCCTCTTATTGTTTCATTTGCTGACCTCATTTCCTTAGGTTGTTTCAGGTATCCGCCCTGTGCTCGGAGCCGAGGATAGGCTTGCTTTGATTGGACTTGAAGATTGTAGCTCAGAGAAGTATTCTAGCGATTAAGCATTTTGTGCTCACCAAGCTAGAGTTTAGTCCTCTAAAGGTGAGGGTTGAGACCCCTATCCCCATTTCTGTGGCTGGAGTAGGCGGCAGGTAACACTTCCTCCTTCTGTCCTTAACTTTCATCTCACTTCTCCCTTTTTTCTTTCTGATTTGTTTGCTTTGGATTTTTAGTTTCTACCTCAATGGAACCATCTGCAAAAGCTTTGAGGGCAAAGGTCGACATGTTAAAGAGAACTAGAAGTGGTAAACGCAAGGCCGAGGGCAGATTAGGAAGTGGTTATGTCCTCCCAGCCAAGGTGCCGAGGACAGAGGTGCCTCCTGCTTCTCCTACTTCGTCCCAAGTGGCTCTTATTCTGCCGCCGAGCTCACCGAAGATCATACAGACCTCCCTTCCTCAAGGGACCGTGCTTCCCTTTTCTGGAGGGGATCCTGAACAAAGTGCAGTTTCGACTTCTCCTTCCTCGACAGAGGTCGAGGGAGCCTTGGAGACGATCTCCTGCATTCTGCCTGGGTCTACCTCCTCTAGGTCAGCTAAGAAGTCCCATCAGCTATTTCTGAAGGGTTCCAAGGTTGAGAAAGGCGAGGGCTCCCTTATTGATAACGTGAAACATGTTGCGGATGTCATTCCCTCCATCATCTCTGAGTCTGATATTCAAAGGGCTGCCACTATGCCCCTTGGAACTTCCATCTCCATGTCATTATAAAGGGGCTACTTCGGTAAGTTTCTGATCTTTTCATGTTCCATTTCTATCTTGTGTTGTCACTTTATGCTAACCTTAGCCTTTGGTTGTGTCTGTTCCCAGTTGGCTATTCACGTGAATGCTTTGCTAAGTCGGATCAGAGCTTTGGAGAGCTCAGCCAAGGCGTCGAAGACTTTTGAGCTTAAGACTGTCGAGCTGGATTTTTCCAATGATGACCTTAAAGCTCAGGTTCAAGACCTGCAAGCGCAGTTGGAGAGGCAGACTTCTGTTATCAAGGGATTGGAGGCCGAGAAATAGAGAATCAAGGATAGGGATAAGAAGACCAAGGAGGAGCTCAAGAAGACCAAGGAGTAGCTCAGGTTGAAAACTGCTGACTGGGTTAAGGCTCGCAAGGAGGCCTTTGAGGCTTTGGATTCTTATACGGGCATGAGAGGGAATACGACGTTTTGGCTGAAGCAAGTGACACTCTTCGGAGTGAACTTGAGGTGGAGAGAGCTGCTGTTAAACAGAAAGATGCTCTGATTACCAAGCTGGCAGATGATGTCACCACCAAGTGGGCTACTGGGTACCTTGCTTTCCAAGGCCAAGCTATGCGGGCGTATCCAGACTTGAATTTTGATTTGAACCCCCTTCAGATGAGGAGGAGGAGGTGCCAAGTGTTGAGAAAGAGGTTGGGGCTTTAGTTCTCTCTACTTTTGAGCTTGCTCCTGGGATCGCTAAGGTACCTACCTCTACTGCCGATGTCCTTGCCCAAGTGGTTTCTTCTACTCCAGCTATCTCTGCAGCTCTTGATGCCGCTCCAACTTCTACCACTGGAATTGTCGAACTGCCCGTCGTTCCTGCTCATGCCGCTACTGGTGTTCCTGTTTCTGGTGATGACCCTGCCGACCTCGAGGCTCAGGCTCCTGGGTTGACTTTACCCCCAGCTGGAGTTGAGGCTCCTACTCCTGTTCTTCCTGAGGTCCATCTCCCTTTACCTGCTCCTGAACCTTCTGGAGCTTCTGTTTCTGAGCTGCCAGACGCTTTTTCTGCTCCTACTGCAGAGACTTTGGATATTTTGAGGAACTTCTTGTTTGTTCTTGTTTTTTTTTTATACCTTGTATTCTGCTTCTTTTGGGAAATGTAAATATTTCTTGCACTTTTCTTTTTGAGTTACTATATTTCTGATTGTTGTGTTGTTGTGCTCTACCGTCTTCTCTATTTCCCTTGCCCCTTGCTTCGAGGAGGACTTAGTTCTTCTTGAAGTAGATTTGTTAGGTTTGGAGAAGATGAATAGCTGAAGAGCTAAAGAATTGTTGTGTTAAGTGGCTGAGGCCTTAACCTTGGAGGGCTCATTCTTATGAACTAAGAAGTCTGCTAGCTGAAGTGTTCATCTTTATGAGTCGAAGAACCTTATATTCCCTCGAGTTGTGAAGATCTTAGCCTTGGTGAACTAGTGGGTTTATTCTTGGAGATCCTAGCTTCCTGAGCTGAAGAGCTCAACCTACTTTTCTGCTTATAACAGGCTGAAGGACACATTCATGGGCAGACCTAATCTGCTTTTGTCTGAGTTGATCTTACTAGAACTGAGTTGCCTATCTGAGCTCTAGCTTTCTGATATGGAAAGTGATAATCTGATTCGTTATTCGCGCCTACCTAACTTCTCAAAACGCCTCCACTGTAATGATTATGGAAACGCAAGGGGCCGTCTGTTCATCTTCACACGTTTCTTGTCCCTTCAAATTCGGGATCCCCTAATGTTCCCATAAAATTTGGGATTCCTTTGTTACCTACAAGTCTTGGGATTTATTCTTGTATGTGAATCTTGGGATCATGTCTTTCGATCTTCCCGAGTTTCTTTTTATTTGTGTTCTCTGTCTCTTTTCTGATTTCCATGGCTGCCCCTCTTACTTCCTTGTTTAAGCAACGAGCTTCTACTGGGATTGACATGAGGTGGCATTCCAACTTCTTGGTTCCTTCGGTGGTAACCTCTTCAGAGTTGGAAGAAATCAAGAAGCAATCTCTTTTTCCTGCAGACTTGCCCCTGCAAGTCCCAACTTCTGGCTAACCCTGCACCTTCCTTCCTCAAGGAGAGATTTGCTTTTTTGAAGGTGCCTTCGAGATGGGCCTTCGTCTGCCCATCCATCCTTCCATTGGGTGGATTCTTGCCTTCTATGGGTTGTGCTCCTCTTGTCTCTCTCCTCAAGGGTGGGGTGCAATGATCAGCTTCTTTCTTTTTTGGCATCTGCAGGGCAACAACGAATTCTCTACTGGTGCCGAGTTCCTCTATTTCTATGAGCTTGATGAGGACAAGCTCCCTTCCTTCAGCTACTTCAGATGGAGGTGCCACTTCGATCCCCCACTGGTCCTCGTTGTTCCCTCCTCTCCTGAAGGATGGGCTCAACGTTTTTTCTTTGCCTCTGGAGATTCTTGGAGGTCTACTGAGCAGTGTTGCGCACGCTCTTGGGGGCACTTTTCTCATAGAGGTAGAGACTTAGAGTCAGTTATGTTATAATCATGGTGATTGTTTCTTATCGCGCTTCTTCCGTGCATGTACTCTCAGTTTGACCCTGGCAGAGCTGTGGAGGATTAATTAGGTGGCTCATGTCCAGCCTATTCCTTTTTCATGCTTGTTACTTTTCAGAACCTCTTTCTATTTAGCATTATAGTTGTTGTTCTAGAATTTGCCTCATTCCCTCTTTCTCCTGATTCCTCTCCTGCTGAGACGGATGAGGACAAGGACGTTGCTACATCTTCAAGGAAGCGCAGGAGGAATGGTTCCTCCTCTCAGTCGTCTGGTTCCCCCTTTGATGACATTTTATTTTCTATTGCTGAGTTGAAGCTCTCTAAGCTACTCATGGAGGTGGAGAGGGAACGCGATGAACTGAAGGAGGAGAACGCTCGTCTACAGGCTGTGAATGCTCGTTTGGAAGAGGAAATATCTGAGCAGAAGAGGAGGCATGGAGGAGCTTAGGGCCTTTTCTTTTTACTTTTTGTATTCCTCTGCGTTGATGAATTAAACACTCTTTTTTCTGCCTTGCTTATTTCCTTGCAACTTTCCTATGTTGCTATGTTTGCGAGCTTATGAGCTGAAGAGCTCACTGTTGGTTTATGAGCTAAAAAACTCATATTTTGTTTATGAGCTGAAGAGCTCATCGTTTGTTTATGAGCTGAAAAAGCTCACCGTTTGTTTATGAGCTGAAGAGCTCATCCTTTATCTATGAGCTAAATGAGCTCATCTTTAATTTATGAGCTGAAGAGCTCATCGTTAATTTATGAGCTGAAAGAGCTCATCGTTTGTTTATGAGCTGAAGAGCTCATATTTTATCTATGAGCTGATGAGCTCATCTTTAATTTATGAGCTGAATAGCTCATCGTTAATTTATGAGCTGAAGAGCTCATCGTTTGTGTATGAGCTGATGAGCTCATCTTTTATCTATGAGCTAAAGAGCTCATCTTTAATTTATAAGCTGAAGAGTTCATCGTTTGTTTATGAGCTGAAAGAGCTCATCATATGTTTATAAGCTGAAGAGCTCATCGGTAATTTATGCTAGTAGTGAAATGCTGATCGAGCTGTAACTTCTTATTTTATTGATGGAGGCATCCTTACAAGAATTCACTAAAAAAATTTCTTCAAATGTTCAGCGTTCCAAGTGTGAGGTAAGATATTGTTCAAATCAAAAAAAAAAAACAAAAAAGTGTGAGGTAAGATTTTTCTCTCCTCTATCTATAACTCGTAATTTTTGGGTCTGATTACCTTCGAAACGATGAAAGGACCTTCCCAATTAGAACCTAACTTTCTATGAGTGGGGTCCTTTCTCGCAGGAAGGAGTTTTCTAAGTACCAGATCTCCAACTTTAAAACTCCAGTGTTTGACCCTCCTGTTGTAGTATCTTGCTGTCTTCGTTTGGTAACTCTTGATGTGATGCAAAACTCTGTCTCTCTTTTCATCCAAGAGATCGAGATTTAGCAGAAATGACTCGTCATTATGATCGGGCTCTGAGAACTCAGCCATGGGGGATGGAATATCGACCTCTACAAGTGCCACTGCCTCGGCCCCAAATACTAAAGCGAATGGTGTTTCCTAAGTTGCTGATATGGTAGTTGTTCTGTAAACCCATAATACTTCTGGGATGTGTTCTACCTATTTCCCTTTCAGAGCTTCTAGCTTGGTCTTCAGGGCTACTTTTATGGTTTGGATGGTCACCTATGCTTGTCCGTTGGATTGTGGATGAGCTGGAGCTGAGAAGTAATTCTTTATTCCTAGCTCGACATAGAACTTTTTAAACTTAGGATTGTCAAATTGCTTCCCATTGTTGGAGACGATTACTCTGGGTTTTCCAAACCTGTAAATTATAGATTTCCACATGAAGTTTTGAACCTTCTGCTCTTTGATTGTTGCCAAGGGCTCCACCTCTGCCATTTGGTGAAATAATCTACCCCAATGATGGCGAACTTGCACTGTCCAATACTAGTGGGAAGGGGCCCAAGTATGTCCAAACCCCATTGTTGGAATGGCCAAGGGCTTACCACCGAGGTTAGAAGCTTTGGTGGACAATGAGGGACATTGGCGTGTACCTAGCAGACCTTACATCTTTTGACCACATTTGTGCCGTCTTTGAGCATAGTAGGCTAGAAGTACCCCTGCCTTAGTGTCTTTCCTGCTAGAGCTCGAGCCCCGATATGGTTGTCGCAAATTCTCTCGTGGATTTCCCTGAGTATGTAAAACTCTTTCTCCCTTAGCCTCATAAGTTTTTTTTATCTGTTTCACCACGAGTTGGGAGTCGCTATAAATTTTGAGTTGTTCTGCCTCCATCGAGTGAGCCAAATTGAGTCCAACGATGACAGCTTCATACTCTGCTTCGTTGTTTGAGGCCTTAAATCCGAATCTGAGGGCATACTCGACGTCTATTCCATCTGGGGAGGTCAGGATCAATCCTGCACCGCTTCCTTGAGTGTTGGCATCTCCATCTACTGAAAGCTTCCATGTGGGGAGGTCAGGTACCAGTTGGGCTGCTTCCATAGGAGCTTCACGAGCTCTTCATTCTGTTGGAGTAGACGTTGGTTGACTAGGCGAAGAGCCTCCAATTCGTTGTTTGGAGGAGGCTCCTCCATATGAGGGTTATTCTCAATGGTGAGCAGGAAGTCTTGAAGGTTTTCTTGTTGTCTTCCACTGGTGGCCTCATGCTGATTCTGCATCCGCTGAGGATTCAACTGGCTTCTGCTCATATTACGCGTAGAGACCATCAATTACTGAAGGAAATCAGTATTTTTGTAATAGGAACAGTCGTTCCCACATACGACGCTAAACTAATGGTGTGTAAAACGTGGTTAAGCAGAATATATAAACAACAGGATTTGATCTGAGCTGCAAGGCTCTTGAGAATGATGTGGTGATTCAGGGATAAGGGATGGATTGCATAGAAGAATTATAGTGGTTCAACAGCTCGGGAGCTCGGCTAATCCACTCTTTAATGGAGTCTCTTGTTCCTAGGAATTGTATTGATGATTATTAAGAGATTACACGATATTCTTGATACTTTTTCTTGGTTTTTCTGCCTCGAAGTGAGGACATTATACAATATTTATAGCCTAATTCCTAATTCTATGGGGTCTAGGGCGAGATCTTCGCCTGCTTCTCGTAATATCCCACTCGATTCCAGGCGATGGTTTAGGTGGTTGAGGATCTTGCGCCTAGACTGGCGCTTACTGCCGTTGAGGGGGCGCTTTGTGTTTGTCAGCTGTCTTCCACTTACTTTCTTCGAGGTGCAGGTCGAGGGAGCCCTAGGTCTGGACCTTTGAGCTCAAGCTTTCTTAGCTGAGCTCCCTTCCTAACCTCAACTCCTGATCTCAAAATTTGAATTTCTTCTAGGTATCATTAGTGGGTGTTGTGAAATCTTGTATTTATCTATTTTGAAATTTGTTTAAATTTATCTATTTTGTATTTATCTGTTTCAAATGTGAGTGGTGTTGGCAGTGGGTGGCGATGGGTAGTGGTGGTGCTGGATGGTAGGGGTTGGTGGTAGTGGGGCAATGATGGTTAGTGGTGGTAGTGGATAGGGGTGGTAGTGGACGGTAGTGGTGGTGGGCAAGGATGGGTGGCGGCGACGGTGGTGGTGGCGAGTTTTTATTGTTTTTTAAGTTCACTAATTTTTCAATATTTTTGAGTTCACTGTTTCATTCTAGAAGTTTCATTTTGGGAGTTGCATTCTATTAAAATTAACTGTTTGAGAAAAAAATTTGTACTAAGAGTTTCATTATGTTAAAGTTCATTGTTTGTGTTTTTTCTCAATATTTTTTGAGTTCACTGTTTTTTACATATATTTCTCAATTCAAAATTTTAAAATATGTAGTTCACTGTTGGTGAAATTTTGAAAAGTAAACTGAGAGTTTCATTGTATTAAACTTCATTATTTGTGAAAAAATTTTGAATTAAAAGTTTCATTCTATTAAAGTTTATTTTTTGAGTTCACTGTTTTTGATATACATTTCTCAATTTAAATTTTTAATATTTTTATAGTTCACTTTTGTGAAAATTTTAGACAATGAACTAAAAATTTCATTCTATTAAAATTTACTGTTTTTGACTATGCGTGTGGTGGGACGAAAGATAGAAGAGAGAGAAAAAAATTAAGAAGGGGAAAGGGGAGAGGGAGAGGGAAAGAGAGAGATGTGATGAAAGTAATTATATATTTCTCAATTTAAATTTTTTATTTTTTGTAGTTTACTATTTGTGAAAATTTTGAACAGTGAATTTGGAGTTTTCATTCTATTAAAGTTCGGCGTTTTAATATTTTTTTGCAATAAGAGTTTCATTCTATTAATGCTCGCTATTTATGTTTTTTTTTCAATATTTTTTTTGTTCAATATTTTTGATAAATATTTTTCAATTCAAAATTTATTATATTTATAGTTTACTGTTTGTGAAAATTTTAGATAATAAATTAGGAGTTTTATTCCATTAAAGTTCACTGTTTGTGAAAATTTTGTGAACTAATAGTTTTATTCTATTAAAGTTCACTATTTTTGGAGTTCACTGTTTATTTTTTTTTTCAATATTTTTGTAGTTCACTGTTTTTGATAAATATTTTTCAATTCAAATTTTCAATATTTTTGTAGTTGATTGTTTGTGATAATTTTGGACAGTGAATTAGGAGTTTCATTACATTAAAGTTCACTATTTGTGATTTTTTTTTTGAATTATGAGTTTTATTCTATTAAAGTTCATTGTTGTTTTATTCTATTAAAGTTCATTGTTTATATTTTCTTTTCAATATTTTGAGTTCACTAGTTTTTTACTGTTTTAGGTGTTGGATGATGGGTGATGGTGGTTGGCGGCGGTGGTGGTGGTTGTTCGCTATGTTTAGCTCATTATTTTTGAGTTCACTATATTTTAGTTCACAGGGAATTAAGTGTTTCATTCTATTAAAGTTCACTGTTTATAAAGATTTTGTGAAGTATGAATTTTATTCTATTAAAATTCATTATTTATGTTTTTTCAATATTTTTGAATTTACTATTTTTTATATATGTTTTTCAATTCCAAATTTTTAATATTTTATAGTTCACTGTTTGTGAAAATTTTGGACAGTGAATTAGGAATTTCATTATATTAAGTTCACTGTTTCTGAAAATTTTTAGAATTAAGAGTTTTATTATATTAAAGTTCACAGTTTGTGAAAAATTTATGAACTAGGAGTTTTAATCTATACTACTTCTAAAAGTACACATAATAAAAAAGCTTTTGTTTCACTCTTTTACCCTCTAGCACTTTCTAAATATCCAAAATACCAGGCACTAATAAGTATTCATTATGAAATATATTTATTTGTCATTTCAATCCCTAATTTAATTACCAAACCTCACTACCAGATATTCATAGGGAGAAGGGAGAAGGTCACCCCTTTGTCTGTCTCTCTTTTTCTATCCTCCTTTAATGGTAACATTAATTAGTTTCATTTTCCACTTATACACCTTTCATATCTCTCTCTCTCTCTCTCTCTCTCTCTCTCTTCTCAATTGAATACACTTTTTTGTGGCTCAAGAAATTCTTGGAACTAATATGTGGAGTTGCTCTCTTCCATCCTAAGTCTATTCACTTCTGTCTCTCAAGGAAAATGTATCTGCAATAAATATCAGTTATAAATTAGAAGTTGGAGCATTCCATGCCTCTCCCATTTCTAATCGTTTCAATTACTACCATAGACAAATCTGAAAACATTACTCATCGATTCAAACACTCTGCCTCTCTCTCTCTCTTTGCATTAGGAAAGCTTGAACAGGTACTGTTTCTCTTATTACTAGAATTGTATATCTATTCTACACACGATTCCTTTGAGGTTGTGCATTTTCTTCCGGTGCTAGAACATTGCTCATTATCTGTTTGATTGTAGGCTACTATGAAATTCCTGTATAACTGTATGTGGAATAACAACAAAAGAAGTATATGTACCAGTTTCACGTCAATTGTTTAGCCTTTAAAGAAAACCCAGTTCGCGAACTTGCATGATAGTAGGTTTAGAACTTCACACACTACGTGATATTCTATTTATGGGACAATTATTTTTTATTAAGTACATTGATGAGAAATGTAATGATGAGTGAGTTTTATACCTACGAATTAAGTATTCTTGGCTTGATGAAATTGCAAGTTTTCAAGTATTTTATGTTCTTTTTTTATTTGTTTTGTGTGTTTTTATGTTATTTTGTAGGGATCATCATTTGGAAAGAAACAAGGCCATTTGGAAGGAAACAAGGTAATTTGGTAGCCTAAGTGTTGGATTATTTGAAGACTAAGCAACAAGGGCAGCTCTAGGCTTAAAAAGGATCAGTGTTGCAGCGCTACAAACCAGCACCTAGGCGCTAGAAGGGCAGAAAGTCAGCGCCCCTGCGCTGATTTTAGGGGTTGCAGCGCCGGTTTTAGTGTGGACGCAAATTCCAACTTGTTTTTGAGTCGAAATTGAACTCTAATGCTACATATATGCTAGGGTTTGAGTTGGGATAAAAATATACTAATTTTGGGGGCTGCTAATAGAAAATAAAAACCAAAGGATTGATAGAAAATTGAAGACAATAATCGAAGGAAGCGACACGAAGAAAATTTGGTTTGACAGCTAGAGAGAAATTGAAGATTGCAACTAAGTTTTCATTCTTTTCTCTTACTTTTACTTCTTGATTTTCTGAGATGTTGATTAATTTGAGAAGGATGTTATTTAATTACATTATGAACTAAATTTTTATTAAGACTGCAACAGAACCTAATGTTTAGTTAAATTGATCTACTTTCGTTTCTAGTTCTTATTGATCATATATGAGTTGTTTATCATATTTTTTGCTTAATATATGATTGTGTGACCACCAATTAATTTGATTCCCTAGATGAAATTGGGAGATGAATTCTAGGGATAGATTGAAATATGATAACATGTGTCTGGTTGATTCTTCTTAGGATTGAATAGCTGGGTTTGTGTATAGGATAGGAATATACGTATATGTCGTGTGTAACTTTTATGAGAGTTTGAACTTAATGAATCTATTCCAACTTATTTTGCATAGGAATATAGTAATTTAATTGGGAGAGATATTTTTATCTAACTATCGGAAAATGTTTGATAAATAATTTTGAGTTCTCAGTTAACAACTTATTTTGATTAATTAACTGGAAAGAGAGTCGAAAGATTTATACGAAGCATTAGGGGAAGTTGTAATCTTAAATTCTTTTATCCGGTAAATTCAATCTTTGATTATTAAATTTAGGTTTAGTTTTAAATTAGTGAATTCATAGTTTAATTCCAATTGTTTAAATAAAATCGAATTGATATAAAGTTAGTACTTGGAAGTTATTATCAATAATTCTCCGTGGAAACGATACTCTACTTATTACTTTATTACTTGTTGATCGTGTATACTTGCACGTAAATTGTCAGGTAATATTATATTTATGAATTTCTTATGAATAACTTTCTATAACTACATGTTGATTTAAAATTATCATTAGATTTGAATGTTGAGTGATGATGCACAAAATAGTCTCATACAAGATCAACAGTTGAGTGTGTGATTAATGGACAATAAATAAAGCAATCAATGGCAGTAATGTAAATATTGAGTCAACACACAGATATATAGTGGTTCGGTCCGGGTGACCTACTTCACTTTGGGAAACGACAACAGTGGTCGGGGGTCTTTATTGATGAATAAAGTAAGAGAGAAAGCTCTAGGAGAGGTGTGCTCCGGGAGAGGTACAATTGCTAGGAGAGAGAAAGTGTGTGTAGAGAGTTGTAGAGAGCTGTAGAGGCAAAGCTCAATGTGTAGTGAGATGCCCTTCTCCTCTCAATGGAGAAAGCTTACAATTTATAGGCATGGTGAGGTGGTGACGTGAGTGTGAGGGTACTAATTCTTCGGAGATGATAGTTACAAAATGTAAGTATAATTATGATAGCCTTGATCTTCGAGAGTGGGTATCCCGATAATCTCTCTCCCACATGCTCTAATATTCTTGGACACCTTGAATCTTGGACAGGGTTGGATTGATAAACCGGGCTTGGCCTACATTTCTAGTGAATCTGGGCTTGCTTGATTTATTGGGTCTGACCCAATTAGATTTGGGCTCGTCATTTGCCCCCATGCCCCAAATTCTTGTTGTGTCAAAGATTTTGAAGGCATGAGTGAGCTCTCGTTTCTTGTCCCCCACAGTATAGCTTCTTCGGCTTCCCATTTTTATCTGTAAAAATTCTTTCCCCATTTCGTACCACCATAGTGACTGCTCTCTGTGTTGAATCCCCTTAAAAAACTTCACTTTCACCTAGGCTTCATCTTCTAGGACCTTTCTAGAGTATCTTCTCTGTACCCAAGGCTTAAAAATCTTGAAAAAAAAACCCTTTCCCCATTTAGGTTATTCTGTAAAACCCGGGAAAATTTGAAATTTTTCTGAGTAAGGGCAAAATGGTCATTTGCCATCCTAATGCGTATTTGAGATACATATGCTCTAGATCTCGGATGAGGAAACAGAGTTCGCCGTTGGATTCGTATCGCGAAATCGAGTCACCCTATCAAATTTCGTCTAATTCTGAGATAGTCGGATTTTTGCACGTCGTTCGAGGCGACTGCGTGGCGAATGACAATTTAAAGGTCCCCATAAATATATTTTATAAAATTTCCTTAAAATTAAGTTAAAGTTCAAATAAAATTAATTTGAACTTAATCTGAGATATAATTAATCATTTCGGGACGAAAAACGGACCCGGAAGTCGGAATATGCGGTGCCATTTGGACCACATATTAAAGGGGTATAAATAGGGGTTAATATCTGAAAAATCAGATATTCTCACCCCTATTGTCTGCTGAAACACACGGCTGAGAGGAGAGAGTGAAGGGAGAGAAGAAAAAAAATCATTTCTTCAAGCTTTCTTCCAAGATCTACCAAGTTCCGTCGCTCGGATCAACTCGGACCAAGAGTTAAAGTTGATCACCGCGACGAGGGCTACGTCTACGTACCAAGAAAAGTGAATTTCACCGAAGATTCAAGAGGGGACTTTGGAGAAATTAAAAGTTCTTGGGCCTTGGTTGGTGTTCTAGGAAGTTCTACTACTTCCTACACGCTACAAGAGGTAGGGTTCTTCCTACTATGGTTTTACTCCTACCTTAAGGGGCTGTTTTTGGTGGCTGAAATGTGAATGTTATGTGGCTTTTTTGTGGCTGAAATATGGCTGTTTTATGGCTGTTTATGGGCTGTTTTAGTGGCTAAAAAGGGGCTGAATTTTGGACTGTTTTTCGGCGTTTGTACGGACTGTTTTTCGGCAATTGTACGGACTGTTTTTCAGCCATATTATGGACTGTTTTTCAGCCATATTGCGGACTGTTTTAGGCCATTTTGTGGACTGCATATAGGCCACCTTGCGGACTATTTTTAGGACACTTTGCGGATTGCATATAGGCCACTTTGTGGGCTGTTTTTAGGCCACTTTTGTGGACTGTTTTTAGGGGCTGTTTTGTGCTAATTTTTGTGGGCTGTTATGTGTTCTCATGCGCCTTGTGATTTAAGTGTGTTATTGACATAGATTATGTAATAACATGCTTGTCAATTGTGTTAAATATAAATGTTGATACATGCTAGTTGATGTTTTGACATTGTGATGAAATTATAGAGACTATATGCATATGATATAATTGTCCATGATACATGTTGATATGTTGTTTAAGTTGTCCATTTGGCATTCATTGCATGTTGGGCATGACTTTAGCATCACATTCATGGGCATAAGTCATGAGTGTGGGTGTGTGGTAGGCATGGTTAATCAAACACCTTGTTTGGTGGTTGGTATGTGGGCTCGGGAAAAAGTGGATCGAAGATCCCCTTTGAGTCGCATGGTTGCATGGAAGAAAACTTGTGTCGGGTATAGCAAGTAGGGCTAGACTCTCCCTCGGGTGCAAAACCCGGTCACATGGTTCAGGCACTTCCCGGCGGTGAAATTCCAGAAAAGTGCTGGTGTTTACGGAACCGGTGGTTGAGATACCAAAATCCGTTGCCCAACAAGATACAAGATTTTGGTTTATAAAAGTACTCATTCAATGAGTAACACCCATCAATGATTTGGTTTTATAATGAAACAACTTTTATTTCAAACGATCATTGGATGGATTTTTCGTCAAATGACGGTTCATTTCACAAGTGCATTGCATTGTGTTGTGGGAGTCGGTGAGGACTTGGGTTTAAGTGCATGAGTGAGTATCATCTCATTTCATGGCATGACATGGTAGCATTCCAACATTGAATGCATATTCTTGTATGGAATGGTTATTAAATGTTGTATGTAAACATTGCATGTGCACTTAGGTGGGGAGTAGCCTCTGTAGAAAATACTCTACTGGGCGTGGCTCACCCTATACGGGAAACATTTCAGGTGCGGGATTTACGCCGGTGGATGACTCTCATTCAGGGCTGCAAGGGTGAAGAAAGCCGACTTGTGGCTTTTATAACTTCTTTTGAAAAACTAGACTTGTGATATAGTTTTGGCATGTAATGTAAGTAAAGAATTGTAATTGGACTAATTTCAATATAGTCTTGCATGTTTTGTATGAGTATGGATAAATGGACCCGGTGTGGTCTATATTTACTTATAAATGGACCCAGTGCGGTCATTGTTTTGTATTGGGCCTCGGATGGGTCATGTGAAGTTATATTGCACAGGTTGGGTTTTGGGTAGAGCTCCTTGTACAAAGGAGACTCTGCCCGAATTTTTGTTAAATTAAGGACCCCGGTAAATGGGGTATAACGGCGTGATATCGAGTTTCTCGGTATCCAGGGGTATTCCGCGGGTTGATGGGTAATCAATGGACCCCCGGATTTTGGGGTGTCACATATTCTCCATAGGGTTTCACAAGTTCAGCATTGATAAACCCATTTCACTCCTCCTTCTTTGCAACCCATTCCCTTGATACCTTAGATCTTTCATTGAAGGCTGGTTTGAGGAGAGGAGTTTTATAAAAAGTATTTCTTAAGTGGATTTATTAATGGAGAAGAGTGGGGGGCCAAGAGGCAATTCAGCGGGTCAAGGAGGCAACCATGGCAAATCAAAAAATGCTGAGGGAGCTAGAGATTTAGAAGTTCACACAAGGAGGCCCTTCGGCAGAGCTAAAGGGCAGCTGGGCAACTCCAGCAAGCTGTCTGGCGATGTCAGTCAGCTGCTGGGAGGCACCCAAGGCGCTGAGGTCCTAACTCTAGGCGACGCCAACCAACCATTGGGCGACGCCTCTGGCGGGCTAGGCGTGGACGACCCTCCTGCTAGGGTTCAAGGCGGTGGCACCTTTGGGCGCTCGAGAATTCGAAAGCAACAAGCAAATGTTCGCTACGGCTCGAGCCTATTGGCCTTAAGCCTCCGCTCCATGGACTAAGCCCCAGGAAATATCCCATCATCTAACTCAACAAATATTAGTATTTCCTTGATACTAACTTTGATTCTGTCATGGTTTTGTTTGCTGGCAAACACCCATTCTAACGAACTGGGGGAGGATCCCCCATTCAAACAGTGGGCGAGCCAAGGGGACAGCTGGAGACAGTAGCTTAAAGGTGACTTCCATATTTAGCTCCATTGACTATGACGAGGATATCGCATGTATTGTGTCTTCGTATCGCATCCCTCCTGTTGTCCAGTGTCGTAGGGCAGAGGAGGACGAGCTAGCATGTTGTGACACTTCGGGTGAGATTGTTCTCTATGAGGATGCCCTGAAGGCGGGGTTGAGGTTTCCAATACCTGGGCCCATATGTCAGATTCTGGAGCACCTGTCACTGGCTCCCGGGAGATTGGCTCCCAATAGGTGGAGGGTGATACTGGCATTCTTCTCATTATGGCGGTTGGTTCACAGTGTCGAGGTCCTTCCCTAATTCGAGGAGTTCTTGGCCACGTATGTGCTTTTGGATAACCCCATCCCTCATCAGGGGTGGTATCGTTTCGCCCTAAGGTCGGGCAAGTTCGTCACTGGGCTTCCTTCGAACTGTCATAGCTGAAAGTCTAAGTTCCTCTTTGTTGGAGGCGAGTGGGCCACCGAGAGTGATCGTGATCTGGTGCCTTCAAGGTGGAACACCGTCCCCAGGACCATGTCAAATAAGGATTCCACTTTTGATTTTACTTCTAGTTGTCACGTATCTACTCTTACTGTACGATTGGTTTCTATGTAGTTTTACCTGCATTATCTGCGAAGCAGGAAAGTAGGTTCCAGATAGTTCATGACCATCCTTTCAAAGAGTTTTCGGAGATCATGTCCGCTTCAGGTTGTCCCAAGGTTTCTCATCGGCCGAAGAGAAAAGGTACCTGATCCTTCCAATAGACTCTTGATGGTTACGACATTGTAAGTTTTTGTCTCACACTAAGCTTGCAGGTGCTTCTATCAATAGGGCGATGGTGGGGGCTGTTTACACTTCTAGGGTGACGTCTTCCCCTCCTTCTAAGAGGGCTAGGTCTGATGCCCCCGGTGTTTCTCAGTCGAGGTCCACCGGCCAAGCTAGTCCCTGAGAGGCGGAACCTGGTAGTGCCCCCCATTCTTCCACGATTGTTGTTCCTTCACCCCCCAGAGATAGTCCCAGTATGATTGTGGGGACTGAGGCCCCGATGCGGTCTCCTACTAGGACAGAGGCTCTGCCTAGCCATCCTCCTTCGGGCAGTAGTTCAGTATCCATGCTACATGACGTGAATCTGGCCAAGGAGTGACTTTGGGGGTTTGTGACTCGTGCGGAGATCCAGGAGGTTGCCTCTCGAGGTCCAGAGGGCATTATTGACATTGCCATGGAGGGCTTTGCCTCAGTATGCCCTTTATTCTCCTTTAGTTTCGAACCTAACTCATTTCCTTCATATTCCACCTTTTGAGTGCATGTAGATGGTTGCTGTTTTTCCTTGCTTATTTTCAAGTACGTTGAAGCTTAGGGAGGCACTTGATGGTCAGGCAGTGGAAAAGCAGGCACAAAGGGCTGCTGAAGAGCAGTTGGGGCTAGAACGGCAAGCGCGAGAGGCTACCAAGGAGCAGTCGAGGCTAGCACACGAGAAAGCTGCCATACTTGAGACCGAGCTTGAGGCGTCCCGCGAGAAGGCCGCCCAGCTGGAGGCTGACAGAGAGGGTGCCTGCGTGAGAGCAGAGACAGAGCTGCGAGCGTCTCATGAGAGGGCCGTTGTAGTAGAGGCTGACCTTCGAGCAGCTCTTGAGAGACCTACCAGGGCAGAGGCTTACTCCATAGAGATGGAGAAGAAGAGGGGTGCTGCTGAGAGGGCCGTGGCAGACGCCTTTATTGATGGCTATGAGGAGCTCAAGGGGAAGGTCTCAACAGCTTTTCCCGCTTATGATTTTTCTGGTTTCGTCCCTTATGAGGCTCTAGGGATTGATGATGAGGAGGCGGGCGATGATGGGAGCGGAGGCAGTGAGTGACGTCAGGATCATGGTATCTTTGTATTTATGTTTTTGTTGCTAGGTCATGTTCTATCTTTTGTAAATGCTTTATGAACTTCTATAAAATGAGAAACAACTTTTTTGAAAAATACAAAATCTTGCGAAATTTTCATGATCTGAAATAGGTAACAATGGAAATTAAGTAAAGTAACAAGAAATAACTTAAGTGGTAACTACTTACTTGCGCACCCACTGTCATGCCCCCAGTTACTGGTAATATTTCTTTAGGTACTCCGCATTCCATGGATGGACCAGAGCTTTCCCCTCGAAATTCTGAATTCTGTAGGTGCCCAGTCTTATAACTTTCGTGACCGTGTAGGGTCCTTCCCAGTTAGGTCCTAGTTCCCCTTCCCCGGAGTCTTTGGTAGACAAGATGGCCTTTTTGAGGACTAGTTCCCCGGGCAAGAAGGAACGAGGCTTCACCCTCGAGTTGTAGTACTTGGGCATGCGACGCTTGTACTCTGCATTTCTGAGCATGGTTATCTCCCTCTCCTCCTCTACCAAGTCAAGGTTGATGCGAAGGCCTTCTTCATTACTGGTAGGATCATGGTGCTGGACCCTAAGGGAGTGTACCCCAATCTTAAAGGGTATGACCGCCTCTGTCCTGTAGGCTAGGAAAAAAGGGGTTTCGCCCATGGGGCTCCTTGGTGTTGTTCGGTAAGCCCACAGTACTCCCGAGAGTTCGTCTACCCATCGTCCTTTCGTACTCTCCAATCTGGTTTTCAAATTGCATAGGATGGTCTTAACGGTGACCTCTGCTTGCCCGTTTGCCTATGGATGGGCGGGGCTAGAGTGGGGTTGCTTAATCTGTAGGTCGATACAGAAGCTGTTAAGGAGTTTGTTGTCCAACTGCTTGGCATTGTCACTCGCAATGGCGTGAGGTATTCCAAAGCGGCAGACTATACTCCTTTATATGAAGTCTTTCACCTTCTAGTCTGTTATCTTAGCTAAGGCATCGGCTTCTGCCCATTTGGTAAAGTAGTCAATGGCTATCACTACGAACTTGCACTGGCCCCGATTCACGGGTAGGGGACCTAGGATGTCGATCCCCCACATAGAGAAGGGCCATGGGCTCTGAATGGATGTGAGCTCTTCAGGTGGCTGTTTGCGTACAGTCGCGAAGCGTTGACATTTATCACACTTCCTGACGAACTCTCGGGCGTCTCTGATCAAGCTAGGCCAGTAGTAGCCTATCTCACTGCTTTGTGGGCTAGTGCACGCCCTCCCGAGTGATTTTCACATATCCCCTCGTGGATTTCCCTCATGGTGTAATTGGCTTCCTCGGGGTAAGACAGCGGAGAAGTGGTAGTGAGTAACTCTTTTTGTAGAGTGTATCGTGTAAGATAACATACCTGGACGCTCTCATCCTCAACATTTTAGCTTCCACTGGGTTGTTCGGGAGAGCGCCCTCCTCTAAGTAGGCTCGGATGGGTGTCATCCTGTTGGCTTCTGAGGACGTACAATTAACATCATCCTCCTCTGTCTTGAAGGCGCTTGGCTCGAACTGGTGGCCTGTTAGTGTCAGGCCCATGAGTATGTTGGTAGAAGCAAATTTGGTGAAGGCGTCTGCCATGGCATTCTCCTCTCGGGGCACATGGTGGATTTTGAAGAAAGTAAACCTTTTTAACAAAGCCTGGACCACTGACATGTATTCTTGCATTCTCTCTTCCTTTGCTTCAAAGTCTTTCTTTACCTGATTGACTATCAGTTGTGAGTCACTGTAGGCTGTCAGATAGAGGGCCTTCATCTCCAATGCGAGCTTCAACCCTGATATGAGGGCCTCATATTCAGCTTAATTGTTTGAAGTAGCAAAGTGGAGGGAGACGGAGGACTTCAGTAGAGTGCCATGGGGGCTGATCAGCACTAATCCCGCGCCGCCGCCCTCGTTGGTGGAGGACCCATCCATGTAGAATCTCCAACTTGGTACAGTAGGTGGTAGTGAGGGCGCAGAGGGTTCAGGTGGAGTAGGCACAAGGGAGTCGAGCGCCTCCAGTCTCAGAGTGTGGTCTCCCGAGGCCTGTGGAGCTGAGACGTCGGGCCCTCTTGGGGTAGTGTCTAGGCTTGCCTCATGGTGGGTAGAGGCAGTATGTATTGAGTAGGTGGGCGCAGGGGCACGTGGTACTTCCTCCTAGGACTCATGTGGTGGGGTAGACTCTCGGGATTCTTGTGGCGGCATAGAATCCCGGGACTTTTGTGGCGGTGTAGATTCGGCCACGAAGTCCACAAGTGCTTGTGCTTTGATGGCCGTCCTCGGTTGATACTGCACATCGAACTCACTTAATTTGACTTCCTACTTCAGTATTCGGCCGAACACATCAGGCTTTCCCAGAATTCTCTTGAGTGGTTGGTCTATAACCACCACGATGGCATGGCTCTGAAAGTAGTGGCGTACATGCCTCGCGGCGGTGACAAGTGCGAGAGCCAACTTTTCAAGCTCCGAGTACCTTACCTTTACCCCTCGGTATGCCCTGCTTACATAGTACACAAGCTTCTGGATGCCTCCATCCTCTCGGACAAGGACGGAGATCACGACAGAGGGTGAAGATGAGAGGTAGAGATACTGGGTCTCTCCTGGTACAGCATGGGAGAGCAAAGGTGGTGTGACGAGGTAGGCCTTAAGCTTTTGGAAAGCCTCCTCTACATCTGGTCCCCACTGGAAAGACCTGCGAAGGATTTTAAAGAAAGGCATGCACTTATCTGCTGATTTAAAGACAAACCTGTTGAGGGCCGCTATCCTCCCGTTAAGGCGCTGGACCTCCTTTACCGAGGCTGGGGATTTCATTTTCAAGATGGCTCTGATCTTGTCCGGGTTGGCTACAATGCCCCTTTTGTTGACCATAAGCCTAAGAATTTTTCTAAACTAACGCCAAATGCGCACTTTTCAGGATTCAGCTTCATCCTATAGGCTCTCAGTACATCAAAGGTTTCCTGGAGGTGTGTCACATGGTCTGCCGCAGCCATACTCTTTACCAACATATCGTCTACGTAGACCTCCACAGTCTTCCTAATCTGAGCCTCGAACATCTTGTTCACGAGGCATTGATATGTGGCTCCGGCATTCTTAAGTCCGAAAGGCATCACCCTGTAGCAATAGGTGCCCTTCGGGGTGATGAATGAAGTTTTCTCCTAGTTTGGAGGGAATATCCTGATCTGGTTGTACCCAGAGTATGCATCCAAAAAACTCGGGAGCTCGTGTCCTACGGTGGCATCAATAAGGAGATCGATGCATGGGAGAGGGTAGCTTTATTTGAGATAGACTTTATTGAGCTCCATGAAGTCCACGCAGAGGCGCCACTTCCCATTGATCTTTGTAACCGTCACTACGTTGGACAGCCAGTCTGGGTAGGCTACCTCCCTTACTGACTCATTCTTCAGTAGCTTCTTTACTTCCTTTTCCATGGCTTGAACTCTCTCCGTACTTACATTCCTCAGCTTCTGGCGGACCGGTTTGTACCTGGGATCGACGTTGAGTCGGTGGGAGGCCACTTTAGGGTTGATACCCTCTAAGTCTTCGTGGGACCAGGCGAAGACATTCATGTTCCGTTTGAGGAAGTCTACCAAGTTTGAGGCTTGTTCCGGGGAAAGTGAGGAGCCTATATAAACTCTCCTCTCTGGAAGGCTCTCATCTACTACTACTGGCCGAAGTTCTTCTGCTGGTTCCCCTCTCTCCAAGGTGATGTCATCCCTTGGGTCAAGTACTTCGACTTTGAGAGTCTCTTGTGGCTTTTTGGCCCTCATAGAAGCCACATAGCACTCCCGGGCGGAGACCTGGTCTCCTCTGATCTCTCCAATCCCACTGGTGATTGGGAAACGGAGGAGGTGGTAGGTGGACGACACTGCCCTTAAGGTGTTGAGGGCAGGGCGTCCCAGAATAATATTATAGGTAGATGGGAAATCAAGTACAATAAAATTTACCATGATGATGGAACTCCTCGGTGTTGTTTTTGCTGTGACTGGCAGGGTGATGGAACCCAAGGGATAAACTTTTTCCCCCGAGAAACCAACAATGGGAGTCCTGATGGGTTGCAATCTCTCCCTGCCCAGATGAAGGCTATCAAAGGCTGGTGCAAACAGAATATCGGCTGAGCTGTCGTTGTCGACCAGGATTCTCTTAACCTGGTAGTTGGCTACCATCAGGGTTAAGACTAAAGGATCATCATGAGGGACTTGGATCCCCTCGAGGTCCCTATCTGAGAAGGTGATGACCTCTTCTTCCCCGTGTCCGGGTGTCTTCGTTAGGCGAGAGTCATGTGACTCTGCTTGTCTGACTTTTTGGGTGTGTGCTTTCCTGGCGGAGTTAGAGTCACCTCCTCCTCCTAACCCTCCAGAAATAGTCTGGATCTCTCCAAGGGGCTGGTGGCACTCTCAATCCTCCTGATTCTGGCCGAGTTGTGGAACTAGTCCTCGGTCAGTAACATACTGCCTCAGCTGGGCAAGCTGAATAAGCTCCTCGATTTTCTTCTTTAACTGGAAACAGTCGTAAGTGTCGTGGCCGTGATCGCGGTGGAAGCGACAGTACCTGCTGTGATTTCTGCGATTTGGGTCGGACTTCATTTTTGTAGGCTAGCAGAGCGTAGGGTCATCCTATATCTGGAATAGGATATGCTCTACAGAGGTGTTGAGTGGTGTGAAAAGCTATCGTTCTCTCGGGGATACAGGATCAAGAAGGTCCTTGACAGAGACTCTCTCGGTTCTCTTTCTCTTGTTCTCCGTCTCTTGCTTATCTTCGCGGGTATCCTTCATTTTTTTCCCTCATCGGGAGCACTCACCTCGACGGGCCTTGGTAACATCCCTGACGTTTCATGTATTTATGTGCCCTTGACAGCAACTAGGGCATGCTGGAGGGTGACTTTTTGAAGACGGAGAACATGAAGCTAGAGTAGTGCAGACCAGCAATAAAGGTGGTCAGGGCTACCTTATCGTCTGGCTCCTCAATCTGGAGAGCTTCCTCGTTGAAACGAGTGAGGTAGCTCCTAAGGCTTTCATCCTGGTCCTACTTAATAGTGAGTAGGTGGGTAACAGGCTTCTGGTGTCGGCGTCCCCCAATGAAGTGGGAGACGAAAGACTTACTCAGTTCCGCGAAGGGGCGGATAGAGGAGGGTTTAATCTTTGCGAACTATTGTCGAGCAGACCCCTTCAAGGTGGTGGGGAAGGCTCTACACATGATCTCATCAGGCACGTTGTTGAGTTACATGAGAGATTTATAGGTGTCAAGATGATCTAGAGGGTCTTTGGTACCGTCGAAGATCTCGATGGCAGACATCTTGAACTTCGAGGGCGGGGTAATTGACAATATCTGTAACGAACGGGGTATCAGTGCACCTTACCAAGTAATCCACCGTCTCGGGCGCATATGCCCTAATGGCGTTAAGGGCATCACCGAGTTTTTTTTGCACCTCTCTAATCTTCTCGTCCCATTGGTTGGGGACATCCTCTGTTAGGTTGTTGTAATGGCTTTCATGATCAGCATACTGGCTCTCTCCCTCTTCCTTTTGCGCAGGTACATGAAGAGGGGGATGATGTGAGCTTTTTGCTCGCTGAGGAAGGACTCCTGGGCGAGGGACGCCCGGACATTGCCCGGGGGCGTTCTGGCGCTAGGCTCCACAGTGGGGGGCGTCTTGGCACCCAAAGTGAAGAAGTTGTTGTGCTTCTCCCGTTGGAAGGAGTGGTGCTCCTCCTACGGGCTGAGGAGCGACGCCTCCCGAGGCGAGCATCAACTGAATGATTTGCTGGTTCTAGTTTACCAGCAGCTGCATGGTTTGTAAGAGTTGTTGTTCGACCATGGGAGTCGCCACAGTGGATGGTTTCGAGGGTGCGAGGGGAGACGAAGCCTCCTCCTGAGGGGCCGGGTTGTTGTCTCCCGGTTATTGACTCATCGACCTGGTCGTGATTGCCATGGAGCAGCAAGGTAGCAAAAAACTTAGTCGTTTTCCACAGATGGCGTCAGACTGATGATGCACAAAATAGTCTCGTGCAAGATCAATAGTCGAGTGTGTGATTAATATACAATAAATAAAGCAATCAATGGCAGTAATGTAAATATTGAGTCAACACAAAGATATATAGTGGTTCGATCCGGGTGACCTACTCCACTCTGAAAAACGGCAACGGTGGCCGAGGGTCTTTATTGATGAATAAAGTAAGAGAGAAAGCCCCCAGAAAGGTGTGCTCCGAGAGAGGTACAATAGCTAGCAGAGAGAAAGTGTGTGTAGAGAGGTGTAGAGGCAAAACTCAATGTGTAGTGAGATTCCCTTCTCAATAGAGAGAGCTTACAATTTCTAGGCATGGTGAGGCAGTGACGTAAGTGTGAGGGTACTAATTTTTCGGAGAGGATAGTTACAAAAGGTAAGTACAATTATGATAGTCTTGATCTTCGAGAGTGGGTATCCCGATAATCTCTCTCCCACATGCTTTAATATTCTTGGACTCCTTGAATCTTGGACGGGGTTGGATTGATGAACCGGACTTGGCCTGCATTTCTAGTGGATCTAGGCTTACTTGATTTATTGGGTCTGACCCAATTAGATATGGGCTCGTCAAACATTGTCACAGCCTATTGCAAAAATATTTTCTCAACTTAAATTTTTCTTGGTCCAATAATTGGCTGAAGGGCATTGAATCCATTGACTTAGGCACAAAGCTTTGTCTTGAAATAATAAAATATCATTGGAATAGGCTTTGGCCTTTTAAATTGGCTGAAAACTAGTTAAGATTTCATGAGAAATTTATGGCTCAATGGTCATAGAGTAATGTCCAGAATGTATGAGTTGGTCTAAACTTTTAATACCCATACAGATGGTCTTTAATAGCCTACAAGCAGGAGACTTCATCTCCTTGTTTATAACAACCCAAGCGTAACCACTGGCAACAACTAGCAGCCATGACGAATGTGGGATCAAACTAATGGCCCACAAGGAGAAGACCATATCCAAGGGAGTCATGATTTTGGGGAAAAAAAACCCTAGCTATGTTTGGTACGAGAGATTGAGGCTTGGGAATGGAATATTCATTCCTTAGGAATGTTGATTCCTATGTTTGGTTGGTGGGAATTAAAATTCATTCCTATTCCTAAGGAATAGCTAATCCCACAAATTATGGGATTAGCCATTACCAAATCTAATGTGGTATCTGTGATTCCCATTCCAAGCCGTAATCAACCCCGTTAAAAAAAAGACATTGTCAAAAAAGCCCGATCGTTTCTCTTCCAAACTCATCTCCATGCTTGTCTCTCCAGATTCTCCTCTTCTCTCATCAACGTCCATGGCATTCCACCACGGCTTTCTTCTCTTCACTGTCTTCATCTCTCTCGTCTCCACATGAAGCAAGGATTCGTATTGGTGATCATTATAGCTCAGATCTGACCTAGGTTCAGGTAATTTCTACCAAATTTAGTCAATAATAATTTTTAAATCCAACCTCGAATTTTAGATCTGACTTTTGCAAAAAATTCGGTCAATAATTCTCAGATCTTAGTTTTAAAAAAATAATTCAGATCTAAAAATTCCCCCAACAATTCTGGTTGATACATGAACTTGAAGAAACTTCCCCCAATTTTATTAGCTTGATACTTTAGCCGACATTCTACAACATGAAACCTGCTTGTCATTTAATTTTTTGCACATATTGTTTGTGTCTTTTAGGGAATTAAATTCGGACATTGTACAATTGTGTTTGATTGTGAAAGAGCTTTGTTGTTTGGACAATTGATGAGCGCATAATATTGCATATTTGAAGGGCTCATTACATGCATTATAACTCAACTTTTGCATTTAAATACTTAGTGTTAGCCAAAATTGTCAATAATGTTGATATTTTGATGTTGCATGTTTTTATACCTTAAATCATGTATTTTATAACCTTGCAACTATGATGGATGTGTGGTGAAGGCATAGACACAATACATGAAGAATTGGAGGCTTAAAAGTGAAGAAATCAATAAGGCATTGGTGCTTGGGAACAAGGGCATCAGCAGCCACATCATTTGGAAGCACTGCCTTGGTTTTCCTCCATTTTGGCCATGATCTACTCAGAATCAGGAAAAGTTCAAAACATGAAAGTTGTAGATCTGGATGTCTTCTATATTGTGTCCAAATTTCAGCTCAATCGGATGGTTGGATCAAAAGTTATGCCAATTCTACGACAACTGGTCCAGAGCAGACAACTACCGGAAAGACCTACCGGTAGTTAGCACTCCAGTAGTAAATGACTACCGGTAGTTATCACTCCAGTAGCCAATAACTACCGGTAGTCACTACCGGTAGGTCGTCCATAAGTGCCCAGAACGACTTATTTCTTGCTCCACTTGCTTGGGGGTCCCACCTACACTTCTCCCACGCCTATCCCAACATTTCCTTACACATTTGCAGGCCTCCTACACTCAAGTGGAAGACTTTGAAGGCCAATGCATTGATGGAGGATGGGAGAGAAGTTGGCTGCCAGGGCTATGATCTCCTAGCCTGTCAAGCCATCCATTCAGCCCTCTCTTGATGGGAGCTCGTACACACAGCTAGGGAGGAGCCTCTTGGACGTTTTGGCAAGTCTCCACACAGCATATATTGAACATTACAAGCTTGTATAGAAGTTGGCTACCTAAGCTTAGTTTAGTTCCAATGAAGAAGACAATGAATAGTGCCAAAAGTTTACATTTTTGCATTCTCTTCATTCCATTGTCATGTAATCTCTTGTAAGGATCTTCTAAGTTTAATCTATTGTCTTTAATCTCATTCCTTTCAAGTCTATTGCAAGTTTACTTACCTGTTCTTCATTTCACCATTGTTATGCTTTCATTTCTTCATTTTTAGCTTAAAATGGGTTTTGAATATTTCTCTTCATAGCTTTAGATTTCTTGTTGTAAGTTAATTTTCATGCTTCATGTCTTCATTATATGTCTTTACATTATGCTTGTCTTTCATTTTTATGTATGATTAGCTAGGATTTAAGTTGGTTAATCCAAGGGAAAATTCCTCTTGGGGATTCCATTTCAACTCTTCTTCTTTCCTCCCTTTTGAGTCAAATGGTTCGGTTTGACGGGGTTGAGAGTGGATGAGTTGGTGAGCTTTTGATATTCCGTAGGCCTAGTCACAGTTTATGCTTAGATTACTCACCAATCTCGTCCCTAGCTTCCCCCGAATCAATCGTTCATTCATGCTCAATCGGAGGAAGGCTTTGAGTTGGCTTGACATTCCCATTGGAGTGAACCTTTGTGGTTAATCAACACTTGCTTTATTTGCATTTTCATTCACAAACCAAACACAAAACTCAAATACAAGATTTTACACTTTCTTTTCACTTTTGCAAAATCACTTTCACAAAACTCCCTTTCCTTCCCTGAGGAGACGACCTTGGAATATTTTCCAAGTAAAACACACGACCACAAAAGACTCCTTTCGATTGGGGAGCATTTTTGTGCACACCGCATCTCATTCCATCTATTTTGTTCATCACATTTCCATTCACATCCATTTTGTTGTTGTTTCCTATCTTCTTGCATCATCCGGAGGGAGAGTGACACTCCCCCATCACTATAAGTCACATACACACATTGAGGGTGAGGGTGATGTTACGAGGTTAGGAACGACGTAATTACCAATCAATCAACAATCTATGTCTGTTGTTATTCAATTCTGGTTGCTATTGTAATTTAATTCTATTGTGGTTGCACAAATATGCTGATTTTCTTCCAAAAGACCTAAAAAGAAAAAAAAGGAATTGCCCCCATCCAACTTGTGTAGTTCCATGTTAGTAGGAGCAGAAAGAAGTACTACTTGATTGAATCTTAGTTATGGTTGTTTTATACCTTTTTATGCAATGATAGTTGGATTCAATGGATGGGTGTGACAATAATTTTTGTGGGTCCAACAGATAAATTACTCAATTGTGATACCCTTCATTCTTATATTCTTTCAATTTTCTCGATTTTCTCGATTTTAGATCAGGATACATGGGTAGTAGTTATTTGTTTAGTTAAAACCAAAATGTTTTATTAGTGAGTGATCAATGATCAGTGTCTCTATGGCACTTGATCATAACTGACAAGCTTAGAAACATAAGGGTATTCATCAGGTTGGTGCTGCACTGCTGCCATTGAACTTGCCCATTGTTTTTTTGAGGGATAGGTTGTAGCTAGACAAAGATAGAGAGGAAGGTGATGAATTATAGCAGGTACTTATAGCAACATGGATTAGGATGATTCTTCGGAATACTAAACCCTGTAGGAATACTAGCAAATTCGATAATTAGATCATTAACTATTAATGAGTGGGGAGTCCAACATAATAAAAGAGTGATTTATGGTTCGTGGATAATTGGATCGTTGATTAGTTCGTGTCTACTAGAAGTTGTAGCGAAGAGGATTTTGATCCTTTCAATGAGAGTGAAAACTGAAAAACTATTATGTCATTGTGTCCTTGAAATACAAGTAAGATAGTTTTATAATGGATATTTTTTAGAAGTCTCTGCCTCTTGAAAAAGCAGTTACCGAAGTCGCAACAAAAACGAACAAGTCTTTATAGAGATAGAGAGAACGAGAGAAAAAGAACTAGTCTTGATAGAGAGAGAGAGAGAGAGAGAGAGAGAGAGAGAGGAGACAGCTATGGAGGAAAGACAACAAGAAGTTTACTTGGCTAGACTCGCAGAGCAAGCTGAGAGATATGATGGTATTGCTTTATATATTACAATTATTTTTTCCCCGAAAATAAAATGATGTATAGGTATAGATTTACTCAAGTGTATAGACCTTGTTTTTTTTCCTTATTTATTTGTTAATTTTCTGGGGTTTATTGGCACTGTTCTATGGTGTGTATATTTTCTATGGTTGCAGAATGGGAAGAAGACTACTGGGTTTATTGGCACTATTCTATGGTGTGTATGTGTTTATGTAGTTGAAATTTTTCAAAAGCTTGCGTTTTTATGTGATCTTTGTTCTTCTTGATTAATTAATTTTATGGTACTAATTACCAATTACCATGTTCTAAAAATAGTATAAAAAATGTGAAAGTTATCATGCTTAATCAATATTATATTGAGTCTTATATGTATGCATATTGTAGTTCAAATACTGATTTTTTGGCTTTGTTTGTGATATCCCAAATAAGACATGGTATTACCCATTCCATGTTTGCACATTGCACGTGGAGAATCCTATTTTGTCTCGTGTAGTTGATGTACATTGCACTTGGAGATTTATAAAAACTCACTAACTAGGGATTCTCCTTCATTGAATTGCTCCGTAGCAATTTTCTATGTGTGCATGTACAATTTTTATATGCACCTGTTTTGCAGTAACTGTCATGGCGCACAATCTACTTCTATGTTAATTGATTGAATTATTCATTACCTTTCAGAGGTGGGAAGGTATATTTGAGAAATAAAAATTATAGGAAATGAATTTCCTTTTAAATGCAAGAAGCTTTAGTTCAACTGTTTATATAGTTGCATATGGTGTAGTTATTAACAACAATGAACATTTTGGTCGGCAAGGCTATTTTGGACAAGGTTTATTGGAATTGTAAGGCTATTTTGAACATTAATTGACCTTATTTCAATAAGAAGAGTTTGCAAAAATGGCATCTTCAAGTCAAGTGGAGTCACGAGGTCCGGGTAAGAATAAGAGGAAGTGGATTGCTGATGAAGATGCAAAATTGATTGAGTCCCTTTTGGAACTAGTTAACTCTGGAACACATCGAGCTGATAATGAGTTTAAACCAGGAAATTTGAATGTCATTGAACAATCTTTGTTAGAGAAGCTGTCGGGCAAAGGAATTAAGGCCAAACCACATATTGAGTCACGAATCAAGATTTTAAAGAGGGATTTTTGCATTTTTCATGACATGCTTAACGGGATTCATACAAGTGGATTTGGATTTGATCACGGAAAAAAATGTTTGACAGCAAGCTCTGATGTATGGGAGGGTTACTTGCAAGTATCTATCAAACTTACCTTTTCATTTATTATTTCGAGTGGACATTACCATCTTTTTCTATTTTTTCTACTTACATTGATTTTGATGTTCTTTGTGAAGTTTAACATAAATCTGCTATAATTGATTACTTATTTAACATCATTGTTTCTTGTGTTTGACATATTTTTGCATATTGTATTTGTTTGTATTGTAGAGCCACAAGGGAGCAGAAAAGTTTAGGGATAAATCTTTTCCCTTTTATGAGGACTTGTGCATTATATTTGGAAAGGACCGGGCGACTAGTAGAGAGGCGCATGGCCCAGTTGATGTGGTGGAGGAGTTGGAGAGAGAAGAAGGAAACACTGAGCACGAATATTATTACATGGATCAAATGACATGAATACATCCATGTCATCTATGCGACGACCAGAGGTTGGGAGCGCGAAGCTGAAGAAAAAAAGTAGGGGTATGGATGAGATAGTAGTTGAAGGGTTGATGAGTGCTGCTTCTCTGATTAGCACAGAGATTAAGCAGGCAACAACTATTTTTGCTCATGCAATTGGTGTTGACGCCGCAGTGCGTGATATGAAGAAGAAGATTTACGAAAACTTGTTGATGTTGCCCGACTTTTCCATGAGTGAGAGGCTCAAAGCCTCGAGTGTCTTAGTTCATGATTCTGATTATATGGACTTATTTTTTAGTCTTCCTGAGGTCGAGAGGGCAGAATTAGTTAGAGGGATATTGAGGGGAGATTTTCGAGAGACATATAGGATGATGCATTAGGTGTATTTGTATAAGATTGTCCACATTAAAGAATTATGGTAGAAGGAATAGACACATATTTTGTAGGTTGATCATAGCCATTGTGTGTTGAATGAGTACCATTCATGAAGGATTATGTAGGATATTGAGGAACGTATCACATTTCTATTTTTTTATTTGTTGTTTATTATTGATTTTTATTATTTTTTAGTGAATTTTTTCATTATGTGATTTTTTGTGACTTTGTTTACGACATATTTAATCTAATTTGTCAAATTTTAAAATTAACAGAAATATTCATTATAATGAAGTATGCAATAAGTTGGAAATTTTATGATAAAAAGTTATTTTGGTTAAATTTAATTCCATTCCAATAAAAATTATTTTATCCAAACTTTGGAATGGAATGGGCATTCCATTCCAAGACTTAATGCTAATTAATTGCCAAACATTGGAATGGTAATACACATTTCATTCCATTCTCAAGTTTATTTCATTTTCATGTCCATTTCATTCCTACATAAATGCATTACGACATACCAAACACAACGTAAGAGTTAATCGCTAAAAGTCGGACAACAAAAATTTGAACAGTAATCAATAGTGCATCAACAATTGTGACAACAGCATACCTAAATTTAGTGAGACCGATAGCCGATCACAGTTCAACAACCAAGACAGATTTATTTTAATCTTTTACATAAATACGTCTAATTCATAGATTTGATTAAAAGATCACTCAAACTCGCTCTGATACCATTTGTTGGGTTTTATTAGACCTTAATATACACGGATTTAGAGTATTATCAAATCTAATAATCATCATATATTTAAACAAGATAATTGATAAACCTGTAAATTGTGATTCACGATAACAACCCTTTATTTTCCAAATAAAAGAATGTAGTGCTCTACTCCATTCTCTATATGCACACGAATGATAGAAAGCTGATACGTTAAAGTGCATTGAGACTTTATCTCAATGGAGACGACTACCACATATATATAAGACTTTATCTCTTAGTCATCTATCCATCAAAGAAGTACTAGGAGAGGTAAATTTTCACTCCTTATTTTTAGGGAAACCACACCCCACGATTAAGTTACACAATCTTAGTTGAGTTAGGCAATTTTTAAATCATGATTAAAATATGTAAGAGCAATAGGAATATTTTATTAAAATAATAAAAAAAGTTCCAACAATGCTATGGTCCCGGCCCTCATAATCACGGTTGGGTCACTAGTCCTTCCCGAGACACGGAACTCGTTGATCGAGCGTGGCAAGGCAGAAGAGGCTAGAGCTAAACTTAAGAGAATTCGGGGTGTGGAAAACGTTGATGACGAGTTCAATGATTTAGTTGCAGCTAGTGAGGCATTTAAGAAAGTGTAGCACCCTTGGACAAATCTATTCTGCGAAAGGAAGTACAAACCCCAACTTTGCATGTCCTTCCTAATTCCTTTCTTTCAGCAACTTACCAGCATCAATGTGATTATGTTTTATGCTCCCGTACTGTTTAGAACCATTGGTCTTGGAAGTGACGCTTCTCTTATGTCTGCTGTGATTACTGAGTCTTGTGAATGTAATTGCAACCTTAGTTTCAGTCTATGGTGTCGATAAATGGGGAAGGAGATTACTTTTCCTTGGAGGTGGAATTCTATTGCTTGTCTGCCAGATATAGTATTTACTTTTAATTGATCAAGTGACAATATATATATTTAATATTTTAGGAATTATACGTGTATGCGTTTAATGCTTATTCTATTCTTCTTCATGCTCAGATCATCGTCAAAATATGTATAGGTGTGAAATTTGGAATGGATGGGAACCCTGGTGAGTTACCCATGTGGTATATATGCTGCTGTGGTGGTTGTTTTCATATGCCTCTATGTAGCTGGATTTGCTGGGTCATGGGGTCCTGTTGGTTGGTTGGTGCCTAGTGAGATTTTTCCGCTCCAAATCCGATCTGCTGCTCAGTATGTTAATGTTTCAGTCAACATGATCTTCACATTTGCCATTGCTCTAGTTTTCCTGATGATGCTTTGCCACCTTAAGTTCTTCTTGTTCATCGTCTTTGCGGTCTTCGTGATATTGATGACCCTCTTTGTATTCTTCTTCTTGCCGGAGACTAAGGGAACTCCGATTGAAGAGATGGAGATTGTATGGAAGAAACATGGGTTCTGGTCGAGGTATACGACCGATGTCAAATCAGGCAAGGAAGATGTCATTGGCAGCGTAGTATGATCAACCTTGAAATTTTATTTCTGCATACATATTTGTAGAAATTTTAGGTGATAGTTTACTCTTTTTTTTTATTATTATTATTATTTCATTTCTCAAAGAACTTATTGATGACTATAGTCTTTAGCTTCATCTTTATTTGCAGTAGCAGTACATATATCGGTTTTATTATCAAGAATTATGTAGCCTTAATTGGTTTTTATGTATGTCTATATTTACAGTTTTCCCTTGCTTTATTACAACTGAAATTGACACATACTTTGTAGTGGGAGTTTGTATCATGGTTGGAGACCTTCATAGTTTGAAATAAAGAAGTTAAAATTGAAAACTTCTCCAAGTAATGAGACGACAAGGAAGATGTAAACTATAAACTATCATCACATTGCAATATTGAACAAAACTTTTATCCCCAAACATAACAGAATCTTGCAAACAAAGAAGCTTTGCATTAACAGAACTTTTGTGATCTGTTTTTCTTTCTTCATCTCGTAGATTGATTTTTGAGTAACCATCGATGCTATTAATCACAAAAAAATTTCAATTCTGGGAGAAAAATCTCGTCTAAACTTGTTTTTCAAGCGTCTTTTCATGTTCTTCTCACCACAGTTGCTCACTTTATTGGCATTGTTTGAGGTTATACGCATGAACATACCAAGTCCACCAAGTATCTGCTTAGTCTCATATGATAGCTCAACTTTTATTTTAAAATTTTGGTCCTTCCAATTTCCATTTTATTGTTAAATTCTCCGATTGGTCATTTCCCTTCAAGTATTTAACTGAGAAACAAGTGGTGTGAATAATTTTTTCATTCATGCCCCTTCAAAATATGAATATACGCATATTATATGCCCAAAATCGCACATATGCAAGTTATCATTGACTGATTTAGGTCGTTTCATGTATTACAAATGCTATCATGTGAACTTTTACGAAATAGTACGTTACTCTGTTGAATTTTATGATGACCAATATTTGTCCAAAACATGATCAAACACCTCTACCCCCATTGTGACACAATTGTTAGGCATCACAATGACTTTTTTAATGCAATGCCCTTAGCGTAACATGATTTATTTGTTATGACGATATTGCGCAAATTTGAAGTTTTTTATTACTCAAAGACCAAAATATAGATTATCCAAGACTTCTCTATAAATAGACCCAAAAAAAAGAAAAAAAAAAGACTTGCCAATGAGAATCGATCTTCTTTCCCATATGGCAATGACGAGAAGTAAAAAGAGTATGAGAATTATGCATAAGTATCAAAAAGATCCAACTATATGAAACCTTAGGACTACAAAAATAAAAATATGTTGACATAAAATTTATCTTCATTTTTGCACACTCAAACACCCATTCGCTCTCTACCTGTAGAGCTTTCTCTTTTCCCGAGATGGGTGGAGGTTTCTAATGAAGGTTCTTACCCTTCTTGTTTAATGATCTATGTCAGTTCAAGTGTATTTGTAAAGGTATGGTTTGTCTTCTTGTATTTACTATTGGACGGTGTATTTAGAGTGAGCCTTTTGATCTTCTTCAAATCCCTCTGCTCCTCAATACGAATACTCTTCGATTTCTTCAATCCTTCCTTGTCTTCTGCAATCCGTTTCTCTTCGTCTGCTGGTTTTCCATTATTCTTCTTTGGTTGATTTAGCATTCTTGTTTTCTCTTCTTCTAAATCTTTACAGAGCTCTGTTTACAGCAAGATGTTTTGGTGAATGCATTCAAATATGGACACACCCCCACAACCTCCTTCAAACCCTAATCCACAGATAAGCGTATGCTGAAATACTCCAAACCTTCATACCTTTCATGCTAACCTGGATCCCCTATCAAAACTTAGCCCACTAAAATCCCCAGAACCCTCATCAAGTATTAGCCCCCTACACTACCCAGAAACTCTTTGCTCAAATATCCATAAACCTGCTCCAGTTATCAACCTTCAACCTGATACACCCATAGCTGACTATGTAACCCAGGCGTGTTTGGTGGGTAAGATTTTTTCTGATAAACAATCCAATCGAAATGTTGTGAAGATGGTTCTAATGAAAGCATGGAAGGCAGATGGACAGATGGAAATCAAAGATGGGGAGCAGGATTCTTACATCTTTGTCTTCAATAATGATAGTGTGAGAAGAAGGATTCTTGACGTGTGTCCTTGGTCAGTGAAAGGTAAACTACTGGTTCTCAAGGAGTGGAAATCTAATATGTTAAGCTCTGAAATGGTTTTTACGAATTCTCCGTTCTGGATTCAAGCTCATGGCTTACCTCCAAAAATGATTACGGATGAAAATGCCTATAGAATTGCACAAGAACTGGGGGAGCCAGCAGCAAATAGGCAGTGTTGTGTGCAGAGGAATTTGTGGCGAAATTATATCTGAACAAGGGTAGTTATTGATCTGATGAAACCTTTACCTACCCACTTTTGGATGTCGAGGACAACCCTTCCAGATCGAAAAATCGTTCTTAAATATGAGTGGTTAAGCGATTTTTGTTTCCAATGTGGGCGAGTGGGGTATGAGAAACAAGCATGTGGTTATGCGCACCAAGCAAAGAGTATTGGAGAGTATGGCCCTCATCTCAGAGCTGATGGAGGGGTGGATTTTATGTAGAGAAAAACATAAAGGAATACAGGTACAATCACAGCTGATGGAGCGAAAGGAAGGTTGGGAAGAAACAGTTGTGTGGAGAAAGGAAGAGGAAGCATCACAATCGCGAAATAATACAGAGGTGAGCGTCAGGAGGCACGGAGCTTCACCAGGTACAATAAACAACACATGTGATAGTTTAGTGTTGGAATCCACCATCAGGGAGTTGCAGAGGGGAAGCTCTCCAATTTGTAACCTTCTTAGTGGGCAGAAGGACAGTGTCTACTTGGAATAACATACAGTTAGTGAACCCTCAGTGGTGATTCAATCCTTGGATTGCAATGAAGCCCCTAGGATAGATGTGATTAAAGACCAGAATCAAAGTGGCAATGTTTATTCTGGAATGTTTCCTACTACCTCCGTATCCATTCAAATTGAAAGAATTTTAGATAGTTGCATGGCTAAAGTGTTTCAGAGACTCTCACTGAAGAGGCAGATTCAAGAGGAGAAGATGGAGGGGCGCCCTATGAAAGTCACTAGGCGAGATGATGGTATGCTCATAGTATCCCCAAGTAACTTGAACAGGGGATCTTCAAAATTGGGGATACAAGTCAGGAATTGGAGTACAAAGGAGATGATGCTCCCGAAGCACAAGCAGAAGCTGCAAGGAAAAATATACAGTCTGAGGAGAAGGTGATTATAGACACTATTGGAAGCAGAAGGGTTAGGAAGTATGTAAGAAAGCATGCAATTCAAAAGCAGATAACAGCTGGGGATAATCAACTACATGAAGTTAGCATCCAGTTGATAGAGGAACAGACAGAGATGACTGAGAAGGCGGGCATTACCATGCCTCCAACCTCTCCATGAAGATAATTGCATGGAACTGTCAAGGATTGGGGACTTTCTTGACAGTTCTAGCATTACAGGACCTGTGTGTCCAACAAAAATCCCAAATTCTCTGCCTTAGTGAAACAAAGATAAGGAGAATGAGGGTGGAAGGAGTAAGGATAAAATTAAGGTTTGATGGGAAAGTTGTTGTAGAACCTCATGGCATGTCGGGTGGATTATGTATTATGTGAATGAGAGAGGTACAGTTGGTTATTAAAGGGTGTAGTAATCACCAAATTGATATTACGGTCCAAAGTAGACAAGGGATGGGGCCATGGCATCTGTCCTTTATATATGGCCATCCAGATTATGAAACCAGATGTGTACAGTGGAGAAGACTTAAAGCATATGGTACCAGTCTTGTCCTCCCATGGTTATGCATTGGGGATTTTAATGATATCTTGTCTATGAGGGAGAAAACTGGAGGCCGAGATAGAGCAAGTAGAAATGTGAGGAGCTTTCGAGCACTGATTGATGATACACAATTGATTGATCTGGAAAGTAAAGGATGTAGATTGACCTGGGATAGCCATAGAGAAGGTGCAGCAAACATTCGAGAGAGACTGGATAGAGCACTTGTTAGTCCAGGTTGGAGAGTAATGTTTCCTGAGGCTTTGGTTTTTGTTCCACTAGCAATTGGTTCAAATCATTCCTCGTTAATTTTGGACACTAATCCAGAGTTCAAAAGGGCAAAGAAAATATTTAGATTTGAGAGCTTTTGGACAGAGGAGGCAGAGTGTCAAGAGGTGGTTAAATAGAGTTGGCAAAACCGTACACAAGGATCCAAAATGTATCAGTTGAGGCAAAAGATCAGAACCTGTTCTTATGATCCGAAAAGTTGGAGTGAAAATCATTTCAAGAACAATAGGAAGCAAATTGAGTTGAAGAAGGAAAAGTTAATCTCAAGGATGCCATGTTGTAGAAGTTCAGAGACTTAAGGCAGAGATTAAAAGACTGGCAACGAGAAGAACAATACTAGGGTCAAAGGTCGAGGCTGCGATGGCTAAAGTGGGGGGATAGAAATACTAAGTTCGTCCATGCCACTACACTTCAAAGAAGACAAAGAAATAAAGTGGTAATGCTGAAGGTGGGTTAGAATGAATGGATCACAGAGCAGGCATAAATTTATCAGGCAATTGGGAGCCACTTTTCAGGAGGTGTTTGCTACTGAAGGACAACGGGATTATTCACAGGTTTTACAACATATCCCACAGGTGGTAAATGTAGAGATGAACACTGCTCTTGTTAGAATCCTTGAGTTGGAGGAAATAAGGAAAACTGTTTTTTCTCTAGGAGCACTAAAGGCACCTGGTCCTGATGGGGTGTCTAGCATATTCTTTCAAAAGTACTGGGATATTATTCAAAGTGATGTGGTTGGGGCAGTACAGGCCTTCTTCCATGTTGGGCACATGTTAAGGGAGATAAATGAGACGAACATTACACTTGTTCCGAAGGTGCAACAGTCGGAGGTGATTGGGGAGTATAGGCCTATAGCTTGCAGCAACTTTATCCACAAAGTTATTTCTAAGGTGATTACTACAAGGCTTAAACCATTTATGGATCATCTCATTTCGCAGCATCAAAGTGCTTTTGTGGGGGGAATGACAATCCCTTAGTTATTTCTGCATTCACTAAGACAGAGGCGGGGACCAGGAAATACCAGATAGTGATTAAGCTAGACATGACAAAAGTATATGATAGGGTGGAATGGGATTTTTTGAGAGATATGTTGCATACGATGGGGTTTGACGGCAAATGGGTTAATTTGATGATGCATTGTGTGACTACTGTTCAGTATAATATTCTGGTGAATGGCATACAGGTTGTTCGAGTGCAACCAACAAGGGATTTAAGGCAAGGGGATCCTTTATCCCCTTTTTTGTTTATTTTGGTGTCTAAATGCCTGACCAAGCTAATGAATAGAGCAGTGGAATCAAACCAGTTCAAAGGTGTTCAAGTATGTAGGAATAACCCTATCATTTCTCACTTATTGTTTGCAAATGACTTTATTTTCTTCTCAACAACATCTCTGAGGGATTGTCAAGTGTTGACTGATGTGTTGAATCAGTACTTCTTTGCTACAGGACATCTGATCAACTTAAATAAAACAGGTATCCAGTTTAGCAAGAACACTCTGGTGCAGCTCCAGCAGGATCTGGCATTTTTTATGCGAATGCCTCTCCTCCGAACCACAGAAAAATATCTTGGCTTACCTACTGAATGGGGAAGATCAAAAAAACAAACCTTGGTATGGTTGAAAGAGAGAATCTTGGGAAAGATTGCGGGGTGGAAAAAGAGGCTTCTAAACCATGCAGGGCGAGAAACTTTGTTTAAGGCAGTGGTTCAAGCTATTCCGACTTATGCTATGACCATTTTCAAGCTCCCAATTACACTCTGCCAAGAGATTTCTGCTACAGTCTCAAGGTTTTGGTGGAGTAAAACAAATGGGGAAAGAGGAATCCATTGGAAGAGTTGAGAGATGATTTCAAAAGGAAAGTATGAAGGGGGACTGGGGTTTAGGGATTTGGAAAAGTTTAACAAGGCAGTGTTAGCAAAGCAAGCTTGTAGGTTATATCAACATCCAGATTCCCTATGGAGTCGAGTGCTGAAGGCAAAGTACTTCCCGAATTCTTCTTTGTGGCAGGCTAATCCTAAGGCCAACAACTCATGGATTTGGAAGAGCATTCTCATAGGGAGGGACTTATTAGCAAAAGGTATCATATGGCAAGTGGGAAAGGGCGATTGCATTGACTGTTGGGAGTATCATTGGGTTCCTGGTTTCAAGAGTGTAATTAACCACACAGGCAGTGAAGTAAGGAAGGTGCAAGATCTTATTAATGGTAATACAAGGAGGTGGAAGGAGGACGTGATTAGAGAGATTTTTCCAAATGAGATGGTCACAACAATTTTGGTTGTACCATTATCAGCTTACGAGCATGAAGATAAGGCTAAATGGGAAGCTTCAACTTCTGGTCATTACTCGATGAAGAGTGGATACCACTTGGCAGTGAGATTGAGTGAATCTCAGAGGAACAAAGGACAAGCCTTTTCCTCTTTTTCTCTAGCTGATGGTTTTTGGAAGATGTTATGGGCGATTGAACCAACGCCTAAGATTAATTCCTTTCTATGGAAGGTGGCGGCGGGAGCTATTGCAACCAGACAAAATCTATGGAGAAGGAGAATATGTCAATCTCCTGTTTGTCCAATATGTGGAATGGAAGAGGAAACAGTGGAACATCTTTTCCTTTTATGTCCTTGGGTGGCTAAGGTTTGGAGCAATTCTCCACTGGAAATTCAAGTGGATAGGTTCAAAGTATCTAGGATTGAGATTTGGTTGATGGACCATTTACAAAGTGGTCCTGGGGGAGGCTGGAGTGAGAAAGAGAGTCGATCTTTCACTGCCTATCTGATGTGGTTCATTTGGAAGAGCAAAAATAATTGGTGTTTTAATGCAAAGCATGTGGATAGTGTGACTGTCGTCAGACAGGCAGAGATGGCAGTTACAGAATTGCATCATCTCAGAGCGGATGGGGTTGATAACCTAAGTAAGAAGGTGGTTGCAGCAACCTGGCCTGCCCCACCACCTGGCTGGGTGAAGGTTAATTGTGATTGAGCATTCTCTGCAACAAGGAAGCGAGGTGCGTATGTAGCTGTGGCTAGAGATCATACAGGACAGGTTGTTGCTGCAACGTCGAGGAAGATGTGTGTTGCCTCTCTGTTGGCATCTGAATCTTGGGCGATAAGGAAAGCGTGTATTTTGGCAATGACTGAAGGCTGGAGGTTTGTTATTTTTGAAAGTGACTCAAAAACTCTCATTGATTCATTGGTGATGGGGCCTGCTAAGTCATTGAGGGATATTGAACCAATTCAGAGAGATATCTGGCGTGTATCTTCACAGCTCATTTCCGTTAAATTTCTTTTTGTCAAGAGATCAGCTAATCATTTAGCTCACTTGGTTGCTCATCTAACCAATTGTGGGAGTCTTCTTGGTGACTGGTTTTTGAATCCTGCAATTCAAGTGCTGCAACTGATCCAGAAAGAAGTTCGCGAGGGCATAGGATAGTTCAAAATGCTTTTGTTTTTGTTGTAAGTATATTCTTTTGTAAGTATGTTTTATGAATGACCAAAAAAAAAACAAAATTCTGCTTGTATTCAAAAATACTTTTAATGGTACAACAGAGTGCGTGACTCTCGTTACTATGGATCTTGAAAAAGTTAAATGAATGTCGGCTTACCACACATACAAAGAGACTATCTTCGTTACTCAAGCTCGTGACGTCTATGTAACAATTTAACAACCTTACTACTACCCCAAGATCTTCCTTCAAAAAGAATCCTCTAGAGAGAAATTATCTTGGTTAAATTCTGTCTCTATTCCTTCATGACCATCAAATTCATCAAGGCCTAACAATGTCTCAATTGGAAGTTCCTTGTTTGCAGCAAAATCTTCCTCCAACAAATTGCCGTAGTCAACAAGTTTCTCATCTGTTTGTTCTGTGCTATCATCTTTCATATTCAGAGGCACTATTTTCATTGCCAGTTTGGAGGACTTCTTCAATCTTGAAGGTGTCCTGTTCATCCTTCCAACATCCTTATTGAAACTTTCCGATTGTTTATCTCGAATTTTTGAGGATTTTGTTCCTGAATTAAACACAAGCCTTCTTTTCCACTCCTCATTTAAATCCAATTTCCTGTTTTGGAGTGTTAATCCAATAGAATTGATGAAGGTATTCTCAGGTGATCCAAGTTTGTTTTTGCGAGGTGACATTGTAAAGAACTCCCATGTAGCCTCCGAACCCGAATCGTATTTCTTATCAGATGGCCAGAAAAGTGGTTCATCAGTGCTGAAACTATCCAAATCCACAGTTTGTGATATATAATCAGTACCTGAACATGAAACAAGCTGTGATTCTTCTTGTTTTATTTGATCCAGTGAAGAAAAAACACTACAATTAAAACCAGATTGGACTTCAGAACCCCTATTGCTCTGACATTCCAAGTCTGATTGAGTGTCCTCTCCATCAAAATTCACCAAAGATACCCAGAAATCTGTCCTGTTTATATTCAAAATCTGGGGAGAATCAACATCGGCGGGGTACATAGACGAGGAATTATCAGAACTCGATGAATCCTCCCTGGACAGCCCGAAAGAAGACACAACAGAAGAGCCCTTTAATTCATTCCCAATGGAGCTAACAAGCCAAGTAACTGCCTCTTCTTCCTTCAAAACTTCCTCCAAAATTCTCTCTTCATCTACGGAAGTTTTCTCGAGAACCAGAGATGCCTCATCTATTGGATTTATTCTTGATCCATCAAACAAAGAAATCGTCTTACCCAAAAAGAGATCCGATAGGAAAGAAACTAACCACTCATCGAACGAAAGGTCCAAAAAAAATGAGAATTTGTAACTGTCAAAGCAAGACGAAGGAGATGCACTTCCTGAAGATAACCACATACACTTATCATCATCAGGCCATCCTTCCTTCCCAAACTGCTTAGTAAAATCACCATCTTCTTCTTCTTCTTCTTCATTGGATACAGGAAAAACCGCGGCTGTCTTCTTTCTGGATTTACATATAAGACCCTTCTCGCGAATTCGTAACTTGATGCTTGTATTTCGATTTTGAGAGCCAATTGGTTTTGGGTTGCGATGCTGATCATCTTCATGGTGGATATGAAAATTCTTATTCTTGTTCTTTGGAGATGAAGAAGAGGAGGAGGCTAAGTCTACAACATTGCTTGAGGTCTCCTTCTGAGTGAGTCTCATCGTGATGAATTTCTGCTAAATCAATGTTACAATGGGGTAGACGAGTGAATTGAAAAACAAACAAGAAAAAGAACATAGGAAAGCTAAAGGATGCCGTATTAAAACCGGCTAGTTAATTAATTTCAAATGGAGACAAAAGGACAGGTATGAATGGAGATATAAACTGACAAAAGAAGGGCCAATTAAGCTCATTAAACTAACCGTCAGAGATAAGAGATGTCACCTGATCATGGTTCCGTAAACCACGAGTCTCACTCGACATCGCTCATATCATTCTGAGATACCAAGATATGGCTTGAATTCTATCTAATATCGAGTGTATGACACCCCCATACATTTCTTCATACATCCCCATAATTTTTGTGTCGCCTTAATCAATGAGCGGTTGTTCCCTCCAAATTAGTAGTCGATGCCGCAACCTTGATTGAACAATTCTATAATACCAAACCAAAGTCAATAAAACTAAAAATTTCCTACAATGAAAAGAATAAAAAGATAGAGAATGACTTCTAAGGAACAAGTCAACAAAACAGTTATGCTAGTGGTACAAGATAGAATAGAAAAAGGTCGTCTCAATGAAAGTACTTACTGAAAAAAAAAAAAAAAACCCATTCAAAGAAAGTATAAATGCCAACAACCCAATAATCTAGAAACTATGAGGAATTGGATCTTTCTTCTTTTCTTTTCTTTTTTTTCTTATCCATATGAGTAATTAGATCAAGTCAACAGGTCTCCACTGCTACACAAATACACTAAAAAGGTAGATTTCGATTCTCTCAATTTGATTTTTTTTCAATTTCATTCTAATTCAATCATTTGTCGTTAAATCCACTATTGGATTATTATTCGCCCCACACACTGTCAATTGGACCCAATTAAATTGAACTTGATTGAATCAATAAAAGCTAAAACTAAGAGCAAGCAAATCTGAAGAAAGCTATAATATATACCACTTTTACAAGCAGAAGTTTTGGAACTCAGTCAACAATGCACCACAAGAAGTACTTTCCATTAATAAAGATACTAGAAGAGTGGATTTGGATTCAGTCAACAATGCATCAAATGATATTGTATAATCACAGAATCATCTGATGTTAAGTGAGAGCAATGCGACCCACTAAAGAAATCATCCATAGTTCTTTAGTGTAAAAAAATTAGAAAATTATAATGTTATTTAATTCAAATAAATAACTTTGTTGCTAAGTCGATGCCTTTACAATATAAAGTTATAGCAATATATCAACACTTCTAATTGAAAATGTAAGAGAATACCAAGTCAAAAGTTCCGACGATTGTAATATGAATGTTTGAAAGCGGCAATACCTATGCCAACAACCCACCCGCCTAGAAACAACAATATTAAAGAAATCTAACAATCTAATTTAACATTGCGACTATTTACACCTAAATCTATACTACTTTAAAATATCAACATACATAAAAAACAATTTTTTTCCACTTTCGCCATCTAAAACTATAACTATGTCATCCTTATCCTTCAAAGTTAATGTCACACTAATTTTATCCTTTGCCCCCACCCCTTTTTTTGAAGTATGCATTTTCGATTATTTTCTTTGAAGTATGCATTTTCGATTGCCTATATTGCTTAGAATGAGTAGATTCTAAAAAATGATACTCCAAATTGCATATTGACCATGACAATGAAAGTTTAAATTTACTTCAAAGCTGACAATCTTTCATTCTCTTCCTATAGCTTTGGTTGTCACTGGTAACTAGTCAGTTTGTGAGAATCCCCTATTTTTTACATCACAAGAAAAGGTAACCACCAAATTGGATAGCAAGCTCAATTCAACCAGCTTTTTCAATTCTTGCGTTGTAGGAGAACATGTTAAAAGAGAATGTTTTATTGTCCAGTACTGTATAGAATCTCAATTGTTATGTTATCAAGGTGAAAACTCAAAATTTTGAACTTCTAACTCAATTTGCAATGTAAGCTCAATTTAGAAGTAAAGGGAAAGTATGAATCTTGCCAGAATTGGGAAGCAGAGGTGGGGGGGGTTGTCAAGTTTGTTTTGATTTGAAGTGGGGTAACATTGCTGAACCTTTGCTTGTTTCTAAATAGTTCAATATTGCTCAATCGTTGTTTCCCATCTCCACAAATAGGACTTATGCTGATAGCCAGCTCCTCTACTAGATAGTGAAATAAATAAAAAATAAGTTGTTCTCTGAACCAATAATTTGGTCTTCTCATGTTTCTTGTTGTATTCAATGTACTCAGAGGTTGCACATTTTTGTTTTATTTTTTCAAATTTACTTTTTTTTCCTGAAAATGAATTGGTTGAGAATTCAATATTTCTCCAGGCAGATATCTGATTCTCTTCCTTTTTTCCTGATACACAAATTTGTGCACACCTATGCCCATAAATCATGTAGCTGCCCAGCTTCACTAAGTAGGCTTACGCAAAGTTTGGGCAATTTGCCTTTGTTGACCATATGGTTTTCTCTGTTATATGGACTATTCTAAAGCGTAGTTATGTCATGCTTGAATTCTCATGTAGCATCACAGTCTTGGCTTCTGGATGGCCCTGGTTCTTCCTTGCCCTCTAATATATGTCACAATAATTCTACTTGTTTTCAAATGCATAACTTTTTTCATAACTCAATACCGATTCGATCTGAGCTCTCTTACAGATTCTGAAACCTTAGTCATCACATGAAGGTATCCATGACCCTATTTTACGAACAAAATCTAGAAGTCACAAAAATCACATTTAGAGATAGTTTTCTAAGATTGTCCACTTTTCAAATAACAGACTTACAAACCCTTACTATATGAAATAAAAAGTGCTACTGAAAATGGCTCACGTGCAAAGTACGTGTACAACAACTAGTATTAAAAAATTTGAGAATGACACATAACAAGATCTAACGGTTAGAATCAATTTAGAGAAGGTCTAAGTGAGATAAGATTGTTATGTGAAATGATATCCAAGAATCTTAGAAAACCAAGAGGTGTGTCAGTTATGACATCGTGGGGCCGTCAATTATAGGCAATTGAATGCACGATCGTAACTATTACTAGGAGAGGTCATGAGTGTTGGTTTCGTGACCGAAAAATATGGCTCCAACGATTATAAGTCACTACCTATAAATGCAGAGGTAGAGGCAACAAAGAGGGGATCACACGATCACACCCACACGAACAGCATTCCAGAGCCTTCCTCTGCTCTGTTTAGTTTATGCTTTTATTTTACTCTGTAATTCCTTTGTCATCACTCCGGTGACTTCTTTCCATTTAATTTCAAGTACAATGGTTAATGCAATGATTCTCCTTTATTGTTTACTTTACTGTTAATTCCAAGTTTAGTCTATATTCAATTCCCAGATTGTTAGCTTGCACCTAGAGGGAATAGTTTAAGTCCTTGATCTCCAAAACAGAGAAAAGAATTCAGATATAATTTTACGTTTCGTTTCAATCACCTGAATGGTCACGATTTCAGAACTTCACACCGGTTCTAGTGGGTAAAGTTGTGTTTGGAATTCTTAAGTCTATTCACACTTTAGCACGCCCGCAATCCAAAATATATTAAGCATATTTTTTTGCATGTTCAGTGGGACCCATCGCAAGAGCATGGCACAAACTCGAGGAAAAGCCAAGTTTGGCTTAGCCAATTTGCCTCCGGGGGCACGAAATAGTTGAAGAAGGCAGGTTTGACATTCACAACTTGCAAGAGGAGTTGCCTTCACCTGGCGGTAAAAAAGTTAAGAATCCGACTTAGAGCCAAAGGCTTCGATCAGGGCACTTTCCCATAATTTTTCCCAACAAGTATAGAGATTTTTCGATGGCCTGGGAAATTTGATAAGAGAAGAGTCTGGCCACCCCAAACAAGCACTGCAGCGACCATTCAAGACCTTGAACAAATAGGGGTCGTAAGGCAGCAGTCGCTACCCCCCAACAGCTGCACCAATGGAAGCACAACTAGTGCCTCCTCCGTATTTGTCGTTACCAAAGGCGCAACAAGTTAGGAATGACCCATGGAGAAATAATAATCCTCTTTTTTCAGGAGGATATGCTATCCATTCTCGAGGTAAGGGCAAAGAAAGGAGTTGCCAATTGTTGTTCCGGCGACACAGCTGCTGAGCATGAATAGAGATCAGCTATACGAGATAATCCAAGAGCACGTCGGCCCGTAGGCTGCCATATCGAAAGCATAGGTTGATTGAGTGGATAGAGAGCACGAATATCCACATGACTACAAAGTTCCCTTATTCGCAATGTTCTCAGGAAAAGACAGTTAGTCGATTCTAGAACATATTGGGCATTTTCACAGTACAATGTGGTGAAGCGAGTGCAAATAAGTTATTGAAGTTTATCGATTGAATCACACTACTTTGTATACGTCAGGAGTCCATTGATGAGAAGGGCTGGGGAACACTTGAACCCAATTCCTACAGTAATGAATATGGGCGTAATTAAAATTCCTAGGGAGTCATACATTTGTGTATTGATAAGACCATTCACTACTACTAATAGAGTTGAGGAATTAAACTGTATCAATTATTTTATAGATCGTTTTGCAACACATTTTTATGAAGCAGGGCCAGGAATGATGAATCTTTTTATGATAAACAGATCTATTTTGCAAGTTCGTTATTCTGGGTAATTCCTGCAAAGGATCGGACTAATCACATATACAATACTTGAATTCTCGATGTATATGTTACATAATTGGTTCTCATCATTCAGAGACTACGAGTGTAATAGGAGCATCCATCAACAAAAGGATTACCCTAAGATGATCAACTCAAGCAGGGGCGGAGGGAGGCATGGGCCAGGGTGGGCAAAGCCCCCCTTCAAAAAAAAAAAATTATTAGTTAGGTATATATATATTATATATTTGTATAATATATTATTTGTGCCCAACCAAAACCCAAGATAAAAATGTTAGGCCCACATTATTGACCCAAAAGAATTAAAAAATTAAGTCCATTTAAAACAAAAAAAATTGAGCCCACCACTATCTACCCAAATTTATTAAAAAAATCAAATCTTTGACCTATCACAATCCACCCAAACCTATTAAAAAAATAAAGGGAAATTTGGAGGCCGGTCCCCCTATATGGACTTGTTTGGACTTAAGTCCGTCAAGGAAACTTATTTGTTATGAAGTCTATTTTTTGTCAATTTTACCATATTATCTCTTCCCTTTAAAAGTGAAATAAAACTAAAAATTAAAAACTCCTAAATCTTAGGAGTTTGACTAACATTAAAATTTTTTCTCTCTCATATCTATCTATATCCATATATAGGTTAAGAGTTTGACTAACATTAAAATTTTTCCTCTTATATATATATATATATATAAATAAAAAATAGTAACATTTAAATACAAAAAAAAAGTTATCATTTGGACACAAAAAATAATACATTTAAACACAAAAAAATAGTAACATTTAAACATAAAAAATAATTGAAACATTCAATATTAATATTTTTAAAATATAACAACAGTAAAATGTTCAACAAAAATATTAGCATGTTCAACAAAAATAGTAACATGCTTAACAAAAACTGTAACATACTTGACAATAATTATTTCTCTCAAATTCAAATGCAAAAAATAGTACCATTCAAACACAAAAAATAATAATATTGAAAAAAAAAAATTGTAACATTGAATATTAATATTTAGTAAAATAATAGTAGTAACATACTCAACAAAAACAGTAACATGCTCAACATAATAGTAACATGAACAGTAACATATTGAACAAAAGCAGTAACATGAACAGTAACATAATAAAAAAAAATAGTAACATGAATTTGAATATATATATATATATATATATATATATATATATATATATATATATATATATATATATATATATATATATAATAACCCAACGTACATATATATATAAAGAGAGAGAGAGCTTTGAATTTGATATATATATGTAGAGAGAGAGCTTTGAATTTGAATTTTAAATTTATGATAGAGATTATATATATATATATATATATAGAGAGAGAGAGAGAGAGAGAGAGAGCTTTGAATTTGAATTTTAAATTTATGATGAAGATTTTATTGGCATATTTTAATTGACCTTGAATTAAGGAATAACAATTTCTAAAATAGGAAATTAATTTAACTTCCTTACAAGGAAGGGCATTTTTGAGATAAAAAAAAAAAAGTGGACTTAAATCATTACATATAATTTTAAACATGGACTTAGCCCCTTATAAGTTTCCTTACAGGACTTATCTCTAAACAAGTACATCTACGGGGACTCACTTCCAATTTTCACAAAAATAAAACTTTTGGCCCACCCTTTTGGCCCACTTGACAAACATCAATAACACCTATCTTATTAGTTATCTTTCCTTTTTTTTTTTTTTCTCTCTGTCTCATTCACTCCCAGCTGCCCAGCCAGAAGAAACAGAGTAAAGCTCCTTCCTCAATTAGAAAGTTTTTTTGTCGTTCCTTGCACAGTTGCACCGACACAGGGCCACCACCGACAAAACACAAAAGTAAATATATACTCTCTCTCTCTCTCTCTCTCTCTCTCTCTCTCTCTCAACACACGCAACGGCACACACGCGCACACTACACTGTGCACACAACACACACACAAAAATAAATTAGTTTTTTATTTTTAAAATTTTGAATTAATTAGTCTTGGTAATTTTCTGTTTTTTTGTGCATTTTAATTTTTAACCCCAATTTATATTTTTGTGCATTTTGCCTTTATTTGAATTTTTAACCCTAATTTATATTTTTGTGCATTTTGCCCTCATTTGAATTTTTTATGCATTTTTCCCTATTTTTTTTTTTGTGCATTTTGCCCTAATTATTTTCTTGATTTGTTATAGCCCGGATAAGTAATTGGGGATGCCTTGAAGACCTTGAGTTGCAGTTATTGAGTCGAATTTTTTGGTAACTCTCAATTCGAACCTATTTTTAATACTTTGAATGATATTGCTTAGATTTATTAAAATTATGAATTGGATATTTTTATACATTTGTACTTGTATTTGCTTCCTAATACAATATATTCTTTAGAATGGTAGCGATAAAATTGACAAAATAGTTTGTTTAATTAATTGTAAATGTGGATGTAATAACCCATTTTCTTGAATAATTTTTTGAAACAGTCATGGAGAAGTACTTCAAGAGAAAGTCTGAGTCAGAGTTATCACCTCCTCCAAATAGAGGTGGTGATTCTTCAAAGAAAAGTCATGTAGATATTAATTTGGAGGATCTTCGATCAGATCCCGGACTACGACCTCGGATTGTGGATTATAATCCTAATGATTGAGACCAAATTCGTAGAGCTTATCTACAAAAGGGTCATTGTCAACCCTGCAACCATAAGTTTCCACAAAAAGGATTTGGTGTTAAACTACGACGGTTTAACAAAGCTTGATTTTCTCAGTTTGGTAACTGGCTTGAGTATAGTATAGCGAAAGATGCAAGATTTTGCTTGTGTTGTTATCTTTTTAAATCAGATATGGGAGAACAATCGGATGACGAAATCTTTGTTAGCTCGGGCCTTTCAAATTGTAAGAGAATAGAGAAGTTCCAAATGCATGTTGGAGGCGTTAATAGTTCTCATAACCAAATTTGGAGAAAATGTCAAGATTTATTAAATCCAAAGCAAAGTATTGAAGCTATTTTCTTCAAACAGTCAGACCAAGTTCGAAGTGAGTACAAAACCCGGTTGAATGCATCCATTGATTGTATTCGATTTCTTCTAAGGCAAGGGCTTGCATTTCGTGGTCACAATGAATCTGAGAATTCAAGTAATCAAGAAAACTTTCTTAAGCTTCTTAGATTTCTTGTTGATCACAATGAGGATATTAAAGTTGTTGTGTTGAAAAATGTTTCTAAGAATCTCAAGTTGACTTCGCCTGAAATTCAAAAAGACATTGTAATTGCAGCTTCTGTTGAAACGTGTAATGATATTGTGACCTGCCTTGGTGATGTACTTTTTGTTGTTCTTATTGATGAATCACGTGACATATCAACAAAGGAGCAAATGACTGTTGTGTTGCGATTTGTGGACAAAAAATGACATGTCGTTGAACACCTTTTAGGTTTTGAACATGTTACTAATACTAGTGCTCTCTCACTTAAGGTAGCTGTAGAAGATTTATTTGCTAGACATGGGTTGAGCTTGTCAAGATTGCGCAGGCAAGGTTACGATGGGGCTAGTAATATGTGAGGTGAGTTCAATGGTCTCAAGACACTTATAATGAAGGAGAATAAATATGCATATTATGTCCATTATTTTTCGCATCAATTGTAATTAGCTCTTGTGGCCGTTGCAAAGAATCATATTCAAATCGTGACTCTTTTCAACTTGGTTGCTAATATTGTGAATGTTGTGGGAGCCTCATGTAAATGATGAGATATTCTTAGGGAGAAACAAGCGACTAGAGTTATTGAATTACTCGATAATGAAGAACTTTCAAGTGGGCGAGGCCTAAATCAGGAAACTAATCTTACACGTGCTTGTGATATACGTTGGGGTTCACATTATTATTCTTTGATCAGCTTGATTGATATGTTCTCATCAGTGATTGATGTACGTGATATGGTTTCAAAAGATGGTATAAATGCAGAACAAATAGGGGAGGCAAATGTTCTTTTGGACTTGCTACAATCTTTTGAGTTTGTATTCAATCTTCATTTGATAAGAAGCATTTTGGGAATCACAAATGAGTCGTCGCAGACATTACAAAAGAAAGATCAAGATATCGTGAATGTCATGACATTAGTTCAAGTATCCAAGCAACGACTTCAAATGATGAGGGAAATTGGTTGGAGTTGTTTTCTTGATGATGTCACATCTTTTTGTGAAAAACATGAGATTGTTGTTCCAGAGATAGACGATATCTTTAAAGTTCAAGGGAGGTCAAGACGTACACAAAAAAAGATTAAGTTGCATCACTATCAAGTTGAGTTATTTTATACCGTCATAAATATGCAACTTCAAGAGCTAAATAGTCGTTTTACCAAGTCAAACACTAATTTACTTCTTTGTGTGGCATGTTTGAGTCCTTTTGATTCCTTCTTAGCTTTTGACAAGGAGAAATTAGTTTGTCTTGCCCAATTTTATCCAAAAGAATTTTCTTCACTTGAGCTCATGATACTTTCTGATCAGCTGGATAGTTATATTATTGATATGCGCTCTAGTATTGAGTTTTCAAATTTTTTAGGCATTGGAGATCTTGCTCAAAAAATGGTTAAGACAAAAAAACACGTGGTATATCCGTTGGTCTACTTACTTGTGACATTGGCATTGATCTTGCCAGTTGCAACTGTCACAGTAGAGAGAGCATTTTCGGCTATTGTGAAGAATCGATTGCATAATTGAATGTGCGATCAATGGATGACAAATAACTTGATTGTATATATAGAGAATGACATTTTCGATTGCATTGATAATGATGTTATCATGCAACGCTTTCAAAATATGAAATCACGTCATGGTCAATTGTAAAAGACTATAGTTAGTCTCATTTTTTGTAAAGGGGTCTAATTAGAATTTATTTTGCAGATTTTTTTTATTTTTGTACTCCATGTATATCGATTTTTGTCTCTTTTGTCAATGAAATTTTAGATATTATATATGATTTAAAAAATTTATTTGTCTTTAACTTTAATCCTTAAGAAGGCAAATTTTTAAACTTATAGTTAGTGCCCCCCCCCCCCCCCCCCCCACATATATATAGCGGTTTCTATGGGCCGGGTTACCCACGGGTCCCGTTATCCGGCCCAAAAAAAAATAAGTCCGAAACTCGATATACCCGATAGTTGGCCCACCCGAGTCCGAGCCTAATATCCTTTAAGAAAGGGCTTGGATTTACCTCTAAACCCACTATCCAGCCCAATAACCCGCCCACAAAATTTTAGAATTTGAGAGTTGAAAGGTAGGTGAGAATTTGAGAGTTGGAAGTTAGGTGAGAATTATTTAAGAGTTAGGTGAGTTCAAATTTTTTCAGCTGAACATCACATCCACATGTGGTCTGGACTTCTGTGAGACTGTGACTATCTCAGACTTAGTGTCTGTGTCTTGTCTTTTTCGTCTGTGACTGTCTTCCATCTGAGCCAGCGGCTGAAACAGTCATAAAAGAATTTCTTTCTCCACTTATTCAACTAACGGTTATAAATAAACGACTACTTTTTAATGTATAATTTATAAATAAAGCTGATTATATTTCATATCAACCCACCACATTTGCAAAAAAAAACTCTCATTTGCTCTCAACTCACACAGCTTTCAGTATTCTGAAGTCTCAAGACCAAGCTTTCAGCTATTCAGCCCCAAGACCGAAGACCGGCCCAATAACTCACCCACAAAATTTGAGAATTTGAGAGTTGCAAGGTAGGTGAGAATTTAAGAGTTGGAAGTTAGGTGAGAATTATTTCAGAGTTAGGTGAATTCAAATTTTTTTAGCTGAACACCACATCCACATGGGGTCTGGACTTCTGTGAGACTGTGACTATCTCAGACTTAGTGTCTGTGTCTTGTCTTTTCCGTCTGTGACTGTCTTCCGTCTGAGCCAGCGGCTGAAACAGTCATAAAAAAATTTATTTCTCTACTTATTCAACTAACAGTCATAAATAAACGACTAATTTTTAATGTATAATTTATAAATAAAGCTGATTATATTTTATTTCAACCCACCACATTTGCAAAAAAAAACTCTCATTTGCTCTCAACTCACAGCTTTCAGTATTCTGAAGTCTCAAGACCAAGTTTTCAGCTATTCGGCCCCAAGACCGAAGATCGGCCCAATAACCCACCCACAAAATTTGAGAGTTGAAAGGTAGGTGAGAATTTGGTAGGTGAGAATTTGAGAGTTGGAAGTTAGGTGAGAATTATTTAAGAGTTAGGTGAGTTCAAATTTTTTTCAGCTGAACATCACATCCACATGGGGTCTGGACTTCTGTGAGACTGTGACTATCTCAGACTTAGTGTCTGTGTCTTGTCTTTTCCGTCTGTGACTGTCTTTCGTCTGAGCCAGCGGCTGAAACAGTTATAAAAAAATTTCTTTCTCCACTTATTCAACTAACGGTCATAAATAAACGATTACTTTTTAATATATAATTTATAAATAAAGCTGATTATATTTCATTTCAACCCACCACATTTGCAAAAAAAAACTCTCATTTTCTCTCAACTCATAGCTTTCAGTATTCTGAAGTCTCAAGACCAAGCTTTCAGCTATTCGGCCCCAAGACTGAAGACCGGCCCAATAACCCACCCACAAAATTTGAGAATTTGAGAGTTGAAAGGTAGGTGAGAATTTGGTAGGTGAGAATTTGAGAGTTGGAAGTTAGGTGAGAATTATTTAAGAGTTAGGTGAGTTCAAATTTTTTCAGCTGAACACCACATCCACATGGGGTCTAGACTTCTGTGAGACTGTGACTATCTCAGACTTAGTGTCTGTGTCTTGTCTTTTCCCTCTGTGACTGTCTTCCGTCAGAACCAGTGGCTGAAACAGTCATAAAAAAATTTCTTTCTCCACTTATTCAACTAACGGTCATAAATAAACGACTACTTTTTAATGTATAATTTATAAATAAAGCTGATTATATTTCATTTCAACCCACCACATTTGCAAAAAAAAACTCTCATTTGCTCTTAACTCTCATTTGCTCTCAACTCACAGCTTTCAGTATTCTGAAGTCTCAAGACCGAGCTTTCAGCTATCTCAAAGTGCTTTCATTTGTTGAGAAAGTTTTTTTTACATAATTTAAGTATTTATTTTATTTTTATAGTTTAATTTCCGTAATGACTTCATCTCATTCACAAAATATTTTTTATAACGAAAGTCTTGAGTCGAATAATTATAATGAGAACATCGATGAGGGTGAAGGGGATGATCCACTTTCAACACCTGAGATGGATTCTACTATGAATGTACCATCTAATAAAAGACAAAAGTTTAAAGCCTGAGATCACTTTGAGAAAATCAAAATTAAGAATTCTAATGGGGTCATTACATCAAAAAAATCTATATGTAATTATTGTAAAAAAGATTTTGCTAGAGACTCTAAAAATGGAACTAGTCACTTAACTAGACACCTAAAAACATGCTTATCACTACAAGAAAAATGGGTTTTTACGGCAGTAAAGTGCTGTCATAAAAAGTCTATTTGCTGTCACAAATACTTTTTGTGACGGCATTGTGGCGGCATTGCCTCGCCATAATAAGTGTGGTCTCAAAAGGTTTTTACGGCTGCAACAGTCTGTCTCAAATAGTATTTACGGCAGCAAGACCCTGTCATAAATAAGTTGTCACAAAAAATTCGACACTTTTGTTTTTATCACGGCGGCAAAAGTGCTGCCTCAAATACCATATTTGGCTATCGTAAAAAATAGAAGATATATTTATGACGGCAACGATGCCGCCACAAAAAAAAAAAATTTAATTATTATGAACCGTTAATAACCAATGTTATATACCCTGTGCATATATACACTCCATACAACTTTTTTTTTTTGGGCGGGGGAAGGAGGGAGGAAGGGGCTTGAACCCTTGACCTCAAGAAGGCAAAGCTTTCACAATGTAAGGAATACCATTAGACCAAAGACCCATTGATATCTATACAACTACCCAATTTAATATATATATAAACACAAAAGTAAATATAATCAATATTTTCAAAAACATAGAAATATTTTCATATCCAAAAAAACAATCACACGAGTTAAACAAAATGTAAAGTATGCACTTTTATAAAACATAACGATTTATGAGTACAAGAAATTAATGCAAAAAATTGAACATTCTTTCCGAACCATCTACTCTCACAGTGACATTTGAAAAAAATATAAAATTATTGTTACTATACTGAAATAATATTTATATACATATATACAATAAATAACTAAAACAAGTTAGAATACACATCAACAGAGGGCCACACAATATTTCTCTGAACGGCTTGTCAAATTATGTAAATGACATATAAACGAGTCATATCGTATACATTTCTTATAATTGGTTTCACCAATACCCAATTTGTTTATAATCGTATCGTGACGGGTCCACTTGTTTACTAAACAGGTGGTTTAAGGAAGACTCAAACCCACTAATTTTATGTCGTGTTAACGGGTCGTGTCATATTTTGACACTCCTAATTTTGATATAAAAACTTGACTTTGTAGAGTTTAATTTTTTTTTTCTTTGAACTAGAAATTGTCTTTTGATATTAAACTACGTAATTTTATAAAATATTACTTGTAACATGAAAAATAGTTGTTGCCAATACAAATTTTTTTTTAGAGTTTTTCTTTTTTAAATTATAAACTGTTTTTTTTTTTTTTATCTAAAACAACATTTTAATATTTTATGAAATATTATATACAGCGGGAAAAATGGCTGCCATAAATATAAAAAATTCTTTTGAATTTATAAATATTATTTGAGGCAGGAAAAACAGCTGTCTCAAATACAATTTTTTTTTTTTGAGTTTATGACACTATTTACGGCAGAAAAAATAACTGTCACAAATATTAACACAAACACGCTTTTTGTGACGGCAAACACAGCCGCCACAAAAAATTGTCTCAAATACGTCTTTTGTGACGGCGAACACATCCGCCGTAAAAATTTTGTCACAAAAGCCCCTTTTTCTTGTAGTGTATTAAAAGGTCAAATTGATATTAGACAAACAATGTTATCACAATCTACTAGCATCGGTACACTAAGCAGTTTTAGTTATGAACCTGAATCTGCTAGAAAAACAATTGTTAGATGGATTGTTATAAGAAATCTTCCATTTGTTCTTGTGGACGATGCTGAATTTGAAAGAATGTTACAAAGTGGTTTTATTCATTCTTTCCGAAAGTTTTCTCGTCAAACATGTCAAAGAGATGTTATTAAATATTATGTAAAAGAAAAAAATAATTTAATTGCTTATTTTGATAATCTTAAAAGTAAAATTTGTTTGACTTCTAATATTTGGACTTTTTGCCAACAATTAAGATATTTATATATAACTGTTCATTTTATTGATGATAATTGGGTTATGCAAAACAGAATTATTGCTTTTACAAGGATTGAAGATAATCATACTGCACAAGTTATTTTTGAAGTTATTTATAATCAGTTACAAATTTATCGTATTCAAGACTAGATTTTTACTATTACTTTAGATAATACAACAAATAATAGTGGGGATATAAGTCATTTAAAATGTTATTTAACTTTACCATGTGAATGTACTTTTTTTCATATGAAATGTATGTGTCATATTATAAATCTCATAGTACAAAGTGGTCTTCATGATATTAGATTTGTAATTGATAAAATTAAACATATTATTTATCATATAATAGGTTCTGAAAATAGACTTAGGACATTTGGAATTATGTGTAAAAAGAATAATTTAAAATGCAAAAAAATACCATATGGTGTACAACATAAGTGGAACTCCACCTATAAAATGCTAGATGTGGCAGTTAAATATAAAACTGCCTTAAATGACTATGTTAGTATAGATATCACTAGTTCATTATCGCATCCCACCGAAGAGGAATGGGATGTCACTGATAAAATGAAAGATTTTTTGAAATTTTTTTATGACACAACTATGGCTTTATCTGGTAATTATTATCCAACTATTACACTTGTCTATCTTCATATAGTTAATATCAGTGATCTTTTTGAACAATATAGTACTGAACTCGAATTTTCTACTATTTTACATAATATGCAATCCAAATTTAATAAATATTTATCACCACTTCCTATACTTATTGATTTTGGTATGTTAATTGACCATCGATTTAAAGAATTTGGTCTTACAAGTGTTTTTATGTCTCTATATGGTAACTTAAATGATGAGCACATGAACCACGTGAATAAAATAAAATATTATTTTGAAAAAAAATTTAATGAATAATAGTGTAACATTTGGGAATGGTGGTACACTTAATCCCCCCTCAGCTTCTGGTGATATTATTGATAGTACTTGTAAAGGTAAAGGTAAAACATCTATGGTAGCTTCAATTTTGACCAGATGAGGTATGTCAACATCTAGGGGGTTAACTGAACTTCAACAATATTACAATGCTCCATTGGTAGGTGTTGAAGATCCTGATTTTGATATTTTGGCCTGGTGAAAAGGATATGAAAGTAGGCTTCCAATTATTTTCACCATGGCTCGTGATATACTAACAGTTCCTATGTCGACTGTAGCATCCGAATCTACTTTTAGTACAGGTGGACGTGTCATTGATGAGCATAAGAGTTGCTTGGATGGAAAGACAGTAGAAGCTCTCATGTTTCTTCAAGATCGGTATGTCGCTGAAGCGAGAGATCAAAATATGGAAATAAATCCCCCAATGCCAGAATTTGAAGTTTTAGAAATTTAGATATTATGAATAATGTATTTTTTTTTCATTTGTTAAATATACAAGCTTTTCATGTACAAAAGCCTTTAATGGGTAGAATTGTGCAAATTATAGATAGGTGGGTAGATGTCAACCTAGTTGGGATGTGCTCATTCTATTGTGATGCAATTTCTCTTCTATTCATAAATAAAATTATTCATTATTTAATTTTTGTCCATTTTGATTTTGACTATACTTTTAATTCAATAACATAATTTACAAAAAAATTAAATGAAGTTGTATATTTTTTCAATAGAGCCCAACAGACCCAACAAAGCCCACCCAAACAAGCCCGCAAAGCCCACCTAGTTAGGCCCACCCAGAAAGCCCACCCGCAAAGCCCACCCAATAGGTGACGGGTTGGGCTGCAGGTTGCTTACCCCTACCCGAAGTCCGTCCCGCCCAATAACTCGCCGGAGTACGGACTTGGGCCTACATTACCCAAGCTCAGCCCGAAAAAAAATTTACGGGTCGGGCCCGACCCGACCCATGGACAACCCTACACATAAATTCCTGGCTCCACCTCTGATCTCAAGGCTATTGAGAACGAATCAAATTAGAGGGTTCTATTGCTTAATCTGTTTGTAAACTCCTTGATGGGAACAAAATTTCAATGGTACATCAACTTGTCGCCTAACTCAGTGTTAAGATGGCAGCAAGTGGAAGATAAGTTCCATGCACAATTTTATAGAACGAAGCCTAAAGCAGCCACGGCCAACTTGGCTAGATTGTAGCAAATGATTGGTGAAATGGTAGAACAGTATATTGCTCATTTCAAAAAGGCTAGGGACATATGCAAATTGACCTTGCCAAAAATGGAGTATGTGCGCATCGCGCAAAATGGGCTGGTCTATGAACTCCAAAAGAAGTTTGAGGGCATGAAGTTCAGCGATCTGTTTGATCTGGAGACTCGAGCTACACGCCACAAGCAGATCATAGAGCAGGACCATAAGAATGCATCGAAGGGAAATTACTACCGCGACCCCAACACTAAAATGCTCATGGTCGAGCTAGACCAACGTGTGGAGGTGAATGTAATGGAGATCATGGTCAGGTGACCATATGTATGCAAGGTACTTGATAAGATTTCGAATGAGCAATGCCAGACAGAGACCTCGGCCAGCCGAAAATATGAGTTTGACATCTTGATGGCCGATCATATTTTTGACCACCTCCTGGCAGACAGCATCATCAAGTTGTCTTATGGTCATAAAATTCCCTCATTCACAAAGCTCAAAGGGAATATATACAAGTGGCAGAATCTATGGAGCCACTCTACCAATAACTACATTGTATTTAAAACGCCAGTCAGGATGCCCTAAATAAGGGACATTTAATCTTCGGCGACAGAGGAAAGTAGGAGATGGGTGTAGACAAAGACCCTTTTCAGAAAAAGGCTAATATCAACATGGTGGAGCAAGGTGAGTCCAAAACCCTGCAAAATATGGTGGACCTCGGAGATGGTAGAAGGAGCAGTGGAGACACGCCCAGCGGGGAGAAAGAGACTTTTCCCAAGGAGGATTAGTCCGACAAAGATCCTCAAAGTTCAGATACTTTTCCATTGTATAGGCATGATTGGAAATGGTGAAGAAAGGTATGAGCCCAAGGTGCAAGGCATACTACAGGCTCACGCTTGAGGAAGAAGTGCATGAGAAAGTGGGATAGAGACCACAGAAGAGATGACACTGAAAAGGTACCATCTGGGATGGACTTGACGAAGAGAAACCTTGAAGGCAGGATATCGAAGATCGGCCTAAAAAATTCATGAGGTCAAGCCAATGGGAACACAACAAAGCCGAAAATGAGCTCCCAAAGGGCAGGATTATGGCGAACTATAAAGAATTCACCATGAAGATGACGTCTGAATAGGCCGTGAGTGCCAAAGGATGGTCAAACCAATAGAACCAGTGGAAGGAAGGTGGTAAATGGCTCGACATCCCAAATTCTCACAATATCACTAGTCACCACCAATGATAAGACCTTAAAAAAGACGATGGCAATGCAACCAAGTGGAGATGCGAGGATGGGAGACCAAACAATAAAGGGAAGCTGAACAAGTAAGGGAGGCTTTTGCCCGGATTTGATCTAGAGTATTCTTTGACAAAACCAAAAAGCGAGTCCTCCCCACCTCGACAAAAATCAATGGCGCCGGCGAGAGCAAGGATTAACGTGAAAGGCAAACAGAAGATAAAGCCAAAATCTCAGCCGGAGGAGGACATCGAGGAGTGTGTGGTGTACAAGGTTATGGAGCACCTAAAATCCACCTTGAATATACCACCGGAAGCCTGCAAAGGGTGTAAAAAAGAAGAGAAAAGTAGCAGCGAGAACAGCAACGATGGAAACCCCATCCAGTTTGGGACTCTAGAGCGCTCGATTTCCATTAACGTAGTGTGCATGCTGCAGCAACCTTCAAGCCAAAGGAGTCAGCAACCTAATTCACTGGACGAAGATGTCGAAGAGGCAGTGGAACTAGGCTCACCTTCACAAATGAAATAACCAGGGTGGTTGACAGCCAACCAGAGTATAATTCTGAAATCGGCCCAACAAAAAGTTTGAGGGATGATGGCGTAAAGGTACGAGATGATCCGATTAGGGTTGTTTTTCAGAAGCATTCCTGACCGATAACTCAACACCTTAGGCCACTATATATCCAAACACACTTAGAGAGCAGGCCCTTTAGTTGAGTTTTGGTAGATAACGGTATGGCTTTTAGCATTTTTCCCATTGCAATGATGAAGAAGCTTGGGAAGGGGGAAAAGGACATAATTCCTACTGACTTGATAGTTAGCCGCTTCACTGGTGGAATCAACAAGATCAAAAGGGCCTTACCAATTGAGTTGTTCATAGGAAGCAAGGCCAACATGACATTATTTTTTGTCGTGGACACAATGGCCTCATACAATGCACTCTTAGGTCGGGATTGGATCTACGTGAATGAATGCATACCCTCCACGCTCCATTAACGATTGGTACTATGGATCCAAAATGAGTTGGAGGTGGTGGTAGCTAATAATATCCATTTTTGTAGGTAACATACCTATGGCCGATGATAAAAGGGTAAGACCAATGGAGCTCCAGGGACAAGATAACTATGATAGGCCCAAGGAGGTCGTCTTTCGGCCTAGTCTGAAGAGTTTAGAAGTCCAACAAGTAAAGGAAGAGGTCATCTAGCCCATAACTATGGTAAGGCCAGACAACGAGGAGACAATCAACAGACTGGTTAATGATGGAAGTCTACCCCGGTGACTTCAAGAAACAAGCCATGAGGGTTTGAATTGCCAGGATAGGGGCATACCTGGCAGAGAAAATAGTCACAGTGTTGCACACGGCCAATAGCCACCAAGATGCCATCAATATGGTGGATTGTGTTGAAGAAGAAGGTGTGGTCTTCACCCTCGCAAGATCTCATTGAATTTGACAAAATAGGTGTAGCCTCGGCCAAGCTTGATGACTTGAGCAAGGTCCAAGACCTGCTACTTGAAGCAATCTTGGAATGCCTGAAGAAAACGGGCCTATGTTCGTCAATAAGATGCTCGAGCTGAACTTCCAAGCATGACTCATACAGCTGCATAGGGAATATCGAGATTGCTTCGCATGGACTTATGAGAATATGTCAGGGCTAAACTCTACCTTGGTTGAACATTAGCTACCGATCAAGGAAGGTTATAGGCTGGTTAAACAAGCTCCTAGGTTGATGTCCAACAAAGTAACTCTATTGGTTAAAGATGAGATTGAACGACTCTTACAAACTAAATGTATTTACATGGTGCGATACATTGAGTGGGTTTCGAAAATTGTGCATGTGAACAAGAAAAAGGGCAAAATCAAGGTGTGTTGTGATTATCAGAACCTTAATACAGCCACCCAATAGATAATTATGTCATGTCGATGACCGACCAATTGGTGGATACTACGGCCATGAACTTCATCATGTCATTCATGGATGGGAACATGGGTCATCATTAGATTTCATTGCCAAATAAGGTCGACACAAGACCAAATTTCGATGCCCTGAATTGATAGGTACATTCGAATAGAGGGTCATGTCATTCGAACTAAAGAATACAAGGGAAACTTACCAAAGAGCCATGAATACCATCTTCCATGACATGATTAGCAAAGTCGTTAAAGTATATATTGATGATATCATAGTCAAGACTCAAAATATGGAAGACCACCTAAACAACTTAAAAAACGTCTTCGAAAGGATAGGCATCCACCAACTGAGGATGAATTCCTTGGAGTGCGCATTTGGAATGACCGCCAAAAAATTTCTAGGTTTCTTGGTGCGTAAAAAAGGGATCGAGGTGGACAAGAACAAGTCCAAGGCGATCGTTGCTACAATTTAAAGGTTGCTCACCCAAGTGTAGGTCATCACAAAGTAATAAAATACTCGGGAGTCCGAAGTTGATCCACAGGAAGTGGTAGAACTTAAAACACAAACATTTAAACAAAATATTTGGAAAAGTATGAGTGTTCTTCGTGGCAAAATAGATAAATGAAGGATTAAAACAATATTTAGTAAACACTAAAGCATTAGGGATCCACTTTTAAAAAATGTATAATAGCCGTCTTTGATTCAAATTTATAACTCAATTGAGAATCAACTAGAGAGTGACCTCAATCGAAAGATATAACGGTGATTTTTAAGGAATCAATGTTAATAGGTATAATTGATCTATTAACACGTATGAAAATCTTTATTCGAATATGAATCCCAAGCATTTAATGTGCCCGGAGTCAACAATGCGTCAAGATCCTTAAAAATCAAAACCTCCTCTCAATATGACAAATAAATCAACTATGTATGATAAATCTTCTTCTAGGTTGATCAAAACTATACATAACTAGTTATTTGTTCACAGGGAACTCTAAGCATTCATTGTACCTTAGACAACAACGAATCAAAGGGTTATGTGGAACAAAAAAATTTCTAACTCGTGAGAAACAATCAAGAAGAAAGATTTATGCAATGAAAAATAAGAAGGGATAAAAAATAAACACTATACTTCATTAAAAGTTTCACCCGTAGCTTTAGCTAAAAGTTTAGCAATACATAACAAATGAAAATAACTTGTAGGAAGAAGGAAAATAGTGTTTAGTGTTCATCAGATCTAAATATTATATTTAAGACTTTCAATATTCCTTGGACTTTATCTACAATTTAAAATTTAAACGAAATTAATATTCCATTATTATCTCTCTCTCTCTCTCTCTCTCTCTCTCTCTCTCTCTCTCTCTCTCTCTCTCTCTCTCTCTTCCTCATTTATATGTTTTTAAATATCTAAATATTAGATTTGAGATTTTCAATATTCTTTAGACTTTATCTATAGTTTAAACTTTGAAAATTTAAATGAAATTAATATTCCATTATTATCTCTCACTCTCTCTCCTTCTATTTTCTCTCTCAAAGTCTTTCTCTCTCTCTCTCTCTCTCTCTCTCTCTCTCTCTCTCTCTCTCTCTCTCTCTCTCTCTTCCTAGAAAGGTGGTATTGTGTGTACACTTCTCAGTCTCAACAGTATTGTAGTTTTTTTTTTACACCATAAACAACACAGTCCAAAATGAGCATGACATCAAAGAGTGACATCAAAGAGAGATACCAAAGAGTAACACCAAGATATGGTTGCATATAGTAACATTTTGTATATCACAGTTCTTAAAAAGAGTGACAACAAAGTAACATCCTAGTGTGGTAATATATAGTGACATCATATATAACACATTTCAAACAAAGAGTGATAAATAAAGAGTGATAGCAAATAGTGACTTTAATTAGTGACATTAGAGCTGATACGGTCATAAAAATAAAATAAAATTCATTGAATTCATAGATTTGATACTTAGTGTGAATACTAAGAGTGACACCAAAGAGTTACAACTGTTTCAAACTTAAATTGTAGTTCAAACCCACAAACAATACCTTAAATTACATTTCAAAAATTTTTAATACAAAGTTCGGATATGTGCAATAAATTCAAAATCAACTGTATTCATATTTTGTCTCTAATTTTTTTTGTTCGTTGATTTCGTCTTCAGTCCAAGACTTGTGATGGTTCAGGAACATTCTCATCATTTTTGTCCAAAAAACTTTTACTTGTACTACTGCCAGCTTTTCTTCTATGTCTTCACCAAGTGCAATCTTTCTCATTATGTAACAAACAAAGAGACCACACTCGACCCTACATTAGATGTTTAGTTAATATCATTATTTGTATAATAGTGAATCCACACAAATCACAAAAAAATAATATAGTGTCATATCATAAAAAAATAGTACAATGTTAATTTGTAGTCTATAGTGAACAAGCTAAGAAATTGATAGTCACTCTATGAAAAGAAGTAATTTGTTATGTATTTTTGTAGTGGTCAAGTCACTATTTAGGTTGTTACTCTATAGTGTCACTCTATAGATACAAGCCAAGAGTTAAAAACAATCACTGTGAGGTATCACAAGTTTGATTTTGATATATTATGTATTGAAAAAGACATAAAATTTGGTTGTCACTTTATGATCTCTATCTATGATCACAAGTTCACTAATGTCTGTTGTAGAATGAAGTGGCTAATCTATGGTCGTATTTGGATACAATCTATTTTTGATGTAGTTTGTGATGCCCAAGTCATAATATTAGGTTGTCACTTTATAGTGTCACTCTATAGTCATGAGCAAATTTTTTTTTTTTTTTGGACAAGCAATGGTCACATGATCACTCTATGGTCACAGGATCACTAGTTGAGACTTTCTAAGGCGCCTCTCTATGGTCACTGTAACGCCCCAAAAACCGGGGGTCCTTAATTTAACAAAATTCGGGCAGAGTCTCCTTTGTACGGGGAGCTCTACCCAAAACACAACAAGTGCAATTATACTACATTGACCACACCGGGTCCATTTATGAATAAATATTGACCATACCGGGTCCATTTATATAAGTAAACATTGACCACACCGGGTCCATTTATCCATACTCATATAACCACATGCAATTTTTCTTTTACATTAAAATAGTCCATATGAGTTCGATTTGTAACGCCCAAAAATCCCCCTTAGACGACATTACCATCTAAAATCATTCACATCATGAGAGCAACTAAATGGACTTCATAACAAAAGTGAATTTCATGCATCATCCACAATATATACAACATTATCCAAAATGATATGCCCAACTATGAAAATTACATCCAAAAATAAGTCAACTATTATCTTGCAGCGAAATATTAGACTTCACATTGTCTCAAAATAAATTTCCTAGCCTAGAACATAAGGGAATATAGCTCTAAACGTCCACCTTGGGATTCACATTCTCATCTATTGGAGCTTCCCAATGTACTGGCTCATCAACTCTGAGCTCCTCCTCTAGACCATAATCTGAAAAAGATATTGTTTGTAGGGGGGTGAGCACTAAGCTCTGTAGGAAAATCCTCCCAAACTCGAACAAGGTTTCGAAAGCATATAAAACAGTCGGTCTCATTTTACAAATATCATATATAGTTTTTGAAGAAAAACATGGACATTTCAATGGATCTCAAGTTTACACAATAGCAATGATTAAATGAAAAGTAAAACCAATTTCAAAAAAAATAACAATTCCAACGAGTTACCATTTCCACAATAACCATGTCCACAATAAACTCATTTCCACAATAAACCATAACCAACAATTTGCACAATAAACAATAACCCACAATGTATCATTTCCCAAAACTGTATATCAAACCACAACTTGTATCTCAGGTATGATGTATGACATCGCATGAATAAACACATCGAGAATATCCTGGCCCATACACACACACCCAATCCTTGCAAAGATATCCAACTTTAGGAATGGTGTATACCAATACATTGGCAGTGACGAATCCAACTCAAGAATAGTATACTAACCCTCATCATCAGTACCACGTGAGCAAATAGTGGTGTGGTCCTCACAAGGCACCAACCCCACTACGAGTGGTAAGAAAAATTCAAACCCGGACGGAGTAAAAAACGCGTCTAACCCACTCTACGATACTCAGTCAACGGTCACCCATGGTCATCCAAACATCCACAAGAGATACAACACCAAGCAATTTCTCAAATCACAAGTAAATCAAAAACCCCCAATTTCATAGGTATTTTTCCAATATAACATTTCAAGAAAAATAAGCAAGAGTTCATCAAAAGATATACTTTTATTGTTCCAAATAAAGCACTAAGGTTTTGAATCAAGAACAAAAGAATATCAAGAATAAAAATCCATCTTTCTCAAAAACTAGGTTTTGACATCAAGAACATGAATTTTCATGGCTATCAATCCATAACTTCAATCAAAACATGGGAAGATTTGCAAGAACATCAAGAAACAAGGATTCCAATACATATATATAAGATTTAGAGTCAAAACATGTATATATATAAGCCCTAGCATCAATGAACAAGAGTGAAAGAAACCCCTACCTAGAAATCAAAATTTCAAGCTTAATCTCCTAGCTTCTCAAGCCAAGCCCAAGCCCTAGAACCCTTCTTCCCTCTTCTTCTTTCTTTCTCTCTCCAGTTCTAAGATGGGTGAAGGAGTTTTGGGTGAGAGATGTGAGAAAAAATGGAAGAAAAGGGGCTGAAATCTGGGTTTAAACCCAGCAGTCCCGATTTTTACTGTTCATGGGCTGATTTGGGTTTTCTCCAAAATTACGGTTTTACCACTACACATTCCAAATTTGATCCATATTACTATCCTAAGGTTTTTCGACGTTCCGAATTCATTTTTAATGTTATTTTAACCTGAAAACATTTAGTTTTATGATTTATCTCAAAACTAAAGTAAATTTACACTCGAAACACTAAAATTACTATTTTATTCCTCCGAACCACTATATGTGTTAAACGACTATTCCAAGTTTTTCGGATCTCCCAAGTTCAATGATAATATTATTTTGACTTAAAAAAAATTAATATTTTTACTTAGTTACCCTTATGAACCTTAAAAACCTCCAAAAATTAAGTTTCACAATCAATTTGTCTCCCTAGTATTTTGTCCTACTATTACAATCTATAGGGTTCATGCATACCTCATCGCCTATATTAGCATTTCAAAAATAATTACTTGCTATATAAAGATAAGAGTGTGGGGGTTTACAATCCACCCCCCTTAAAGAAAGTTTTGTCCTCGAAACTTACCTTAAGTAACGAACAAATGAGGGTACTTCTCCCGCATCTCCAGCTCTGGTTCCCAAGTAGCTTCCTCCACCCCATGATGTTGCCACAAGACTTTCACCAGTTGGATGACTTTATTGCAAAGCACCTTCTCCTTGGTATCGAGGATCTCCACCGGTTGTTCTTCATATGTTGCCCCATCTTGAATTTCTATATCCTCCAAATCCACGACATGTGTTGTATCCGATTGCCACTTTCTCAACATTGACACATGAAACACGTCATGTACCCCTGACAACTGAGCTGGTAACCGAAGTTGGTATGCCACTTTTCCCACCGCTTTGATCACTTCAAATTGTCTGATGTACATTGGAGCTAATTTTCCCTTCTTGCCAAATCTAAACACTCCCTTTTGGGTAACACCTTGAGGAACACATAGTCCCCCTCTTGGAATTCCAATGGTCTTCGTCTTCTATCCGCATAGCTTTTATGTCTACTTTGTGTCGTGCGTAGTCTCTCCCGGATGAGTTGAATTTTTTTCGTAGTCTCCCGGACAATTTCTGGCCCAAACAAGCTACTCTCTCCAGCTTCCAACCAACAAGTCGGGGATCTACATGGTCTTCCATACAATGCCTCATACGGTGCCATGCCAATTGCTAGATTGAAAACTGTTGTTATATGAAAATTCCACCAATGGAAAATGATCACTCCAACTTCCCTTGAAGTCCAACACACAAGCACGTAACATGTCCTCTAAAATCTGTATCACTCTCTCGGATTGGTCATCCGTTTGAGGATGAAAGGCGGTGCTAAAGTGTAACTCTGTCCCCATAGCTCGTTGTAGACCTTGCCAGAATTGCGCCACAAACCGTGAATCACGATTCAACACGATAGAGAGTGGAACTCCATGTAATCTAACAATCTCACGGATATACAACTTGCTCAAGGTCTCTAAAGTGTCAATGGTCTTCATACTCAAGAAATGAGCGTACTTGGTGAGTCTATCAACAATGACCCATACGGCATTGTGCCCTCGTGAAGTCCAAGAAAAACTAGACACGAAATCCATGGTGATGTGATCTCACTTCCACTCTGGGATAGGTAAGGACTCTAGTAATCCTCCGGGTTTTTGATGCTCCACCTTCACCTGCTGACACACTGCACATCGTGCTATGAACCTTGCCACATCCTTCTTCATTCTCTTCCACCAATATTGACGCTTCATGTCTCTATACATTTTTGTGCCACCGGGGTGGATAACAAACTTAGAGTGATGACACTCTCCAAGTATCTCCTCCTTTAAGGAAGAATCATTGGGTACACATAGCTTTTCCCCATATCTCAACTCTCTATTCCTTAAAGACTAACCTTCAACTGCTTCCCCATTTTCCAATTTAGCTCGAATCAACTCTAAGTAAGGATCCAAGCATTGCAACTCCACAACCCTACGTTGGAGGGTAGGTTGAGCCACAAGGTTAAACAAGCATGGCCGGGATCCATCTTCTCTAACTCATAGATCATAGTCTCCAAGGGCATCCATCATCTTCCATTTACTTACAAGAGCATTGAGCTCACCCCGAGACTTTCTGCTAAGTGCATCTGCGACTACATTAGCCTTCCCCGGATGGTAGTTGAGTGTGAAATCGTAATCTTCTAAATACTCAATCCACATTCTTTTCCGAATATTCAAGTCTTTCTGTGTGAATATATACTTGAGGCTCTTATGATCAAAAAACACTTAAAATTTTTCTCCATACAAGTAACACATCCACAACTTAAGTGCAAAAACCACAGCTGCAAGCTCCAAGTCGTGAGTGGGATAGTTCTGCTCATGAATCTTGAGTTGCCTCGAGCCATAAGCAACTACCTTACCTCATTGCATTAGCACACATCCCAAGCCTCGTAACGAAGCATCGGTATACACATCGTATCCCTCCCCACTGCTCGGAATAATGAGGACAGGAACTATTGTCAACTTCTCCTTCAAGGTGCGAAAGGCTAGTTCACACACTTGCGTCCACAAGAATTTTTCTCCCTTCTTCGTAAGGCATGTCATTGGCACCGCTAGCTTGGAGAACCCTTCCACAAACCTCCGGTAGTAGCCTGCTAAGCCCAGGAAACTACGCACTTCAGTCACATTCTTCGGTGGTTCCCATTTCATCACTGCTTCAATCTTTGCGGGGTCAACAGCTATCCCTTGTTCGGACACAACATGACCAAGGAATTTCACTTCCTTCATCCAAAACTTGCATTTACTCATCTTAGCATATAACTTATACTTTCTCAATGTCTGAAGCACTACCGAGAGATGGTGTTCATGTTCCCTTTGTGTCTGTAAATAGATTAATATGTCATCAATAAACACAATAACAAACTGATCTAGATATAGCCAGAATACCCTGTGCATCAAATCCATGAAGGCTACCGGAGCATTAGTCAATCCAAACGGCATTACCGTATATTCGAAATGACCATACCGAGTACGGAAAGCTATCTTAGGAATATCCTCCTCCTTGATCCGCAGTTGATGGTACCCTGTGCGAAGATCAATCTTGGAGTAATACTTAGAACCCCTCAGCTGATCGAATAAATCATCAATTCGTGGCAATGGGTATTTATTCTTCACTGTCACTCGATTCAACCTTCGGTAGCCCGTGCATAACCTAAGTGTTTCATCATGCTTCTTCACAAAGAGGACCGGGGCTTTCCAAGGTGAAGTGCTTAAACGGATAAACCCAATAGTCAAGAGATGGTCCAACTGCTTCCTTAACTCCTTTAACTCCAAAGGTGTCATCCTATAGGGAGCAATGGATATGGGTTCGGTTCTCGGATAGAGATCAATCTTAAACTCAATCTCTCTCTGTGGGGGTAACCCGGGTAGTTCATCTGGGAAGACATCTGAAAAATCCGATACTATCAACACCACGTTTGCAGGGAATTTATCCCGATCATCTCCAATTAAACTGGCCAAGAAACTCAAATTGCTCCCCACCTTAGCTTTCAAGAATCTATTTCCCGTAGTCGGAAATGGATGGGAAGAATTTCGATCATTAATGAAGCTGAAAACTACCCCTCCCGGTAATTGAAATGAAATTCACTTGCAAAAATAATCCATTACCGCACGGAAAGTGGACAACAAGTTCATCCCAAATATTATGTCATACCCCTTCATGTCTAACACAACCAAATCTACAATCAATTCTTGCTCCCCAATTCGAAGCACACAACCTCTACACACCTTTCTAGTATCCATCTGTTCTCCCGTAGGCATGTCAATATTCAAGGCATGTTCTAACTTCTCAAATTTCAATCCCAAATTAAGAGCATATATAGTGCGTATGAATGAATGAGTCGCACCGGGATCAAATAAAATTCGGGCCCAAGAATTATAAAGAAGAACGATACCTTCCATAACTGCATTGGAAATCTCTTCCTCCAGTTGGGTCAAATCAAACACTCTCCCCTGATTGGCACCGCCTGGGGCTAGAGCTCCCAACGGTCTCTGCTGTAGTGGCTTCTGTAGTGGGGGCTTGTGTGCATTTACTTGTCCTGTTACTTGATTAGTCTTTGTTGAAGACGATGGGCAATTATTTTTAAAGTGCCCGAAACCTCCATATGCGAAGCATTGACGCGGGTCAGTGCCTGCTCTAGTCTAAATAACCCCATCTCGTCGAACTGTCTGAAGTCTCTGTCCAACCACCTGGTCTAAGCGACGGTATGGTGTCGTCCTCTGCACTCCACTACTGCTAGCACCCGTCCGGATCGGACCTCCCCTCGTGAAGTTCTGTCGCCGCTGGTTGTCCTCCGTGTCTCTTTCCACCAGTGCAGCTCTGTCAACAAGATCCCCATAGTCCTGGATCTTGTGAGCCACCAGCTTCTCCCTGATAACAGGCCTCAAGCCCTGCTCAAATCGTTTAGCCCTCCTAGCCTCAGTAGATATGAACTCCGTGGCATAGCGAGATAGCTCATCAAACTTCCTCTCATACTCTGTCACCGTCATGCTACCCTGTCGTAGAGCAAGAAAATCTGCACTCATCCTGTCCCTAACTGATTCAGGAAAGTACTTGTCTTGAAAGATTTGGTCAAACTCCTCACAGGTAAGCACATCAATGTTCCTCCTTCTCTTCATCGAGTCCCACCAATGGTCTGCCTCCCCCTCTAACAGGTATCTAGCCAAGCCAACCCGCAAATCATCGACAACTCCCATGCCATCACACATTTTCCTCACCCTGCGAATCCACTTATCCGCATCTAAGGGGTGAGAGCTTCCTTGAAAAGTAGGTGGGCGTTCGTAAGCTAATGGATGAACCCTCCCGTTGTAGTTGTTGTTTCCATTCTGGTGTTGCACTAGAGTGGTTAGCTCCCTTAGGCATTGGTATATGCCATTCATGGCATCTGGAGGTGGTGGGTTTGCTTGGCCACCACACCCACGCCCACGCCCACGTCCACGTCCACCGTCCATCCTGCACATCAATTTACAATTTAGTTTTCTTTGATGTACAAGATGTCCTAACTATCACTTTAATCTAAAGCACAAGGCTTGTATAAAATTTAAATCAACAATTTCATTCAACCTAATCATACCTCTCTAGTAGTAATTCATAATCTACAGCTCACATGTAAAACCTAATTTCTAGGCTCTGATACCAAACTTGTAACGCCCCAAAAACCGGGGGTCCTTAATTTAACAAAATTCGGGCAGAGTCTCATTTATACGAGGAGCTCTACCCAAAACACAACATGTGCAATTATACTACATTAACCACACTGGATCCATTTATCCATACTCATATAACCACATGCAATTTTTCTTTTACATTAAAACAGTCCATATGAGTTCGATTTATAACGCCCAAAAATCCCCCTTGAACAACATTACTATCTAAAACTATTCACATCATAAGAGCAACTAAATGGACTTCATAACAAAAGTGAATTTCATGCATCATCCACAATATATACAACATTATCCAAAATGATATGCCCAACTATGGCAATTACATCCAAAAACAAGTCAACTATTATCTTTGTGACGCCCCAAAATCCGGGGGTCCGTTGATTACCCATCAACCCGCGGAATACTAGTGGATACCGAGTAACTCGATATCACACCGTCATGCCCCATTTACCGGGGTCCTTAATTTACCGAAATTCGGGCAGAGTCTCCTTTGTACGGGGAGCTCTACCCAAAACACAACATGTGCAGTATATATTAACATGGCCCATCCGAGGCCCAATATAACACAATGACCACACAGGGTCCATTTATAAGTAAAACTTGACCGCACCGGGTCCATTTATCAATACTTATATCAAACATGAAAGGCTAATCTAACAATAGTCTTTATAAGTTCTATTACAATTATTTTACGCATTACATGCCCCAAAATATAGTCTCTAACATGTAATTACACAAAACATTAAGTAAAGCCACATGCGGCTTTCTTCAAGCATGAGGGTCCCAAAATGGAGCCATCCGCTGGTGTATCTCTCCACCTGAAATGTGTTCCCGTATAGGGTGAGCCAACGCCCAGTAGAGTATTTCCTACAGAGGCTACTCCTCAACCTATATGCATATGAAATGTTCACATGCAACATCCATAAATCCGTAACCATTCCATCAAATAATATACAATTAAATGATGTAATGCTATAATGTCATGCCATGAATGAGGTGAGACCCACCCATGTGCACTCAACCCGAGTCCACTCTGACTCCCTTTACATGTCAATGCCATGTATGTTAAACCGGGCTACCTAAGCCCCATGAAATGAGATGAGACTCATGTACTCAACCCGAGCCTGCCCCGGCTCAACGTGAAATGAGATGTGACTCATTTACGCACTCACCCCGAGCCCTTCCCAGCTCGACAACACAATGCAAATGCCAATGTGTACAACATGCCATGAGTGAGATGAGACTCAATCATGTAACACACCCCGAGCCTCCCCGGCTCCCACACACACAATGAAATGTCAATGTGTCGTAAAATCCGCCGTTGATGTTATCCACTCAACGACCATTGATAAATCAAAACCCTTGTGTCTTTGTTGGGCAACGGATTTTGGTATCTCAACCGCCGGTTCCGTAAACCATGGCACTTTTCTGGAATTTCACCGCCGGACAAATGCCTGAACCATGTAACCGGGTCTTGCACCCGAGGGGGGATCTATCCCTTCTTGTTATACCCTGACACAAGTTTTCCCTTTATGCATGTAACCGTGCAACTCAAATGAATATTCAATCCATCTTTCCCGAGCCCACCATCAAACACCAAGTATGGTGTTGATTAATGCAACCATACCACCACACTCATGAATGACTCCCATGAATGTGACACAACCTTATGCCCAATATGCTATGACCGCCAATGAGCAACTCTTTTCATGTCCACATGCATTTAATACCACATAGATTTTGATACAATACCCATGCATAAACACACCCACACCCATGCTAACATCCCATGAATGTGGTGCCCATGTCCACATGCATTTAATACCACATAGATTGTGGTATAAACACCCATGCACAACATCCCTATGACACAATGTCCATGTATGCGATGTTCCCGTGCATATGCAATGAAATGAACAATTGTCACTTGCATATCATGTTCATATATAATGAATGTCATATGAACTAATCTCACACAATCAATTCCATTCCATGTCAATTTACATCATAACCATATAAATTCCATACTTCATCTCAACTTTGATACATCAAAACCATATATCAATAATTCATAATTTCAACATAAATCATATCGTACACATATGATTTTCATTCCCCACCTAAGGCATAACATGTTATTTATCATATAACAATTTCAATCCATTTAGGTATTTTGTCAAACACCTTCAAGGCAAACAACATGGTAACACATATCATGCCCAATTTCCACATAATTCAAGAAATTTCAATAGGCAATTTCTACATATATATATATATATATCCAGCCCATTTATCATAGGCATTTCTAGGTAAGAAATCAACCCAAGTAGGAGAACCCCTACCTCTTGTAGCGTAAGAATCCCGTAGGAAGCTCCCAAGACCTGAAAACCCAACTCGAAGTTGATTTTTCCAAATCCCGATTTTTCACATTCGGTGAAAATCTTCATTTTTGGTACCCACGCGTAGCCCTCGTCGACGTGATCACTTCTCCCTTCTAGCTCGACGGAATCCGAGCAAAGAAATACAACTCGAATCTTGATTTTCGTACACCCCCACCCGTTCACCTTCAGTGAAACTTGTTGTTTTTGGTACCCACGCGTAGCCCTCGTCGCGTAGATGAACTTTGCCTTTTGAATCGACGGATTCCGACCGACGGAACTCCCGGAATCGAAGCGGGAAGGCTAAAGAAAATTTTTTCTTTTCTCTCTTTGCTTGGCCGGCTGGTTTCAGTCAAAGGAGGAGATATTTCTTCTCCAAAAAGCTGATTTTTGAGGGTATTTATAAGCAAAAATGTGTGGTCCACATCGTACCGCATATTTTCGACTTTCGGGTCCGTTTTTCGTCCCGAAACGATTCATTATACCTCGGATTAAGTTCAAATTAATTTTATTTGAACTTTAACTTAATTTTAAGGAAATTTTATAAAAAATATTTTTGGGGACCTTTAAAATGTCATTCGTCACGCAGTCGCTTCGAACGACGTGCAAAAATCCGACTATCTCGGAATTCGACGAAATTTCTAGTGATTACTAGATTTCGCGTTGCGAATCCAATGGCGCACTCTGTTTCCTCATCCGAAGTTTAGAACATGATTATTTCAAATACGCATAAGGGTGGAGAATTACCATTTTGCCCTTTTTCAGAAAAAGTTCAATTTTTCCCGGGTTTTACAATCTTGCAGCGGAATAACGAAATATTAGACTTCACATTGTCTCAAAATAAATTTCCTAGTCTAGAACATAAGGGAATATAGCTCTAAACGTCCACCTCGGGATTCACGTTCTCATCTATTGGAGCTTCCCAATGTATCGGCTCATCAACTCCGAGTTCCTCCTCTAGACCATAATCTGAAAAAGATATTGTTTGTTAGGGGGGTGAGCACTAAGCTCTGTAGGAAAATCCTCCCAAACTCGAACAAGGTTTCGAAAGCATATAAAACAGTCGGTCTCATTTTACAAATATCATATATAGTTTTTGAAGGAAAATATGGACATTTCAATAGATCTCAAGTTTACACAATAGCAATGATTAAATGAAAAGTAAAACCAATTTCAAAAAAAATAACAATTCCAACGAGTTACCATTTCCACAATAACCATGTCCACAATAAACTCATTTCCACAATAAACCATAACCAACCATTTGCACAATAAACAATAGCCCACAATGTATCATTTCTCAAAACTGTATATCAAACCACAACTTGTATCTCAGGTATAATGTATGACATTGCATGAATAAACACATCGAGAATATCCTGGCCCACACACACACACCCAATCCTTGCAAGGATATCCAACTTTAGGAAGGGCGTATACCAATACATTGGTAGTGACGAATCCAACCCAAGAATAGTATACTAACCCTCATCCTCGGTACCACGTGAGCGAATAGTGGTGTGGTCCTCACAAGGCACCAACCCCACTACAAATGGTAGGAAAAATTCAAACCCGCACGGAGTAAGAAACGCGTCTAACCCACTCTACGATACTCGGTCAACGGTCACCCATGGTCATCCAAACATCCACAAGAGATACAACACCAACCAATTTCTCAAAATCACAAGTAAATCAAAAACCCCCAATTTCATAGGTATTTTTCCAATATAACATTTCAAGAAATATAAGCAAGAGATCGTCAAAAGATATACTTTTATTGTTCCAAATAAAGCACTAAGGTTTTTGAATCAAGAACAAAAGAATATCAAGAATAAAAATCCATCTTTCTCAAAAACTAGGTTTTGACATCAAGAACATGAATTTTCATGGCTATCAATCCATAACTTCAATCAAAATATGGGAAGATTTGCAAGAACATCAAGAAACAAGGATTCCAATACATATATATAAGATTTAGAGTCAAAACATGTATATATATAAGCCCTAGCATCAATGAACAAGAGTGGAAGAAACCTCTACCTAGAAATCAAAATTCCAAGCTTAATCTCCAAGCTTCTCAAGCCAAGCCCAAACCCTAGAACCCTTCTTCCCTCTTCTTCTTTCTTTCTCTCCCTAGTTCTAAGATGGGTGAAGGAGTTTTGGGTGAGAGATGTGAGAAAAAATGGAAGAAAATGGGCTGAAATCTGGGTTTAAAACCAGCAGTCCCGATTTTTACTGTTCATGGGCTGATTTGGGTTTTTTCTGAAATTACGGTTTTACCACTACACATTCCAAATTTGATCCATATGACTATCCTAAGGTTTTTCGACGTTCCAGATTCATTTTTAATGTTATTTTAACCTAAAAACATTTAGTTTTATGATTTATCTCAAAACTAAAGCAAATTTACACTCGAAACACTAAAATTATTATTTTATTCCTCCGAACCGTTATATGTGCTAAACGGCTATTCCAAGTTTTTCGGATCTCCCAGGTTCAATGATAATATTATTTTGACCTAAAAAAATTAATATTTTTACTTAATTACCCTTATCAACCTTAAAAACCTCCAAAAATTAAGTTTCACAATCAATTTGCCTCCCTAGTATTTATTCCTACTACTACAATCTATAGGGTTCATGCATACCTCATCACCTATATTAGCATTTCAAAAATAATTACTTGCTATATAAAGATAAGAGTGTGGGGGTTTACAGTCACTTGTCAGCTGCTGTCTGTTATTAAATAAAGATCCTAACTAATGGTCGTATAATAGAGTAACACCATAAAATACAGTCAGTCATAATAGTAATATACTCAATTTGGAAATTAATAGATACATTTTTACAACAATTTCAAATAATGAATCAATAAATTTCCTTCAAAACTTGAAATTTCAAACACTCCATAGAGAGACACCATATTGTAACACTATACATAAAGTTCGTGAAACTTTCAAAAATTTACATCAGAATGTTAAATACGTTAATTTTCTATGAATTATAAAAAAAAATTAATTTCAAACTCAAATTAGGGCATAGTAATTTTTATTTTGGAATTTTTAAGAAAAAGAAAATTAAAATAGTTGGAATTCTTACTGTAGAAGATAACCCCATGAAGCCGAAGCAAAGTTTTCCAAAGATTCCAGCGACGGATTCTAAAAAACCCAAATCAACGTCGATGTGTTTCAACTTCCTCCATAAAAACGATTTCTTCTTTGGTCATACTTAATTAATTTCAAACTCAAATTAAGGTTTAGAATTTTCTATTTTGGGATTATTCAAATAATAAAAAAATTAAAATAGCTGAATTTCTTACTGTTGTAGATGACCCAATGAAGTCGAATTAGAGCTTCCCAAAGATTCCGGCAAAGAAGCCCAAAGATTTCGGCGACCAAAAAATTTAAATCAACATCGAAGAGTTTTTCTTTCCTCCTCCACATAAACTGAATGTTGGGAAGATATGGATTGAAATCCCTAAATTTTTGAAATTCAAAAAAATTAGAATTTTTAGCATCAATAGCTTCTTGGTTTCCAACATTAATGGATTCTTGGTAATTGATGCCGAACAAGTAGGCGCTGCATTTTTGTTTCTAAAGTCAGAAGGACTCTTCGTCTTCCTCATCTTCAAGGTGTTTTATGTCTTTTTGTTGTCAGATGTACTTTTGTCCAAATAGTTTTAAAAATAGTATTTTTAGCCTATTAAGTCCCTATAGAGGTACCGACCTTCCTATGCCCCCATTCTTAATCATATGTTCATCCTTTAATATTGGGGTCTTCAATCCACTTGAGTTCTAGATGAATGGGCTTGGATCCACTACAGAAATCAACACCATACTACGTATGTAATTCGACACTTATTCCAAATGAAGCCCAAATGAGATGGTAACAATAAAACTCACGTAAAATGTAACAATTCAATAAAAAGAAATGCAATTATATTTATTCAACCTAACAAAATAATGCAATAAATCGTAGAGGCCTCCCTTCCAAAGGCCAAAAAGGAGTTACAACGATCGATCAGATCAACTTTCTCAGGTGTTTCATAGTCAACTGAACAAAACAGTGAATTTCATCTTATTTTAATGTCTCAAACAGTAAAAATTCAACTTATTTTACTATTTCGGTCATTGAAATTGGGACTTAATTTTACCTCATTTGCTTGGTGTTAAAATATGCAAAATTTAAAAATAGTAAATTTCATCTAATTTTACTGTCTTAGACAGAAAAAAAAATCAACATATTTACACATAATTAATGGCATGAAAATTGTATATACCAAAAATAATGAACTCAAAATTTGTAAAAATAGTAAACTCAAAAACAGTAAAAAATGGTGAACTCAAAAACAGTTGACCACAACATACTACTCTAAATTCAATCAAAACAATAAAAAATAGCCGTATTCCGCTCCAGCAATGGTGGACCATATCAGCTTCAAATCACTTCAATTCATCTTCGTCAGTCATCTTCTTCAAATCTTCTACTCTGCCCAGAGGCAGTGCTAGATGACTTTTCTAGTGGCGCCAACTTTAAACATAAAAATTAAAAAATACTCACACTCCAAATGTCAATATTATTTTCACAAAAGTATGGTTTTATTTAAAAAAAATTTTCAATTAATAATACAACTCATATTTTCAAGCGATATATAAAAGAAGTCAACCAAAAAATAAATTCATTATATGAAATTTTTTCATTGGTATTTCCTCTTAAGATATTTATTCCATGATAATTTAAAAGTTAATTTATTTAGTCAAACACAAACTTAGTATCCATTATTTAACCCCAATCAATCAAAAGATTTTAGAAAAATTGACCAATTTTTATCATAAATAATTTAGAAAAATTAAATATACAATAAGTCTAACAAATCAAACTTAGATAGAGGAAAACCTTCCAATGCACAAAGACATTTTCACCGATGCGAAGTCTGCTTCGGATGATTTTCCAAATACATCAATACACAAACATCGAATCCTCACAGTTTTGTTAAAATTCATATGGTTAAAAGATTTTATTCTTATCATTAAAAAAATATTAAGAGGGTACGAAAATAAAAAAATAAAAAATCCTAATTACTGCTCCAGATATTAAAAAAGAAAATTTGGCAAAGGTCCAAAGCAATAAATGAATGTTAAGAGTGATCATTGTTCACCTATGATGTGAGAGTTAAGAGTGCACTGGAGAGCTTAGAAGTTCACGAAGAGAGAGCAAAGAGGAGACAATCAAAAGAGAAACCTGTGATATAAGCTGACAACATAAAGTAAAAGTTACTTTTTACTTTTTTTTAAATCTAAAGGAACTCCAAGAATTTTTGTAAATGCGTGACTACTCTTAAGTTTAAAAACTTTTCAGTGGGACAATTTTTATAATATTCTAAAATTTCAAAAATTTTAGACTATTGTCCAACATTTTCCAAAATTGCAGTCGGGGGCAGCTGCCCCTACTGCCCCACTGTAAATCCGTCCCTGACTACGCCCCAAATCTGATTATTCAGAACTCAAACAGACATGCAAAAAAATGTGTAATACATAACAGTTGGTCACAAATAAATTGCCCTATGGTCCAACAATTGAACTAATCCTATGAATATAACTTGAGGCTATTTTTCCCAACCAATTTCAGAAGGCTGTGGTTCTGGTTGAGGAGGAGGTCTCGGCTCCCTTGGCCTGGCAGGATCGACAAAAATAACCCATCCATCCAAGAACTTGGCATTCATTCCTTCCCGAGCTTTATCAGCTTCTTCTATTGTTTCATATGTAATAAAACCAAACCCGTTCGATCTTCCAGAGGTTCTATCTACAATGACTTTTGCTTCGATAAGCTGGCCAAATGGGGCAAATGATTCAGTAAGCTTTTCATCAGTTGTTAATCTTGAAAGCCCACTGACGAAAAGCTTTGGGGATGTGAGTGTTGAATTGAAACGAACCACCCAAGCGAACTGAGGCTGCAGAACAGGAGGCAGCTAAGACCCACTGAGAATGCGATGAAAAGTTGACGTAAATGCCATCGTGGATCAGAATCAATGAATGAACTCTAAATATTTGAGCAAAAAATGGAATGGATTTTAGAGCTTACAGAAACCCGAACTAAAAGGTACGTTGGTCATTAAAAAAATAATTAAATTAAATTGGACTAGAGAACAAAAAAGAACAAATAATGACTTAAAATACTTTCTGATTGGACTTTTGGCCAATTTTCTCAAAAACAAAGTGATCTTGTTTGGGTAAGAATAAGAACGTGATTTAATTCCAAGTTTTTGGTATGATTACCAAACTACTTTGCCTAATTGGTTTGCCAGAAAAGTTTGAAGGACGATTATCGGCCGATCATATGCAATAGAGACCAAGAATTATGCAACGTGAAAAATGTGGTGGCACAGCACATGCACATGTGCCACCAAACTCCAGTGTCACCATGTGCTAAACAATCAGCAATGTTTGTTTCAACAGGCTTCCTAAGTTGAAAAAAGCCGAACGTACTGCTGCCCTTACCCAACACTTCTCCTTTCTCATGTCCCTGCAATCTATCCAACGTTATTTTGAATAGATAATATTATACTGATTTAGAATGGGTAACTACAAAAATGAATACTCAGTGCTGTACGCGAAAAGCAATGAAATACATAACCAAACACGTCGCTGTCCTTTTCAATGCTAAAAACAGAGAAGCTGCATACCCTACTTGTATGTATATCAGTATCACTTTGGCAGATATTCAATAGGCATGTAAAAGTCCGACACGACACGATTAACCAACACGAATTAAGTGGGTTTTGGTGAGATCTTAACGGGTTTGGGTTGTAAATGAGTTGACACGCCAAACACGTTTAATAAACGGATCGTGTTCGGATGAGACATGTCAACCCGCTTATCACCCGTTTACTCGTTTAAATAAATTTAATATAATAATAAATTATATGTATATAAAATAATGAATGAGTAAAGAAAAAAAATAAAAAAAAACATTTAAAAAAAAAAAAAGTAAGGAAATCAGTAGAAAATAAAAGTTTTGAGCCTTTGAGGCATTGAATTGTCTTTTCTTTAAATCTCACATCGACATAGGAGTGGAGATGAGAGGTTTTAGTTGTCTATAAAAAAAGGTAGTGGGCCTTCTCATTTTGGCTAACCTTTGTGGTGTAGATTTACATGGGCTTTTGGCTAGAACACCTTCAATTGAGGAAAGTATAGTTGGAAGCAAAATGGAATGTAAAAATTTGTTAAAATAATATTTTTTTTGCTATTTTTTCTGCTGTTTTTAAATGGGTTAAACGAGTCATGTCGTGTTATCTATTTATTAAACAGTTCGTGTTCGTGTTAAAATTTTTTGCCTGTTTATTAAACGTGTCGTGTATGAGTTTATATGTTTTTCACCCGTCACCAATTTAACCTGACACATAACTTTTTAACCCGACACAATTGACACCTCTAATATTCAATGCTACAAGTGGTGCCGGATAAGTAGAACTTCCTAACCTAGTTGATGTTTCACGGCCTTTATGTTTTTGTACTATTTTTCAGCAAAATTAGGTATATTTCATTTTCAATTTTTATCCTCGAGGCAATTACAATGTGCTTATTTAAGACTTACGCTTTATGAACTTTATTTCTATAACCATATCCTTTCCCACACGTTCTACGTAACAAACATTTGCTCTACACTTTTTTTTATTTCTTTTCCCTTGTTTTCGCGCTCTTCGCCATTCAGTTTCTTCCCCTTTTTCTTTGTTTTTCCTAACAAAATGGCCTCACAATTGCCTAGAGATTCTGAATCTTTTACTAATATTGGAGACTTTGAAGAATTTGAAATTACAGAATTTCATGAAGCCCTACTTAGGGAGTTACTTGAAGGGCCGGAGGTAGCAACGGAGGATAACGGATTTGGTTTCACGGATCAGCCTGTGGAAGTTGGCGTCAAGCCCGATTCGACCATGGAGGCTTGTGATTATTGGAAGCAAATTGACTCCCATGTCGATGACTTCGATTGGTTAGAGATAATGAAAATAGCAACCGCAATGCCATGCAACGAACCCACCGTTGGAAACTCAGGTACATACATGGAAGAGATGGTTGAAATGCACGAGTTGGGAGATCTTGAAGAGTATTCTCATGCCTACTATGCAGTTTCCTCGGATGAAATAGCTTATGGTGGCTTGTGGCAGGACAACTAACCATGTAATTCTTTGATTCATTAAAAAGAAACAAAACTAGGGTATCACCATATCATGTGTATGATCCTAAAACTCTAAACTTGATCATGATGATGATGAAAATATTAAATAATTCTTGAAAAAAAATTTAGAAAAATATACGCATACTTAACACTTTCAATGAGTATACTTAATAAGTATCAAGTTTTTTTTTATTGGGTTTTTTTTTTCGTTAGAGGATGTTTCTAGCATTGGATGTTTCTTTTCTATAACATTTGCACTTTGCCCCTTCTTTATATTGGCCGTGAACTTTTATAGATTGTAATACTATATCCCCTTTTGCCCATTTATTCAAAAATTTATTGCAAAATTGAGGTAAAAACGAACACGTTGGTATCATCAAAAAAAGTTCAGGGTCATGAGATTTTTAATCTTTGAAGAGACCAAATGAAAGGTAAGAGCTTTTGGGGGGTATTTTTGGGACTACTGTCAGTATTCCTTTAGCTCTCTTTGAATATGACAGTTCTCAATTTGTATGCTGAGCAGCAACCTAACCTCCATGAGGAAACAACACGAGCTGTATGTGCCATCAAAGAATTTTAAGTACAGAAGCATCTCCAAATTACTCAGAAAAGTAGAAAGATCATTTCAATTTAAAATAACCTCCTTGTATGCTGAAAGACAAATTCGTATACTAACACCATAGTTATCAGAACTGAACCGGACATCGAACCGGTAAAGGACTGGGTCAATTGTTCACTAAAAAAATAAAAAAATTATAATACATAATATCTAAAATATCTAAAATATGTTCACAATGCATACAATTTGCCATAAAATTAACATTGTGGCTTAAATTTATTTCAATTTTCAAATTTTGCTTTTAGTCTTGTAATTTCAGCCATCAATTTGATTCACACCCACCCTAGATGAACGGCTAGGATTGTTTTCAATTTAACCTATGCAATCCAAATTCTAAATACATATCTCTCTTCCCTCGAACTCCACCGCCTCTTTGTCTCTCTCTCTCCCCCCCTAAAACTCCACGGCCTCTGTCTCTCTCTCCCTCTAAAACTCTACCAAACACAGACTCTATTCTCTCTAACTCTGAAACTATGCCTTCAAGACTATTCGTTGCCTAAATCAAAGAAACGAAGTGAGAGAAATCAAGTGGAGAGGGTCGTCTGAGCTGCTGAGTTGAGATGGTCGTCTGAGCTGCTGTTCATCACCTGGTTGCTGAACAGCCTAAACTACTAATTGATTTACAAATTTAGGACAAAATAGCCCAAAAAGAATTTTTTTTTAATGACTTGAATTCCCAACCGTCCGGTTCACGGTTCATGTCCAAAACCGGCCGGTTTTATAGTTCCCAATCTAACTAACGAATTGAACTGTTTTAGGTCCCGATTCACAGTTTAACTAATTCGGTCCGGTTCTGATAACAGTGGCTAACATAACTTGTTGAGAATTCCCTCCCAAAGCACACCTAACTTTTGATTTCGGAAACCAAGCTATCCTTCCCTCTCCTTACCTACTATTCAGGAAGGTGCGCGTGCCCTGGAAAATTGTCTGGAACTGGATGTAGTGCAAGGAAGTTTGCTGAAACTATGGGGATTGCATCATCATCATTGATGAACAAAAATAACCTTTTCCACCTTGCCATTATGAAAACAAAAATACAAAAGTTCAACATGCCGGACATGAGACACCAAAGCTTAAGTGCATCTAACTTTCACGAGTCTCACCAAGTATTTTTGGCAGTGGCAATCTTCCTATGCAATGAACCTGGACACGTCTCAACACAAGCAGCATGACATGAAACCCATTTCCTTTTTTTGCATTCCAAAATGAAATAAGAATAGTACAATAGTGGACATAAGAAAGTGTGTCAAGACTACCTGGAAAATTTCTGCAGGAAGTCAAAGTTAAAGCCTGTAAGAATTCCAAGGCATCAGAGAGGAATTCAGTCAACATAATATATAACTTGATTGCCATATCTTCTACCTGTGCAGTTAACAGTAAAATAATATGACCAAACAAAACGTACAATTAAATTGGAAGATAAAAGACCAAGCAGTGCTCTGTTCTGCTAACAGCAATAGTAATTTTACCTTGGTTCACTAAATTTCAAACTACTAACTCACCACACCATATGTCAAGTTATTGTTTCAAACAAACATTGCAGATGAATATCGAAACAGGATAAAAAATAGTTGAACAACATTTGCCAACAACAATGATCCTTGAGCTTTTGAACAATCTGTTCGTCAAAAATCTTGCACTATGCGATATATTAAAATTGGTCACACAATAATATAAAAAACGTTTGTAATAATTTAAAAGAGTTAATAGGACTCTGAAGTTTTGGCTTTCCAAGGACAGGTTCACCTATGACAAGGTGAGTTTCACCAGAACCTGAAGTACTAAAACTGATACTATGAAGCTTTATCATACTCCCAAAAAGCTTTTTCTACCAGGGAACATTGCCAAAAATTAGCAGCCCCCAAGCAAAGTTTGCATATTTTCTGAAAGTAAGTCAGGTTTCTTTTGGTCCAACATCGAACTTGGCTATGAAAAACCCAATTGTATCAAGTGGAGACGATGGATCAAACCTCTGGACAAGATCTTCCTCACCAGGTCTTAACCAATCCCTGGGAAATCAATAATCAACATGAGTCAACACTAAAACAATTCATCTCTGACAAATTCACACGAAATTAAACATAAGATAGTTTTAATTTAAAACAAAAATGTATCTTACTACTTTCTTACCGTTTAAAGAAAACATCACTAACAAAATGTAGGCAGGGCCGGCCCAAGAGATATCGGGGCCCAAGGCGAAAGTTTTACTTGGGGCTCTCAAAATTTAATATAAATATATAATATAATAATTTTAAGTTTATTTAAAATTATTAATTTCCATCAAGTAAAATTTAATGAATTTTAGTTTACATGTATTATAAATCATATTCTATACGTAATAAAGGACCACTCTTCTTTTTATAATTGAATTAATCATCTATTTTTTATTATTTTTTCTATAACTGAATTCATATTTTTATATGGTGGATTCAAGATAAAATGAATAACATAAAAATATGTTACATTATAAAATTCACGATTGGAGAATTGTTCAGCATGTTTTTATTAATATTGAAATCTATTGTTAATATAATATTTGTAATTGATTAGATTAGCAAATAAAATCTAAGTTATATTATTTTTACACATTTATAGAGAGGAAGGCGAGATGCCAGTTATACATTTCTATGTTTTTGTTTTATGTGTATAAATATGGTACGATTTTCATTTTGAGAGAGAGATGTTGGCAGACAAATACTTGTGGGCCTTTGTATTTTCTAACCTTTAACCCACAATACTAACAAATCACTTAGCAATTGAAATGGATATTTTAATATATTGGATCACACTGGACTTAATTTCACATTTTTTGGGGCCTTAATTTTTCCTACTTAGGGGCCCTTCTTAACTGGGGGCCCTAGGCGGCATACTCACTTGCCTTGCCTTTGGGCCGGCCCTAAATGTAGGCATATATAGGAAGAAAGATTCGAAGGTACACACTTGGCTTATACAGATTGCCAACATAGGAGCAAGTATTCTAGCACATGATGAACAAAGGTAAGAAAATCAGAAAATTTCTTTTCCAATATACTTAATAGCTTGTTATTCCCTTGAATAGATAAGTGAGATTGCATGGATTGATCTCTTAGTAGACCCTAAATCGACCTAGATGGCAGAGGGAGGGGTGAATAGGTTTTATCTCAATTTATCAATCAATTCAAAAAAAGTCTTGACCTAAACTAACATTCACCAAACAATCACAAATTCACAATATGAAGTAGACAAGCAAGCAAGAAAGGCATCATGATTTTTTACGTGGAAAACCTCAACTAGGGTAAAAACCAGAGGGCCAATGTAAGCTATCCTCTTGTCTCGTACTCTTCCCAACGAACTCACTTTTTCCATTCAACTCCTAGAACATTGGCTTCTCTGGTAAATGTTCAAATCACACTCCCTTCCTGAAAACAATTGTTGACTTGTCCTCCTTTGATCCTTGAATTCCTCCAGAAAACTTCAAGGCAATTTTCAGATTGATAGTGAGTTTAAGAAACCCATTCTTTTGAAGCTATGGAGTGACTAAAACACCAGATCTCTAATAAGAAATCTCTAGTCAAAAATCTCTAGAACATTTAAAGCTCTCAAGATTTAAAACACAAATCTCTAGTTAAAAATCTCTAGAACATTTTTAGATTTGAAAGTTTGAAGAACAAAAAGTGTGCTCTAAGTTTAGATCACTCTTACGTCTGTCCCTTAATCTCTATAAAGGCTTCTAGGTCATCAAAAGATGTCTTACAATCAGATACACATAATGAGAAGCTCTGAATCCGAATTTGGAAGGTTTCCTAGCGTAATTAGAATTCTGATGCCACAATCGCTCGAACGCATGTAACGGCAAGTGATCAAAAGCCAAGCGCAAGCCCCAACAGTTTATCAAATCCTGTTACTATAAGCCTTGCTCGAGCGAACCTTGAGCACCAAGCGAGCACCAACAATTGAAACCCATCCGAACTCGGTCCAAATGACCTAAGTCGGGCCTGCTAAAGCATTGCTTGATTGTGATCTATACCTAAGCCTGAATTGCATTAAAAAGCACATTGTTCATACTCAAAATATGATGCTAAGTATACATCACATAAATCAACTCTTAAATCAATCTTAACGATTGAGATCATAGTCAACTAAGGTATCTAGGTCAACTTACCCAACATAACTAGTGTGTGGTTGACATTAAGTTTTGCTTGGAATTCTTCATAAATATTCAATCCAATCTTTAAGTAATCTTAATGTCATCTGACTTGATCTTCTTCAATCTCTTTAAGTAATATTAATGTCATCTGACTTGATATTCTTCAATCTTCAACATGTTAAACCTCAAACTCAACTAACATGATTCATGTGTGACACAAAATTATGCCAATTATAAGAATACTTTATAATTAGCATTGAAGACACACAAAGACTGAAGATCATAGTAATACTTGTCTTTTAAATTACGCTTAGAGCAAAGGTACATATTAACAAATTCACCATCAAAACAATGCATATCCCTAAGTGCAAAACGAGAGTTATCGTAAAAAAGAGGTTTACCTCAACTCTTGCAAAGATTAGGTTAAGATAAACAAATAGTCAACCAAATTCTCAATAAACTTCATTCCCTCTAATAATCTAGTGTCCGACAAAAAACTAGATTAAATTCCTAATAACACCCTTTCTACTTAACTTAACTAATATACCTAGTCACATAAATATTTCCTAATTAACTAATCCAACAAAGAGTAATATAACCAATCATAATCAAACAAAGTTCCATCCAACTCCTTTAGGTTCATCATTTGTTTTCACCGGCTGAGAAAGACACTCTTCTAGAGTTGTACTGAAAATCACATTGGGACAAAACAATATCTTGTCTCTTTATAATGATCCCAATCTTGCGTGCACTAAATGAATTAAGTCAGTAAACATGCAAATTGGTGGAGAAAAAATAGCACTTCCATATCATGGAAACACCTTCCGGAACTTGCTTATTAGTAACAAGATGTCAAGGAAAACACTTAGTCTTATCAACATCAAACAAATTTGGATCTTCTTTTAATACATGGTTTTCCTATTATGTTCTACTTTCCTAATATTGTAATTATCTTCAATATCAATAATATAAATAGGTGATAAGGTATTGCCAATATACACCGTAAATATTGTTTCATACTCTCTTTATTTCTCTATTCTTCTTCTCTTTCTTTTGCTTAACCCTAACATACAATTATTCAAATTTCAACTTGGTATCAGAGCAAGATACTTGGGTGAGTGGAGCATAACCCTAGTGAGTGCCTCACTCACCTAGTTGTTGGGCAGGCCCAACACACATTAAGTGGTAGTCGGTATTTTTATCAATTGTCCTTTGGTTGTTGATTCTATCATCAGAGCAAATCTTCGTGTTTTCAATTCGATTTAGTGTCACAATTATATTCAGCCAAGTTAGGCGTAGTTTAATTGTTTTCATCGAGTTCAATTCCAATTCAGTGTTTTTTGCCTAGTGTAGTGTCGGTTCAATGGTTTTCAAACGAGTTTGGTTTTGGTTTAGTAATTTTCATCATGTTCAAATCCAATTAAGGGTTTTCAACCCTATTTAGTACTGATTCAGTGGTTTTTGGGCTAGTTTGGTACTAGTTTAGTAGTTTTCATCACGGTTCAATTCCATATCAATATTTTCAATCTATCAAAGTGTCGGTTCAGTGATTTTCGACATTCTTTGGTGCTGGTTTAGTGGTTTTCAATACCAGAAAGCTACCAAATCATAAACAAACTACACCATGTTGAAGCCCATACACAATCGAACAGGTTGGTGGTATTGAGAGCTGTTGGTTGATGACGTCATGCTGATGCCATCTCATGCACATTTACCTTGAGATTGCTGCTTCGATTCGCTGCTGAGAGGTGTGATTAAGGTTTTCTTGCACTAGATTGAAGAAATTGAAGCAGCTGTAATAGATTTTAAAGGATTTTTTGCCACTCTTGGTTTGGCCAGAAGCTGTTCGCGATAGAGAAAGACACAAACTGACATGTTCGTGTCTGCTCTGTGAAGCAATGCCTGCTGTGGGATTTGGGGTATTGACTCCATGAGTTTGATGGTTTGTTTGCTTGAAATTTTTGTTGATTGACCTGCATAGGATCTTCCTCACATTGGTTTTTCTCTCTGTCGTTCTTCTGTGGTTGATAGACGTTCTTCTGATTATTTTTCTTCTTGACTAATTTGTTACTCAACCTCAGGATTTTTAGATCCCTTAGACTATTCAACAAGGCAGTAGGTTAGCAATTTGTTGTTGGCTGCAGAACAGGTTTGTGATTATAGTTGGGCTTTGATTTGTTGTAACTTTTCAAGTGGGCCAATTTTGCTTGGTCTATTAGTCCAGTAGGTTGTGGTGCTTAGTGCTGGGCTTTGGGCTACTTTGCTTGGGGGGCCTTTTTTGCTTGGTTTTACTTCTCCTGGTTTCTAGTTTTGGACATGATAATTTGGTTGTTGGGTGCTTATACTACGCTTTGGACTATTATTTTCTTATGGACCCTTAGATTTTTCTGGTTTCTGGCCATTGTATTGGGCTTCGAATTTTGTGTTAGATTTAGGTAAATTGAATCTATACTGATGTCAGTCAGATGATTTGATTGTTGTTATTCGATTATCTTCTATTCAATTATGGCAAGTGGAAAATCTAACTCTTTTCTGGACATTAATGTAAAATTGACTATGTTTGTTGATCATTAGCATAAGCTTCCCTCATCTCAATATCCTAATTTTCTCTCAATCTCTCCTTCCATAAATTCATTCACATTGGTTCTTCAGGTAATATTTCGAACTGCTAAGGTCTTTGACTGAAGTGCTACACCTCACATGACCAGTGATTCTTCCTTATTTAATCTACGTTCTCTCCTCCATCTATATCGGTGCTAGCGGCCAATGGTACTCAAATATCCCTTGACTAGTGTTGGGTCTATTATTTCTCCTCAACTAACACTTCTTGATGTTTATTATATTCCACAACTCACCTTATATTTGATTTCAATTAGTCAGCTATTTTATTCTAGATTGTCAATTCACTTTTCTTTGGTTATTTTGTATAGGTTCCACATTCCAAGAAGTTGAGTAGAACTAACTGTAGAAAGAGAGGGTTATATGTGGTGGACAAGTTGCATATTCCAAATAGTGAAGTCTCTACTGTTGAGTTGCCTTCTTTTCATCTGAGTCTCCAATCTTCTAATTTTTCTGTGTGGCATTTTTGACTAGATCATGTTTCTCATTCTCGTTCAAGGTTTTTTTTTCTTAACTGGTAGTCTACTAACTCTCTTGCACCTTTTGATCTTATTTTATGATGTATGGGGCCTTGCTCCTATTCCCACCAAAGGAGAGTTTAGATATTATGTGTCATTCATTGATGACTATACCAAGTACTGTGGGTATACGTAATGAAGCATCATTCAAAATTCTTTTTTATATTCACTGTTTTTTGTGCAATGATACGTACTCAATATTCATCTGTTATCAAATGTTTTCGATGTGTACAAGGAGGTGAATATTCATTTAATTTCTTTTTGTGATTTATTAAAATATGATAGCATTATTTAACAATCTATCTATACTAACCCACCTGAACAAAATGGTGTAACAGAGTGCAATCACCGACACATTATGAAGACATAACGCTCTCTCTTGATGTTTGCTAATGTCTCAAGTTCTTTTTGGGGAGAAGCAGTTCATCTAATTAATTGTATTCCCACTGTACTCACTTCTTAAGTCTCTCCGTTTGAAAAATTGTGTGGTAAACCACCTAATTATTTCTTTATATGTGTTTGGGTGTCTGTTTTGTTTTGCTTCCTTATACCCTTCGTACTAAACTATCTCCTCGTTCAACCTTATGTGTTTTTGCTGGATATGGTGATGGTCAAGAGAGAGAAGCTCCAACTTCTCTCTACTTTTTTCTCTTATGTCTTCTACTGCTTTTCTTCACCAAATTCCTCCTACACCTCCAGATTTTTACACTGCTTTTCCTCCTTTTCTTCCTAATCATCCTTACATTTTTCCTATTTTTCAAAATCTGCAGCAGCCGACTACAGATTCTATCCCTACTCTACACACGTCTGGTCTGTGGTTGCAACTAATAAAGTTGCTTCAAAAAAAGATGTTGAATTAGGGGAAAGAACTGCTCGGGAAATAGTTCCAACGCCTGCTGCAACTTCGGAGCAGCAGTCTGAAGAGCCTTCACCAAGGGTCTCCCGACATATGCTGCTGTTTTCAAGAAGCAACTTCCGGCAATTCAAGGGTCAGATCCCCCCAGATCTGCTGTCCTGAAACCTGTAAAGAAAGTGGTTTTGAATCAAGGGGTAACAACTGTAACATGGACGAAAGAGGAGATGGTTGAATCATATAAGCCTTCAGAGATGGCAATCATTGGTAAGTGTTCCTATGGCCGCCCTACTTTGAGTAGTATCCGAGAGTATATCAGTTCCAACTGGGCTTTCAAGGCATTTTTTTCCTGTGGGAACATTAGATCCTGGCCATGTTCTTCAACGGTTTAATCATTATGAGGACTTTATCAAAGTGTTGATGAGGGAAATACATTAATGGTCATCTCTTTCATTTTTTCAAATGGTTTCCAGATTTCGAATCAGGAATTGAACCCTCATTTACACCAATGTGGCTATCCTTACCTGCCTTACCTCTAAATCTTTTTCAGAAAGTGTATTTGGAGGAACTCTTGAGTCCCACAGGTAAAGTCTTGGCTATTGATGGATCCACTGCTTCGTTGACACACCCAAGTGTTGCAAGAGTGTCTGTGTTAATCCATTTGCTGAAGGATAATCCTGATAAAATATGGTTGGATAGGGACGGTTCAAAGGGTCGGTGGCAGAAAATTGTCAATGAAAAGGATCGAAGGTTTTGTAAGATTTGTTCAAAGCAAGGGCATGACGATATGGAATGCAGGAAGAAGAGGGAAGAAGGTTCAGGGGTTGTGGACAGTGATTTAGGTAATGAGCAGCCACAGGTGGAGTCCCAACAGGGTATCTCAAACACCAACGAGCAGGCCAAGGTTGGTACTTAACAGAAAAAACACAATTTGGGTGTTCAAAAGAAGATGTTTAAGAGGAAAGAAGAGAAGGGGAAGGGAAAGATGTGAGAATTCACAGTGACGGGGATGGGAGAGTCCAAGGATTTAATGGAATGGAAAGATTCTCATGCTTCGTACCAAATGGAGAAAGCAAATAATCAAAACACTACTCACGTAACATCAACTGCTGGAAATGATTCAGAGAGTAATTTGAACTCTCATGAATTGGAGGGGGAGACCTCAGTGCAGGTTTATTCTCATAGTACTGAGATAGGCAGTGTGGAAAAGGATGGAAATGTTAGAGGAAACGCATTGGAGGTAGTTGGTTCATCTGCTGTCCATACTCTTCAAACTAAGGGGACACAATGACAAATAAATAGTGGTAATAGAGGCTGTTCACTTGAGTCCCAAAGGAGGGGAGAGGAACACATCAAGGAGGTTAAGTGCTCTCCAACTGCGCATACTTCTACACCAAAGGACACAATGGAGTTAAATTCTGTGGAGAGGATCTCAATGGCAAAGGTGGGAAATAAACATCTATCTGAGGAAATTTAAAAGGGGAGACAAACATTATCTGTTTTAGAGTCTAATAATATTGTTAGCTATTCTGAGTTTGAGGAAATTATAAGTGAAGGAGAGGCTTCTGATTATATTGGAAGTGAGGCATTGGAGAACGATTCTGATAATGAAGATCAGGCCACAGGTATTCAAAGCTCGAAGCAGAGGTACTTAGGAATGCATCGAGGGTTAGATTCTCATCCTATTCCTCAGAAGTTGTCGAAGGAAATCCATAGGCGATCGAAAGAGACTGCAACTCTTGAAAATCTTATGACCAAGGTGTTAGATATGATCCAAGAAACAAGAAAGACATAGAATTTTATTAAGGCAGAGCCTGTTCCAGAACATAAAACCAAACATACATACTAGAGACCCCTTATATAGCAGGGCAACATAAGAGAATTTTATTATCATTGCTTAAAGATGTTTGTTAATTAATTGATATTCACAGCTGATTGGTGGGATGCATACGGGTCTACAACTCCGAATTTGCAAAGCTTTGCAAAAAAAAGTTCTAAGCCTTACTTGTAGTGCATCCAGCTATGAAGCGAAATTGGAGTGTGTTTGAGCATGTGAGTATCGTCCTCAAATCTCTTCAATTCCATTTTTTTAATCTTATCATAAATTTTAATGTATTGTTAATAAATTATTGCAAATTCACACCAAAAAAAGAATAGACTAGAGCAATCTCGTCTCAATGATTTGGTGTTTGTTAAGTATAATAGAGCTTTGAGACGCCGATATGAATCCCAAGACACAATTGATCTAATATCTTTAAAGGATATTGATGATAGCAATGAAAGGTTGCTTAGGACAATGGATGGAAAATCAGATGAAGATAATGTGCTCGTGTTTGGTGATGATACTTTGACTTGGGGTGATGTTGCTTGAGCTTCCGGAGTTGGGAAAAACAGTCAACGAACTAGATCAACACCATCTTGTAGGGTAACACCGAGGTTTACAAAATCTTCGACTAAACTTATAGAAGAGGTAGTGATAATTTCAGATAAGGCAGAGAAGGAGGATACATTACGGATATGAATCTAAGGATAATGAATATGATGATTTCTTTAATGATGAGGATTGATTTCTAGGTCCTTGAGATTTGTGGAGCATAGACTAAATGTTTTGTTACTTGAATTGTGTGTCTTATGTTTGTAAATATTAGTATTTTGGATATTATTAGTATTTGTTTGAATTTAAATGTTTATAGTTTTGCTTGCATTTAAATACTTAGTATTTGTAAAATTAGAATTTGGATATCTAGAAGTAATTAAACTAAAATATTTACTTCTTTTTTTCCTGTCTGCTTCGCTTCGATGAAGCATTTCGCTTTGCCTCTCGCTTCTCGCCTAGGCTGTAGGAGCTTTGGTCGCTTCGATTCGCTTTACGCCTTAAATAACACTAGGTTATACTATAACATATCATCATAACGGTTTTGTTGAACGTTGGAAGGCACAATTGATTGCTAAGGATAAGACCCAAATATATGGTGTAAATTATTATGAGACTTTCTCCCTTGTTGCTCATCTCAACACTGTTAGAATTCTTATTTTTGTTGCAGTCAGTTCTAACTGACCCTTATATAAACTAGACATAAACAATACATTCTTACACGAAGATCTACATGAGGTATATATGATTCAACCTTCATGTTATGTTGTTTCAGAACATGAACAATTACGGTGTCATTTTGAAGAAAGTACTGTATGGATTGAAACATTCACCATATGTTTGGTTTGATAAGTTCAACACAATGGCACTTTAGTTTGGTTTTTAGCGCTCTACCTCTGATTATTCAATTTTCATTCATTGGTTTTTTATAGATATTATTATTGTTATTGTGTATGTCGATGACATCATCATTAGTGATAATGACTCAGATGGTATGGCTCACTTCAATGCCTACTTGGGGAAGGAATTTCTTACTAAAAATTTAGGTCTTCTTCATATTTCATAGGGTTTAAGGTTACTCGATCAAAGAAGGGTATCAGTATATGCTAACAAAGTAAGTACTCGACTTACTATCTGAAACTGATACTCTTGATGTGTATCCAATTGATACGCCTATGGACTCCACATTTAAGTTAGATCTTGAGAGTGCTGAAGTCTTTTGATGATATAAGGCATTATCGGAGGTTAATAGGTAAACTGATTTATGTTGCAGTTGCTTGTCATGATATTTTATATGTTGTTGGTGTGGTTAGTGAGTTCATGCACGCCTTTCGTAAGCTTCATTGAGAGGTTATTTGTCGTATACTTCAATATCTGAAAGGCGCCCTCGAGAAAGGATTATTATATCGTCCATCATCATCCATAACTGTTGTTGATTTTTCTAAAGTTGACTGGACAGGTAATCATGGTAATAGACGATCTAATTCTGACTATTGTACATTTATTGGTGGTAATTTTGTTACTTGGCGCAATAAAAAACAGAACGTGGTTTCATTTTCTAGTGCAAAGGCTAAGTATCGTGTTATGACATTTACTACTTGTGCAATTTAATGGGTTCATTCTTTACTTCGGACTTTATGTGTTTTCTCCAATGAAGATACATTGTGACAACCAAACAGCAATCTTCATCGCAAGTAATTTGATATTTCATGGGCGTACTAAATAGATTGAGGTGGATTGTCATTTTATTTGAGATCTATTGATGCGAAAGGTGATCATCACTCCATAAAAAAAGTCTAGTGATCAGTTAGGTGACATTCTTACTAAGTCATTGGCTCGACCTACCTTTAGTAGTTTATATTCCAAGCTGAACATTTTTTATCTTTATTGTCCAGCTTGAAGGGGAATGTTAGAGTTCTTATTTTCTATATTATACATTAGTTAATTAGTGTTGGGTAATATTATAATTAGTGCATATTACTTAGTTATAAATAAGAGAGTTTAGTGCAACCTACCCTACATAACTGATTATGTATATCTTATTTGCCTCTTCTCCTTCTCTCTTCCCTTTTTTCCTAACCCGAATATTATTCTTTTCTATTTCAACTGATCTAATTTTCTATTCCAAAAAACATTTGTAAATTATAGAACATTATATTTGTGGGAATTGGCCGTGTTATTGTGGTAATTAGCGCTCTGAATTATATGAAGTTGGGTTAGGGTGTTACAACGAAGTGAACCAACAACTTTTGTCTAAGAAGAGGCTCAAAAAAAAAAACTGCGCTTAGATATGAGAATATTGGACAAGCAATTACCAGTCAGAACATGAAATCAAAAGGAAGATTAATGGCCTGAAAAAACTTCTATTACGAAATTACTAAAATAGCAGAAGAATTTAGCAACACAATCAATGTTCCCATGCAGAAACCACGTGTGTAGAACATTTACATCAAGTTACAAAAAAGGATAATAGGATCTCCCAGTAAAATCCAATACAATAAGACATTTACTTACTCAATACGTCCGTCGGGAAATTCACAACCACCAACAAGGCCAGGTCCCCCACTTCGTGGATGCTGAAATGCATTATGGAAATCAAAAAGAATAGCTTCAACATAATAACTCATAACTCATATGCATTGGATGTGGATAATACTCGCTGGAACTTAGAAAAAAGCATAAGCACCAAAAACCAGTCTATTAGTGACCACACATCAACATTCATTATGTGTTCCTTGATTGTCTATCTTGAAATCTGTTTCAGTTCTTCTTAAGGAGACATGGATAGAAATGAAACAGATTCCCTCTCCAATTCAGAATATCAACATTGCCTACAAGGAATCCAAAAGTCTTAATAGCTGAACTATGGTTCCTATGGGAAAGCCTGCACTTTGCCTGGTCTTCTGTTTGGTTATCAAGAAAACATGGAGTATAAATAGAATTAAGTTTTCAATATTCAGTTTTACATAATTCAGGTTCCAAGAAAATGCACCTTCTATCACCAAACTTGTACCAAGTAGTTGACTTTGTTTAGTTGTTGCGGCCCTTGCGGGCATATTGGAAACACTATAAATCAACAGATTCATAATTTTTATTATTTCCCTGTTCTTTTCCAGGTAGCTACAGCATTAAGGATTTTAATCTGTATATAAATAAGTCAATGGTTTCTTAGTTCCAGTTTATGCCTCGTTCACCCCAATTTTACCCTTCTTACGCTACGATAAATTAAGAAGGAGCCTTTCTTGTTCTTTCTGATCTAATTTTCATGAAGACAATGACATTGCCAATGAAGACAACAGCCTTTCTTGTTGGTAAGTGACAGGGATGCCTTTGAAAACTTTAGAATAGAGGAAGATGGGGGCAAGGAGAAACTGAAAATGAAACTAAATCCTTTTCGACAACACACTCACACTCAACTTGCATACATCTTACCCTGAAACATTAATTATTCAATCCCTAATCATGGAAAATGTACATAGAATCTGATGTAAACTTCTCAAACTAACCTGTGAAGCCAACGAGAGGAACTTGTATTTATCCAATGCATATCGAACCAACGCTTCATTCTCACCGGGGTTTATCGTACATCTGAACATTGAAAGCACTAATGTAAACTATATTCTTTTCTCACGGTTAGGCAAGAAATCATAAGTAAAACAACAAAAACTATAAGAAAATTGGGCTTTTGAGTCAGATTTTTTTTGCTTCGGCTGAATGCCATAGTAAATACTCAATTTTTTGCTTCGGTACTACCAGCCAAAGCAAATAATTGAGTATTTGTGTAATACCCTGTTCCATTTTGGCAAGGAACTAATTAGGGAATATTATCTTGGAAGGAATAAGAAAAATTTTAAAGAAGAATTTAGAATAGCTTAGAAGAATCTAGAATGTTGGAGAAGTTTTTAGAAAGTTCTAGAAGATTCTAGAAAGTTCAAGAATAACCTAGAATAGTCTAGAACAATTTAGAAGAATCTAGAATGTTGAAGAAGTTTCTAGAAAGAATCCAGAAAGTTCTAGAACAATCTAGAGAAGTCTAGAATATTTTAGAAGGTTCTAGGAAATACTAGAAGTTTCTAGAGGAATTTAGAATATTTCGGAAAGTTTCGGAACGGCTTAGAAGGTTGGAGAAGACTTTAGAATATCACAGATGAATCTAGATACTTGTGGAATTGTCATGTGCAAAATAAGCTTGAAACCTAGAAAGATCTAGGAGAGGGGAGATGGTAGAATATTCTAGGGAATCGCCCTAAAAAAATGTTACATGTCAAAATAGGGCATTCAGGGATTGGATTAAGTATACAAGTGCACAAATAGTCTTCCACTTTCAAGAACGAATAGAGAGTAAAAGAGAGAGAGAGAAAAGGAAGGTTGGATACTTCATCTAAGAAGAAACGAAACCGTGCAAGAACAATGTATGGGATCGGCAACATCTCACTCTACTTTGGGTGACAAAACATTTCCTTTAGACTTGAGGTAAGTGGTTTTGCATGCTACGTATTTTCGAAAATTTCCCGTATCCCTAAACATTTTAAAAACAATACATCATGTTTGTTTATTACTACCTTTACAAAATGTTTTACTAAGTGTCTAAATACTTGTGGCATACGATTCTTCTTACTTTGATGAATTCTTTTGAGAAGTATTGTGACTCAATCACTTATTTATATGGTGAGATTTTGTGATAGTGAATGGAACCATGATTGAAAGTCCAGGGAAATTATTCCTCTGTGTGCGGGTGACTCTGGCCACTAGGGAACAGACCCGAAGGAGGCTGTGGTGACCCTAGTGCTCAACGGTTGAAAGAATAGTGCTTGGTGCGTCCAGGTGACCTTCACCGGATCGTCATTTCGTATTTGGTTCCCATCGATTATTGGATATCGTACAGTCTCCACCATTATGATATGATTCATCATTGTGGTATGATTTCTTGTTGAAATCCGATTGTGTTATTCTTGAGAAATTAGTTATCTTGATGAAGTTATTTTTCCAAATCTTTGATTTACATGTCATATGCCAAATATGTTTTTCAACCACTTTGAATATGCATGTCTTTCCATTCACTGGGCTTTTTAGCTCATGTTTTCAAAATAATTTTTTTCCAGGTAAAAGATTGGAGTGTCAATAGCAGACTCTGGGAATTGATTGGGGACAAATAGTGTTGTGACCTCCGTAGCATATATCGTATAGTCATCTTTACTTGTTTGGATAATTGGGACAAACAAGTTTAGGTATCTTGACTTTGACATATTGACATGAGATCAATTTAGTGTTGATGTTGTTTTTCACTCCTATATTATTAGTTTATTGTTAGGCTTACGTGTTCCATAGGTTATGGTTCTATAGTTCACGGCCGGTCATGCCCTTGGAGTTGGGGTGTGACAATTTGCTTCGGGAAGTATCCCGTCCCGACACAAAAAAAAAAAGGAGTATTTGCATCGGCAAGGTTTTGAAGCAAAAAGGGTAATTTAGTACAACGCCGTTTTGATTTACTTAGTTCAAAACAACGTCATTTTATCTATTACAAGGAATAAGGGTTATAAGAAATTAAATTAAAAATTAGTGCTCTGATACCAAGTTAAAGTTATAAAGATTATATTAGGGTTCGTCAGAAAGAAGAAGAATGAGAAGCAAGAGGAAGAGAGAAAAGAGAATAATTAGTGTAGTGGCTAGGTTATCCTACACTCTCTATCTAGGAAGTACGGACACTTCATTTTGGGCAGAGTGTCGGTGTCGGACACGTCTGGGACACGGACACGATTCGGACACGCTCGGACACGTTAAATTGTTAAATTTTTTTATTGTTAAATTTTTTTTAGGACACGTTGGGGACACGCGGCTGACACGTTCAGGACACGTTGGGACACGCTGGGGGACACGTTTTGAGATTTATTTTTAATTTTTTGAGAATTTTTCAGATAATTTTATAATTAAGAGTTATTTAGATAATTTTAAAGGGATATGAGTCACAATCATAATATAAAAAAAGTTATAATCACTACATTGAACATAGGACATTAATTTAACATAATTTTGGATATGAATACGAACTTATATACAAATGAAATAGTCTTTTAATATGAAAGTAATGTAAAAAAAAATGGGATTACAAAATTGGAGCGCTTGAAATTTGATGAAAATTAGTATTACGAAATTGAATATTTTTTAAAGTAAAAGTTGTAAAAGTCATTGATTATTGAATCATGAACGTTAATGTTGAATGTGTATCATTATATTTTATATTGTACTTTTTATGTAGTGATATCATGATGTGAATTTTTAGAATTAGGGAAATAATGAATTATAGGATTATTATGATAATATTTTTATTTTATCACATGATTTTATATAAATATATATATATAAAATACATATTATTTAACGTATCGCTAACGTGTCCGTATCCTACTTTTTTGAAAAATTTCGTGTCGGCGTGTCCGTGTCGTGTCGTATCAGTGTCCGTGTTTCTTAGCTCTCTATTTATAACTAAGTAATATTAAGGTAGTTACAATATTACCCTAGACCAATTAACTTATATCTAATATAGAAACTAAGAACTCTAACAAGTACTTTGTACTATATGACTATATATATTGTTCGGTGTAATTGTTTAATCTAATACATCACTCTTTTCCTAATCTCTTTTTCTCTTGTTCTCTCTTATTCTCCAAAACTCTAACGCCATAATAATTCAACTGAAACAAAATATTATTAACAAAGTGTAAAATGTAACAAAAAACCAACCAAAAGTGGGCAATTCGTCCAATGCAATGATAGGTCTGGATCTAGCGATTGTGATTGCATGAGAAAGGAATTTTCTTTTGGTCGTGCCTTATTAGGTTTCGGTACTGGAGTGTATCAATCTAGGAAGAAAGTAGAGCTATATAGGTCGAGACTTTTAAAGATGGGATGGTCTAAAACAAATCAGGTCAAGTTGTTTTTAAAGAAACTTGGTGGACCCACAATTTAACAACTCAAAATGGGCAAACTAATAAAAAATTTATAACACAAGCAAACCTATAAAAACTAAGCAATAAATTCACACCATGAGATTCAACAATCATCCTTACAAGATCAAGCCAGAAAATCTACGAATAACGAGGTCAATAATTTCCCATTATCATGACACATCAAGGCATGTATAATGGCCATTGGATTCTCCCAATATTTTTCAATGTTGCTGTATAACCAAAATATTTAAACTTGAAGTAGCCTTATCCCAACTGCAAGATTTGCCTATGCATATCAACCTGCAGAATCTACTTAATTGATTGCCATCTCATCAAACCTATCAATGTCATGTCTTTTCTTACTACCTTAATCCATGAGCCATGCGTACTATTTCTCATTCAGACGCGAGAATCAACATTCACTTATCAACCAACATTAACGTGACTATTGGTCATTCTTGGATCTAAAAGCATACAACTTCGATCGAATTGCATTACACACCATGCATTGTTAACATTGATATGTATGGACACTACATAACCGAGATAAAACCACACCAAAAAGATCATCCAATAATTAGAACTATGTGATGAACATTATGTCCTAAATCCATATCAATTGCCCCTGTTGATAGTGCACACTGCCCAGAAAGGTTTCACATCTAAACAATGGATTGGAAGGAACACATTTGAAGGATAACTGCATTGAAGGATGGATTGATCAATCCTATTGTGTTTACATCTCAGCTTGGGGGAGATGTAATACCCCGTTCCATTTTGGTAAGGAACTAGTTAGGGAATATTATCTAGAAAGAAATAAGAAAAATGTTAAAAAAGAATTTAGAATAGTCTACAAGAATTTAGAATATTGGAGAAGTTTCTAGAAAAATCTAGAATATTCTAGAAGAATCTAGAATGTTGGAGAAGTTTCTAGAAAGTTCTAGAAGATTCTAGAAAGTTCAAGAATAGTCTAGAACAATCTAGAGAAGTCTAGAATATTTTAGAAGGTTCTAGAAAATACTAAAAAGTTCTAGAGGGATTTAGAATGTTCCGAAAAGTTCCGGAAGGACTTAGAAGGTTGGAGAAGACTTTAGAATATCATAGATGAATCTAGATACTTGTGGAATTGTCATGTGTAAAATAAGCTTGAAACCTAGAAGGATCTAGGAGAGGGGAGATGGTAGAATATTCTAGGGAATCTCCCTAAAAAATGTCACATATCAATATTCTCTAGAATAATCCTAGGATGCCTATAAATAGGGCATTTGGGGATTGAATTAAGTATACAAGGGCACAAGTAGTCTTCCACTTTCAAGAAAGAATAAAGAGTAAAAGAGAGAAGAAGGAAGGAAGAGCACCACATCAAAGGAGAAAGGAAATTGTGAGAGAAAGAGGAAAGGCATCGATAACATCTCACTCCACTTCGGATAACAACTTCGGGTAACAAGGAACGCTCAAGAAGCATATCATTTGGACTTGAGGTGAGTGATTTGACATGCTACGTATTTTCGAAAATTCCTCGTATTCCTAAACATTTTAAAAATAATACATCATGCTTGTTCATTACTACCTTTACAAAATGTTTTACTAAGTGTCTAAATACTTGTGGCATACGATTCTCCTTACCTTGACGAATTCTTTTGTGAAGACTCAATCACTTGTTTATATGGTGAGACTTAGTGCTGGTGAATGGGACCAAGACTGAAAAGTCCAGGGAAATTATTCCTCTGTGTGCGGCTGACTCTGGCCACTAGGGAACAAACCCGGGGAGGCTGTAGTGACCCTAGTGCTCAACAATTGAAGGAACAGTGTCTGGTGCGTCCTAGTGACCTTCACCGGATCGTCTTAGGGAACAGTTCTCGGGCACTAACCCGTGGTGACCCTAAGAACGATGTTGGATCCAACCCTGAGATATATTCTGGCAATTAGTATTTGGTATTTGGTTCCCATTGATTATTGGATATCGTACAGTCTCCACCATTATGATATGATTCACCATTGTGGCATAATTTCTTGTTGAAATCTGATTGTGTTATTCTTGAGAAATTGGTCATCTTGATGAAGTTATTTTTCCAAATATTTGATTTGCATGTCGTATGCCAAATATGTTTTTCAGCCACTCTGGATATGCATGCCTTTCCATTCACTGGGCTTTTTAGCTCATGTTTTCAAAATAAAAATTTTCCTGGTAAAAAATTGGACTGTCAATAGCAGACTGAGGGAATTGATTGGGGACAAATAGTGTTGTGACCTTCGTAGCATATATCGTATAGCCATCTTTACTTGTTTGGATAATTGGGGCAAACAGGTTTACGTATGTTGACTTTGACATATTGACATGAGATCAATTTAGTGTTAATGTTATTTTTCACTCCTATATTATTAGTTTATTATTAGGCTTACGTGTTCCATAGATTATGGATCTATGGTTCACGACCGGTCATGCCCTTGGAGTTGGGGTGTGACAGGAGACGAAGGCCACAATAAGAAATTAATGCAATCAATAAGAAATGATCCCAGACCTCAAGGTGTGTCACCAAAAAGAAGACATATATGCCCACTTAGTCATTTAAAACGGCATAGAGAGAATACAATTTTGCTTTTTTGCTGAGATCAGAATAAGAGCAAAGAAAATAATAGCAGTGGAAAATTTATATAAACTTTATATTAAGCAAAAAGATCGAACAGATAAAGTGGCTGGCAATGCTTACTGACGTGGAATACACAATAATTCCACCAGGGCGAACCAGCTGAACAGCCACGTCAAACATTCGCCTTTGATACTTCGCATGGCTTCTCAATGATTCTATTGTTACCTATGTAAAACAACATACGGTATTTGGCTCCATGTCAGCACATAAAAAGAGAAAGGAGATGGCAATGTAAAACATGTAAAGGAAAAAGAACAGTTAGTTGACTACAGATACTGCAAGTTGCAGGCAAATGTCCGATAGCATCTGAGGTGTATAAATGATAAACAATTCTGAATCTACGAAAGTCTCAACATTTTGCACTAATCTGAAAAAAAGCCTCAAGATTTTCCATCCATAAACAATGTTGATTGTATCGTATGATACGCGGTACGTATCGTACGATACATTTCGAGTACAGTGAAAAAACAATACCACTCAGTACAATACGTGATATGTTCTGGCACAGTGAAAAAACATATATGTAGCACCTTTGTTTTCCATATTTTTTTACTCTGTATATTGAAACAACGTCATTTTCCAAGGCTATCTTTGTTTCTAAAATAGTGAAATAATGCCATTTCCTACAAGTTATTTTTTTTCCCTTATAGGTTCGATCCCAATCAGACGATGCCCATGATCATTTTCTTCTTCGCATGCTATCCTCTTCTGCTTCTAATTCTTTTTATTGAAATTGATGAAACCCTATCTATATTTCGAACTCTATTGTGAATATGAAGGGTTGTTCTTTGATCTCTGTCTCAAAAACTCATCGCACAAAATGATAATGGAGTTGAAATGATATTTACATTGCTTTCGACACGATATATTTATAGGTATATATATTTGTTAATACGCTTCGAAACTATATATTTATAAATTATAAGTATGCTACGATACACGATATATTAGATTTGAAAACAAATAAGCATTGTGATATAAGTTTTGACAACCTTGGCAATAAACAAAATCTTGGAAACAAATACCAACATCCTTTAAGTTGGCAATAGTTAGAATAGAAGCCACCCCGAGTTCTCATCAAAAGAAATAATGGTCAACTTGAAAGCACCAATCCATGATACATAGGTTAGCTGTTAGTCTTGTCCTATGAAACACGGATACGGATACAAAATACCGATACGATACAATACAAATACGGCGATACGACAAAATCTAAAAACGTAGGATACGGGTACAGTCAAGATACGACTATAATAAAATATATTTAATATTTTTATTATTTTCAGCCAGCTTAATACTTATATATTTTGGTAGTTCTTTAACACAATAAGGAAAAAATTAGTAATTATTTTTAGTTTCACGAAAATATATATCGTATCACTATGGTATATTCACAAAGTGAAGTGATTAATTAAAGGAATCAAATCTAATATTTACCGAGTCGGTTTATTTAAAAGTAATTTTTGCTAAGACTATAATGTAATATGCTCTTTTGACTTGTAATTGTAGATAATCTTAAAAAAATACTCATGTACATTTGAAGTAGTATGAATTTGTGTTAATGTATTCTATGGTATGTGAATTCGAAAGGAAATGTTAAAAATTCAACTCATAAATTATATAAGTTGCTTGAACACAAAAGTATCCGTGAAGTATCTTAATATTTAATTATTATCGGATACGTTGGAGGTGTATACAATATGTATCCTCGAATATCTGACAAGTATCATATCCGATACGGTATCCGATACGATACACCGACCTCAACGAAGTATCCATGCTTCACAGGTCGTGTCCTATATTAGCCACTAGCCATAAAAAAAGAATAACAAAAGAAATGTTAATAGTGCAATAAAACAGTCACTTTTTTCAATTTACAAATCTTATTGCAAAAACCCAACAAGACATTAGGAAACAGAAAAGTTTCACATTCTAAAAATAGAAACAAGCAGTAACACAAGACTTATTATTACTTTATTCCATTCAATTTAAATCGGATTGAAGGCAGGGCAGAAAGAAATTGATAAACAAGCATTTTTTTTAGAACAATCAAATTTGATATAAAAATTTTGTACTTTTCACTGTTCCCAAGCTCAAATCATACGTATTGCTAATACATGCGCCTCTGCAATAGATTGCTGGGATACACCATTGATTTGGCCCCACTTGGAGAATCACCACACAAATTCTAAGCTGTCAGAGTTTTTTGTCGGATACAATGGTATAACCACCTTATCGCAAGTTAAATTTGCAGTCCTTAGTAACAGGAGTTCTCAAAGTTCAACTTTTAATCATAATTGAAAGTTCCTTGCCGGGATGAAAAAAGTTAGAATCCAATATAGGTCATATCTTGGACCATCCTGTCACAGGGCACATGCTATAGAACTTAATTGGTAAGCAACAAAATAATGAAATTCACTTCGGGGGGGCAAATTTTAATTGTGAAAAGTTATGGAAAGGAAAATAGAATTAAGGGAAACTATGGATGAAATGGGGTAATAGACCTGTAGCTTTCTAGCAGATGTCTAGGACACAACAAAATCAATTAAACGGTTAAGTGTAAGGAGAGGGGTGACCCCTTCTGGAGGGTTCATCCACATGCACGTACAAGTCTGTGGGAACATGTCCATTGAATATCAAAAATAGAGAGTGACTCATACCCTAATCGATCAGATAAACATTATAAACCAGGGTATGTAAAAGAGGAGACAGGGTCAGGTTAGTTGCGGCTGAAAGCCTAGATGCAATTGTAAAAGAAAAGAAGAAGAAACATATTCCAGTAGTCCATCATTAGTAAAATTAGGTGAAAGAAGCAATATACATTAAACCCTACAATAAAGGAAAGACTATACTACCCCCAGTGCTAAATAAATATAAGTACAATCTTACCACCCCTCTCAAACTCATGATGTGACAGTAAGAAGCATCGAGGGCTTCGCAATAAAAAAAAACAAAAACACAACATGGTGTGGGAGCCAACTACATAATGGAACAAACAAAAAAACATGGAAATATTCCCAAGACGGAGATGGTGGCACACAAAATGACACCCCATCTCAATATGTTGAATCGCCCATGTAAAAACAGAGTTTGTGTAAGCAAGAGATGGTGGATCATAACATGACAGTTCATTTCAATATGCTTGGTCAACTCATAAAAAACGAATTATGTACAATCCGAATGGCCCTTTCGTTGTCACAATATATAGCAGCTGAAGCTGAAAATGAAATGCCAAGATCAACAAGCAACCCACGCAACCAAACTATCTCTAACATAGTAGTAGCCATAGCACAAGATTCAACTACAACCATGATTTGTCGGATAAAAGGTGTTGGGTCATTACCCATTGGGTTCTTTCCCATCTAAGTCCTTTTTTAAGTCATTGATTAATGATCCTTCTAGTCCTATATTTTATATTTTTATTTGACATTGAAGATTTGGAAGGCCAAAGTTCCTCAGAAAGTACAAGTTTGTGCATAGGAAATTGCTCATGGAAGATTAATACCTATGATGTTCTTCAAAGGAGATGGTCTTACACAAATCTGTGCCCACAATGGTGTCTCATGTGCTGGGCAAGTTGCGAAAGTGTGGACCATTTGTTCTTGTTAAACAATCATCCACTCCAAAAACTTAAGCTATTGGAGAATGTGTAGCTTAAATATTTATATTTCAACATGCCCCCTCCCGTGCAGACTAGATTTTGGGCCTAAAACGTGGAAATATTTTTAATAATTAGGGTGGCGGCGATATTCGAACACAGGGCTTCCTTCTTTGATATCATGTTAAACAACCATCTACTCCAAAAACTTAAGCTATTCGAAAAGGTGTAACTTAAGTATTTATATTTCAACAGTTATTACATTTGTATTATTGCATTGTACTTTATGGAACAAGTTGTTTGACATGGTTAGCTAGTGTTGGATAGTCCTACATTCTATTTCATTAATGTTTTGTGTGGATTTTAAAGATTTGGGTGGAAAAGAAAGGAGTAATATCCTTTGGCATTGTGCAATTACACAAAATGCTTGGGTAGTTTTGTTGGCCAAAGTTAGATATTAAGATCGCTTGGGTTTAGAGGCTAAGAGACAAAGAATTAGAGAGGTGGTAAGCGAGTTCAATCTTGCACTCAACATCCTATTTAAAACCATGTCATAATCACTTTCACCTTCCTATCATCCTTCTGTCTACTCCATCTTCTGTATCTGTTCCACAAAATTGGAGAGATGTCATGGCAGACTATAAGTGGAAGGCAGCTATGGAAGAGGAAATAAGAGCTCTTAAAAAGAATGACACATGGGAACATGTGGAGAGGTATAAAGCAAGAATGGTGGCCAATGGTTTCACCCAAACCTATGACATTGATCATCAAGAAACATTCGCACAAGTAGCCAAGATGAATTCCATCAAAGTATTGATTTCTTTGGCAACAAATTTGGGATGGTCTCTACACCGGTTAAATGTGAAAAATGTCCTCCTTCATGGTGATTTGGAAAATGAAGCGTATATGGATGCTCTGCCAGATTTTCCATATCCAGATGAAAAGGTGTGTAAGTTGAAGAAGTTTCTATGGTTTGAAGCAACCTAGTTTTCCATCTCTGGAAGGGAAGGTTTGTAAGTTGAAGAAGCCTCTTTTTGGTTTAAAGAAATCTCCTAAAACTTGGTTTGGGAGATTTAGTAGAGCTATGAAGAAACATGGGTATAAACAAAGTCAAGTTGATTACAATCTCTTCATCAAACATAAACAAGGAGAAATTATTATGGTTATAGTCTATATAGATGATATTTGCATCACCGGTGATGATATTGAAAAGAAACAAGCTTTGACACTATCTTTGGCCAGACAATTCGAGATGGACTTAGACAAATTAAAATATTTCTTTGGGACAAAAGTTGCAAAATCAAATGAGGGAATCTTTATTTCTCAACAGAAATACGTTTGCACTTACTGAAGGAGATTGGAATACTTAGTTGCACGCCTTGTGATACTCCGATTGAGCCAAAATTATAGGTTGGGTGAGAACAGTGACGATACAATAGGTACCAGAAACTTGTAGGCAAACTCATATATCTCTCACATACCCGACCAGGCATTGCCTATGTTACAAGCGTTGTGAATCAATTTTTGAATTCTCCACGATTGTCCCATTTAGAGGCAGCCTTTAGAATTTTACGAATTTGAAGATAGCACCCGAGAGGAGTCTTTTGTTTTCTAGACATAATCATTTAAGGTTGAAGTCAAATACAGATGCAGATTGGCCAAGATTACTTAGGGATAGACAATCTACTTTTGAGCATTATACCTTTGTTGGAGATAATTTGGTGATTTGGCATAGTAAAAAACAATCAAATGTCCCAAGATCCAGTGTCAAGGCCGACCTTAGAGCTATGGCATATGTACGGTGAGCTTTTTGTGATTACGAATTTTGATAGAGCTTTGTATTGATTCACGTAGTCCAATGAAACTTTATTGTGGCAACAAAGTTGTCATCAATATTGCACATAATCCAATTTAACATAATCGAACCAAGCATATTGAAATTTCATTTGAGGTTGTACGAGCCGACCAAAAGAAACAAGGCTTAAATTACCAGATCCTAGACACAATCTTCCTAGAAATTGAGAGCCCTTCACTTAAGAAGAAGGACATGGGATGCACAATCATTTGTGATGGATGGACAAACAAGAGGGGTTGGTCGCTTGAGTGTCAAAACTAAGCGGTGGTCGATTTTCCTTGGCTTATCAAACCATATACAGATGCAAATTAGCCAAGATTAGTCAAGGACAGACGATCTATTTCTAGGCATTGTACCTTTGTTGGAGGTAACTTGGGGATTTGGTGTAGTAAGAAACAATCAGTTGTCGCAAGATCCAGTGCTAAGGCCAAGTTTAGAGCTATAGCACAAGGGGTATATTAGATTTTGTGGTTACGAATTACAATGATAGAGCTTGGTATTGATTCACGTGGTCCAATGAAACTTTATTGTGATAACAAAGTTATCATCAATATTGCACATAATCCAATTTAACATAAGAGAACCAAGAGTATTAAAATTGACAGACATTTCATCAAAGAGAAATTGAGCTCTGGTCTTATTGGCACTCCGTTTGTGAAAACTAGGGGAATAATTAGTTGATATCTTGATTGAGTGTAAAGTAAGGTGATCCATGGCATTTTAGGCTAGCTGGACATGTGTAATATCTAGAAACCGGTTTGAGTGGGACTGTTAGCATATTTGGAATAATTAACTGATGCCCACTCTCATAATTTCTTCTTATATGCTTAATAATACAAATATAGTGTAAAACCCGAGAAAATTTAAACCTTTGTGAAAAAGGGTAAAACGGTAAATTGCCACTACGGTACAGATTGTAAACCTGAATTTTTCTAGAACTCGGATGACGAAACGGACCTCACCGTTGGATTCGTCTCGCGAAATCTAGTTACCACGTCAAATTTCGTTGAATTCCGAGATAGTCGAATTTTTCGCGTTTTACGAGACGAACGGGCCCCGGGTAACCCTGTACACGAAATTTTTATAAAGTTTCCAAGTTTGGGGAAATATTAGAGACAAGTTAAAATAAAAATAATTCGAACTTGAACCGGAGCAAAATTTAGTCGTTTCGGGATTAAAACGGACCCGAAATTAAATAGGACGTGTGGCGAATTGTGGGCCAAGTATTCTAAAATATAAATAGGGGCCTAAAGTCTGAAAAATCAGACTTCTCCTTCACCATTTCAGCCAGTTTCAGCCGAGAGAAAAGAAGAGAGGGAAATTGAGAGAAAACTCAACTTCTCTCTACGATCTACTCCATTTTAGAGCTCGAATCCACTTGGGCCAAGAACAAAAATTGTTCTACTCGACGAGGGCTACGCGTGGGTACCAAAAACGACGGCTTTCACCGAACATTGGGAGGCCGAAAATTTGAAAGTGGAGGATTCAAGCTTGCTTTGAGTTCTAGGAGCTTCCCACGGCGATTCTACACGCTACAAGAGGTAGGGTTCCCTCCTACTAAGATTTATTCCAAACCTAGGATGTTTTATGAAATGGGTAGGATGATAGATTGTATATCTCTTGCCTATTGTTGGTAATGTGTTTGAAATGGGTATTGGAATGGGTAAAGATCAATTCTAATTGGATTGGTAATTAGAAATTTTTAAATGAAATCTCTAGAATTGGGTATATGGGATTGACCTAATGTAATTCTTGGATTATGTGAATTGTGGGCATGCTATGTGCTTATATTATGCCATGAGAATTAAAGTGTGTTATTACTTGATTTTGTGATGACATGCTTGGGTGCCATTCAAGATAAAATGTTGATATATGTATACATGTTATAATATATTGACATTGTAGAGAATTATGAAAATTATATGCTTACGATGTAATTTTGCCATGAAATATGTAAAACGTGATTAGAATGTTCATGTGTTACTCATAGCATATTGAACATGATAATATTGTTGCAATGGAGCATCACATTGCATATGCACGGGAACATCGCATTTAGTGGGTGTGTGTGCATGGTGGTTGTCTTCACCACGCTTGGTGGATGACGAGTGGGCTCGGGTAATATGGGTCGATGACCTAGTCCAGTTGCACGGTTTGCATGGGTGATAGGGTTGGGGTAGCAAGAAGGGCTAGAAAATCCTTCGGGTGAGAGACCCGGTGATTGGATACGCACTCCGTTGGTATAAGAGTCCATAAAGTGTGTCGGTGTACGCGGAACCGTTGGTGGAAGTCCATAAATTCCGTGTCGGTTGGGTGCCGTTGGTGTAAGTCCATAAATATCCACCCCAAGAAAGACCCTAGAATGAAATGTCATTTGATGTGAAACATAAATGACGGATTGGTACACATTGGCACTTGCATGTGTAGAGGAGCCGGGAAGGGCTCGGTTGATATGCATGAGTGGGTCTCACCTCATTCCATAGCATGGCATTGCAAATTCTATCATCGGATAGATTTCCTTGCTTGGGAAGTTATGAATTGTTGTTTTGTGGCATGTGAACATTTCATATGCATATAGGTTGGGGAGTAGCCTCATTAGGAGATACCCTATTGAGCGTGGCTCACCTTTTGTGGGAAAAATATTTCAGGTGCTGGGTTCACACCGGCAGACGGCTCCCATTTCGAGCCCCAAGGTTGAAGAAAGCCGGAATGTGGCTTTATTTTGAGTTTTTGTAAAATTATTATAAAAACTTGGTTTTGGTATGTAAATTCATATAAATGTTTGTAATAGAATTTATATGCATCATGTTTTATGGGAAAAACTTCATTAAATATGGATTGGATGGAAAAGGATGTGTGTTGAATGGATTGGAAGTGAAAAACAAAGGAAAAAGGCAAAAATGGCAGAATCGTACCGGTACGCAGAGGGCCAAAAGGTAGAGCGTACCGGTACGCCCTCCAAATTTTCTGAAATTTTATTTTTTTTCTCTTTTTCTTGCCAAACCCTTGGGCTATGCCTTCCTCCCTTCTAATGTTATAAATGGACTATAATGGAGTATAAATCATGGTATATTGAATATTGGTTGAACCCAATGAATAATCGAATCCGGTTAACAATTGTGAGTTAAGATCCCGGTTAAGGGGATACTACTACCGTGGTGTTAGGTTGAGTGACATCCACGGGTATTTCCGCGCGTTGACGGGTGGTCAACGGTTAATAAAGGACCCCCGGAAATTGGGGCGTCACATATAGAGTAGTGTGGAATGAAAATATCATCATTCCATTCTCTCACAAAAAAACAAATAAAAACTCTCTTCTTCTGCCTTCCCTCCTAAACGAACCCTAGAAAACTTCAACACTTGCATACCAACTAATAAATCATAAACATCCATTATCCAACATTCAATAACTATTACGGTTTCAATTGAAAATTTTCCACTTCATTATCCTAATTTTCATTCAGTTTCAATAAGTCATAAGTAATCCAAATTTTCATATCAATTGTATGGATATAAACAGTATCTTCTACTTGTGTTTATTTCCATAGTCCCCATTCTTAAACTTCAAGGAAGTTCAGTCTGTATCCATATCTCGTGTTTGCATACTAATAATAATTCTTTTCGTGTTACTTCTCCAACCACAATCTGCTTGAAATTATAGAAATAATTTCCTTATTATAAAGTTATATAACTAGTTTTACGAGATATAAAAGAAAACAATCCAAAACGTGTCCTCTACATGTCCCCCTATGTCTCCTACATGTGTTCCCACCATGTCCCCAAACACTGTCCTACACGTGTCCCCGGTTTATCGGTCACATGTCGCCAAAGTGTCGAAAACATGTCCTAAAAAAAGAAATAATAAAGAAATTCAACACTAATTTTAGCCATAGTTATCAAAATCGTACGATTCACGATTCGATTCATACGATTCGGTTCAATACTGGGACAAAACGATTCGTATCTTATATGAGAATCGTTCAAGAGTTGAATCGCACCTGAATCGTATGATTCGTACGATTCGATTCGAAACATCCTATATCTAATTTTGTCTCATTTCATTAGTTTTCCCCATCTTTTCATTGTTTTGCATTATCATTATCATCTATATTTGTTCCTAGCACGTTCAAACAAGCCTTATCATCTCCTGGATGAAAATTGGCGAGAGATGAAGAAATGAAAGCTCTCCATGAGAATCAGACATGGCACCTCATCTCATTACCTCCTGCTGAGCAACCTACTAATTGTCGGTGGGTGTATACTATGAAGTATCTTTCCGATGGTTCTATTGAGCGTTTAAAGACGCGGTTGGTTGTGAAGGGCTATACTCACACGTATGGAGTAGATTATTGTGAGACTTTTCTCCCGTTACCCGTCTTAACTCTGTTAGAATTTTGCTTTTTGTTCCGGTGAGTTTGATTTAGCATTTGTATCAATTGGATGTAAAGAATGTTTTTTCATATGAGGATCTACGAGAAGAAGTATATTTGGTTCAGCCATCGGGATGTGTTGTTTTTGGGAAGAAACAGTTAGTACATCGATCGATGAAAGAATTGTATGGCCTAAAGTAATCACCGCATACTTGGTTTGATAAGTTTAGTGTGGATGTACTTCAGTATGACTTTCAACCCTCTAATTCAGACCATTTTGTTTACACGCAAATCCACTGCCGGTACCATTGTTCTCATTGTTTATGTCAATGATATCATTATTAGTGGCAATGACTCAGCTGGTACTGCCCATTTTAAGGCCTATTTGGAAAAACAGTTACACACTAAAGACTTGGGCATTCTTTGATACTTTCTTGGCATTGAAGTAGCCCGATTGAAGGAAGGTAATAGTTTGCGCCAAAAGAAGTATATCTTAGATTTACTCTCTGTAAGAGGTACCCTTGGTGCAAGCCCAATTGATACCCTAATGGATCCAACGGTTAAATTAGATATTGAAAGTGGAGATGTTTTTTTAGGATACGCGGCGTTATCGGAGATTGGTTAGTAAACTGATTTATCTTACACGTACACGTCCTAACATCACTTATGTTGTTGGTGTAGTTAGTAAGTTTATGCATACTCCTCGTAAACCTCATTGGAAAGTTGTATATCATATTCTTCACTATTTGAAAGACACTCTAGAAAGGATTGTTATATCAGCCATCGTCTTACTTAACTGTTACTGGATTTTCTAATGGTGACTAGTCAGGTAGTCGTGCTGATAGAAGATCTACTTCTGGTTATTGTACATTTGTTGGTGGTAATCTTGTTAATTGGCGAAGTAAGAAACAAAATGTGAGGTATGTTCTAGTGCAGATGCCGAATATTGTGTCATGGCCCATACTGTATGTAAGTTGTTGTGGGTTCATTTTCTACTTCGTGAGATGGGTGTTGATATGCCATCTCTTATGCAGATGCAATGTGACAACCAGGCAGCCATTTTTATTGCCAATAATCCAATGTTTCATGAGCGTACCAAACACATCGAAGTAGATTGCTATTTTATTCAAAATCTCTTAATGCGAAAGGAGATTATCAAGTCTAGTGATCAAGTTGGTGATATTCTTACCAAACCATTGGCATGGTCCACCTTTACTAACCTTTGTTCCGAGCTGGACATTTTTTATATCTATGCTCCAACTTGAGGGGGAGTGTTGGAGATCTACTTTCCTATTACGTTGTTTTCCTATTGTTAGAGATTTCCTTTTCTATTTTACTTTCTTATTATGTTCTACTTTCCTAATATTGTAATTGTTCTCAATATCAATCTAATATAAATTTGTGATAGGGTGTTTGTAACATAAATCCTACACTCATTATTTTCTCAATCACTTTCTCTCCTCTTTCTTCTTCTTTCTCCTTACCTAAACCCAAACCCTAAATTTTGATTATTGAGTTTCAACAATGTGCCTGAGTGATTTTAGGTAAGACAAGTGAGGTGTGTGTTTTTAGGACATTATGTGTCTGTTTTCTTCAGTCTAAAGAATATTTGTGTTCTTAAATACTTAAACAAAAATAAAGGAAGATAGATGTAAACAAAATGGGAAAAATAGAAAACAAAGAGAAGTCGTGAGGTCTGATTTGGAATTCACATGGTTATTATATGATTCTTGTGAAAATAATAGAGATGGATTTTGGCAACATGGTCTTGATGTCAATTTTTATTGTGAATAGGTCATTCTTGCTGTGTTTGATATTTGATGCATTGTACTCTTGTCGTATTGTGAATTTATTCTGCTCAATGGGCTTCCGAACTCACCACCCATTATCTTTATGAAATTTGCAAAGAAAGTGAAGCCAGAAAAACAAAAAAAAATGCCAAAGTGACCTAACAGAGATGTACAGCTAAGCTTTTGGATCAGCTGTTTTACTTTGTCATTTCAAAAATTGTATAAATTGTAGAATATTTTATTTTCGAAGATTTTATTTGTGTGATAGAGGTTATTAGCACTTTGATTGGATACAAATGGGTCAGGATCATTACAAATACAATTGACTTGGTGCAAGCGTGCTTGAGACTGATATTACAATGAGCATGTGTGGCATACAGGTATAAAACAAACTTAGTGGCGGAAATATAGTTTACTGGTGGATCCATAACCTTTATACCTGATATAGCCTCTGGGGTGGATATGGCATGTTTATTCCATCACTAGATCTCATACAATATAATCAAAAAGAAAAATGCAAAAATTACTTATTCATATAGGGTCGCAGCATATGTCAATACACATCATTGCCTGAATTCAACTAATTTGGGATGATCTTTCATTTTTCATACCAATTATATGCCCCTCCTAAATAAAAACTCTTGCGGATCTTAAAATAAAGAAGTTCCATCTATGACTTTTTAAATAAGTTCTTCACTTTCAGAATTTCCACAACAAACTGAAAAGATATCATGGGGTTTAACTAAGTTCAACAAAACATTCACGACTTGATGGAAATCGTGGACAGAGTTTGCAAAAAGATTTTAAAAAGGTAACCCAATAGGAAAAAAAAATGCCAACCAAACAAAAGTAATACCCCCACCCCTTCTATTGCTTCCTGTCCATATGAAGGGTATTCAATCAAGTCATTAGTTAACCATATGTGTTCGCCCAAGCCAGCTTGAATTAAAGCAGCAGGTAAGATTTTGAGGTTATCATAGTCAATAGAGAAGAATTAACGCATATAAAGAGGCATGCTCATTATTATGAAATGTTTCTCTCCTTTTCCTTATCATCTGGTTACTTGCATTGGTAAGCCAACAGCTGAGAAGTCACGAGCCATGAATAATCCACCAACTGCCCATGAAATGCGTGAGGCATAACGGCAACCAGAGACGAGTTCACGAGGACATAGATGCATCCAAATTGTGAAAGCATAAAAGCCACAACCCATACTATGTAAAAATACATATGGTACAAAGAACGTGGAAAATAAAAAAGTGCAGAAAAGTCTTCAAATAATGAATATTTTCCAGATTTATTTCCTACCTCTCCAGAAAAAAGTCGAGGTCTCAAGCCAAGAGCAGAACAAGGAGCATCAAGGAGAACCCGATCAAAGCTACTTGGAGAAAATCCTTCTGATTTTTCAACCCTGCCACCTAAACAGTGATTTCTCCCAGGACCATTTTTCAGTCTCCGGAAAGCCTTCCTGAGTTCAGCTTTGCTAGTGTAAGTTCCATTCTTTGTTTGCTCTTTGCTAACTGAAATATACTCTTGGTTAGCAATTGAAATCAAAGTAAGAGTGAGAAATGGGGTGGGTTTTTTATTTACCAAAAATGTGGTGTGCACATTGCAGAACAAAAGAGTTACAATAGATATGTTGATATGTTTAAGGTTATGGATGTAGGTGTAGTGACTTTAGCAAGACCAACTTTAGAGGGAGAATAGAGAATTTGTAAAGTTACATCCCTCCTTCACTGCATATCTTTTTGTCAAATCTAGGACTTCAATTTCAGTAGTTTCATGGCTTGTACATACTCTGGGATGAGTGCTTTATTGAAGGAATTAAAGAGAAAATGTGAAAGCTTGAAGCCTTAAAGAATAGTCAAGATAACAAAACAGATGGCGATTATTTGTCCCAGCATTCGTATGAACTTCAAGCAACAAAGACAAAGTTAGGTATGGTCTAAAGGTCTTAGAATGAACCCTAGCCAATCTAGGCAGGTTAACATGGTATCATCGCTGGGCCTTGGGAAGTCAGAGGATCAAGTATCTTACCCATTTGAATTTCTCGATATGCAAGGTTGTTTGTTTGTTTGTTGAGTGCGAACTTGAATCCCATGTAAGGGAGAGTGTTAAGAGAACTTGTATTCCACGTCGAATATTTAGGACCACCAAGATTGTTTATATATTTGAGGAGGTACTCCACCCATTTCCAATTAGTTTTAGTTTAGATGCTCTAAAACCAGAGGGTCCCAAACTGGGAGTAAAGGCTAAAAACTTCAAACGTGAATGAGAAACTTGACTAGGCAAGAATGCCACAAATGAAAACTAGATGACTATAAACTCAAACAGAAAGAAGATAAATCAACGATAGAAGTAGCAATATTTGGAACATTTAACTCCTCCAACACTTACAACCCTCCCTTTTTACGACATGTCCCAATTAGCTTCTTGGACCGTAAATCCTATATAACATCCTACATAACACAGCTAGAGGAAGAAAAAAAAATCAAAAATCTAGAATCAAATAGTTGACAAACTGAAATTAAGTTCAAAGCAAACTGAGAATGTAGTACACATCTAAAGGTGTGAATTGACGAGAAATAACCAACCCAACACCAGCCAAAGACATTTGAGTGTCATTGACTGCAAGCAATGACACAAAGGGAGGAGAGACAATAGATATAAATAATGAGAAATCACTAGTCATTTGATGTGTCACACCTCAATCAAAGACCCAGCCGGTTTGAGGTATACCTGAAGGACTTGAAATGAACGAACCAACTTTGGGAGAAATTGAGAGGGCACCAAGCTAATGAAGAGACAGAAACTTCTACAACTGATCAACAACCATAGTCAGGCTAGGCATTGATGACTTTAACTCATCCACAGGTGGTGCAGTATGACGGTGTTCAAATCTCTTGAAGTCCCTCTATTCTTACAACTCTTTGAAGAAGACTTTTTTTCACCCGAGTAGAATTCATAGAGATCGAAATACGATTGAATAAGCTTGAATTTAAGAATTTGAATTTATTATTTATTTTACTGATATTATATTAATTAGGCAATATTTGTTTGATTATGATTGTTTTAGTACCTTAAATGTGAGTTTCATTAGGACAAACTGCTTTAAGATTTGTTAGGGAAAGTATTATAGTGTTTTAATACGATAATAATTTGAGAGTTTGAATACGAAACTCTTTTAGGATTTTAGTACTATAGTAGTTTTTGTTTTGGTAAGGGAAGAATTTTTTTCCAGCCAAGGAGAATTGATGATCGAAAAGGAAAATTTATTATTTATTTCGGTACTATAATATTAATTAGGGAATATTTGTTTCCTTAGGACTGTTTTAGTAATTTAAAGGTGAAAGTTTTCATTAGGAAACTACTTGAGAATTTGTTTGGAAAATTATTATAGAGTTTTAGTAGGATAATAAGTTTAGAGTTTGATTATGAAACTCTTTTAGAATTTTAGTGGGATAGTGGTTTTTGTTTTGGTAGAGGACTTGCCCCATAAATATGGATGTAATGCTCACTATTTTTATTAGTGTGTGATACTAATAAAATTGTTTCTCCGTGAAAATTTTGTGTGTTTCTCGACTAATTCCTTGCGAGGATGAGGTAATCCATTCCACCCCATCTTTCTTCTCCTCTTTCTATGTTCTGAATTCTTCTTCCTGTTGTGCATCACTTACTTAACAATTTTAGGCAATAAGCCTTCTAGTGACTCTCTCACGACAACAGCTGCACTCATTTGAAGCTACTCGATTCCAATACTTGTTCTCTTAATAGAAATTACCATGGAGGGGCAAGCTGTAAACCCCTAAGATTTTAATTCAGTATAATGTGATGCGAATTAACCATAATTAAGCGTGGTTACGTCATAGCTATGTTGGAGAAAATGATAGTGAGGATGTCGTGAGACATCGAAAAATTTTGAGAAGTTAGGGGGATGAAGTGTAATTTCTTGGATAATGAAATTTGTTACGATTGAACGTAATATGAATAAATTAGTGTTGTAAGTATGGCCCGAATATTAGGGGTGTCAAACGTATCGGGTTAAACGGTTACGTGTCGGGTTAAACGGGTGACGGGTGAAAAGCATATAAACCCATACACGACTCGTTTAATAAATAGGTGAAAAAACATAAAACGAACACGAACCGTTTAATAAACGGTTAACACGACAACTCGTTTAACCCGTTTAATTTTCATAGAATTATTCTATTAAAATTTTAACCCACAATAAAAAATTATTCTAATAAAATTTTAAACTTCATTAATTACCCACAACAATTGTACTTTCTTAATTAAAAGATTTCCACTTGGTTGAAACTTGCAAAGGCAAGTGAAAAGGTTGAGTCACAAAAGAAAGGGGTAGCAGCTTTTTATAGGCATGGAGAGGTCTCCTTCTTTGAGTTTGTCGATGTGGGATTCAAGTGAAAATGTTTCACTATGCATGCACTGCAGACCCACAAGAAGACCTTGTAATGTAGCCTGTCCCACATCGAGTACTGCAATGCAAGTAAAGGAATAATCTGTACTTAATGGGGGACTGCCAAAGTGTCAATCTCTCATCCACTTAGCAATTTGGTTTCTTGTTTGCATATGTATATAATATTTTAATTTTGATTAATTTTTTTAAAATAAAATAATTATGAATTTATTATTATATTAATTTTTTTTAAACGAGTAAACGGGTGATAAACGGGTTGATAGATCTCACCCAAACACGACCCGTTTATTAAACGTGTTTAACGGGTCAACCCGTTTATCACTCAAACCCGTTAAGGTCTCACCCAAACCCGTTTAATTCGTGTCGATTCGTGTCAGTTAATCGTGTCGTGTCGAATTTTGACAGGCCTACCGAATACTGAATAGGCAGGGATGGGTAAGTTTTAGTGGATTTAGAGGTAGTGAGAAAATAGGTGTGGAGTGTAAAGGTGGAAAACTTGGATTGGGGAAACAGGAGGCAAAACTCATTACATAGAGTTTTGTCGGTCGATCGGCTTCTTGTCGTGAGTCAACCACATTGCAAGCCGATCAATCAGCTTAAGCTTCGATTTACCAAATTGTGGTAATTTTTTTGTTGTTTTTCTTCCACAACCTTGACCTATTGGGACATAGTATAAATACTTATCTCATATGTGTATATCTTCGGAAACCTTAAGCACCTTAAAGCTTCACATATAAAAGAGAGAAAAAAGGGAGAGAAATTAAAGGCCTCGCGGGGATATTTCGGATCCGAGATTTAGACACACGGTATTTCTAGCCAATATCGTGTCGTAACTGAGTAGAACTCATGTATGTTTCTATCACCCTGACGTGCAATACAAACTTCATGTTCAAGTTGATACATTTTCGCAAAGTTAGACTGAACAAAGAACGTAGCTAAATAGTCCCCTTTGGGACACAAATACTCTTCTATGGAACTTAGGACTTAGATACTAACTGGGCTGGAAACTGTGTATCGCAAGACCACCACTAGTGTTTGTCTTTCTTTTTGGTGATTCTCTTATTGGAAAAGCAAGAAACACAATATTGTTGCTCGTTTCTCTACTGAAGCTGAATTCAGTGTTATGCCACTACCCCTGCTAAGATAGTCGGGTTACAATGATTGCTTACTGATCTTGGTATTTCTTTATCTGCCCCTACTCCGACATATTGTGACAACACTAGTGCTTTTCAGATTGCTCACAAGTCAATCTTTCATGAGCATACGAAGCATATTGAGATTGACTATTACTTTGTAGCTAAGCACCATATCTCTGCTCTTTCTTCCTTTGACCACCTATTTAGCGAATTATTTTACAAAATTTTACACTATAGCGCATTTTTGTTTTCTTCTTGGCAAACTCTTGATATTTTCGAGTATCATATCATGAGTTTTTTTTTTTTTTTTGGGGGTGGGTTAGAGTATTGTAGCATATTAATCTTATGGGGTAGTATACTCGTTGAGAAAACGCAATCTTATTAATGATGAAGGAAGCAATATAGTAGAATTTAAAGCAAGGCCCTGTGTGCATTTTGCCAATGGACTCGCAATCACAAGCAATGTGATAGTAGAAGGGTGGTCTCTTTGCTCTTATTTATATTATTAGTTGTCACACCCCAACTCCAAGGGCATGACCGGCCGTGAACCATAGATTTATAACCTATGGAACACGTAAGCCTAACAATAAACTAATAATGTAGGAGTGAAAAACAACATTAACACTAAATTGATCTCACGTCAATATGTCAAAGTCAACATACCTAAACTTGTTTGCCCCAATTATCCAAACAAGTAAAGATGGCTATACAATATATGCTACGGAGGTCACAACACTATTAGTCCCCAATCAATTCCCTGAGTCCACTATTGGCACTCTAATCTTTTACCTGAAAAAAATTTATTTTGAAACCATGAGCTAAAAAGCCCAGTGAATGGAAAGGCATGCATAAAGTGGCTGAAAAATATATTTGGCATACGACATGTAAAACAAAGATTTGGAAAAATAACTTCATCAAGATAACCAAGTTCTCAAGAATAACACAATCGGATTTTAACAAGGAATCATACCACAAAAGTGAATCATATCATAATGGTGGAGACTGCACGATATCCAATAATCGATGGAACCAAATACTAAATGCCAGAATATAAGATAATCAATTTTTCAAGAATAACACAATTGGATTTCAACAAGAAAGCATACCACAATGGTGAATCATATCATAATGGTGGAGACCGTACGATATCCAATAATCGGTGGGAACCAAATACCAAATGCCAGAATATATCTCAGAGTTGGATCCAACATCGTTCTTAGGGTCACCACAGGTTGGCGCCCGGGAACTATTCCCTAAGACGATCCGGTGAAGGTCACCAGGACGCACCAGGCACTGTTCCTTCAACCGTTGAGCACTAGGGTCACCACAGCCTCCCCCGGGTCTGTTCCCTAGTGGCCAGAGTCACCCGCACACAGAGGAATAATTTCCCTGGACTTTCAATCATGGTCTCATTCACTATCACAAAGTGATTATATCTCAGGGTTGGATCCAACATCATTCTTAGGGTCACCACGGGTTGGCGCCCGGGAACTGTTCCCTAAAACGATCCGGTGAAGGTCACCAGGACGCACAAGGCACTGTTCCTTCAACCGTTGAGCACTAGGGTCACCACAGCCTCCCCCGGGTCTGTTCCCTAGTGGCCAGGGTCACTCCACATAGAAGAATAATTTCCCTGGACTTTCAATCATGGTCCCATTCACTATCACAAAGTCTCACCATATAAACAAGTGATGGAGTCACAATACTTCACAAAAGAATTCATCAAGTAAGGAGAATCGTAAGCCACAAGTATTTAGACACTTAGTCAAACATTTTGGAAAGGTAGTAATGAACAAGCATGATGTAATATTTTGAAAGTGTTTAGGGATACGAGGAATTTTCGAAGATACGTAGCATGCCAAACCACTCACCTCAAGTCCAAATGGTATGTTGCTTGTTACCCGAAGTAGAGTGAGATGTTATGGATGCCTTTCCTCTTTCTCTCACAATTTCCTTTCTCTTTTGATGAGGTTCTCTTCTTTCCTTCTTCTCTCTTTTACTCTCTATTCTTTTTTGAAAGTGGAAGACTACTTGTGCACTTGTGTATCCTTAATCCAATCCCCAAATGCCCTATTTATAGGCATCCTAGGATTATTCTAGAGAATATTTAGAATATTGACATGTGACATTTTTAGGGAGATTCTTTGGAATATTCTACCATCTCCCTTCTCCTAGATCCTTCTAGATTTCAAGATTATTTTACACATGACAATTTCACAAGTATCTAGATTCATCTATAATATTCTAAAGTCTTCTCCAATCTTCTAAGTCCTTCCGGAACTTTCCAGAACATTTTAAATCCCTCTAGAACCTTCTAAAATATTCTAGACTTCTCCAGACTGTTCTAGACTATTCTAGGCTATTCTTGAACTTTCTTGAATCTTCTAGAACTTTCTAGAAACTTCTCCAACATTCTAGATTCTTCTAGAATATTCTAGATTTTTCTAGAAACTTCTCCAATATTCAAGATTCTTTTAGACTATTATAAATTCTTCTTTAACATTTTTCTTATTTCTTTCAAGATAGTATTCCCTAACTAGTTCCTTGCCAAAATGGAACGGGGTATTACATTAGTGGTGTACGGTAATATTGTAATTTCCATAATATTAGTTTACTATAAATAAGAGAGTGTAGCACAGCATAACAAATAATGACTATCGGTGGGGCATTACAATATTATATATATTACAAATCACATAGTGGCTGGATTTAATATCTATAATTACAATTTACTCAATAAATATATAAAATTATATTTCATATGTTAATATTTATGATAACACCCTTATTTCATTTGCACTATGTTTAATGCGGTAGATGATGTATTTTGAACATATGCATGGATATTTTCCTTCAAATTTTTTACAAGTTTTCCTATTTTTTTGGATCTATATAGCTTGTTTTGCATATCGGCCAATACGGTGCTACAACGTCGCGACGCGATAGATTTGCATCAATATACTACGAATCAATAATTGATACCACAACCTTGAATTGTGATAATAATTATAAACCAATACAAAAATATTTAATTGGAATTTGTTTTATAGTTGTGATAAGAGTTCCAAAGCTAGCCATAAGCCAAACAAGTTGCTAGCTAATGTTTGTGAGGTATAAAACTTAATGGATGCATAGTTGTATTATGGTCCTTATGGAATAAATTCAAATCAAAAACATCATAAAATATAGGTGTCACAAATACCAACAGAAAGAAACAATTTACCAAAAAGATGGAGATACCATATCGTCACTTCCGGTCCCAAGAACATGTGATATTTTATACTTTAGGTTACTTCATGACTTTAACACAAACAACAGTTCCGAATGAGTGTCTAGTGTCTACATAAGTAGAGCAAGATCTTTCTCTACCTAGGTAAGGTGGAATAAGTACATGGACCACCAAGCATGTCACTTCGTCTCACTCACCCAATTCATAAGGTCTATGGATTATTAGCCGGCTACTATCGAGGATCAAAAATTATTTTCAATGCATTGTTTCAATCAGCATAGAAACAGAAAGAAAACGGGAAAAATTTAGAAATATGTTTCCAAAACATACTGCAATATTCTGAAACAACTTGAAACATTCCAAAGACACCTCTAAACAAAATTTCGAGATTCAATTATTGTTTTGGTCATTTTGGATGATACGCAACAAAATTTTCATCCATAGCTAGCACATTGGTAGCCTACCATAAATATTTAAAATTTCAAAAAAAAAAAATGAACAAATAATGTGTTTCTCCTTTTTGAAGTTGCTATAAATAATATAACTAGGAAAGAGAATTATAAAAGATGTACATTGCACTTACCCCAATATACTACTTATCTATAGCATAATAGAACAAAACATAAATTTGAATCAAGTAATGCAGCTGAATAATAACATATTCAAACAATAATAACAGTAGCATCAATGACTCCTATTCATTAGCAATGTTTGATGGAAACTCCATTGATAAAACCTTTTCAACTATAGCCAATTTCTTTTTACAATAGGCACTTACTTATAAAAGATATGGTGCAATTAGATTTATTCACTTCTTTTTATATGCTCTTTATTTCAGCCTTGCAAGACAAAGGATAGAGACAAGGACTGAACAAAAATCTATATAATAAAGTAGTTAGATTGTTTGCTTTGAGCTTTTCGCAGCTCAGATCGTTTTGATGTAATGGTCCTAATTAGACTTTTATTCCTTTTACAACTTTAAGACTTCTATCTCTCATATAACTTTTTCTATCTATCTATCTTATACTCTCTCTCATACTATTATCTTTTTTTTTCCTATATTATCTTTGTTATTATTTACACCATAAAACAAATGAAACTGTATGTTATGCAATTATTTATTTCATGAAACTAATTCAAAGTTTTTATATATCTAACGACATGTATTTTGCCACTTATTAATATGTAAATAACACTTAATGTAAATAAAAAATAGCATATTGACTATAAATACCAAATAATATTTAATACAAAATGAACCTTAAATTATAAATTATATATAATTTTATTAAAAATTGACATTTAATTTTTTCTAATTTATATTCAACTTTGTCGAATTAATATCAAATTAATTTTTATTGTTATCAAATTAATATTGAAATTCATTTAATCAATTTTTTGAATACTAAATCAAATTTTATTTGATTTTATTAAATATTCAATTTTTTGATACTAAATTTAAAAAAGAAAAATTGTAAAAATAATAAAAAAAATTGGGATAAAATTATCAATTTTCATTAGCAACATTAACAGATGGGAAGACAGAAAGGGTCTCCATGCAATTAATTTCAAACTTGAAGGGGTCTCCGTATTATTCATAAAATATTAGGAGGCGTCCGTGTAATATTGTCAAAACTGTAGAGATGCCTGTGATTTTTACCATATTTTTTAATTAAACATTAATTTATGATTATTTTATTTTATTTTAAAAACCTAAATTATTATAATAAAAGCAATTATTGGTTAAGAGACTTTGTTTGTAACCAAAAAATAATGTGTGGGTGTGTTTCTGTGTATGTGTGGAGGATTGGACATTTAGTGATTAAATTTATAATTATATTATATTGGGTTGAATGGTGATAATAGTAATAAATTCATGAGTTTTATAAATGAGTAAAATTCGATTAATTTCATTTATCGCTTAAAGATTATGAATTTAATTGTGTTTCTGTTAGTATTTTTTTTTTTTTTTTGCTTGAGGTATTTATTACTTGGGGATAGGGTGGATTGAAAATATGGTGGTTGAGTTTATAATTATGTTGTGTTACTAAATTGAGAGGTAGTAGAGGGGATAAATTTGTGAGTTTATAAATGAGCAAGATTTTGTTTATTTTTGCTTAAAGATTGTAAATTTCAATGGGTTATGTTAATATTTGTTCTTTTTTCAGAGATACTTGCATATATGGTGTTGTTTTAGGGAGTTTTTATATATTTTATGACAGTTCCATTCATATGGAGGATATGGTCGATCGAGCCATTTTAAAAGAAAAATTTGTAAGAATATTTTTAGGCCATTTATTTTAAATTTGGACAATTGTTTGAGATTTTTTTGTTTGTTGTATAGTGCCTTCCGGCACGGGCAATGATTAGTTCTTGAATAAAACAACACTGTGACCATAGATTCCGAAGATAACAACTTAGAGAGATTCAAAATCACAATGAAAATTGGATATTTACCAAACCCACAATAATTCTTTCTTTCCAACTACCAGTCAAAATCATGGATCATAAAAACATAAAGAGCAACCACTCACTTGTTTCTTGGTGAATAGAACCAATATCAAACCCTTCTGCAGTAATGGATGATATATTCTCCATTTTTGATGTCAATGAATCAGAATTTTTAATGGTCACAAGATCCTCACTGCCATATAGAGTGGTCATCTCGTGGGAATCACTACTTTGACAGACAGCTTTGAGCACATCAAGTTTATACGTGGTTATACAATTCAAGCCCATCTCAGCAGCCAGTTTTTGAATATCGAGCACCTATTAGTTAATTCAAATCAGTATAATGTCAACAACAAAAAGAGCAGAAAAATAAAAATAAAAGGTAAAAATTCCAGGAAAGAAGAAACAATCTGATCCAAAATTTTTTAATGGAACTAAAAAGCTATTTACTCCACAATCGTATTGCATATGAAACTTTCAAAGACCACAATTTTCTGCAACTAATATTTCACTTATATATGAATTAAATTCAAAATGACATTTAAGAGTAATGTCAATGATTAATGTTGGAATAATATTTTTGGGGCTTACAAGTGCACTGTCTCATTAACATTGAGCAGTAAAGTGCATTGAATAGCTGCAACATAATCGCAGTGAAGAGCATGATCAAGACATAAGTCCTAGAAATCACAGCACACGCTTTACAGTTAGATTATGGAGATTAGGGTTGTGTGAAAGAGAAAACAAGAATAGGAGAAAGGGAGACAAGATTATGAAGAGCTATGAAGCACGGACACTCTCAAGAAGGTGACGTATTCGTGTCGGACACCGACACTCTTCGGAAACTCTCAGACACGTGTTTGATAATCTTTTATCCGTGTCCATAATTAAATGATAAATTTTGAATTTCGGACACGTGTCGAACACTTAATTGGTACATGTCCGACATTTCTTTAGAACGTGTCTACCACTAAATGATAGACATATGTTGAAATGTGATTAACAAAATTTAAAAATTTGACGACATATAATTACTAATACTAAACATGTTAAAGTTGTACTCCAAATATAATAATAAAAACAAACGATGCATAAAAATTTTAAAAAAGAGGAATTAAGAAAATGAGAGCAATTATTTAAATTATATATTATGTATACATTGTCTAAAAAAAAATTGATGATTATTGACTATAATGAGGATGTTTTAGTCTAAAAATTTACAGAGATGACTAGACATTAGGTTTACTTATCATAAAATATTAATTTTTTTATGAATTGTATATCATTATTACTATATTTACAATAAATTATATAATGTTATCTATAAAATATAATTTTTTTGTAACGTGTCCCCAACGTGTTTGTATCCTATTTTTTTTAGAAATGTTTTATCGGCGTGTCCGTGTCGTGTCGTATCCGTGTCCATGCTTCTTAGATGAAGAGAGTAGTGTTAGGATTACACTTTTACACCCCAATATATATATATATATATATATATATATATATATATATAGTCACAGAAGTACCAAGAGTACCTTAATAGTGACATCCATAACACTCCACTACAAGTTGGTGCATAAATGTCTCGCATGCCCAACTTGCAAATGATAGGATGAAAAAGCTTGCTACTAAGCCCCTTTGTGAAAACATCGGTCAACTGATCTTCTAATTTCACAAATGGCATGCAAATTAAACTCTTGTTCAGCTTTTCTGTGATGAAGTGTCAATCAATCTCAACACGTTTATTCTATTTTGATTGTATACAATGTTGATAGTTGGCTTATTATCACAGTATAACCCATCGCAACGAATTCTAAGCTCACCCAATACAGTTCTGAGCCACATAAGCTCAAAAATTCCATGGGTCATTCCTCCGTATTCAGCCTCTGCACTAGACGCTTGCTTTTTACTTCGCCACGTGGCAATGTTTCCTCCTATCAAACTGCAGTAACCTGATGTGGATCTTATTTCATCTACTGAACCTGTCCAGTCTACATCAGTAAATGCTTCTAGTTTTAAGTTACCATTATTAGACAACAAAATCTCTTTTCTTAGAGCTGACTAGAGATATCTTAGAATACGATGAACTACTTCAAGATGAGTAACTCGAGGATCATGCATGAATTGACTTACAATCTCCACTGCATAAGCAATATATGGCCGACTTTAAGAAAGATATATCAATATCCCCACTAATCTTTGGTATATCTCCTTATCCACAACATTACCAACACCACTCACCAGCCAATAGTTGGCTTCAATTGAATAATCTGTAGGTCTACATCCCAAAATACAAGTTTCTTCAAGTAGGTCAAGAACTTTTATCTTTGTGTGGGAGATAAAAATGTCTTTGTATGATCTGCAAGTTCAATCCCAAGTTCAATTTGGTGATTTCATGCACATCATTCCAAGTTATAACTATGTCATTTACATATACAATGAGGACTGTTAATTTGTCATCTACCTACCTGATGAAGATAGTATAATCAGCATGATTTTGATTATATCCAAATTTCAACATGGCTTTGAAAAACCTATCAAATCAGGTTCTAAGTGATTGCTTCAACCCATAAAATAACTTCTTCAACTTACACACCTTTCCTTTAGTTACTTAACATGAGAAACCAAGTGGAATCTCCATATCAATGCTATCAGAACCGGACCAGTTATCAAACCGGTAAGGGGACAGGGTCAATAGTCCATTGGTTCAACCGTTGAGTCAACTGGTCGGACCCTGTCATATAATAAAAAATTATAAAAATTATAAAAAAATAATAATTTAGGAAAAAAAATATAAAATGTCTATAATGCATACAATTTATCATAAAATTAATGAAGCCAAATATCAAATCAATATTCATAAAATTCACAATGTCAATCTAATCTCAATATTCATAAAATTCACAATCCTAAACTCAATAAAATTCACAATCTTAATCTCAATATCAATAAAATTCAATCCCAATCACTTAAAAATCACAATCTCAGATGAAAATTACTAAAAAATCATTGCAATCTAAAAACCTCGAAACATAACATATATAGAGAATATGTATATGCTATATGACTTAATGTTTGTCACTTGGATTGAGTTGAAGACAGAGAAAGAGCGCGCGCGCGAGCGAGAGAGGGGGCTTACTATTTGTTGCCTGGAATGAAGAAGGAGATCAAAGTCTGAGGGCCTTCACTGCCTATTCGTCGCCTAGAGAAGGAAGACGAAGGCTGGAACTGGACTCTCGGGTCTTAGAAGTTGAAGAAGAGAGGTTGAGTGAGAGAGTTAGAATTGAAGCAGACTAGCAAAGATCGAGTTGAAGACAAAGACGAACCAGATGAGTCCTATACTCCTGTTCGTTGAAGCAAATGAGCCCTTCTGTTCCGTGAAGTAAATGAGGAAGATGAAGACCTTTAGTCTAGGACAGTGGGAGTGGAGACTCAAATGAAGGAAGAATGGAAATTGCAAGTGAAGAAATGGGATTTAGGGCAAAAATGGTCAAAACAAATTTTTTTTTTTTTAACAATTGCAATCCAACCGCCCGGTTTGAACAAACCGTCTAGTTCATCGATTTTAGCAAAAATCGGCCGATTTAATAGTTAACAGCCGGTTCACTTACATATGTGGTCCAACTCAAGAACCGAATCAGTCTAAGCTCTGGTTCACGGTCCAACCGGTCGACTCTGTCGGTCTGGTTCGATTCTGATAACACTACTCCATATATACCACTTCCTCCAAGTCTCTATGGAGAAAGACATTTTTCACATCTAACTGTTACAAACTTCATTCCAAATTAAAGGGCACGTATAGAGTTTATCTTTGTCACAGAGGCAAAAGTCCTTTTATAATCAATGCCATATATTTGAATGAATCTCTTAACAACCAGTCTTGCCTTATATCTCTTAACTAAACTATCAGCTTGTTGTTTAACAGTAAATACCCATTTACACCCAATTGCTCTTGCTCCGAGAGGAAGTGGAACTAATTCTCATGTGTTATTCTTCTTTAGGGCTCTCATTTCCTCTACCATAGTTTCTCATCACTTTGAATCAGTGAGAGCTTCCTTCTAACCCAAAGGAATAGATATAGAAGACAATCAAGAAACAAAGATACGATAAGATGGAGACAAAGAATCATAAGAAACAAAGTTAGATATTGGGTGTTGAGTACAAACTCGAATACCTTTTATAACTACAATATGAAGTTCAAAATCATCAACAGTTGAATTATCAATAACCTGGGTGACAACTAGAAGCTCATTACATAGTAAACTAGTAGGAGATGCTCGAACTAAAGTGGAGGAATTTAACTAACATGGCAGCACATGGGTGGTCTATACCTTCTGACGTCGAGAATAGGTCTACAAAATATTAGGTGGGTCATTGGTACTAACAATCTATTTCTCTCCCTTATTAGTATCCCACATTAGTATCCCACTAGAAAGGCTATTGAAGAAAAAGCTCCAAACATACGATCTCTACCTCAATAGTAGTGTTTTTCCCCCGAAAAGATGGTTGGGGTGGAGAGAAAAAGGATTCAAACTCACGAAACGTAATATCCATGCTAACATACATCTTCTAAGATGGTGGGAACACTTATACCTCTTTTGAGTAGGAGAATAACCAGGAAAGACACACCGAAGAGCCTTGGGATCGAGTTTTCCCCATAATGTTCTGTGGTCATGTACAAAATAAACACACCCAAAAACTTTAGGAGGAAGAGAAGAGAGACAGAATCGGTAAAATCTAAGAAAGACACTCAATAGGGGACTTAAACTACACGACACTCAAAAATGCTGAGGAACATTCATAATAAACATCAGTGAAAGAACAACCTCAAGAAGATGATTTTTTCGCTCAATAACACCATTTTGTTCTGGGATACCACACAACTAGTTTGATAAATAATGCCTCTCATTGAGGTAAGAGTGAAATTCCCCATCAATGTACTCAGTTCTATTGTCACCGCAAAAGGCTTCGATTTTGGCATCAAACTGGATACCAACTATTTTATAAAAAAAACGGAAGTAAGAGAAAACTTCACTTTCAATGTGTATACTCAAGTAAGACGAGAATAACAATCAATAAAAGTGACAAACCAACGATAATCTGAGATAGAGGCAACACGGGAAGGGCCCCACACATCAGAATGAATTATAACAAGGTGGAAGAATAAGGTTTACAGACCATATTAATGCAATAACTATGATCAAAAGGTGAATTACAAGAATGATACATGACCTATGTAAACTTATTATTCATGGAGTACTATAGCAGTACTGTTCGATGTAAACACTAATTTGAGATGAGCTCAAGCACCATAATAATCGCTCAGTGTGTTTAGATTGCAGGCTTGCATCCCTACCACAAGACTTATTTACCTATAAAGAAAACCACAAGAATCACATCATTGGGATGTGCTTTCAAATGGATACTTTAATCAGCTAACTCAAAATAAGATTTTTGTGGCTAAAAATAAAGGATTGACTTTGAAAGTATTAATAAATAATAAAGAGGAGAAACTTTATGGTCTCATAAAGGAATTACCGACCATAGATTGTAATCTTTCTAAAATATGTCTAATTATTCTCCGCAGTATAACTTACACAATATCTGTATAGATATATAGAACTTCAACTCCAGCATATGATATATTGATATCCATCCTCAATGCACTATAGACAAAAGACTTGTCAAGACTACATGGCATTAATTATACAAGTTCCTTTTCAAGCGATTGGTTAATCTACGGTCTATCAGTCTGATATGTTTAAGCAGTTAACCTTCTTACAATCACCAATTCAAGGTCAGAAGGTGCACCTTGTTGTGAGATCTATCAACTGCAACAACCTCTCCCTTGTCCTTCATAAGGATTGCAATCGCAGTAGTTTTTCCCCCTGGAGCTGCACACATATCCAATACTCTCTCTCCCTCTTGAGGATCTAAGGCATAGAACGAAAACAAAAGCAATAACATGTGATGCATGAAGAAAGCAAAATTCATCACAAGAATGTCTTAGCAAAAACGTAACAATTTTTCATTTTTCTTAATCCTTTTTTTTTTTGGGTACATCGTTTTTCTTAATCGTTATTATACTATAACAACCCATGTAAGTAAATTGATTTTTATTGTATGCAAGTATATAAGACATATGTTGACAAACGATCCTGTCCATGTACCAGAAACAAGATATGGGCCTTATTTTTATTTTGGAGACAATTAGAGAAACTATGCAACAATTTTGATACCTAAACAAAGGCTATCTATATAATAAAGTACAAAAGATTTCAAATCTCCAAGATATAAAAAATGACTTTTGTTTTTCACCATTTGGATAATTTTAAAATTAATTGGAAACAATCCAATGGCTAAAAAACACACTTCAATTTTTAACTTCCCACCCAAAACTTTCCATTACAGATCTACTTCTTCTGATCAAGTGTTTCTCCTTATTTACCTCCTCTCACGCCCTTCTCTCTCCTCCCTCCCCCACTGAGGAGCTAATTTCACTCCACAACACTCTCTCTCTCTCTTTGCCCTCCCCAACCAAACCCTCTCGCCCCAACACAGTAGCCCTAGCCACCAACCCTCAAGGTCTCTCTCTGTGTAAACCCACCCCACGTCTGCTTAACCCCAACCCACAGAGGTTAACTTGTGTCAATTTCTTGCGATTATGGGAATTTAAGGGAGGGCGAATTGAGGGTTGTATCCAAAGATGCCGAATGGATTCCTTGGGAAAAAAATTACCTCCAAATGGTCAGTTCTTCTCTCTATCTGTCACTAAACACATGCAATGACCAGTGTGAATGTACAGATTTCTAGGTAGTTTGATTTTGCTCACAAGATGCTTGAGAAAATGACTAAGAAAAGATTTATTTATCATCATCATCTTTAGTATCTTTTTTATTATGAGTAAATATTTACTAAATCGTATTCAATTTCAACCATTCATAAAGTGGCAGTTGTTTTCTGTTTTGATTCTATTAAGTGGTTTTTACTTTTAGACTGTAGATATTTATGTAATGGCCAGTGCTTCTCTTTATAGTCATTCTATTATTAAGTAGTTCTTACTCTTTGTTAGTAGATTTTATATTTATTTTATGGTCAATGTGAATGTACAGTTGGTTTCATAGGAAACTATTGCCAAAATGGGTATGGAGTAACTTCAACTAGAAAATAACATTTTAAAGGCAGTGAATTAAAGATTCATTGCCTTTTCATATGGAATACGTTTGTTTGATGAATGATGGATCAATTGAATATGAAATCACGTGGTATTGTTTTGAAATTCTTAAGAATAATTTTCATGGAAGAGTATTCTAGAAGTCGACAACAGGAAAGCTAATTGGTCAAGACAAAACCAACTCTAAGTCTCATATATCAAAATTCACATATTTCCTTTATGAACTTTTAATATTTATGCTCCCAAGACATCCAATTGTCTGCAATTGGAATTGCATTTTGGGGGTTTTTTCACATATCATAAATTGGTCATGGGAATTATTTTTTCGTAATTAGGTTGAATCCTTGGGTTGCTTTCTATGCTTTTGTAGATGGCCATTGTCACGAAACAATACTGGTGAGATGCAAGAGAATCTATGTTCTATGATCTCTATTTTAGTTTTCATCGCAGAGGCTTCTTATCATGTTATCTTTTTTTTCCCTACAATGTTCTAATCAGACGTAGATACTACCAAACCTGGATTTTGATACACTATAGTTTGCTTTGATAAGTTTTATTGTGATAAATGGTGTCTTGAATCATATTATTTGGTAGTTTTGCTGCACTGATTTTGATATTGTTCAAGGATCATGGTTTGAGCGGTAACTATGGCCATTTAAAAAAATTAGTGGGTCCATTTTCATTGAAAAAATTTCTCAGTTTTCTTAGTTGCAATTTTTTGTGCCATACGACACAGGCAATTGCTTGCAATTTATTTGTTGTTACATAGTGAGTTCAGCCACGAGCAATTACTAGTATACCTAATATAATATCACCGGTAAAGATAGTTCTGAACAATTAGAAAGATGCATGACAACGATTGACCAGAATTAGTACCAAGTGTCATGCATGCTTCTCAAGATCCAAACTCTTGGCCAAAAAGAGAACAACATACAAAAAAAAAATGCATTTTTCAATACTCAAAAGAGGATGGATTTTAAGCAGAGTCAAAGTCTCAGGATCCATAAAGATGACCTATTCATGTCTCTTATTTGGTTTTTCTTTTTATTAATTTAAAGAAACAAAAAAGGCCCATAAGGTTTCAGATACTTCTGAATCTTTTTATTGAAGTAATGAAAAGAGCCCAACAGATTATCTTGAGCATGTATACCCCAGACCAACAAAATTAATTGCCCAGGGCCATGCAAACTATACATTTTCAAAACCTACACTGTAAAGTCAAATTCAACTGTTACTTTTTGTTGCAAATGATTTCACTCAGTAGCATCTTAAGTTTCATTAATTGATCATCTCAATAGTTAAAGGACTTGATATATCACTACAGGATTATGAACTCAACTCAACTAACAAAATTCTGCCCCAACATTTTTGGGATTGGCTACATAAATCTTGTTGCGCCATTGTGCTCTTTTGGCCCAACGTTAAACCATGAGCTATCATTTTTTTCTTTACTATTTCATTTGAAGTTAATTTTGGTCTCTCTGCCTCTTCCATTACCATTAATGGTCATCACATCACTCTATCTCACTAGTGCAATAGATGACCATCTATAAATATGTTCAACCCACCTAAGTCGGTTCTCTCTTAATTTATCTTTATATGTGCTACATCTACTTTTTGATGAACACTCTTATTGTTAATTCTATCATTTCTAACTTTACCACACATCCATCATAACATTCTCATTTTCGCCACACTCAACTTCAGGAATATAAAAGAACAAAAAATTCAGCACTACAATCAAGAAAGTTTTATAACAAAGAATTACATGAGCGACAATACATACAGGGAGTGGGAGAGAGAGAGAGCAACAATTCATATCAATCAGTTTGATCAACTACCATGCAATGAAAAATACCTAAGGCGTGTGCAGTGATAATGCTTGGCAGGTTTTGAAGAAAGATTTCCCCTTCAAGCAAATCTGGAAACAAAATGATTAAAGATCAATAATTGATGGTTAATAAGAGAACATGGAACCAAAATTACAATAGCATAACTATGAACCAAAGTCTAGAGTATGGACCCAAACAACCCCATGGAAGCCCACGGAGGACATAATGCCCCCAAACCGCGACAGCACAATACAAGTTTGATGGATTTCTTTTGATGGCAATTTTTGTTTGCCCTCAAATTGAAAAAGATCTCACATCCTTCCCACCATTTGAATTTTTATTTCATACTTTCTTATAATTTGTCTCCTTTTTACCCAAAAGAATAAAGAAGAAATAATGAAATAAAAGGAACCCAAAACTCACATGAATACTAAAAACCTAGTTTGAGCCTTTATAAGAGGTTATTTCACATTCAAGACACCAAGAGAAATCCGAGGCCATACACATATAATGAAAAGTTAAGAAACAAGGTTACCCCTATGAGTGAGGTATTCGTATACCGTGACACCCTAATTTCCGGGGGTCCTAATTATCCGTTATGCCTTGTTCATTAACCCAAGGCCATGGTAATCCTAACGGAATTTCGACAGAGTCTCCTTTGATTATGATAGACCTTGGAAGGTCAATAGGAATTATTGTTGACTTAGGTTGTGTTTTGGGTCAAGCTCCATGTATGGACCCGATATGGATGCACATCGGATACGCAAAGATGATTAGTACAACATTTTAATGGATACGTCAAGATACAAGATGGATACACTCGGATACGGATATGGCACATCAGAAAAAAAAACTAAGAAACCTCTCTTTCATACTTTAATCCTAGTCCAATTGTTCAGTCAAGGGAAAATGAAACCAGCAGAGGGAACTCGATATAAGCGATTTGCCGCTTCCGCCTTTCTAGGCTTCACAATAACTCCCCCTTATATAGAATGAAAAATGAGTCTTGACACAAGATGCTCGTCTGCTTCTTCTATAACCTGTTCAACATAGTCCTTGCGGTTGGGTCATATGCATCTTGAAGATGTCTCCTCCAGCAACCGTGGCTGAACTCTGCACTCCCTTGGTCATAGCATCCTTGCTTGAAATAGTTCCTCTTCAGAAGAGAAGACCTCATTGAAGACAAGAGTGAGGTACAACAAGGCCATTTTTGTCCACCGCCCTTGTCACGGAGCCACACATGGATGTTACTGCTCATACATCTCCCAACCAACAAGTAATTAGCCTTCCTCTACAAGGAATGGAAGTGTGGATGAATTGACATCAAATAGAGGAATATGGCTTGAGCCTTTATAAGAGTATTTTGATATTCAAGACATCAAGAGAAATCCAATGTTATAGACATAGAATGAAAAGCTATGAAGCAAGGATACCCCTATTGGTACCGAATATGGATACATACACATCAGATACGCAAGGATACACATAATATGATTAATATAAGATAATTTCAGATACGTCGAGATACAAGATGGATACGCTAGGATACAAAAATTGGATATGGCGCATCACAAGAAAAATAAGAAACCTACCTTCCATACTTGAATTCTAGTCTAATTGTTCAGTCAATGAAAAACAAGACAAGAGAGCAAATCATTTTCCTATGAACACAAGGCATTTAGTCTACTAAAACTTCAATCGAAAATAAATGAACACAACGGTCTAAACTAGGAAACCTAGATCAAATCATATGTATTAATATCTCATGAGCAAGATGCATCTTAGTAGGCACATTAGCATGATTCTTTTATCAAAGGCAAGGAAGACAAAGACACCAAATCAAGTAAAGATAACGAAGTTTGTGGTTTCCTATCAATGAAATTTCTCAAGAAACTAAAATTCCACGTAATACGAGGAGGAGAATAAAAAAACAAACATCCAAAGGATGAACTATGGGCCCAAAACAAATGATGACGTCACGAAAACAATGATTTAAATTTTAAAAGATGATAGTCCTCCCCAGTTATCTTCCGATAGCGAATTTTTACCATTCCCCACACTCAAACCAAGATGTCCAAAAAAACCAGGGGCGGAGCCAGAAATTATTCATAGTAAGGGCAACCTAGAAGTATTTCAATATTGTTTTTCTTTTAGAAAACTTACCCATAATTAATTCAAAATCAATATGTTTGGTTTGACTTAAACTCCATAATTTTCTTCTTTTTGAACATAAACTCAATTTATTATTGAATTTTTGACAAACAACTTATTAAGACTAGAAGTATTCATTTAATAGACAAACTTAATAGAAATAATTTAGAAAAAAATTTATTTGTCACAACTTTATTAAAACTTAGATATAAAAATACTTTGATTGATCACAGACAAATTGTTAAAGTCCAATTGTTCGAATAATTTAAATAAAAATATAATTCATAATAGACAAATTCAAATATGTAGTACAATTAAATTAAAAATTATTTTGAATCTTAATTTATAATTCTTGCATTCTAATTTCAATTTCTAATATTATGATTTCTAAGTTCAAATACCAATTTATTACGATTTCAAATTCAATATTCAATTTCAATTCACATTAACAAAAATAATAGAGGAGAAGAGACAAAAAGAAGCTAAAAAAATAGAACACTGACCAAGAAAGTCAAGTTAAAGAGAATAATCAATTAAGAATCACTGAAACTCATTGCAACAATTGACCAAGCATAGTATTGTTGGTTACTCTTAATCTATTAACTAGTAGTTGGATGAGTCAACCCTTGCTAAAAGGTCAACATTGATTTCTTATAAGGTGCTTGCTCATTTATTATTGATGTGTGATTCAAAATATGTAATAGCTAATTATTTATGTTGTAATAGTGATTTATTGATGTTTATAAAAACACCTTATTGTGACAATTTTAATTTAAGTCGTATGAGGAAAGTGGAAGTCTAATTTTTCTTTTTTATGAAAGAATACCACTTATCTAAAATATAAACTAGCAATAATACTATATGCACTTAATTTAGAAACTTAATTTGAAAATCGTAGCCATTGTTGTCATTGGATTAGCACGAATGGAATCCCATTAAATATTAGGATCCACAAATAATCGAATGATGACAATAATTTAATTTCCCAAATTAGATCTCAATAGTGTTACTCTAACAAACTTAATTTTTTTATAAATTTTTTAGTGGGGGCAAATTTCAATTTTTTTAAAAAAAAAAATCTGCAATTTCAAATAATACCCAATACTTTTCACAATTCTAGTGGGGGCAGTTGCCCCCATGCTGAATCCGCCATTAAGAAAAACAATCAATACCAGTTAAGTTAGGAAGTCGTTAGGGTTTACAGAAAGAAAAAAAAAAAAAAGAAAAATAGGAGAAAAGAAAAGATTGTCAGGATAGATTAGTGTGTAAAGTTATACAACACAAATCTAATTAACACATAATATACAAATAAACATTCATAGATTTGTCAACCCTAACTAAAGAGTTTAAAGAACTACTCACAATTCATGGCTAGGTCTCACTAGAATTGTGATGAAAAAAAAAATAAGAAAATAGGAAAAAACAATTGTTTCCTCTTCGAACAAGAAGAGGTGTATTTATACTTGCGATCATTAAAACCTAATACGACTCATATGTCGCTAATCCACACAGGCTGGGAAATAGCACGCGCCCGGACAACCGGAGATGAAACAACTTGGAAAACAGGGCAAAAAGCCACTGCCGAGGGTCACTAGGGCCAAAAAACCTCACAAATCCAATCAAACAGCAACAAATCCTCATGGGCATTGTAGATAACCCTAATCGCACCCCTAATAAGTCATATTGACTCAAAAACAAGCCTCAGATAACTTGATAACCACAAATCACACCTCATAACATCAAAAATACAAAAACATTCAAAAAATTGAAAGACCAATCAAATGGTTTTTATAAATTCCAAAAAATTAATCATAATACTCAGAAGAGGCAATCGAATATGTTCCTCCCTTTTTCAAAAAATTCTAACATTCTCCTCGATGCTGACATTAACCTGTCAAATGTTGACATTAGGACTTCAAAAGTTGGCAACAGTCACTGTAGACTCCTAGGGTTGAATTTCGACGAGTTCCAACAACTTTGAGACGCTCGAATTGGATAGCGGTTCTGATAACAAGTTGTGAAGTCGTTAAGATTTGGAGAAAAAGAGATGAAGAATAGGATAAAGGAGAAGATTATCAGTGCAGTGTGTTATGTTACACAACTACTCAGTTTAGATATATAGACACAAAGTACTAAAATACCCTTAAGCTAGAAATAACACATAACGTAATTACACCGAAAAAAATCCTTAACCACCACATTAGAGTCTCTTCTATTAGATTGAAGTGCATATTTACTCTAATAATAGAACGCCACAAAGGGTCCTCTTCTTCTGGGAACCTCCAGAACCACTTCCCAACAAAAATATATTCCACTTGACCAAATTCCGCAATATCAAACTTATTCACTTTAGACTGGATGCTAAATCCCAAATAACCAAGTGGTTTTTGTTGCCTTCGTCGATGCCTTCCCCTCAAAAATATCATCTTCTCACCATTTGTGCTACTTTTCCAAGGATTTTAAAGAATGATTAAAAATAAATAGAAATATTACTTAAGACAGTGCTCTAAAGTAAACTTGATATAAGATAGAAGAGGAAGATTAAGATAATAGAAAAGACGAAGAAGATATATCAAACCCTCACAAGGATTAGGTGAAGAAATATACAAAATTTCCACAGAGAAAATATTTCTATTAAAATCACTCTCTCCGATAAAAATAGTGGGGATTACATCGATATTCATTGGCCAAGTCCCTTACCAAAATAAAAACTACCGTCCTACTAAAATTCTAAAAGAGTTTCATAATCAAACTCTTAAACTCCTTTACAACTAAAATTCTATAATAATCCCCTAATCAAACTCTCACTAGTACTCCTAGTCAAACAAATATTCATAAATTAAATAATAATAATAAAACTAATCTTAATAAACTATCAATCCCTTTGGACCAAAAATTCCTAGCCTTTCACCGAGGCTTCCAAAGTCAATTGAATTGGTCCAACCAACCAATGACTGCACCGTCAATTATTCCCCGCTAAAAAACACTCAACTCCAGCGAGTAAGACAAAGGGCCAAGAATACCATTTGATAAAGAAGCTCTCTGAATTAATAAAGAACTCTTTTTTCACTTGCACTGTATGTGCATATAGCACAACTAAGAATGTACTTTTTCCTTCCAATAACATAAGAATAAGCATTGGAATGACTAGCATGTTGCGCATCTCGATCTCATATCCAAGTGTGCCCTAAAAGTTGATGACAAAACTTGAGATGCAACACATCACACATGACGGTCTCCTGAAGGCTTCCAACGGTGAATGTAACTAGACATCTCTTATCAACTTTCAGTTTGATATTAGTAATCGATGTTACATGATATGGTTCCAAATGTGGTTTAACTTTCAAATTCAATTTCTTCACAGCCTCTTCCGATGCCACATTTGTACAACTCCCAATATCAATCACTAAAGAACATACATGTCCTTCACAATTAACTCTTGTCTGAAAGATTTTTCTTCGATGAATAAACTAACCATTAGGAACTTCTCTATTAGCAATAAGTAGAGGACAGATAACACCCACATGATGATCATCATCAAATTAACCTCACCTATGTCAAGAGGTTCTATAATTTCTGTTTTAAATTCTAGCTTATCAGAATCATTATTACCTTGGGATTTTCATTTCAACTATAGCAATAAATTTTGTAGGGTATTGAAAAGGCAGATGGCCAAAACTATAACAGTTAAAAAATCTTGTCTTAGAATTAGTACTCCCTTGAGATGAAGAATTAGCACTAACCCAAGACAGTTTGTTTGGAGAAAAAGTATGCTCCTGGGGATCATTAGTGAACTTACCTGGACTTATATCTACCATAGTTCTCTCGATCCGGGTTTTAGGCACCAAAGAAGATCACATAGAAGCTATCTTTTTCAACTCATCATCCATCTGATAGGCAACATAAACTGCATTTGTCATGGTGTAAAGACGGCTTACAGCTAAGCCCGATGAAATCTGGGAATGGAGTCATTGCCTATACATGGCAATCATTAGATCCTCAATCCATGAAAACTTTGGTAGCGTGGCCAAGCTGTAGAATTTTTCTATATACTCCTCAACAGACATACTTCCCTAATTTAACTGTGTCAACTATAGGTGAAATCGTTGCTTATAATTAGCTGGCACAAAGTAACGAGTCATAGTTGTTTTCATGTCATCCTATGATCTATCAAAGTGAGTTTGTCGATACTTCACCCACCAAAGTCTTGCTACACCCTTTAACTTCCTCCTCTAATCAGTCAAATGATGCAATCTGAAAGAGCTTTCAAGGCTATGGAACCCATCATATTAACCCTTTTGGAGACGTTTCCATTTCATATTGACCCTTTTGTTCTCCAATGGGTGGCATCTAATATAACTTGATGTTTGGAGAATAAAAAAGCTCAATCCCTCAATTGTTAAGCATCTCTACATAAATAAAGAGATCCTAATTTAGGTTTCTAACTCTTTCCACACGTTTCTAAATTTTCTCTATTTCCATTTTGCTTCCGACTATGCATCGAAACAAAATTTTAATCCTTAGGAGTATGGGCGAGAGAATGGTAGTGGTGGGTGGGGTTGATTTGGTGATCTACCAAGTTTGGGACAACACGGATTGAGTTTGGATCGCACATTGGTTAAGTCCAAGCTAGAATCAAAAGATGTTTTAAAATAAAAGGTAGCAAAGTAAAATAACGTGTTAGATTATTTCCGTGAGCTGACAAACAATAACATGAAGTGTCAATGTAACTTTAGAACAAGAACTTGTATTCATAATAATCTACAAGGAGTTTAATTAAATATTTATGTTTAAATATAAATACTTAAGTTACACCCTCTCTAATAGCTTAAACTTTTGGAGTAGAAGGTTGTTTCACATGGTATCAAAGTAGGAGGTCTTGTGTTCGAATCTCACTGCCACGCTAATTATTAAAAAAAAAATCACCAGTTTGGCCCTAATTTAGCCCACACGTAGAAGAGCGTGTTGAAATATAAATCCTTAAGTTATACCCTGAAATTTTGAATTTAGAATATTTTCCCCCGTACATTTTTTGTCACATGCATCCTAAGTTGTTACAACAATAGATGTCACATTACAAATCAACAATGTATGTTTTGCTAATGAGATAAACATCTACATCGTCACTTGATATGATAACTCCTGAAAAGGAATGACTTAACATTATTAGGTAATTTACACACTACCAATAGCAAGGAAAAAACAACAATAACTACATGGAATCAGTTTTCCATGAAACCATAAATTTCTTAGCAAATTTATTTGTCATATTGGAGAAAGACAAGAACGTACCATTTAATGAAGGGAGTTTAAAAACTCTATTATTCATATCCACCGCAATCCCTTCTGACACCCGAAAGATCCCAGATCTCGACATCATTGCGGTTCCTTGACCAATATACAAGCCATTTCGTTCATAATAATGAGCATCTGCAACAATCAAAAGAATTATAACAAGGATCTATAACAAAAATAACAAAAGTGTACCCTAAGATACAAGAATTATTCCAAATAGATAACTATATCCAAGTATAACAAGAATGTCAGCAAGTCAATACAAGGCAAAACATACACATGAATGTAATCGAGCAACTATCATGACAACATTTTGGAGGGAAAACATTATAACACGTAAACCAATAGTTTTGTATTCAACAAACGCTGATTTGGTTATTCATTATAGTATCCGTTTGGTCTTCCACAGTTCCACTCAATCAATTTTTTTTTCAAAAGCAAGAAATCATTCGAGCTAGTTAGACATAAAGTTTACAATCTCCTTACGAAAAAGTGAAATAACTTTTCTACGAGATTAATATGATGCGTGATCTGGTTTGTGCCACTCATATCATAATCATTATTAGGTGAAACTGTGTTTCTTGTGTTCGATGTGAAGAGAAATTGCAAAGTGATGTCACTTCTCTATTAACTAGAGACATAAATCATACTTTCCTCTTCTTTTTCCATGATTCCAAGTTCCAACCTAAGATATATACCACCTGAGCAAAGACCTATGGAAGATATTGATTATATCAAGTGCATCAAGGAGGAGGATAAAGGGCCTTGATAGAAAATGGGGATATGAAGCAAAAGTGAAGGATAACTTATGACGTTCTTGTACAAAAATCATAGGTGGCTGCTAAATATCTAGAAGAAGATGATACCCTTAAGGAGATGAGAGAAACCAAGTTATTTTGTCCAAAACGGTGTGCATGAGGTGGCCCCAAGAGAGATGAAAACAATACAAGCTTTACTTCGAGCAATTACTCCAATATGGACTCTGAAGTATTTCAGTAACTATGGGGGTCATGGATTAAGAATTCCCAAGTTACACTTATCATAACTATAAAAATTACAATCATCTACCCATTTTACATAATATAAGGAGACAGTCAAAGCTTCATAAATGTTAAACTAACGAGTCATATGTTGAAACTTAGGGACAAAGTAGTAACATAAATGACATGTTGGAGCTCTTATTTTCTATATTAGATATAAGTTAATTAGTGTAGGGTAATATTATAATTACCCTAATATTACTCAATTAAATAAACGAGTGTAGGACAATCTAACCTTCACAACCTAATTATTCCTTTCTTCCTTGGCTCTTCACTTTCTCTCTTCCTCCTTTCTAACCCTAATATTGTTTTTTTCTATTTCAACTTGGTACCAAAGCATTAATTCGAGACAAGATATCATCGACAAAACAATAAATCAATGATCACGAAGGTTTTCGGTCGTTGACATCATCATCAGTGGCTGATGTCAACATCCTCCCGCACCAAGAACCTACCATCTGACTCAATTTTTTGTGCTGGTAATCATGATGATTTTTGCTTAGTTTTTTTAGGCCATCTGAAGAGGGTTTCCCATTTGAATGATTTCCGGCAAAATAGGATCAATTTCTTGGATCTGTTATTTTGGTCGTATTGTCGTGGTTGTTACTTGGATCTTTGCCTAAGGAGGCCGAATAGAAATCAGGAAGAGTTTAGTGGAAAGCCCAGATCTCCTTGGAGTATGTCAAACCATTTTTGGTGTTGTTTTGCAATCAGCTATTGTTCTGATCACCGAAACGGTGCACGAGCCAGCTATATTGTGTCGTTCTAGTCCCTCTAAACTTCCGGCGGTGTGTTTTCGAAGCCCTGATCTGCCCAACCTGATTTAGTCGGCTTGGAGGTGTTTGTTGGAACAAACTTATGCCGACCAGCAATGTTCACATCTGAACAGTTTTCGACAGGTCCTGATCTGTTTGGAACAAGTACGGGAGTACCCTTTTTTGTAGAGCACTTGATTTAATATTGCATACCTACCTACTCAACAGCGGAGCTTTCTGGCCTCCTAGTGGGAGAGTACCGTTCTGTAGGTACGCAAGCATCTCGTTCATCCAGCCTGGTTGAACATCCGGGCTCTGGATGCTGGGTTTTGGTAAGAATTCAATGGAAATGATTCTGACTAGGTCATCTGATAAGGCTGATGCTAGTCTTGCAAGGGAGTCTACGTGTGAATTCTGTGATCGAGGTATCTGGACGATCTTTAAATGCTCGAACTTGGCACAAGTTCCTTCACAATGATTAAATAGGAGCTTAGTCAGGGCTCCCTAGCTTCATAATCTCCCTCCAGCTGCCTTACCACTAGCTACGAGTCACTGCATGCATGCAAACATTTTACTCCAAGGGTTTCAACGAGCTTTAGGCCTGCAATATGTGCCTCATATTCGGTCTGATTGTTAGAGGCCCTGAATCCAAAGCACAAAGCATTACTCAATCTTCTCTTCGATTGGTGAGATGAGTATTGGTCCAGCTCCTTCCCCAGATGAGTTGGAAGATCCATCAAACATACATCTTCCATGTGGACTACTGAAGGTCTTGATCCACCTCTGAGAGCTTGGTTTCCGCAACTGCAAGTTCTACTATCAAATATGCTACCACATGCCCTTTAATTGAGGTTTGTGGCACATATTGTATATCAAACTCGCCTAGTTCGATGGACCACTTTGCTAACTGCCCCGAAATGTCAAGCTTATAGAAGACTTGTCATAGGGTAGTGTCGGTGTTTAGCACTTATTATTACACATTTTATAAGTTAAATCATTCATTTTCTAAGTTTAAATGATGCATGTTCTTCAATTTTTGGGGTGAATGATTAATTAAGTTATGTTTTATGATTGTAAGTGCGGAAAGATGAGAAGAATGGATGATTAAGGCAATAAGGATGACTAAGAAAGCAGGGGATTGAATTAAGGAATGACCAAAGCAAAGATCCAAGAAAAATGTGGTTCAACCGGTTGGACAATCACTTCCGACCGATTGATCAGAAGAATAACAGATTCAGCAAAGTAAAGGAAACACTTCAACAGGTTGATCAGACAAAGCCAAGGCATCAACTGGTTCATCACTTACGTTTAACCGATTGAAGAAGGGCGACCAACTGGTTGAACCCTCCTTTCAACCGGTTGGTGTTAAGGCGATTTCACATAAAACCTTCCCATGTTCTCATTCGTCGAAGAGGGTCGACAGAGTTTTCATTGGGGCTCGACATCCCTAGGCAAGTCTTCCTATTGGTTGACTGCAATTCCCAAAGCTTCAAGGACGCAATCCATTGGGCGAGCTGGGAGATGAAGCTTCCTCTGCACTTCACTCATCATCCAGGCCACGCACCTTGTCCAATGAGGAGGAGAGAAATGGAGCATATATACATAGATGTATTTTTACAGAAGGATCTCTCTCTCCTCTTTTCAGCATTTTTTTCTTTAGAGTTTTCATTTGATACTCTTAGCCATAGAAGAAGAGTTTTTACTATAACTTCACATTTTCAAGAGCTTTGTCGGGTTTCGGAGAAGATAACACTTGAGTGGTTTCAAGGTTTTGTTTCATTGTATTTGAATCCATTACTTGAAGGTCAATAATAGTTTGAGCATTTCTTTTTCATCTAGTTGTGTTTTTACATATGTTTAACATATTATTCAATACCGATTTCGAAGCTATGAGTTTCATGTTCGACTAAGTTTCGGCACAATCCCATGGATGATTCTTAACTATAGTCAAGCATGATGACTCTCTAACATGTTTTAATCGATCACATGCTTTGAAGTGAAGAAAAACTCAATTTTGAATCTTAGTTGTTAAGTGTTTACTTTGATTTCTCGTTGACGGGTAATCCAACACGAGTAATGCTTAGCACTCATTTGTACAATCTAACTACTTGGCATGATAGTCTCTATTTCTTACCTTCAAAGCTGCAATAATGAATGATTTGGGTTTGTCAAATTTTATCCGTTCGAGAGTGTTTGAATACAACTTCGAATAAGTAAAAGTAGAGAGTCAAAGTGTTTGGTTACGGTGAATTGATTCCTGAGAATTGACCGATTGGTTTTCTCTGAATTTAATCCATATAAACTCTCTTTTACCATTCTTTCACACACGTCACCATTCGAATTCCAGTCATTCACCAAGAAAATGACCTTGGATTTTCTATGTTACTACACTGCATCAATTCCTATGCTTGGGAAGATCATTATAATAATTTGAAGAAGAAGGCAAGGAAACCGATTCAAGCATGAGCACAATCGTATCTGCTTGAAAATAGGGTCTCAACTTCTTGGAGGCAATAACCAGTGCAAATGACACTTTTTCCATAGTTGGATACCTAGCCTCCAGCCCCCTCAATGTTCGACTTATGTAATAAACTGGGTGTTCAATCATTTCTTTTTGGTTGACATGGGTTGCACTGATGGCTACTTGAGACACTGCAAGATACAAGTAAAACTTTTCTCCATGCTCTGGTCTTACCAAGAGTAAGGGCTTACTAATGTACTCCTTCAAAGCTCTAAAGGTTGTTTCGCACTCTGAGCTCCACTCAGACGCTCGCCTTAGCATTTTGAAAGATACGAGGGATTTACTTAGGCACAATAGCCTGTTTGAATAGAATTGTAAACTAAATTGCTCTATCGCTACATCTTGTTAATTCATCAAATAACCAAGAAATTTCTCTGATGTTACTCCGAAGGTGTCTGAGTTAGCTATTCTAGTTCTAGTTCAAAACAAAACAGTATGGGACCTGTTGCTTAGGGCTTTGGAAGCAAGCGAGCAACCAAACCTGTCCGCCCTTTGAATGAGCTCTTCTGTGAGATGAGCTAAAATCATTCTCCAAATGGTCCTAATTCTGTTTTTGGTCCAGTTAAGATTCTTGCAAATGTGCTTGCTGCACTTAATATTCAGCCAGGAAATTTTTCAAGCAATGCAACAAACTGGACCAGAATTCATGTGGAATTTTTTGGTGGCCTGGCTTAAAAGAAACCCCCAGAGACATTTGTCACTGGCCTTAGACATAAATCTATTTAAGGATCTAAACTTCCTTAGTGCTCCTGGGTGACCTCATGTCTAGCAATACCTTGATCTTCTCTGGGTTAGCCTCTATACCTCTCTGGGTTACCACAAAGCCCAAAAACTTCCCTAAGGAGACCCCAAAATCAAAACCACACTTAGCAGGGTTGAGTTTCATGTTATACCTTAGGATCTCAAAAACTTCTCTCAGATGGTCAATGTGCTCACAGGCTTGAAGGTTTTCGACGAGCATATCGTCAGCATACACCTCCATGGAACTCCCTATAAGGTCTTTAAACATCCTGTTGACCAACCTTTGATAGGTAGCTCCTACATTCTTTAGACCAAATGGCATCATCTTATAACAGTAGGTTCCCCTTTTTATAATAAAAAAAGTCTTCTCTTGATCTCATTTGTGCATCATGATCTGGATATAACCAGAGAAAGTTACATTCAAGAACATCCATTCTGGGTAATGGGAAACAGTCCTTTGGGCATGCGTTGTTCAAGTCCGTGAAATCCATGCACATGCGCCATCTTTCATTGGTTTTTTTTCATTAGCACCATATTAGCGAGCCATTCTGAATACTGCACTTCCCTTATTGAACTAGCTTCAAGGAGTTTCATTACCTCCTCATTGATCGACTTATTCTGCTCTAGAGCGGAATTCTGACATTTTTACCGCACTCGTTTGGAGGCGGGATTGACATTCAGCTTGTGCTCTGTATGCGATAGGTCAAGCATATCTGACTGTTTCCAAGCAAAAACATCTTTGTTGGAACGTAGGAACTCCAAGAGCAACTACTTCAAAGTTTTTTGAGCTTCTTCCCCATGAAGTTGGTCTACTTGGGTGCCTCTCCAATTTGGATTGGCTCCAACTTATCAACAGGCTAAGGGCGTTCAACCTCATCTCTATGGTCCAATGACTCTATCTGCATAGTCTCCTAATGTTGTTTCTCTCTTATGGAGGTCACGTAACACTCTTGCGCTGCCACTTTGGTCGCCTCGCACTTCGCCTAGACCTACCTTTGTTGAGAATTGCATCAAGAGATGGTATGTTGATGGCACTGCTCTCATTAGATTAATGCTTGGGTGCCCCAGAATGACATTATAGGTTGAAACGTAGTCTAGCACGAGGAAATTGGCCATGACTAAAATTTGGTGTGGGGCTCGCCCGACTGTAACTGGAATTACAATGACCTCCAAAAGATAGGCCTTTGTCCCCAAAAATCCAATCAACGGAGCAGTGATGGACACCAATTTTTTCCTATCTTTGTTTAACTAGTCAAAGGCATGGGTGAATATGATGTTTGTCGAGCTCCCATTGTCTATGAGGACTCTCCTCGCAAAATAATTAGTAATAGTTAAATTTACCACAAGAAGATCATTATTTGGATACTGAAACTGAATATCATGTTATAGCTATTACTACGTCAAATATAGTATGGTTGAGATGGTTACTTGTCGATCTGGACGTTTCTTTTTTGGCTCCAACTTTTATGTATTGTGACAACAAAAGTGGCATTCTGATTGCACACAACTCCGTTTTTCATGTGCAAACCAAGCATATCGAGATCAATTGTCATTTTTTGCGCCACCATCTTCATCTTGGGACTATTTCCTTACCTTTTATTTCTTCTACTATGCAATTGGCTAACTTTTTCACAAAGTTGCACACGGTGTTGCATTTTCATTTTCCTCTTGACAAGCTCTCGATGCTTCCTGTTGTCACATCATGAGTTTGAGTGGAAATATTAAGATTGTATTTATATTTATGCTTCTTTACTATTTGGGGCATTCTAGTCTTTCCCTTGTAGTAGGGTTTTATATATAGTGTCTCTTTTACCTACCTAGTTATTATTAATTTTATGGAACCTTGGTGTAGTAGTTTTCTTTTCTCTCTTACTCTTCTTCGTATGTATTTTCTTGTTAGCAAGTTTAAGTAAGTTTACAAATCTAACCCCTTATCAATCCAATCCAATTACCACATAGTATTACAAACATATATAGCATATTTTAAGATCAAATGCATCAAAAACTGACATTGATGAACAAAAGCATTCAGTAAATGATATGCCACAATCTATGGTCATTTTGTGAATATATTGTTCACTTCCCAAGAATCAACTATCAAGAACCAAATGAAAAGTACTTGAACAATTTATGCAAGGGAACATTTAGTTCACACAGTAAATAACTGCAGAAGAACCATATGTTTCTTGCCTGTCTGCAATCCCTGTAGAACAGTCCCTCGTGTTATACCAATGCCCCATCCACTATTAGGAATTGGCTGCTCGACAGCAACTGAAACAGCAACAACATCCCCCTTCTCAACATGAGCACTGCAAGCCAATACACCAGGTACGTATACCTGCAAATAAAGTTTTACTACAAAGCAAAAGAAAGAATGTCTGCACATCACTAATTGTCATCTTAATGTATAAAACTAGCTCAAACCAAGAGAACTATAGCTACATCTGAGAAATACATGATATTGCTGGATAGTCTCCAGACCAAATCAACTGGGTATATTTTTAGCACTGAGCATTTTTCGTACGAAAAGAACTGCATGTCTTAACCACCAAAATCTGAAACTTCAGGTTAATACAGAGGTGTAACAGTTTTACCTTTTATTAGATATTACTAAATCTTAACAAACCCTTATAGTATTCAATAGAAATAACAAAGGAGCACTAAGATTAGCAATTCCTTCAACAAGAAAAAAAAAATATTACAGTTATAGGAAGCAAGAGTGTGAAACAAAGACTCATCAGGGTGAAGGGATAACATAACTAACAGCAGAAAATATGTTCAGAAGAAATTTAGAATCATTATTTCAAAAAGAGAGGGAATGTGAATCCGCAAAAGTCATAAATGCTAGGAAGTTCAAAATAGAGCAGCAAACACTTAGAAGTGCATACTTTACAGACGCCTGAGTAACTGACAGAATGCATATACAGACACTAGAAGGATGTGCTAACCTGAGCACCTCGAAGAACTGCCTCTGCACATTTACGACTCACAATTACCTCCTTTGGAGGTCTGTCTTCTTTGTACTCATATTCAATGGCATGTGGTCCTGAGCCTTTGACAAAAAGGACATAGTCTAACCCATGTAATTGACACTTCGAAATGAAACCACTTTCTGAGCTTTCCTTCAGTGGGTCAGCATTTTCAGAGAAGTCTAAGTGCGCCTCACTCCAGTCATCCAAATTCCGAAGACAATTAGACTCTTCAACAGTATTTTTTGGCTTCTGGCCCACAACGGACAGAACATTGACATCAATTTTGTTTATACAAATGTTATGAGAAGTATTTTGCAGCCCTGTCTCCTTTAGGGCCGCCAAAAGCTTCTCTATAACGGCATCACTTGTCGATTTGAGTGTATTTACACGAATACAAGAGTAACAAGATGGATGCCTAGTCAAAAAATAAGAGTAAAGACGTGTAAATATGGATAAGATGCCACATTAAAAGACAACCAAAATGTTATATTAACTTTTACAATTTGTAGATTAAAGACAGCATAGATCCACAGCTGACATTATTTACTATTTATTAGTAAGGATTGCAAGGGCTACAAAATCTTATCAAAAAGGATAGCATGACCATCAAGCATTGGAAAATATTTCACCAATAGAATACTTAGCAAGAACTCCTGTACATAATAACATATCAGTGGCATTTTTCTACATACCTTGATATTGATAGTCCCTTTATTTGGAATGAAAGGAGGGAAGTGGATGCAAGGATATCATGTTATACATGCCCTATATGTCCCGCCATCGGGGAATGCATGACCCCAAACTGTATGGGTTCGAGACCCAAATCGCCCAAATCCCCGACCTCGAATTGTAACAATAACCCCAAATCGACCTGCGATCCAAGTGACCAAAAATTGTAACCCTAACCCTAACTTATAATCAGAATCGGTACTTTATTTCTTTGTTTTTAAAATTTTATTTTATTTGTTATGATTTGAAATTAATTCGGAATATAAATATGAAAACATTAAGTTTTATTATTTACAACCATCAGTCGGTATATTGTTTGGGATTACGATAAGCTTTGGAACTCTTCTCATAAATGTAAAATGAATGGTAATTGAATATGTGTGTATGGATATATAATTATATATAATCTCTTAAACACAACTCAACAAAATCTTTATCCCACATATTAGGGGTCGGTTAATTATATTTAATTTATTAAAATACTGAAAATAATCCAAATAAGATTTCAAAACGAATAGCAACCCAAAACCATGTATCAATTAAGTCTAACTCCATCGCACCGTATATTGGAGAAAGTATTGTGTTGTATTCTTGTACCCCTACCAAATCCTAAATCGACCTACAATCCAATTAAAATTGAGAGGCCCACGACATTCTATTTGTTAGATTATGTGGAGAACTTCTGTTTAAGTAGCATTAGCTTTTGAAATTACTATGTCAACAAAATGTCAACAGGACTTTTCATACAAAATAAGGAGACATTGGCATTTTTGGAAATACTATGACTTGGATAGTCCTTTCTTTGCAGTGAAAGGGATTAGGGTGGCATTACTCTTACACATTGGAAAGTATTTGACCAGCATAGTGTTTAACAAAGATTCACAAGTAGAATGATGTGACAGTGGCATTTTCATTATTATCATAACAATAATGGTCCTTCGTTTTAGAACTTAAAAAAAGTGACTATATCATTCTGTTTAGAAATTCTGTACTTCACTAATTGAAGATTTAATGAAAATGCAGCACAGAATGATGTGATACTGGTTTTTCTGTAAGTTTTGGAATCAAAAGACATTACTGAACGACATCAGTGTCTTCACTGATTCTGTATAGATTTCCTTTCAAACAAATCTATATAAAGACTTTTGTGTGATAAAATTGTTGATATTAAAGAGGAAAAAAAGGACCTATGAGTAAAAGAATAAGTAGGAATACAGAAGATACAGGAGAAAGGTATGAGGGAAGTACGTTAAGGCTGTGGAGATGCGTGAGAAATGCTCAGCTCCGTATGCTTTGATAAAATACTCTTCCACCCGGGGGTTCCAACGCAAGGTTGGGTTGTAGCAGTAACGCTCAGATGGATCCATCTGTGAACAAAAGCTATACTGCAAGTACAGGGGAGGGAGGAAAGCTAATACATGTACACACACGCTTGTGTATAATATATATACTAGTAATTGCGCGTGGCTTCACACAACTGAATTGCCAAAATAAAACACCAAACCAAAAAAATAGCGAACAGGAAAAGATTTGGAAACAAAAAAACAATCATAGCACCCACAAATACTAATTGAGCAAAACTTCAATTATCATATCATCAAATTGACTATCACATTAATTCTTTAAGCTATATGACAGGATGACTCATCCTCAACTCCAATGTTTTTACTCCAATAAATGGCTAAAAGTGGTAGAAAACCACCAACGGCGGAACCTCCCAACTCCAAAACTACCACAACCTACACACTAATAACCAAATTTTAAAAACAAATTAAATTTCATACTTAAAAGATGTACCCATATCATAACCCATTTCAGTTAAGCGCCACCAACATATCATAGATTGTAGAAATCTTAAGATTAGTGAGCTCAATGCAATACTCGAGTGCGCATCTGGCTAGAAGTTGCTTGGTTTAATGAATTATTTAAACTATAATGCTATTTTATTGGAGAAGAATAATTTGTTCCGTCTACTACTATGTTAGACTAATAGACTTGTATCACAAAAACTGAAAATAGAAATTTTAGATATAGCTCGAAGCAATCCATGTGCAACAACTAGTGATAATTAAAAGTATAATTCTAAAACATAAATTCTAACCAAATTATATGTTATTACATAAAATAAATTACATTATACACCCAATAACTCCATAAAATATTATATTAAAAAAAAATTTACATATCTTTTGAGATATGTCAAATTTATTTTTGTCCAATCAACAATTGACATATTGATTGGAGAAGTCTTGCATACCAAAAAGAGTCGTTAGAGTCTTCAGATAACATTTGGCATATCGGTTAGGGATGATCTTTGCCACGTTAAAAATTGTGGCCGACAGTGCAATTCCACTCTGAAGCTTTTTGGTGGAAAAGGGATGTGGCAGGAAATTTGGCTCCACAGTTTTTCCAAGAATTTTTTTTTTATTGGCAACAATTTTTTGGTATTTTTTGTTTTCTATTTATTTCTTTGTCAACGTATTTTTTATTTTCGTTGAAAAATGCTTATTTTTACCAGGGAAATATGTATATGTATTAATACTTTCTTTGGCAAAAACCTAATTTCTTGTAGTGTGGAGACATGTGAATTCTGGGTGAAGTTAAGAAAAAAGAGATCGTAGTTTCTAGATTCTTGATTTACGGGTTATAAGGATCAATTTAAAAACAACATGAGTAATTATGGGTGTGTTTGGTAACGTTTTTATTTTTAAGTTTTTTTTAAAAAACAAAACTAATTTTTATTTTTTCTGTGATAAAATTTGAAAATATAAAACATGTTTGGTAGTCATTTATATTTAAAAAATTATGAAAACAAAAATAAAAAACATATTTGATATTATACCGAAAATCCACCACCCAACACCACTTAAACCCACCACCAACAACCACCCAACCCCACCGAAAACCCACCCCCAAACCCCTAAAATCCACCACCCACCACCCCCAAACCCCCTGAAATCCACCACTCAACACCACCTAAACCCACCACCACCTAAAAACACCACCAACAACCACCCACCACCCTCAAGGAATAAAAATCAACACCACCTAAAAACACCACCAACAACCACCCACCACCCTCAAGGAATAAAAATCGTCCAAAAGTTCAAAATAATCAAACAAACTATGGCTTTTTTCCCTACTTTTCTTACCCTAGAATGCAGGTTGTAGATAAATGCACATATTGGGATGGAGTCCTATATGTGGAGTAAAGCACTAGTTCAAGAGATACCCGTGTAGTTTGATTAGTAACTCGGCGTTTGATCGACGACAGGAAGACTCGAAAAAATCCCCCCATCACTCATCCTCAGCTAATGTTTTTACTCCAATAAATGGCTACAGGTGGTAGAAAATCACCAATGACTGCACCAACCAGCTCCAGAACTACCACAACCTACACACTGATAACCAAATTTTAAAAACAAATTAAATTAAATACATAAAAGATATACCCATATCATAACCCATTTCAGGTATGTGCCACCACCATATCATAGATTGTAGAAAAAGCATAAGATTTTAAAAGGTCATTGTTGACTGTTTCTCAGTGGCTTTTCAGATCTTCCAAACAGTTCGGACTATGTTACATATTGAAGGTGGGTTTCAATATAACTATAAAATCAAAATGTAACATTATATAAAAGCATTAGCACTATGTTAACATTATATAAAAGCAGTAGCAGTAGCAGTAGCAGTAGCACTATGGATTTAGTTACAATGTAATTTTTACGTTTAACTATATCAAGCCCAACAATCCGTCAAACACACAAATGCTTGAGTTCACAAATTAGGTTGTCATCAAACAGATGTCCCTTGAGGACAATCTATAAAAGAAAAATTACAATCAGTAGTTAGCAAAAAAAAACTGAAAGTGCAAACAAAATGGAGGACTGCAAAAATGTCTTTTGGGGGTTTAAATGCAGTTTGGGGGCACCACTGCCAAACTCTCACACCCAAGTGTTGGTAGCACAGTGATCCTCAGTGACGGTGTCATGAATGTGTTTGTATGTGTGTGTACAGAGAAAGAAGAAAGGGTGCAAAACTCTTTGAGAGATTTCGTCGAACACGTGGTGGTCGAGGTGGGTGTATGGCTGGGGACCGAGGCTAGTGCGAGAGATAAATGGGGGAAAAAGAGGAGCAAACCACGAAAGAGAGATACCTGAGGGTCGCTGGCGAGGGGAGCGTTGCCGGTTTTGTTTCGCAGGGCAAAGACAGTGGACAGAGGCGTGGCGATAGAGAGACCTGGCTGGTCGTTGCTGCTCGCTGGATTTGTGGTTGTTGTGGTGGCAGGATCGGGACTCTGTGGTGGCTACTGCCGGCGGCGGGTGGCTGAGAGAGAGGAAGGACGACAGAGTCGATGGCGAGAGCGAGAGGATTTGTGAGAAAATTCCGAGATTGAGTGATGTGAGAGATAAAGTTTGGGCGGGAATTAAAATTTGCAAAGTTGATATCAGCTCTCATATTAATTTTGAGAATAAAAATATTAATTCATTATAAAAATATTAGGATAATTTTGTCCGAAGACTCGGTATAATTGGAATGATTTTGAGATGAATGTTGGTGACTGTTGAATGAATCTATTTAAAATTGTCAGATGAACTTATTGAAATTTGCTCTATTTTATATTATAGATATTAGGTATTATCCATGTTTAGATACATTGTTTAACCAAAAAAAAGTTGCAATTTGTGATGTTCTGATTGTTTTGTCGAGCTACTGTTTGTCAAGTCCTTCTGTTTACAGTGGGTTGGCCTAAATATATCTTTTAACTCAGATTGCGTTTGGTAATACAATGTTTACATATTTTTTTTCAATTTTTCTCAAAAAAAAAAAAAATATTTGGATTGTGTTTTCATTTTTTTTTTTTTTTGTTTGCCAATCTGTTTTGTAAACAATCACAAATTTTGAAAACAAGGATTTTGGTGTTTCTAAAAACAGGCTAAAAACGGAAATACGCACCCTCCGAAGCCTTTAATGAGGTCTGACCTTCGAAACCCATTAGTAGCAAAAAATGAGGTTTTTTTGTTCCAATTATAAAAGCTTGGTTACACTCCCTTTTTGCCTTTTCTCTCTTGGTTGTCTCTCTCTCACGACGCCAGCGACAAAAGCCAGCGTAAAACGCCACTGACAAACACTACCGCGAAGGAGCTCTCAGATCTAGGGGTGTCAAACGTGTCAGGTTAAATGGTTACATGCCGGGTTAAACGGGTGACAGATGAAAAACATGTAAACTCGTACACGACACGTTTAATAAACGGGTGAAAAATCTCAACACGAACACAACTCGTTTAATAAACGGGTAACACAACACGACTCGTTTAACTCGTTTAATTTAAAAAAAAATTATATCAACAAATTTTAATACACTACTTTTTTTACTGTCAATTGTATTTACCTTAAAAAAAAGAAATTTCTAGCCAAATTTCACATAAAAATCAAACTTGAAGGCTAAAAAAAAAGGCAAGAGGCCACTGCTTTTTATAGGCAAGGCAACCCTCCCCATCTCTCCTCATTTGTCGATGTGGGACAAAAACAAAAGGAGTTGGTTTGTCTTATCATGAACTGCTCCCATATCTCTTCATTTGTCTTTGAACTATTACTTTACTTCTTTTCTTTTTTTTTTGTATTGATTTCTTTACTTTTTTCTGGCTAATTTTTTAAAATAATTATTAATTTATTATTATATTTAATTTTATTTAAACGGGTAAACGTGTGATAAACGGTTTGACAAATCTCACCCGAACGACCCGTTTATTAAAGGTGTCCGGCGGGTCAACCCGTTTACCACCCAAACCAGTTAAGATTTAACTCAAACCCGCTTAATTCATGTCGATTAATCGTGTCGTGTGGAATTTTGACAAGCCTACTCAGATCCAGAAGCCACACATGTCTCAAATGTCAGATTTCACTCCATCTCCATCTCTCTTTCACTGTGTATCTCCAAGCCCTAGATCTATATGTATAACAATATATACGTAGATTTGAATATATATACATATATAGCCCTAGATCTATGTATATATTGTTGTATTTGATTAGATTTGTGTGTGTTCATCTGAGTGTGTGTATATGCCAAGGGTTTTTCTTTCTCTCATATGGGGGCGCATAAGTGGTTAATTCATCAGCAATTCAGCACTGTTTATCATAAAGTTGACTTGTATGATTACACTGGCAGAGCACTTGATCTTTATGATTGGATAGTTTAATCTTGCATTCTTCAAAATCCTTCTTGTGTATGAAAATCAAATGTTACTGCATTGGTTGTTCTCTCTTATTGCATCTGGCAAAATTCTTTAGTTGTTTGCCTTCAATGCACAAAATTGATGGTTCTTATGTCATCACAGTTGCATAAATGTCAACAAAATGCTAAACCATCCTGCCTGCCAAATGAAGTAGAAATGGCATTGTTTTATATCTAGGTTTTCTATCTGAAAATTGAATCTCTTTTCAAACTGCTGTTTTTTCCTTCTAATGACATTACCTTGTGTTCATTTTTAACTTCTTTCTAAGAAATTCATATGTTTGTGATACAACTACAATTAGGATTGAGGATGATTTTTCATTGCAGATCCAATGAAGCATACTGTGAAGATTATGATATTGTTCATGGTCATGTTTGCCATTTGGATTGTCCTCATGCAAACATCAGCGATTCCAAATAGTTATACTTGGTTGGTGAGTTCTGTCCTTGTGTGTGAATTGTGAATTATGATTTATGAATTTTGAAGTATGAATTGGGATTTGATAATTATGAAGTATAAATTGTGATGGATATGTGTGTGTTGGAATACATGAAGATGAATTTGATTAAAATAATTTTGTCAAGTTGAATATTAATTGCTTATTTGTTTAAGTTAAATGGTTATCTCATTCCCATGTCAAATGTTAATTGCCTATTTGTCTAATGGCAGAAGACAATTTCTCACAGGAATTGATATAGAACCAACCATCATCACATCACACTTATTTTGATCTATTTGGTTCATTGCCTCTTCATGTAATTTGGTTCTCAAACTCTCCCCATCGTTTTCAGCTTTAGGTTTCTTGGTCCAAACTTTACTGTCATTAACAAGAGCAGTTGGCATGACCCAAAGCGAGCTATGCTTTTGTTGTTTGCCAAATCCTTGCATGTTCAATTCACTTAACCACAAGCATTTTTGTTGTATGAGAACTTAACTTGGGGAGGGGACTCATGTATATGTATATGTCTAACCAGCTGTTGATTAGCCCATGTTTTTAGTTATTATAAATGATGAAGCTTGTAAGACTTATACTACTTATTGGTTCATTCTTATTTTATTAGTCTTGTTGCTCTGTCAACTGTATTACACCATGCTATTGTCAAGGTTCCCCCGGCCTGCGCACCGCGCCGCGCAAACAAAAAGCTCAACTCATTTTTTTTCCATCTACGATTGAGCTTCAATATCCAAATCTTCATCTTTATTAGAGAACTTAACAGGATCAAGGACAGACAAAACATCTTCAGGGATGTCTAGAGCATTTGAATTGGATTTAGACAGAACTGAAGGTAAAATAATGTGGATGTGTTTTAACATTAATTAATATAAAGGTAAAATATATGATATAAAATAAAATGGTTATCAAATATGTTTTTTGTTTTAGTTTTTAAATTTTCTTAAACAAAAATTACAACCAAGCATATTTTTTGTTTCAACTCTTGACCACAGAAAAAACAGAAACTAATTCTGTTTTTTTTTTCATTTTTGAAAACATAAAAATAAAAACGTTACCAAACGTAACCTTCAAATGGCTAAAGATATGTTGGGAATTGGTTCACATGGTTCAAATGGCTAAAATTCATTCAAATTAGATTTCGGGTATATGAATTGAGCCTAACTCTTATTGATAGGAAAGTTTTTGTTGTTGCTTAAAAATATAGGTGATGCCAAACAATTGAATTTGTATGTATGTTACTTTTCAAAAAAAAAAAAAAGAATTTGTGTGTTGTAGTGCAAATAGAAAGGCATATACAATTATCTCATCTTCAATTCCACATCTAAAATTGATAATATGTTAATAGTTATATTTTCCTATCATGTTGTTCTTTTTTTTTTTTTTTTGGTTATTTCACGTTGCAGTTATAATATATCAGGTATAGGTGAATAGCTTGAATTGAAGCAGCTCTTAGATACAGCCAAGTGAAAGCATTGCCTCTTGGAGTTGTTGAACCAATGTTTTAGCCAGGTAAAAGTTCATTTCTTTGCATTATAGTTTTAATAATTTTCGGTGAATGTGAAGTGAGAAACACATTATATTTTAATGAACATTACATGCTTTTATTTCGTTATCTATTGCATTCTCTCTCAACAGATTTGGGGGATTGAATGGTGGACATTCAACATATTTCTTTATCTATTTAGGAAAGGATTTATAGGAGATTGTTAAGGAGGGAGGTAGGAAAGTATGGGATTCTGCTTTTTGATGAGGGGATGGTATTTCATAGCAACATGCGTGGTTTATCGGTGTCAAAATGGAAAGAGGATGGAGGAGGGATTGAAATAGTCATTGATTTTTTTGGGGGGGGAGGGGGGGGGCAGGAGGAGCTGATTTTTCAAAATCTTCTCTTACCAAACCTCCATGATAGTAGCAATATCATCTATGGTTACACAAGTAAAGATAGTTTTGGTGGCTATTGAAGTTGATTGAAAATTTCTTTATTTTGGAAGAGAGAAGCTGATTTGAATTTTTTTTAAGAAATTAAAAGGGAGTGCAAAAATCTTGGAAAAAATGGGGACCTTATCACATGTTTATTACTATGGAAGGGGTTGACAAATTGCAGTGCTAGTTGCAATTTTTTTTTTGCAGAAATTGGGTTTGGCAGGATTGCCTATCCTAACTTCACCTTAATAATTGCAAATATCGTCCCACTACATGCCAAATGGAGACATAATTCATGGGGAAACTAACTAGGTAATGGATTTGGCAACAAAAATCACGAGAGTAGCGGATAAAATAAGGGAGATGATCCTTATCTAGCAAGACACAAAGCTAGACACGTCTCTTAATTTTGCTAGCTTGGGCAGATTTACTCTTCAACCTTAGCGGAAAAAAAAGCAGACTTCAAGAAATGAAGGTTTTCTAATTTGGCTGGATTCTTCCTCAAGATTTGGGTTTTCACTTGAATTTTTAAATGTTTTTTATTCCTTTTGTAATATAGATGAAAAAGGGGTAAGGCTGAAAGTCCCCACACTAGGACTTTTAAATTATAAATAAAATCTCTTTCACAAGGCCTAGGTTTGATTTTCTTTTGAAAAAAGAGTTTGAGCTCTTTGGTACTAGACTAAGGGTTTGCTTAAGTATTGTCATATGACATTTCTTTGGTGTCAACAAATTTACTCTAGATATAACATATTAACTGACTTCTGTTAAATGTTTTGACATTGAACGGGTTCACCTCAGATGTATGACCTTTCTTGGCGTCAAAATTAAACTAAAGGTTTGCTTAGTTTCACATTTCCTTGGCACGAAGATGAAGATTTTTTTTCCCGTGTCTCATTGCAGTTATATTAGCTCATTGTAAGTAGCAATTGATCAAGCGCCTAGAGGACTTTTAATTGACTTCTATCTTGCAATTAGATTAGATCACTGAAGTTTTGAACTATATTTTACTTTATGTGGAGGTGGATTGGATTAAAAGCCATTGCCCGTGTGAACCGAACATATAACACACCGTGCGAACTACAAGCAAAATCTTGTCCTCTCATTCATCAACTTGATCACTGGCCAATGGGTAATCTTGTGACGACAAAAGGCACAAATAAAAAACAAAGATTTCAATTTGAATTATATTAAGCTCAAAACAATTCAACAAACCTTTGAACATTGAACATAAGTTGTTTTTCGGTACACACCAAGTAACCAAAGTCACAATGAAAACTTAAATAGAAAAATCAATCAAACAATACAATTTCAAACATAACAACTTCATGAACACCCGTCAAGTTAGGCTGCTTAGATTGATGTCATAAAAGAGTCAAGTGTCTAAGGTCTCAAATCGAAATGCCTACCACCATAAAGATATCAATTATTCAATAATCCTATCCACTGGCATGTAAATTGTACATCTTTGCCAATTTTGTTGGAGTAAAAATCTGAGTTTTACAGCTCAATAATGTTAGCGGCAAAAAGAGCAGTGCAACATATTACAACAACAATCTATACTACTTTAAAATACCGGTATAATAAATTATTATTTTTTTCACCTTTGCCCTCTAACATTACAACTATGTCTTCCCTATCATTCAGAGTCAATGCCACATTAAACCTAATCATCACTTATAATTGCTTTCTAGTCATTACCCTATCTATCTCCCTACTCTCTCTCTCCCCCTCTCAAACCAACCGACTTGCCCCTCTCTTCACCTTCCCCTTTCCGACTCTCTCTTCACATATTAAATTTAATGGAAAGACAATGCAATTATATAGTAGCCATAACTCTACTTTTCTGGTCATCATCTTTTCGGTGTCTTCCAAATAAATTGGTGATTGTATTGTAGGGTTGTCCATGGGCGGGGCCGGGCTTGAAGACAAGCCCAGCACATCCGCAAGCAAATGGGCAAGTAGAGGTCATGGTGAGAACCGTGCTACGCAACCTGAAGACAAGGCTCGAAAGAGCGAAGGGTTTTTGGGATGACGAGCTCCCGGGTGTCCTATGGGCTTACAGAACCACACCAAGAACCCCAACCGGAGAGACCCCCTTCTCCCTCGCCTTTGGAACTGAGGCAGTCATCCCTGTGGAGATTGGGGTTCATTCTCTAAGGGTCCAACACCACGACCCCATCATCAACGAGGAAGGACTCTGCATCAACCTCGACTTGATAGAGGAGGCAAGAGAGATGGCTTTGGTCGGCAACGCCGAGTACAAGCGCCGCATGGCGAAGTTCTACATCTCGAGGGTGAAGCATCGTTCCTTCCAACCAGGTGATTGGGTGCTCAAAAAGGTGATCCTCGCCACAAAGGACTCACGCGAAGGGAAGCTGGGACTAAATTGGGAAGGACCCTCTCTCATAACAGAAGTGGTGAGGCCAGGTACATACAAGATCCAGAATTTTGAAGGGAAGGTCTTACTCCATCCGTGGAACGCTGAACTCTTGAGGAGGTACTACCAATGACACCTTGAGTGAGTCAAAGTAATAAACAGTGGAGATTTGGATTTATTTTCTACCTTTTTTGGGATCATTACCCAGTATTCAATGTACTTTTTTGGGGTTACTACCCAATATTGCTTGACATAAGCAATGGATGAATAAAATTCTCTACATTTTACTCTAAAATGATTTTTGCATTTTCATTGAATTTCAGAGTATCAGTACAAAAGTAAGACTATGAATCGTCTTTTTTAAAAAAAAAGAGAGAAAAGAAAAATCAAAAGTCCCTAATACTGCAGCTACTCTCATGGTTGTCGTCGTTGTCCTTCTCCTCTTCACCTACCTCAGCCTCGCCAGAGCCTCCATCACCATTATCAGGCGCCTTTGTTGGCACGAAGCCTGAGACATCAATATCAGGATAGGCAGCTGAGATCTTCCCTCGGAGCTCATCATAATCGTCAATGAAGGCATCTGCAAGGCTGTTCATCAAGTCCCTCTCAGCTGTGACAACCCTCTCCTTAGCCTGCAAATCTCTCTCATGAGCCACCTTCATCTCTGCCTCCGCAGCAGCCTCTCTGAGCATGGCCCTCTCGCGGGTCTTTGCAAGCTCAGCCTCATTGAGCATGACCCTCTCATGAGCCCTCACAAGCTCAGCCTCTCTGAGCACGTCCCTCTTATGGGTCACCAAAATCTCAGACTCAAGATTAGCTATCTTCTCACGAGCCTCCTTAAGTTCAACCTCGAGCCTGGCCACCTTCTCATGGGACGCCAAAAGATCTGTCTCCCTCAACGCGGCCCTCTCACGGATTGCACAAGCTCAGCCTGAGAAGCCCTACTAGCAGCTTCAAACTCAACAATCCTCACCCTAGCAGCAAGGAGCTCATTTTCCATAGCATCATGGTCTTGCTTCATCTGATGGTGACTATAAGTCCTTGAAAGTAAACACATGGATGTAGTAGAAGCCTGAAGACAGATAAAAGTCAGAAGAAGCTTAAGAAAAGACTGGAGAAAGGGAGACAACTAACCCTTACCTGAGCCAGGCCTTCCTGGAAAGAATTGACGATTCCTTCGGTACCTAGGGTGTTAATCCCGATAACATCATTGGAAAACACAAACTGCCCAAGTCGATCCCTTATGATTGATGTGTTACCAGCATAGAGCTGATCTGAATCAGTGCACTTCTTGGAGTTTCCATAGGAGGAGTCGAGGAACCTGGAGCAGAAGGTGTTGTCAAAGGGGTCTCCGAAGTAACGGGTACAGTTGAAGGAGTCATCGCCCGAGGAGGCACTTGATGGGGGCACACCCAAGGAACCACTGGAGGGGCTGCTTGAAGAGAGTTCACCTCGGTCGACACATTTGGAGAAGTCACTTGGGAGGCATCCTCTTTCCTCGCCACTTTGGAATGAGGAGGGCTCCTACCAAAGAGGTGGGACCCAATCACCCCATATATATCTCTGCAGAAGCAATAAAGTGCTATAGATAAAAAACACTAAACAGAGGCGAAAAGTATAAAACAATCATCGTACCTTTCCTCTTCAAAGAGGAACCACCAGACTTTGAAGAGGGAGCATCGGCTTAGCAGGAACCGAAGAGGAAACACCGACTCCTCCATCTTTGAGCACGAGAACTCCAAAGTCCCTTGGAGGATGAGCTCGTACGGCCTCAAGCTTCCACTCCTGACCCTTGGAGAGCGTAGGGGAACCTATAAGGAATGTGGTGAGTACACAGCCTACAAGGAATGTAGAAAGAGAAGGGTAAAAATATGGGACGTACCAACTTTCTTTGGAGTAACCCATCGTGATGGTACCAATGCCCTATCAACATTCGAAGCCCACTCTCCGCCAACAAATATGAGGTGAGACTTCCAACTATGGCAGTTGGAGGACAACCCAGTAATCAACTTGCCTCCCCTCGGAGTGAAATAATACCAACCTCGGTTAGAAGCAGGAGTCTCACTCAGGTAATAGGCTGCATGAAACTTAACAGGGGAGGCTTCTTCATGATGCACTTTTTTCCACAATTCCAGAAAGGCCAGCATAACCCTCCAACCATTGGGCGTCAGCCGCCCAAGTGTCAGTGAAAAGTAATTCAAGATGCCACAAACGGAAGAAGGCATGGGGAGCCTGAGCCTAACTTCAAGCATTTCCTCATAAATGACAATGTTACCAGAGGAGTCATCACTAGCAAGCTCGCCCATTTCGGCTCGGCGGCACAACACAGTTGGAGGAATGTGGTATGCGGAAATAATCTGCGAAATATCGGCGTCTGACTATAGAGTGCTAGACAGGGTACTTACTTTGGAACCGTCGTCGTCACGGGCTACTTTGCCTTTCTGTTTTTTGCTGCGAAGACCTGAAGGATTACCCAAGCCACTCCCGAGGTCTTTGCCATGAAAGGTGCCCGGAGTGCTCACCTCCTGTGCTGCGTACCCAGTAGTCCCATGCATATCAGTGGTTCTCTTGCTTGCCCCATCCGCGTGCACAACGCCCGGGCAAGCACTACTCAATCCAGCATCCGTAGGGGCGCCTGACCCTCTCTACTCGCCCAACGGGGGCAGTCCAAGGCCTGGAGATGCGCACCCAGCACCTAGAACATCCATGGCCTGCACCTAGTTCGCAACACCCAACGCCCGGGATGCGCACCAAGCAATCCAAGCACGCCCAGGAGACCCAGCGTGCCCCGCCTGCTCCTCCTGATTTCTCTTACCCGCACGAGTGCTCGGGGCCGCGATAGGCTTGCCCAGCATAGGCTCGCCCAGAGTGGAGAAATCGCCCAACGTCATAGCAGGCTCGCCTAGCACAGCGACTGCCTCCCCTCCTTTTTTGGTCTGCTCCCCCTTTGATGCACGCCTGGCCCCATGTGGCCCTCTCTCCTCCTCTATAGACGATGGACAGCTCGCCCAAACCGGCTGGAATGGCACCTAGAGGGGCGCTTGGACTGCTCTGCTTGCCCAAACAGGCTGGAATGGCGCCTAGAGAGGCGCCTGGACTGATCTGCTCGCCCACACTGGCTGGAATGACGCCTAGAGGGGCACCTGGACTGATCTGCTCGCCCAAATTAGCTGATTCAGCCTCTAAAGAGGCGCCTAAAGCTCCCTGGCCGCCTAGATTTCTCAAGTCAGCGCTCAAAGGGGCGCTCAGCTTCTCCCCTCGCTCACACGGCCCCATGGGCAGCTCGCCTGACAGCAGTCCACGCGAGCTCCTTACGCGAATAGCAGCGAAGGCACCCAGCGGTGGCTCCACCTTCCTCAAGCTGTGCGCCTCCACCTCTCCTACCTTCTCTCCGGGTTTTCCACCAAGGACCATTAGCAGCTCATCTCCACCATGTTCGACAATAAGGTGCTCATCACCTTCATTATTCACCTCTCCCTCTCTAGTCGACATTGATGCTCAAACTCAAGAAATCTCAAACCTTGGGTCTCCAAAGATTTCAAAGGAGGGGCACTCTTGAATAGGTTGAAGGAAATGGGTAGAATAAAGAAGGAAGGTTATATTTATAACCTAGGGTTTTCAAAAGAGGGAAAAACCCCAAATTGAAATCAAGGGCTATCTTAAAATTCAAGTAAAAGTGGAAAGACTTCAGGTGTTCAGTAAAACAAAAGTATACCTTGAAGGGGAAAAGTCATCTAGCAGAGGAAGTCTCCACCACTCAGAGCTCAAGATTCAAACAAATGCCCCATTCTCCAAGTTTCCTAGGACATGGGGCATTGAGGGGCAAATGATGGGTCAGGCCTAAAAGGCTCAAATCGATGCTTAAGCCCAGTTATTATCATAGGCTCAAACTTATAATAACCAAGCAAGCCCCAATATGGTCCAAGCCCAGTCAGGTTCATCATGAAGCTACATCAGCTTGGCTACGACATCAAGGGAGCACTCAAGACCCTCACCTCCTCCACCACCTTGGAAGCGGTCAACCTTGACTGAGTCTTATGGAGAGCACCTCAACGGCCTCACCCGTTGAGGAGAAGCCGCAAGCCCCACCAGAATAGTTGGGTAGTTGCTGTTAAGTAGCCCCAATTTGTTGGGGAACGAATATAAATTGTAAGCCCCACCAACACTTGGGGGGCATCACACTGAACAGAGCACATAACTCTTCTCCCTCTCTGAACTTGTACTCTCTGCTCTCCCTGCACACCGGAGTTAATAAAATAATCCGGCAACTCTAGCCATTCAAAAGTGGACGTAGGTTACATTGACCGAACCACTATAATTCTCGTCTTCTCTCTCTACTTTAATTACTGCCTTTATTTTCAATTATTTGACAGGTGGAGTACAAAGTCAATTTGTGCATCATCAACATCTCTTTGACATGTTTGACGAGAAAACTTTCGGAAAGAAGGATTAAAACCACTTTATAACATTCTTTCAAATTCAGCATCACCTACAAGAACAAATGAAAGATTTCTTATAACAATCTATCTCACAATTGCTTTTCTAGTAGATTCATGTTCATAACTAAAAGTGCTTAGTGTACCGGTGTTAGCAGATTATGATAACATTGTTTGTCTAATATCAGTTTGACATTTTAATAAGCATGTCTTTAGGTGTCTAATTAAGTGACTAGTTCCATTTTTTAGAGCCTCCAGCAAAATCTTTTTTACAATAATTACATATTGTCTTTTTTGATGTAATGACCCTATTAGAATTCTTAATTTTGATTTTCTCAAAGTGATCCTAGGCCTTAGACTTTTATCTTTTATTAGATAGTACATTCCCAGTAAAATCCATCTCAGGTGTTGAAAGTGGATCATTCCCTTCACCCTCATCGATGTTCTCATTATCATTATTTGACTCAAGAATTTCGTTATAAAAAATATTTTGTGAATGAGATGAAGTCATTACGTAAATTAAACTATAAAAATAAAATAAATACTTAAATTATGTAAAATTACTTTCTCACCAAATGAGAGCACTTGACAATCTTGAGTCTTTAAGACAGCTGAAAGCTCGGTCTTGAGACTTCTGAACACTTGAGATTTGTGACTTGTGAGTTTAGAACATATGAAACTTGAGAGTTAAAAGCAATTGACTGGATGAGAGTTTTTTTTTTACAAATGTAGTGGGTTGAAATGAAATGAAATCAGCTTTATTTATAAATTATACATTAAAAAGTAGCCGTTTATTTATGATCGTTGGCTCAAATGAAATTGATAAATTTATGATTGCCTCAGCCGCTGGCTCAGACGGAAGACATTCATAGTCACAGTCACTGACGAAAAAGACAAGACACAGACACTGAGATAGTTAGGGATGGCAGTGGACCGGGCATAAATGGATATTCGTTCAAACCCGCTCCGTTTGGACAGGGGATGGACCATACGTATTGGATGGTGGACGTATACGGGGATACCCGTATAAACCCGTGTGGGGATGGACTGACATTTACCCTCGCCTCGCCTCGCCTCCGCCCCGCCCTTCCCCTCCCCTCCTTGCTTTACCCATTATTATTATTATTATTTTTTATATGTATATATATACATGTTGTTGTGAATACAAATTTACACATTATTAACTAATATTTTCTTTTGAAAAATTGTTTTATTTTTTTCATGTTTTTGACTTGTAAAAGTGTAGATTTTTGTTTTCTTTATGTTGGATTATGTTATGTTATATTATATTGTGTTACATGATGTTGTGTTAGATTTACATGGAAGACAAACTTTTAATTATATTATATTGTTGACAAAGTTTTAATTATATTATGTTGGATTATGTTGTTGATAACAAGCTTTTAAGTTTTAATTATGTTATAATATTCTATAATTGTGTTGGATTATTTAGAATATTAAATTTATATAAAATTTTAGATTATGTTGGCTTGGGCTTGGGTTGGGACGAGTAGGGTGGACGGGGGCGGGGGCGGGGATTACAAATTTACCCGCGGACGGGGATGAGGATGGAAATTATACCCGTTAACGGAGGTGGACCGGGGATGGACGAAATTTTTTTAAGTGGGTACGGGATAGAGACTACACCCTCCGCCCCCGCTTCGGTTCATTGCCAACCCTAGAGATAGTCACAGACTCACAGAAGTCCAGACCAACAAACCCCATTGGATGTGGTGCTCAACTGAAAAAATTTGAACTCACCTAACTTTAACATTCAAAGTCTCACCTACCACTTTCTTCAACTCTCAAACTCTCAAATTTTGTAGGCGGGTTATTGGGGCGGGCTTCGGGTATGTGGGCGTGTTATTAGGCCGAGCTTTGATTTTCGGGCTAGGCTTCTGGCTTCAGGCTTCGGGCCAAGTAGTGGGTTTAGGGGTAAACCCAAGCCCTTTTTTAAAGGATATTGAACTCGGGCTCGGGCGGGCCAACTATCCGGCCTATCGAACTTCGGGCCTATTTTTTTCGGGCTGGGTAACAGAACTCATGGGTAATCCGGCCCATGGACACCCCTATTGTATTGTTTGAAAAGTACTTCACATAAAGCTCTTTCTCTCTTTTTCCCTCTCATAGAAATTCTCAATCTTCCTCTCTAGCTCCCTTTCTCCACCGCTTTCAACATGTGTTACTTCATGCAACTAGCTGTGTATTTCTAGGTATTGCTCTTCCATTGATTTCTCTTGTAAGTTTGTTTTTGCAAATATGCCCTCAGGTTTTTGTTTAAATATCATAAGGTTCATAACCGGCAGTGACAAAAAGTGTTATTTGACAAGTGCAAACACAACGTGAATATTGGCATTATGATAGCAATAGAGTGCGACTCCAACAGGTACTAGGTTTTGTTCAGTTTTAAACTACGACACCTCCTTATCGACCCATCAAATTCTTTATATATATATAGCGAAGGAGTTTTGGATTGTTTGGTACAGTACTCCTTAAATCTTCGACACTAAGTTTTGGTTTGTTTGACAACGTCCTATTGCGTTTGGTAAATTGTATAGGTGATCAACTAAACTTGGATTGGGGCTTGTATAGATAAACTATAAACATTTCTTTTACCCTGACAAAGTTGAAGTAGAAGTGTGGTGGACATTTTACATCAAAGATTGAGAGCAGAGGAATATTCGACCACGTTTTTCTATGTTCCAACTGTAATTGAAATTGTAGTTAGCATTTTGATGTTTAATCCTTCAAGGTCACAGATTTGACTTTGGTAAAGGATAATAAATACAACTTTTAAGACAATCCTATCCATAGCTCAATTGTCATTCCATGAATTAATTTGACTGTTACTGTTCTCACCATCCCGATTTTGGATGAGTTTTAAATTTTTTGATCTTAACCTTCCCAAGGATGTTGTAGAATATGTTTGTCTTCTACTTATGGTAGAAGTACCACCTTGATAGAAACAACGTGTGCTTAATTCTATCTAACAACACTGCTTAATTCTATCTAACAACTTTTTATATGAGGTAAAATGCATGTGTGGAAGTTTCCAAGGAATTTTATCAACAAAATTAAAGCTTTGCGTTTGATTTGTGATTATGTCCTTCATGAATATTATAAAGCACATCATATCGCCATATATCAATTAATTTTACAATTGGTTGCTTAGATTTACCCTTAATCTATACTACTATGAAAACCTTTTGAATGCCAATATTATCCTTACTAAATATTTCAAAGACGTCTCTACTAGCTGAAGACAGGCCTTGGGATTTTCCCGTATAACGAAAAAAATATTTCAAAGACACCAAAAGTTCAACACTCAATTTATTCCCTCAAGCAGTCCTTTTGTCTTACCTAAAGTAATGATTTTCTTACTCAACGCAATGCTCATTATTTGTAAAAATTATGAACTCTAAAAATTAGTCAGTCAATTTATTCCTTCAAACAGTCTCTTTGTCTTACTTGAAATAATAATTCTTCTTATCTTACTTATGCTCCGTTTGGTAGGAAGGATGGAAAGTAGGAGGGATACACTTTCTATCCTTCAAGGAAGGAAAGTAGGATGGATACACTTTCCTTCCTTCGTGTTTGGTTGGATGGATGGAAAATAAAAATGACTAATTTTTTATTTTTTTTTTGTGCTGGATAAGATTATGGGTGACAATCGAGTCGTATCGTGGCAGATTCGTGTTGAGTCATTACGGATTTATGTCGAACATCAGTAAAATCTAACTCAACTCATTTAATTAATTGTGTCGTGTCAAGTTACGAGTTGACCTGTTTATTTTTTTTATTTTTTTTTAAATTTTTTAAATTTTTTAAATTTTTTTATTTTTAAATTTATTTTTAAAATTTTTAAAAATATATATATATAAATACATATTTTATCATTGTATTTTTATATGAAATTAATGTATATATTAAAAGATATATAGACAAATAAGATACATCTCAACACAAATAATTAACTTTCCATCCACTTTCCTTCCGATTTTGGAGGGATTGATTTTGGTGAGTTGGAAGGAAAGTTAATCCATCCACTTTTCCATCATTCCTACTTTCCTTCCTTACCAAACATGATGTTTTATTTATCCATCCCACTTTCCATCCTTCCAACTTTCCATCCTTCCACTTTTTCATCGTACCAAACAGAGCATTAATGAAATGCACATTATTTCTAAATATTATTAGTTCTGACAATATAGTTATCAGTTGGAACAATTATAATTTTGAACAGTTTCATATTCTTCTATCCTTTCATATCCTCCTCTCAGTCTATCTCTTCAAAATCCTCTCTTAGTTTAGCAACCGAAAGACTCTTTCTCTATCTCACTGTGCGTGCATTGCAAAATAAGCGAACTGCTTCAAACAGGTACAAATTCTCCCTCTTTCATGATCTATTCTACAAGCAGTTCCATTGTGGGGTTTGGTGATGGAGTTTTGAAATATGCAAGCGTGTTTAAACAATTGTGTGCAAAGAAATAGTTTTTGTTTTTTAGAGTACTGTTCTTTATGGTTATGACCGGCAACCTCTTGTCCAAATTTGCTTGAAGTTTATAATAAATATCTTAGATTTCTTTTTTCAGTTGACTAGGTTTGTGTCAATATTTTCTTAATGTTGGTTAAATTCTGAGAACAAGGTATGGACTTGAATAACTTTATGATTTCTCAGTAGATCAATTGTCGATTTTATAATGCATTATGATAGTTGATTAATTGTTGATTTTATATTGAATTGTGGGAGTTGATGACTTGTTGTAGATGTGGATTTTTTGTTACATTGGACGTCCAAATCGAAGGTGGGAGTAAAAAATAGAAGAGCCAACAGTTTCGGCGTGGTACGATTGGTGCATTGCATTCGTATGTGGTTTCGTTGGTGTCCATTGTGATTTGCAACGACATGCTTATTAGGTTTGTCATTTAAGTAATTTGGTATTCTTTATTTCTTTTGGTTTCTCGACATTGATTATTATTTTTTGTTTCATATGGGTTTTATATATTTTCTGATGTTGGTAATAAATGGGCATTTGGCTTTTTTGTTATAGGCATAGAGAGTAACAATTCTTTGACATGTATTTTCTGATATTGATATGGGTATGGGGTTGTTGCCTTTGCCTTTTATTTCGTTGATCATAGGCCATTCAATTGTTATATGTGATACAGGTAGGCATTTGTAGATATTATTTATTTACAGTATCCTTGTCTTTGTTTTGCTTTGTATCAAATGTATTTTGGTTATTCATCTGTATCTAAAGCCTAAATCATGATCCAGGTTCTAAGATTTCTGGATTTGTTTTACATGGATTTCTGGATTTGTTTTATGGGGTTTAACAATTAATTAACTTTTTTCGGCAAGTCAATCCCATCCATGTCGCCGGAAAATGGGATGATAACAAAGTAAAAAGTTTGAGTTGTTATGAGTCCATAGCAACCTCGCCGGAGTATCCAAGACAAATAAAAAAATTCCATCAGGTGAACCACCTTAACCAGCTCCGTCGATCTCTTCCGGCGGGTGTGTGAGATTTTGCAGCAAGAAAACTACAAACTAAACAGATATAAAACAAGTGTCCAAATTACAGGCTATAAAACCTTCACTAGTGTGGATTGCCATGAAAGGTTAATATAGAAGCAACAGATTTGTGATAACAACCAACATTGGGTTAGATTGGGTGTGTCACTTGTAGGTTTTTTCACAGAAAAATTTGGATCAATATGTATATGCAGAGCCGACATTTTAAACTTGGCCGGAACCGTTCGTCTTCTCCGGCTATTGGAACCCAATTGAGTCGCTATTAACCACGGGTTAGGGTGGATTAAGTTTAAAACACCCGTCCCCAATTTTGCTGACTTGGCAGCTCAGGAAGGGTTGACTGTAAAACTCTGTCTTTATAGTTGGTCTGTCAAGCTGAGCAATCAAAACACCCACTAGTAGCAGCTGTCCATAAAAGAGGTTTTGATCCCTGAAAGGATAGTGGCACCGAATTGTGCAAAGTTACACTTACAATAGCCAGATTATAGCATAACATATTTTTTGCAAAACCAAGCAACATTGCTTGAGAGTACATTAAACTGAAGAATTCATTTAAAGTTCAATAAAGATTTTACCTCATAGCATTGGTAGTTTGAACCAAGTAGAGTTGAATAGAATGTGACGAAGAATCTACGAAGACTGAACAATGGAAAGGCCAAAAAAATGCAGTAAAACATAAAGATACAAATTCATCATAATGCAATAGAAAACAACCAAAACCTAAACAACAACAAATATATAGATAATTGTCCTTATCCACCCGTTTTTGTACTTATATTACTTCCTATGAAATGAAAGTGTTATCGCTTACAAAAAAAAATTAAAACAAAAACTCTAGGCAATGGCATCAAGTATGGTTGTTATAGCGCCAAGCAGATCTAATCTTCATTGTTCTGTTTGCATGATCAATTGTTGCCCCTAACATCAGTCTCAAAGCTCCAGTCCAAGCATAAAGTCATTCTAGCCCATGTCACACAACTCTTAAGATGGAAAGAGGTTGGCTCCGAATGACCGTCAACTAAGTGAATGAAAAAGATAATAAATACACAAAAGTCCCTTAAAAATCAAGCCGATAGGCTACAATACAAATTTTTGCATACGAAATGGGCGAGGTTTAACTATTCGAAACAAAGTAAGAATGCTTTGCTAACAATTCAAATTTTTATCTTTTAACTACATATCAAGCTTGCTTGTATAGTAGAATTTTTCATCCAAGAAACAAAGGAGAAAAATGGCATAGTTCTGCCAGGAAAATAGAGAGAATTTTTGGGATAGAAAAAGGGTTGGAAAACAGGAAGAAAATTAGTGTTTTTTTTTTTCCCCCCGTAAAACAGAGGCGGTGAAGACTCTTATGCCTCTAGAGCTTCAGCTTGAGACAAATTAGGATAACATAGCCTGTCAGATGAGACCTTGTTTTATCGCAAAACAATCTCAACCGTTTTTTGTATTTGGATTCAAACTTCGCTCTGTTAGATCACATTTTATAATTGACTAATTTCATGGAGTCTATTATAAATCTCTACATTTTCATGGTCATGATACTATCAAGTTGAAAATCCGAAAGTTTCATTGAAGGGAGGAGATCAAGCGTTAATCCAAAATCTTTCAACCTTCATATGCACCTTCATGCTTAAGACAAAGATAATGACTTACATGCTTAAGACAAAGATAATGACCTAGACACCTAAGGTGAACTCTTAATTACTTTTAACTTAGAATGATTATGATGAAAATGGAATTGGAAACAATTTTTGTATGGCTCCTAGATGATTTCAAAAGAAAAGATTTTCTAAACAATTTGGTATTTTGCAAACATAGATTGAGCCATTATCGGACCCCTCTTGGGCAACATCCTTTAGTGCTCAGAGAATTAGTTTTTGTGCTTTAAAAACTGGTAAGGACTGAGCTATGCTCATTAGCCTCGACTAGGTTGGTCTCTTGATGACTTAGGAAATTACACGAAAAAAGGCCAATAGGGAACAACAAATATCTCGCTCGAGCAGTCCTTCATGATTGATCAAGTGGTGTTCATGGTCGCTTGGGCGGTGCTACTCCTCGAAAGGATGGAAACGTGATTTTCATTCCAGTGCCAACTGGTCTATGACCGCTTTCCCATCGATCGAGTAATCATTCGCTAATCTGAGCTTTCTTATTTACTAAGACTACCCTTATTCTGGAATTTTAAATAGGAAGTCTTTCCCACAACTAGGTAGGGGGTGTTAATCTATAAAATCTGGGAAAATTAAAATTTTATTAAAAAGGACAAAATGGTAATTAGCCTTTATGGTATGGGTTAAAAATCCAAATTTACCTAGAACTCGGATGATGAAACGAACCTCACCGTTAAATTCGTCTTGCAAAATCTAGCTACCTAGTCAATTTTCATCGAATTCCGTGACAGTCAATTTTTTTTTGCGTTTTACGATGCGATCGAGTGTCGTGAGACTAAAATAAACGTGATCAGATTTTATTCGCGGAACTCGAGAAATAATTTAAAATTAGTTCAATAAAAATACACTAAACTTAACACTGGACGAGATTTAATTGTTTTAGGACAAAATTGGACCAAACCAAGTGAAATGCGGAGTGCAACGAGGGCCAAGTATTTGAGGAGTATAAAAGGGGAAGAAAATCAGATTTTCTTCCCCATTCTTTAGCCCATTTCCGGAAATTAGAGAGAGAAAAAGAAAAGAGAGAAAAATCAAAATGAAATTTGGGAATGTTTGTGGAAATTGGGTATGTTCATAATATGCTCATGATATGATTAACATGATAGTGTAAATTGCAATTGTACATTATATTTGCATAGGCACGGGTAGCATCACATTCATAGGCATTCGGCAAGAGTGTGGGTGTGTGTGTATGTTTTTGATCAAACGCCATCATTGGTAGGTTGATACGTTGACTCGGGAAAGTTAGACCTAGGTTTGACTGAGTCGCATAGATTGCATTGAAAATAAGTGTCGAGGTTAGCAAGAAGGGTTAGATTCTCCCTCAGGTTCAAGACTCGGTAATCTCGAAAATGCACTCCCGTTGGTATTGAGTCCATAAAGTGTGTCGGTGTACGCAAAACCGTTGGTGGAAGTCCATAGATGTTGTGTCGATTAGATGACCGTTGGTGGAAGTCCATAACTACCTACCCCAAGAAAGAGACAAGATTTTATAAAATGGTCATTTGATGTCTAAAATCAATGGTGGGGACTTGGAATGTCTGGATGCATACACATGACATGACATGTGTTATGAGAACCGGTGGAGGGCTCGGGTTTGCGTTGCATGCTTGAGTTCAATCTCATGACATAGCATGAAATTGTGGCATTCAATTATGACATGTATGTATCTGAATGAATGTTTGATGTGATGAATTATATGTGACATTTCATATACATTTGGCTTGGAGAGTAGCTTTTTTAGGATATACCCTATTGAGCGTGACTCACCTTTTATGGGGATATATATTTTAGGTGTTGGACAAGTGTCGGCAGATGGCCCTCACTTGGGTTCGTGTTGATGATAGAGCCGGGTTATGACTCTCAAATTACATTTTGTAATCACTTATGTAATTTTGTTTTGGTCTTGTGTAAATTATGTACAAAACTTGTATTTTGATAAAGGCATATAACGGAACACTCTTGGACATTATTCTTTTGTAAAACAAATGAATGAAATGGATATAATATGAGTTGGATGGCTAAAATTTGAATTTTAAGGAGTTTGGGGGAAAATATGGGCTCCAGGTACCAATACCAGACAAGTTCCTGGCATCTAGAGAGCTCAGGTACCGGTACCTAGACTCACAGGTATCGGTACCTCACTGACAGTGGGCTCAGGTACCGGTACCTAGGCTTACAGGTAATAGTACCACGTTGTCGAGGGCCCAGGTACTGGTTCCAAGACTCACAGGTTTTGGTACCTGGAAAACAAAGGGTTCAGGTACCAGTACCACGTTTTACAAGTACCAGTACCTGGCAAACAGAGGGCTCAGGTACCGGTACCACCTATCCGAGGTTCCTGTACCTCTTCCTAGAAATTGAAATTTTAAATGTGACTTCGTCGAGTTTTCACATCTTAAGCTCTCTTTCTTGGATGATGTAAATGGTTAAATATTAAGTCCTAAATTATGAGGTTTGAGCCTTAGAATGGTCCTAGGAATAATATGTGATGGGCCAAGCCCAAGAGCCCAACTCATATTATAAGCCCAGTATGAATTAATAGCCCAACTCCAAGAGATCTAGCAAGTCCAGCCCAAAATGGTCCACGCCCGATCAGGCTCATCAAGTTCAAAGAGTTACATCAACAAGGGAGCATGTAGGGTCATCCAAGAGCCTCATCCACGCCGTCTTGGAAAGAGTCAACCCCCACGTCATCCTTTGACCGGATCCTATAGAGAGCACCATAACTGTCTCATCAGTTGAGAAGAGGGCTCCAGCTCCACTAGATTAGCCACTTAGTTACTAATAACTTGCCCAAATATGTTATGAGACGACTATAAATTGTAAGTCCCGCCAATACTTGGGGGGCAGATCACATTCAGTCGAGCACATCTCTCTTAGCTTGTAACTCCCTGCTCTCCCTACACACTTGAAGTAATAAAATACCCCGACGACCCTAGCCATTCAAAGTGAACGTAGGTCATGTTGACCGAATCACTATAAATCTTTGTCTCATCTAGCTTATTATCTCTCTTTACTTTAATTACTGCATTTATTACTGTTTACTTGACAGGTGGTTTGCAAACCAATTTGTGTATCATCAATATGTAGGAAAATTTGTGAAAATGTATACATAAATTACTTATTTATGAGAAAAAACCTTAATATAAATCTTCTATGTATAAGTCCTTTTTTGTATAAATGTTTTGTGAATAGATACACATTGGTTTTTTGTAAATATTTTATTTACGTAAAAACTCTTTTCCTTTATTCGTGGAAGATTAGTTAGACAGTTAATTGTGGGATTCAGTTTCCTATTTTATTGGGACAATTTTCTTATTTTTTAATTCTACTTTAATGGCTAAGTGGTTTCCCAAATTAAATGATAATTAACCGTTTAAATTTCGAAAAGATTCCATTAGTTTTAAAAATATTTTCTATTCTCTCAATATCTGACTTTCACCGTTAATATCTCTTTTTTTTTTCTCTCTCTCTCTCCCTCTATTTTCTCTCTCCCATCGTTACTCTCTTCTCCCTACTATCTCTCTCCTTTATTTTCTCTCTATATTTATGCAATGTTACATTTAAGTCACATTGTGTGATACACACCTGTGCAAAACACTGCATATGATGTTTGTTTTGAAGTGTAACATTGGAGTCACACTTTTGATGCCCACACCATGAAAAAATAATGCATATGATGTGTAGCTGCATTGTGACATTGGATTCACACTGTGATACTCACCATGTGTTTTTGAATCTTTATATGAGTCACAGTGTGATACGATCCATGTGCAAACCATGTATATGGTGTCTATATGTAGTGTGACATTAATGCCACATTTGTGATGCCCACAGTCTGACCCACAAGCAGTGTGACATTGGCGTCACAGTATATGTCACAATTTTTTTGTCACAATATATATATAAATATTTTTGGGGGAGGGGTTTTTTTTTTCTTTTTTTTGGGGGTGGGGGAGGAGGAGGGGGAGGGGGAGGGGGCTTGAACCCTTGACTTCAAGGAGACAAAGTCTTCACAAGGCAAGGAGTACCATTCGACCAAAAGCTCATTGGTAAATATATATATATATATATATATATATATATATATATATATATATATAGAGAGAGAGAGAGAGAGAGAGAGAGAGAGAGAGAGAGAGAGAAATAGTCATTATCTTAGAATGTATTTAAAATTAAAGAAATTTGATTTTGCGTTAGCTTTATTTTGGTCACAATTATATATATATAAGAAAATTCTAATATAAGAAAATTCTAAAATTTTAGAAAGAATTGGGAAAATTTTCAAATTAAGAAATTTAAAATTTATTTAAGTTTTGAATTTAGTTATGTATATGAGATATAAAGAGAGAATGAAAAAGAAAGAGTTCTAATATAAGAAAACTCTAAAATTTAAGAGTTTTAGTTTTCAAATTAATTAGTTTCCTTATCTGATTTTTTTAATAGTGATGTGATGATGGTTAAAGGTACTTCGGTCCTTCTGCTCCAAAATGTATTTTTTGCCAAATATTTTTAAAGTTTGTATTTAAAGTCAAATAAGTTATAAAATGTGTACCGACTTCCAAAAAATCCTAACATGTAAATAGGTTATGTGTTGGGTAGTGCTCCTGTACAAAGGGGACTTTGCCTGGGTTCCGTTTTGTTATTATCCCGGTGAATGAGATGTAATGATGTGGTATCGGGTTATACAGTATCCACGGGTATTCTGCGGGTTGATAGGTGATCAACGGGTTGAGATAGGACTCCCAGATTTTGGGGTGTCACATAATCGAACTGAGCTTTTCAAACTTGAGCCCGAGCTTATTAAACTTATTTTTTAAACGAGCATAAAAAATTATTTAATCTCGGCTTGTATAGAGCTTGAGCCGAGCCCCAGCTCGAGCTTGAGTCGAATCCGAGTAGCTTGACTATTTTACATATAAACGAGCCAATTTTTACGAGTTTGAGCCTAGTTTTTAAGGCTCGTTTTTCTAAATGAGTTTAAAAAATTATTCAAGCTTATCTCATTTAGAAAACGAGTCGAGCTCGAGCCGAGCCTTATCCGAGCCGGGCCCGATTAACTCGTCTGGATTAACTACCTTGAGAGCTTCCACCACTAACCTAGATCCTCAAATCCAAAGGCTACCACCAAAGATTCTACTCAAACTCACAACTTAAGTATTGAAGATCTTGATGGTGTAAACCAAACCTATTGATGTGTGCATACGAGGGGATCATTGACGTGCCCATGATTACTCAAGACCTAGATGAACTGTACGATGGGGAGGTCCAAGTGAAGCTATACTAGACGTTTTAAAAGGGCCTTCGACGGAGAGACAACAAGGAAAGAAATCTTATCATGGTATTGGTTGGGGTATAAGACTCGAGTACTTATATATTTACTTGACGAGTAGCAGATTAGGCTTTGGTGAACCGAGAAAGTTCCCCGCGATTTTTTCTGAGGAGAGTTTCTGCATCAATAAATCACTTGTGTTATTTATTGTTTATTGTACACATTGTGATTGTGAGCACAGAGCGCACTATGTGTTTTTTGGAATGATTGTTTGAATTTCTATCCATAAAAATTGTGCATTGGGGTTAAGATTTGGGATTGCCGTGAAATTGATTACGAGTGAATTAATTGAAGATTAATTTAGCCAATTTTCATGGACAAAATGGGTTGTGGTGACTAAAGGCATTCTCATTATTTGCTAAATCTTGTGGAAAGATGTAATTGTGGCGCTGCAGGTTTTTATTAGTAATCAATTGGGCTAGAATTGAAAAACCTATTCACCCCCTCTAGGTAAAGTGTCTATTGCTCCACGTGTATAATCGTGAGGAAAGATCCACATCGGATTCCCCTTCCTGGAACAATATACTATACTTTATTATATAGATATAAACTTGTGAATTGTCAGGTAATTTATGGAGAGTGAGGAAGCTTTGGCCGATGGTACTGAACAACTCCATACTCTGTGAAGCAGTGGATTGATTGCGGAGAATAATGGAGCTTATGTAGATGGTACGAAGCGAATCCCTCGCTTTCCTCTCACCAACTTATTTCATAAAATTAGTCAGTTTTATGTTTATTTCTTAACTCCAGTGACTTTCAAAAAATATTATTCTAAATGACATCTTTATGTTCAAAACGTGCCTTCAACAAGAAATGGACTTGTCAAAGTTAAATGAAATATGATATGTAATTCGTTAAAAACGTCATTCTAAATGATGTCTTTAAAGGCGTCATTCTATGATGTCTGGATAATTAGCCCACCATATTTTTTGTCCACCAAATGATTTTGCAACATTTTACATCCTATATAAATTGAGATGCTTAAATTTTATTTTTAAGTAAAAGAATTTGTTCTCATGTTCCAAAACCATAAGTACATCCGAAAATGTTATTTATTCCCAAAAATTTACAAAACATTTTTATTCAAGAATGGGATACTCTCTACTTGAACAGAGAATTGGTCAAACCATGTGCATATGGATATTTTTTGACTCTCAAAACAATGAAATACATTTGGTTTAACTAGATTTTATATTATATGCCATTGAGACTGGTTTCGTTGTCATTTTACAAACATGGTGGTCAAATGGCAATTTTCTGAATATTTAACCATTCAAAGTTTAACTTTTAATTCTTCTATTAAAAAATACTATTTATGCATAAAAACTAAAAAAATTTGCATGACACTGCGAAAAATAGTATTTTATTAATAATAGTAGGTACACACGTGCGTTGTACATGAACTATTTTGAGAATAAAATATTGTCTGTTACTATATATTATATATAACTACTACTCATAACCAGTGCCTGAATGTACGATGGAACATAAAATTCGAGCGCGCCAAAAAATCGATCCCACTATATTAAATAATTATTATTTTTTCCTTCATTTCTTCCTTCTATTGAAGTATCCTCAGACATAGTATCTTCCTCCTTTTCTTTTTTCGTTGGATAAGCCTTAGCGATAATAAGCCACGCCATGGCATTCAAAGACCACTCTCGTTTCTTTTTAGGGCCTGTAGGCCAGTCTTTCTTGAGAAATTCTTCATCGTCTTTGTCTTCCTCAGAATCTAACTCACTCCTCTTCCTCTTCCCTTTCTCCATCGCAGATGCCTTATTGGACGAAGTAGCTTCAGGGGCGCTGGTTGAGGTGTCTCACCCAGATCTCATCCTAGCCATCTTCACTATGGCTATAGAAGCTATGGCCACCAAAAGGATCCAGGCCAGTAAAGAAGACCCATAAAATTCAGAGGAAGAACTAGATTGGAACAAAATTTTCCTTGAAACCATTAATCCACGAATTTAACAACAAATCTATGTAATAGCAAAGATTACTTGTTGCCCAAGCTTTATGGGAAGAGTGTCTAAAGTTTCTAAGAAGAAATAGGGACTTTTATAGTGACAAGGAAAACTTAGAATTATAAAACCCTTGAAATTCTTGAAAAACCCTTCGTTTAACGCCTCAGATCTATCACCTACTAGTAGGTAATGCACGATCTACCGGTAGAACGACCTGTTGTTCCAACACCTACCGGTAAGACGCTACAATTTCTCAACAATTTCCAATTTCTTCCTTTTTTTCAATTTTTTTTATTTTTTTTCCTTTATAAAACAAAACTTAAACTTGAATAATACCTAATCAAGAAACCAATGATTTAATCTCATGCCCAATTCCTAAAAACTATGCAATAAAACTTGATTCAATTAAAATCCAAAATTTCATGCCTTGGAATTTAAAATCACAACCTAAAAACTAAGCAAAAATAGACCATTTTTGTTGGCAATCACGATTGCATTTAGCTTATGCAATAAGCTTTTAAACCCCTAAGTGATCCCTAGTGAACGCGTTTTGTCTTATGAAGGTTTTCAAAAAAGATACCTACAAACTTCTCTATTTTAGCTATTCCAAACGTATCACTTTCATCAAATTCAACAAAAACAACAATATGTCAATAGAATTTAAGCTCATTCAAACATAGCTACTTTCAGGCCTAAACGATATGCAAGAATAGTCGAGCATAATATCATCAAAAACTAGTGTGTGTGTCACATCAACTAGTTCAAGAAATTTATCAAACCGAATTCTCATCTATTTTAAGCTATCCAAACCTACATTTGACACCAATTCTCCCCAATTCCACTCTGAATAGATCTCTCTGCCTATCATGGCTGTTCCACTCAAGGGATATGTGGGCAAAATTTATGTTAGTAAAAAAAATATATCCTACATATTTCTTACAATGAAAAACATTAAAAAACGAATCAATATTGGCATAATCTCATGAAAGAATATCAAAGTAATTGATGGACCCAAATCTAATTGGGCCAGGCCCAATAAATAAAGCAGGCCAAGCCTGGTTCATCAATCTAACCCAGTCCAAGATTCAAGGAGCCTAGGAAGATAAGAGCACATGGGAGAGAGATTATCGGGATACCCACTCTCGAAGACCAAGGCTATCATAATTGTACTTACCTTTTGTAACTATCCACCCGGAAGAATTAGTGCCCTCACACTCACGTCACCGCCTCACCATACCTATAAATTGTAAGCCTTCTCCACATGGGGAGGCATCTCGCTACACCTCTCTACACACTTTCTCATTTCTAGCTATTGTACCTCTCCCAAAGCTTTCTCTCTCTTACTTTATTCATCAATAAAGACCCCCGGCCACCGTTGCCATTTTTCAGAGTGGAGTAGGTCACCCGGACCGAACCACTATATATCTGCGTGTTGACACAATATTTACATTACTGCCATTGATTGCTTTATTTATTGTCCATTAATTACACCTTATTACATGCTCGACTGTTGATCTTCCACGAGACAGTTTTGTGCATCATTAGTTTGGCGCCGTCTGTGGGAAACGACTAAGTTTTCTGCTACCTTGCTACTCCATGGCGATCACGACCAGGTAGATGAGTCAACAACTGGGAGACAACAACCCAGCCCCCCGGGAGGAGGCTCCGCCTCCCCTCGCACCCTCGGAACCATCCATTGCGGCGACTCCCGTGGTCGAGCAACAACTCTTACAGACCATGGAGCTGTTGGTAAACCAGAACCAACAAATCATCCAGTTGATGCTCGCCGCCTCGGGAGGCATCGCTCCTCAGCCCGTAGGAGTAGCACTGATTAGCACAGAACAATGACATGTATTGTGTGCTAAAGTGTTTTTGTTTCACTCCTTTTTGTCAATAAATGGGAGTGTTTTGGTTTTGAATATGGCTTGATGGAATTTTGGGTGAATGCATGTAAAATGATGTAAATGACATGACTTAAACACCCATGTTGTTGTATGAGGCTAATGGAGTGTATGGGGTAGTTTTAAGGATGGTTTGGAGAGGAAAGAAATCCAAATTGTGCTCACAGTCTGAAAACCTTCCGGAAGGTGTATGTCGGCCTTCCGGAAGGTTTTGCTAAAAGCCCTGGATGATCTTGTCACAGCTAATACCCTCCGGAAGGTTTTGTCCACTGGAATGAACCTTCCGGAAGATTTAAGCTACTGGAGTAAAACCTTCCGGAAGGATTTGTCTATTGGAATGAACCTTCCGGAAGGTTTTGCCTTGGGTTTCTTTTTGACTGCCAAAATCTTCCGGAAGGTTTTGTCTACTGGAATGAACCTTCCGGAAGATTTAAGCTACTGGAGTAAAACCTTCCGGAAGGATTTGTCTACTGGAATGAATCTTCCGGAAGGTTTTGGCTACTGGAATGGACCTTCCGGAAGTTCTTGCATTTGATTCTTTTCATTGAACTGTCTTTCAGCGACCTTCCGGTAGGTGTGTGTCGACCTTCCGGAAGGTTTTTGCACTTTTCTCCAGACAGCCTGCAACTCAACTTTGCAGCTTGGAGGGTCCCACATGCACTTCTACTACATGCTTCCTGACATCCCTTACACACCCTGGAGCTTCCCTCACCCCTGCATTGATATGGATTGCAAGATGGCATTAAATAAAAGAGAGAGAATGGGACCTGCTGGGGACCTGCTGGGTTTGCAGACAAAGTCTGCACTTCCCCCTTCCAGACTTAGCTCTATTGCAGGGAGTGACTAAGGGAGTTGCAGAGATTGACCAGGCACATTTTGGAGAAAGAAGAAAAGTTCTCCAAGGATGGATATACCAGGAGGGAGGAAGACAGAAAAGAGAGATTATTATTCATTCAGCATATTATTGAAGAGTTTTTAGAGAGAGAAGCTCTGGGCGGAGAAGATGATGAACAGTAGTTTTTAGAGAGAGAAACTTGAGATTTTGCATTTTCTTCTACTGCATTTGTCTTGTAATCTTGAGGAAGGATTTTAATAATTCATTGAATGCCATGAATGTTGTTTTCCCTTCATGTTTGGTTAGTTGAATGCTCATTTAATATTTCACCATTAATGCTTCAAGTGCTCCACTTTCATATCTATGTAATGGGTTTAAATGCATGTTATTTTAGTTCATAAATTCTTACACTTAGTAGCTTTAGAAGTTCATAGATTTGCAATGCACTTCCATTACCTAATCATTTCCATTCCTAGTATGAGTAGCTAAATTCTCTAGTTGGCAAGACCAAGAGGGATCTCCTTTGGGGATCCCATTTCAACTCTTTCTCCTCTCTCCCTTTAGAGTCAAATGGTTCATTTTGACCGGATAGAAGATGGATGATACGATGAGTCTTTGATAAACCGTAGGCCTAGTCACGGTTTATGCTTAGATACTCACCGATGTCATCCTCGGCTTTCCGTGATTCAAGTGTTCATTCATGCTCAATCGGAGGAGTGATTTGAGTTGAGGTGGTATACCCATTGGAGTGATCTCTTGGAATTGCCAACACTTGTTTTTACCATTACATTTTCATTAGCACACACTTCACCAATCAACTCTCAAGACAAAAGATTTTACATTTCCGTGTTTCACCAAATCACTTCAATCTTGATTCACTACCTTCCCTGTGGATACGACCTTGGAATACTCTTCCAAGTAACTCACAACACACGAAAGTCTCCTTGCGATTGGGGAGCATTTTTGTGCATACATTCCCATATTTACATCGTCCCATTTCCCTTTCCTCATTACCCGTTCTTTTGACTCTATCCTTAGGGGAAGAAATTCTTCTCCACCGTCCATACATTGCATACATTGAGGGATAGTAATTAGGGGTTAGGAAATGTATCGTTTTTGTGACAATCATTTTGGCGCCGTTGCCGGGGAAGGCAAGTGTAAAATCAAGGAAGTGATCTCCGAACAAAGAAGGTAAGTCCCGTGATCTTCATCACGGGCTGAGGTACGTTGTCTCGTGTACATCTTCTTGTTTTTGGATAATTTCATTTGTATAGATATTTTGTTGCATGTGGGGAAGGGACGACTATCATCGATTAGTTAGACAACCCTTAGGCCCCAACATGAACATCGACCAAGACCCACCCGAGAATGTGGGTGACAATGTTGAAAATATAGCTGTCAACCAAAACATGCAAGGGGGTGGGAATTTTGACAATGTAGGTGCAAACCTAAATGACCAAAGGGGTGGGGGAATGCCCGAACATAGGGAGCATGACCCAAGATTACACTATCCCCCTCCCGATCAATTTGACAATGTGGGTGTCAACCCAAATATGCGAGGTGGTGGGGGAGTGCAACCACCTAGAATGCCCAACCAACAAGCGCATTTTCCCCCACCAAGGAATGAAGGGAACATCCCACTTGATTTTGAGGCAAGAACTATGCAAGAGTACCTTCAACCGACCCGCAGCACCACACCATCATGCATCCGTCTCCCTGTCCAACATCACCTTTTTGTGTTAAAACCGTGGATGTTGCAACTAATCCCCAAATTCAGGGGGGTTGAAAATGAGAACCCGTATAACCACATAAGGTCTTACGAGGAAATGGTTGCAACGTTTCTCCCAAATCACAATTTGGAAGAGATAGCCAGGATGAAATTGTTCCCTTTCTCTATGGATGGGAAGGCAAGAGTGTGGCTTGATTCCATGGGACCACGGACCATGCTATCTTGGGATAACATTGTCTCCTTTTTCTTAAAAAAATTTTTCCCGGTTCATCGAACCACCTTTTTGAAAAAGGAAATCCAAAACTTTTCTGAAAAACCCAATGAGCAGTTTTATCAATGTTGGGACCGTTATAAGGATCTACTTCACTCCATACCACATCATGGTTTTAACTCATGGCAATTGGTGACTTTCTTCTACGAAGGAATCACCCCAAACCATAGACAATTCATAGATATGATGTGCAATGGTGATTTCTTGAACAAAGATCCCGATGAGGCCCTAGACTATTTTGGTACCCTCGTTGAAAAGGCACAAACTTGGGGTGTTCAGGATCCGGATGACATACCTAGGACAATGCCGGGTAGTAGTCAACCACCACGGGGGGGGGATGTATGACTTAAAAGACCGTGAGGATCTACTTTCCCAAATTTCTAAATTGTCTAGGAAAGTGGATAGCCTTGAGGTGGAGAGGAGACGAAATGTCTCTCATGTGTCAAGAGCCGAGGAGGTTTGTTCTGTTTGTGGTGGTGTCGAGCATTCCACATCGGAGTGTCCGAGCATCCCGGCACTTAAGGAGGCATACCATGACCAAGTTAATGCCTTCAACCAACCAAGGCAATCATTTCCTCCAAATCCCAACACTTACAATTCGGGGTATCGTGATCACCCTAATTTCAGTTGGAGGAATGAGAACCCCATTCCTTATGGCTCAAACACATATGCACCTAAGCAAGGTCCGTACCAATCCCAACATCAAGGTAAGGGGAAAAATTCAAGCTCCCAATACCCACGGTCCAATCCACAAGGATACCAATCCAACCCTCCCCCACAGAATTTTTCCGGACAAGGCCCATCTAGTTCTTCCAGCTACCAACCACCTCATAAACGGAGTCTAGAAGATGTGGTCCATGCCTTCATTCAAAGCCAAACCACCTTCAATAAGGACATTTCGGCCCAACTCACCAAGATCACCAATGCCATTGGGTTGTCTCAACAAGAGAAGGGAAAATTTCCCTCTCAACCCCAACAAAATCCCAAAGGTCAAAATGTGGTTGAGTTGGCCGAGACTTCCCAGGAGGGTTTTGAGCAACTCAAAGCTGTCACCACACTTAGGAGTGGTAAACAATTTGAAAAGATGGAGGTGCCAAAGTTGACACCAAAGGCTGCATTACCAAAAGAAAAAGAAATTGAGAGTGAGGCCAAAGAAAGTGAGGCCAAAGAAAGTGTGGTTGACAAGGGCGAGTCGAGTGAAAATAGTGAGAGAGATGGGGTTGATAAAGAACATGTGATTGATGATGGTTTATGCTTTCCTTCTATGCCCGCCCCTTTTCCCCATCGGTTGAAGCCACCTCTTAAGGTGGCTAATTACTCTGACATTTTGGATTTGTTTAAGCAGGTAAAGATCAACATCCCGCTCCTGGATGCCATCAAGCAAATCCCGTCATGTGCCAAGATATTGAAAGATCTATGCACGGTGAAAAGGAAGTTGAATGTCCGGAAGAAGGCATTTCTCACCGAACAAGTGAGCTCTATATTGAGGACCAACACTCCTCCAAAATTCAAGGATCCCGGTTGTCCAACAATAGCCATCACCATCGGGAATTGCCGGGTTGAGCAAGCATTGCTTGACTTGGGGGCGAGCGTCAATCTTCTTCCTTACTCCGTGTACCAACAACTCAAGCTTGAAGAGTTGAAGCCCACCTCAGTTACACTTCAACTGGCGGATCGGAGCATACGCACACCAAGGGGAGTAGTGGAAGATGTGCTTTTCCAAGTTGACAATTTTTACTTTCCAGTCGATTTTATTGTATTAGATACACACCCGGTTGCTAACCTTAATTCCCAAATCCCCGTTATTCTTGGAAGACCTTTCCTTGCTACCGCTAACGCTGTGATTAATTGCAGGAATGGTCTAATGAAGTTGGCTTTTGGGAACATGACCATGGAGCTAAATGTATTCAATTTAGCAAAACAACCCGGGGATGATGTGGAGGTGAACGAGATCAATAGAATCGACACTTTGATTGAGAAGCAAGTGGAATTAGAAGGGATGTTGGACTGCATGGAGGAGGATTTTGTTGAACTTGTAAAGTTAGATGAGGAAGAGAGCATGGAAGAGTTGAAAGGGGTAACAAAATGGATTCCCACCTTTGAGGAGTTGCCTAAGCAAGAGAAGAAGATTTTCCGATCGGAGGATCAAAAGCCAAATTTGGAGTTGAAGCCGTTACCCTCACACTTGAAGTATGCCTATCTTGGCGAGGGAGATACATTTCCGGTGATCATTAGTTCCACATTGAACAATGAGCAAGAAAAAGAACTCTTGGAGGTTTTGAGAAGACACAAGGGAGCAATTGGGTGGACCATTGCGGATATCAAGGGAATAAGCCCTATTATTTGCACTCACCGCATTTACCTCGAGGAGGATGCAAGACCTTCCCGACAGCCTCAACGGAGATTGAACCCTCATATGAAGGAGGTGGTGAGGGATGAGGTTCTAAAACTACTTGACGTGGGCATAATATTTCCAATTGCTGATAGTAAGTGGGTGAGCCCCACGCAAGTGGTGCCCAAGAAATCCGGAGTCACAGTGGTAGAAAACGAGGAAAATGAATTGATACCTACAAGAGTGATTACCGGATGGAGGGTGTGCATCGATTACAGGAAATTGAACTCATGCACTAGGAAGGATCATTTCCCAATGCCGTTCCTTGATCAAGTGCTGGAGAGAGTAGCGGGGCACCTTTTCTACTGTTTCCTTGATGGATACTCCGGTTCTAATCAGATTGAGATTGCCCTCGAAGACCAGGAGAAAACCACCTTTACATGCCCCTACGGTACCTTTGCGTACCGGCGCATGCCGTTCGAACTCTGTAATGCTCCAGGAACTTTCCAAAGATGTATGATGGGCATTTTCAGTGATATGGTGGAGGAAATTGTGGAGGTGTTTATGGACGATTTCTCCGTATTTGGTGATTCCTTCGACGGATGTTTAGGAAATTTGGAGAAAGTGTTGGGAAGATGTGAAGAAAAGGATCTTGTGCTCAATTGGGAGAAATGTCACTTTATGGTGACGGAAGGGATTGTGTTGGGGCACATAGTATCGGCAAGGGGCATTGAAGTGGACAAATCCAAGGTGGAGGCCATCTCCAACCTTCCTACGCCGACAACTATCAAGGGAATCCGGTCATTTTTGGGCCATGCAGGTTTCTATCGTCGGTTCATTCAAAATTTTAGTGCATTGGCCCGACCCCTGACCAATTTACTGTCAAAGGATGTTCCCTTTGAGTGGTCGCATGAGTGTGAGGCGTCTTTTAAGAAATTAAAGAGCACGCTTGTCACGCCTCCTATCATGCAACCACCCAATTGGGATCTACCCTTCGAGCTTATGTGCGACGCGAGTGACTACGCGGTCGGTGCAGTGTTGGTCAGAGGAAGGACAATCGACCGCATGTTATACACTACGCTAGCAAAACACTTAATGAGGCTCAAATGAATTACACTACCACTGAAAAGGAATTGCTAGCTGTAGTGTTTGCTCTTGATAAATTCCGTTCATATATCATTGGTTCACCTATTGTTATCTTCACTGACCATTCTGCCTTAAAGTACTTGTTATCTAAGCAGGATGCGAAGCCAAGACTCATTAGGTGGATCCTCCTCCTACAAGAATTTGATTTGACTATTAAAGACAAGAAGGGAGTTGAGAATGTTGTGGCGGATCACTTATCCCGGCTGGTGGCACAAGAGACAAATGAGCACATCCCTATCCCAGACTCTTTCCCTGATGAGCAGTTATTGTCCATTCATTCTCATTGTCCTTGGTATGCTGACATTTGCAATTATCTTGCAACAGGACAAATTCCACCACATTGGAGCCCTGAGGATAAAAGGAGATTTATGGCCGACGTGAAGTACTTCTACTTCGATAATCCGTATCTGTTCAAGTATTGTCCAGACCAGATCATGAGGCGATGCGTGCCTGAAACCGAACAGCGGAACGTCCTGGCCTTCTGTCATTCCCAAGCCTGTGGTGGGTATTTCTCTGCTAAGAAGACCTCAGCCAAGATTCTCCAATCAGGTTTCTACTGGCCTTCTCTGATTAAGGATTGCATTTCATTTTGCAAAGAATGTGATAGATGCCAACGTTTGGGTAGCGTGACCCAAAGGAATATGATGCCCCTCTCCCCTGTACTTGTGATAGAAATATTCGATTGTTGGGGCATCGATTTCATGGGTCCCTTCCCTATGTCGTTTGGCTATCTATACATTCTGCTGGCAGTGGACTACGTGTCCAAATGGGTGGAGGCTATCCCGACAAAGACTAATGACCACCGGGTTGTAGTCAAGTTCTTGAAAGAGAACATTTTTTCGAGGTTCGGGATGCCTCGTGCTTTGATTAGTGACGGTGGATCACACTTTTGTAACAGGCCAGTTGCATCGTTAGTGTTCAAATATGGCGTTACACATAAAGTATCCACCGCTTATCACCCACAAACAAATGGCCAAGCCGAGCTAGCCAATAGGGAGATCAAGACCATCCTTGAGAAAACAGTCAACCCCAATAGGAAGGATTGGTCTGAGAGATTGATTGATGCCCTGTGGGCATATCGTACTGCCTACAAGACAGTCTTGGGCATGTCCCCCTATCGGCTTGTCTATGGTAAGGCTTGCCATCTGCCGGTGGAAATGGAACACAAGGCCTACTGGGCCATCAAGACTCTAAATTTCAATATGAGAATGGCGGGTAAACATAGGATGTTGGAAATGAATGAATTGGAAGAGATTCGGCGGGATGCATACGAGAGTTCAAAAATTTCAAAGGAACGGGCGAAAATCTTTCATGATAACTCCATAGTGAGGAAATCATTCGAGCCCGGGCAAAAGGTACTCTTGTATAATTCCCGCCTCTCCATCTTTCCCGGAAAGTTAAGATCCCGTTGGGATGGCCCCTATCTTGTCAAGGTGGCCTACCCCAATGGAGCTGTTGAGATCACCAACCTCAAAGATGGCCAAACATTCAAGGTCAATGGCCAAAGACTTAAGCCATTCTTTGAGGGTTTTGAAAACCAAGTGGTGGAGGAAGAGTTAACCGACTCGGTGTATCCGGATGTGGTTGAGGAATAACAATTGGACCCTTGTTTGCATGTACAGTTTCTTTTGTTTTAATTATGTCATGTTTTTCTTTTATTTCATGTCACTTACTTGTTGTTGGTGTATAACTTGTTTTCTCTTGAATCCAGATCTTGGTGCTTTTGTCAAAAGCGCAATTGCGAGGTGTTCTCTTACCCTATTTATATTTTATTGTCTTCCATTGCATAGTATATCCTTTTGTTGCATTGAGGACAATGCATGATTCAAGTTGGGGGGTGAGGTGCACCATTTGTATGTTACACCAAGGTTGCTGGGAAGTATTCTGCTTTTGTCACATTAGTACAAAATATGTGAGAAATTTTGAAAATTTTTGATGAAAAATACCTTTAAGTTGATCTGTATTCCCTTATGAAGCGAGTATGAACTGGATGACATGTTGATCGTTGCTGTGAACCTTGTGCACATGAGCTTACTATAGAAATGGATCCTATGCATAAGTATCACATATGTATTGATTTTCGAACTCATCTGTATGTGATTTCTGAATTTGTAATTTCAGTGATTTACGGGTTGGATTCATGTTTTAAGCTTGACATAAGTAGTGGAGATGAGTAAAGACCCATGAGAGTTTTAGTGCCAAACCGTTTTGGAGGGAACTTACGTTTACTCAAAGAACATTTTTTTTGATATCAAGTTTGTTCAATAGTCTCATTATGCTTGTTTTGGTTGGTTGCATTTGGTTAGTAGACTGATTTGTCTTGATCATGTAATGCTTCCCCCATGTGGACCTGGAAGTGATCTTAGGCCATTGTTGAATATTTTGAGCCTTAGCCCTTTTTTCTTAAGGAAATTTTATCCCTAGTGCCATGATTGAGCCCAGTTTAAAATTAGTTTCTATGCCACACATTTGACCAAGCCAATGCAAGATGATAAAAATCTACCTCACCGTGGTTGTTCCTAGAGCTGAATATGAGTGAGTGCAAAAGTGAAGAAAGTATGATGTGGAAACTCCAAAAAAAGGGATGAATGATTTGAAATTCAAAGAGTTGAATGAAAATCCAAGAAAAGGAGAAAAAAGGGGTGAAAAGAATAAAGAATGATCAAAAAGAAAAGGAAGATGTTAAGAAGAATAAAGAAAATAAACGAGGAGTGTGGTGATGGTGAGAAAATCAAAATCCCATGAAAAAGGAAGTGTTCTTTCCAACATTAAAGTCTCTCACTCGGAACAACTCTTTTTGTACCCTGAATCCTTCATTCCTTTTTACCTATATATATCACCCCAAGGCCCCATTATAACCTTTAAAAGCCCTAGGTGATCTAGAGAAGCATGGGAGGCGCATAAATTCAAAGAAAATGACAAGTTGTGTCTTACTACCTAATGCACTAGCATCCTATTCATGAGACTATGCCAAGGTCGCTTTATTTCTACATATGAACTTCATTTTTGGATTACATGTGAGCACTTTGGTTTGAATACAAGATTCTACATCACATGTACACATGGAGTGCATACCTGTATAACGTGAGTGCGGTTATTGCTTAAGAGTGTCCCTTGGTGAGTTTTTGCATTGAAACTGAGTTTGTCTAGCCTGTCGAATGTGAATTCTACTTCGTAAATGCCCAAATTACTTGTTTAAATTCACATGCACACGAGTTGAAAATTAATTGGTACGTGCATACTTCTGACTAGCATTGTGGACTATGGTTTTGCTCATGTGCATCTAGTTCATTCAATTGAGAAATTTGTTTAAAAAGCTCCATGCTCGCAAGAATGAGGAAATATTTCTCAAGTTTCAGATATTTGAAGTAATGTAGGGATGCGTGAGTGTTCTTTAATTGTCTGATTCACATGCTTAGGTGTCATTTTGATTGATAAAGGTTGTAATCAAATCCTTGAACATTGAATGTATAAAAATCTTAAATCATATTGCAAGTTTGGAAATGACTGTGGGGATGATCAATTGTGGTTGATTGATGTGATCCAAGTTGTGGGTGGCTTAGATGTCCTTAGATAGGCACTTAAGGGGTTGGAATGGAGGATGAATGGTTTGGAAGTGATTCTGTTGAATAAAGGATAGGTTTTGCTGGAAAGGCAAAACCTTCCGGAAGGTTTTGCCAGTAAGTAAAACCTTCCGGAAGGTTGACATCGACCTTCCGGAAGATGCTACCTACTGGAAGTGCTCGATTGTCCAGTGAGTGAAACCTTCCGGAAGGTATACATCGACCTTCCGGAAGATACTACCTACTAACTATTTTAAAACAGTCAACAAGTAAAACCTTCCGGAAGGTTCTCATAGACCTTCCGGAAGATTTTACCTACTGACTGTTTTTTAAAATAGGCAGTAAGTAAAATCTTCCGGAAGGTTCTCATACACCTTCCGGAAGATCGAGTCTGAAACCCAAAAAACAAGGGTTTTAAATCTAAATTTTTCGGAAACCCTTTCATTGCCTTTCTCAAATACAACTCCCCCAAACTCTCTCCTCTCCTCCTTCTCCTTCCTGAGCTTCGAAACCCCTCTCCAATCATCTTTACCTTCTATTTTCCCTTGATTAAGGGTGAATCTTGGAACTTTTGAGCCGAAATCCCAAGGAATTCTTGTAAAACCCTAAGGTTTATTTCCCCCAAAATTCACCACTTTTCCATCCCCTCTCCAAATCACCCTACTCACCTACCATGGCTCGATTGCATGAGGTAACTATGGACGCATGGGGGACCCTTGAAAACATATGGTGGCGGTTCATGATCGCTTTGGGGTTTGGAGTGTTCGTCTCACTCATGGCCAAGACAAAGAGGACTGGCCCCGAGTCTCCACCCCCCTCTGGCTCAGCTTCTAGGAAAAGGACCGGGGAAGGTCCTAGCTCTCAGGAAAAGGCGGAGCGGAGGACAAAGGCAAGGCATGATGAACGAAGAAAAAGGATTGAGGAAAAAGGTGTGACGTGTGAGAGGTATGTTGATAGAATCTCCCTTGGTATTACGGATGAGGTTGTGAAAATTATTGAGGAACGGGGTTTGGGTGTTTGGTTTGTTGAGGTGAAGGGGTACAACCTGGGAATGTGTCGAGAATTTTATCAGAAATTGTTTGTTTTTGGGGATGATGGGAGTAAGTTGAAAACTAATGTGAGGGGGAAATCATTTGAGGTCACCCCTGATACAATTGCCATGGCAATGGGGTATGCTAGACCTCCCGCATCCACCCCTGTCTACCCACACAACGTGGATGCGAACAAAACACTTGAGGAGTATGTGAACCTCACGTATGAGGATCCGACAACGTTTAAGGGAACGACATTCGTCGGGGGCCTCAAGCACACTTATGGGGTGATGAACAAAGTACTACATTACAACTTGATGCCCCGGGGTTCGGAAAAAAATCCAAACGTGGAGAAGTTGTCTCTACTGCATGCTTTTATGACAGGGGTGGCGTTTGATGTGGCCTACTATATTTGGTTGGAGATGCGGGAGTTTGCCCGGATGGATAAGCCAAAGGCGAACCTACCCTTTCCCAACCTGGTCACTAAGTTGTGTGATCAGGCGAATGTGAAGCACTATGGCCAGGAAAAGCTGCTCCCTCCAGAGTTTGGAGCAATTGGGATGGCCAGCAGTCAGAAAAGGGCTGCCAGGGCTAAGGGTGAGAGGAGCAGGGATCCAGGACCCCAGCCACAGCCACAGCCACAGCCACAGCCACAGCCACAGCCACAGCCGTCTGATGCTGGAACTTCTACTGAAGCCCCTCCTACGGCACCAGCCCCTGCACCTACCCCCGATCATGCTATTCCACAGCACCTCGATGCACTGGTGGGTGAAGTGCAGGGAATTAAGGGAGAAGTTCAAGGAATCAAGAATGAGGTGCGTGGGATGAAAGAGACGGTGCAGGGGATCGCTGCCATGATGACACAGCTCTTTCAGCGTAAGTTCCCAGGGAACCCCATTCCGGGCCAGGGTAGCTCAACCTCCCCCTATCCTTCTGCCTCTACCATGGTTGAGATTGGAGACACTGATGAGGAGTCTGAGGATGAGACTGAGGGGGAGAGTGACTTTGACCTACCTCCTGATCATGATGATGATGGTGGTGGTGAGAAGTAGAGGCTGGATTTGGTTGTGTTTCTTTGTTTTTGTTTGTTGTGTCTGGTAAGGGTGGGGTAGAGAATTAGGGTTACTCTCTCTTTGATGTCGGCCTGTAGAAGTGTCCTTAAGTTCTGGCCATTTTTTGTTGTGATTATGCCCACATTGTACTGAACTTGTCTATGAAATACCACAAAAGGTTGATTGTAGTTGAACAAAGTCAAAACCATATTTGCAATATGATTTTATTGATTTTACCTTGTTGAGTTTTTATGAAGGTGTGTGTGCATATTGGTTTGGGACTGGAAATTATATTTGCTAGGGACTAGCAAATCGCAAGTTGGGGGGTGTGATTAGCACAGAACAATGACATGTATTGTGTGCTAAAGTGTTTTTGTTTCACTCCTTTTTGTCAATAAATGGGAGTGTTTTGGTTTTGAATATGGCTTGATGGAATTTTGGGTGAATGCATGTAAAATGATGTAAATGACATGACTTAAACACCCATGTTGTTGTATGAGGCTAATGGAGTGTATGGGGTAGTTTTAAGGATGGTTTGGAGAGGAAAGAAATCCAAATTGTGCTCACAGTCTGAAAACCTTCCGGAAGGTGTATGTCGGCCTTCCGGAAGGTTTTGCTAAAAGCCCTGGATGATCTTGTCACAGCTAATACCCTCCGGAAGGTTTTGTCCACTGGAATGAACCTTCCGGAAGATTTAAGCTACTGGAGTAAAACCTTCCGGAAGGATTTGTCTACTGGAATGAACCTTCCGGAAGGTTTTGCCTTGGGTTTCTTTTTGACTGCCAAAATCTTCCGGAAGGTTTTGTCTACTGGAATGAACCTTCCGGAAGATTTAAGCTACTGGAGTAAAACCTTCCGGAAGGATTTGTCTACTGGAATGAACCTTCCGGAAGGTTTTGCCTTGGGTTTCTTTTTGACTGCCAAAATCTTCCGGAAGGTTTTGTCTACTGGAATGAACCTTCCGGAAGATTTAAGCTACTGGAGTAAAACCTTCCGGAAGGATTTGTCTACTGGAATGAATCTTCCGGAAGGTTTTGGCTACTGGAATGGACCTTCCGGAAGTTCTTGCATTTGATTCTTTTCATTGAACTGTCTTTCAGCGACCTTCCGGTAGGTGTGTGTCGACCTTCCGGAAGGTTTTTGCACTTTTCTCCAGACAGCCTGCAACTCAACTTTGCAGCTTGGAGGGTCCCACATGCACTTCTACTACATGCTTCCTGACATCCCTTACACACCCTGGAGCTTCCCTCACCCCTGCATTGATATGGATTGCAAGATGGCATTAAATAAAAGAGAGAGAATGGGACCTGCTGGGGACCTGCTGGGTTTGCAGACAAAGTCTGCACTTCCCCCTTCCAGACTTAGCTCTACTGCAGGGAGTGACTAAGGGAGTTGCAGAGATTGACCAGGCACATTTTGGAGAAAGAAGAAAAGTTCTCCAAGGATGGATATACCAGGAGGGAGGAGGACAGAAAAGAGAGATTATTATTCATTCAGCATATTATTGAAGAGTTTTTAGAGAGAGAAGCTCTGGGCGGAGAAGATGATGAACAGTAGTTTTTAGAGAGAGAAACTTGAGATTTTGCATTTTCTTCTACTGCATTTGTCTTGTAATCTTGAGGAAGGATTTTAATAGTTCATTGAATGCCATGAATGCCATGAATGTTGTTTTCCCTTCATGTTTGGTTAGTTGAATGCTCATTTAATATTTCACCATTAATGCTTCAAGTGCTCCACTTTCATATCTATGTAATGGGTTTAAATGCATGTTATTTTAGTTCATAAATTCTTACACTTAGTAGCTTTAGAAGTTCATAGATTTGCAATGCACTTCCATTACCTAATCATTTCCATTCCTAGTATGAGTAGCTAAATTCTCTAGTTGGCAAGACCAAGAGGGATCTCCTTTGGGGATCCCATTTCAACTCTTTCTCCTCTCTCCCTTTAGAGTCAAATGGTTCATTTTGACCGGATAGAAGATGGATGATACGATGAGTCTTTGATAAACCGTAGGCCTAGTCACGGTTTATGCTTAGATACTCACCGATGTCATCCTCGGCTTTCCGTGATTCAAGTGTTCATTCATGCTCAATCGGAGGAGTGATTTGAGTTGAGGTGGTATACCCATTGGAGTGATCTCTTGGAATTGCCAACACTTGTTTTTACCATTACATTTTCATTAGCACACACTTCACCAATCAACTCTCAAGACAAAAGATTTTACATTTCCGTGTTTCACCAAATCACTTCAATCTTGATTCACTACCTTCCCTGTGGATACGACCTTGGAATACTCTTCCAAGTAACTCACAACACACGAAAGTCTCCTTGCGATTGGGGAGCATTTTTGTGCATACATTCCCATATTTACATCGTCCCATTTCCCTTTCCTCATTACCCGTTCTTTTGACTCTATCCTTAGGGGAAGAAATTCTTCTCCACCGTCCATACATTGCATACGTTGAGGGATAGTAATTAGGGGTTAGGAAAGGTATCGTTTTTGTGACAATCAAGCACCACTACCTCCAACGGGAGAAACACAACAACCTCTGCACTCTGGGCGCCAAGCCACCCCCCACTGTGGAGCCCAGCGCCAGAACGCCGCTAGATAGCGCCCCTCGCCCAGGAGTCCCTCCTCATCGCGCAGGAAGTTCACATGTTCCCCCTCCTCATGTACCTGCGCATGAGGATGAATGAGAAAGCCAGTATGTCGATCATGAAAACTATGACAACAAACCGACAGAGGATGTCCCCAACCAATGGGACGAGAAGATCAGAGACGTGCAAAACCAACCCGGTGATGCCCTCAACGCCATCAAGGCACAGGCGCCCGTGATGGTGGACTACTTGGTAAGGCGCACTGATACCCCGTTCGTTGCAGATATTGTCAATTACTCCCATCCTCGAAGTTCAAGATGCTTGCCATCGAGATCTTCGATGGTACAAAGGACCATCTGGATCACCTCGACACTTATAAGTCTCTGATGCAACTTCATAGCATGCCTGATGAGATCATGCGTAGAGCCTTCCCCACCACCCTGAAGGGGTTTGCACGATAGTAGTTCACGAAGATCAAACCCTCCTCTATCCACTCCTTCGCGGAGCTCAGTAAATCTTTTGTCCCCTATTTTATTGGGGGACGTCGATACCAGAAGCCTGTTACCCACCTGCTCACCATCAAGCAGGACCAGGATGAAAGCCTTAGGAGTTACCTCACTCGTTTCAACGAGGAAGCTCTCCAGATCGAGGAGCCAGAAGATAAAGTAGCCTTGGTCGCCTTTATTGCTGGTTTGCGCTCCTCTTGCTTCATGTTCTCCGTCCTCAAGAAACCGTCCTCCAGCATGCCCGAGTTGCTGTCGAGGGCACAAAAGTACATAAACGCCGAGGATGTCACCAAAGCCCGTCGAGGTGAGTCCTCCCGAGTAGGGAAAAAAAGGAAGGACACCCGTGAAGATAAGCGGGAGGTAGAGAACAAGCGGAAGAAAACTGAGAGAGTCTCAGTCAAGGACCGTCTCGGTCCCCTACCCCCGAGAGAATGGAAGCCTTTCACGCCACTCAACGCCTCGGTGGAGCACATCCTATTCCAGATACAGGATGAACCCACGCTCCGCTGGCCCTGAAAGATGAAGTCCGAACCAAACTGCAGAAATTCCAGCAGGTACTATCGCTTCCTCCGCGACCACGGCCACGACCACGACACTGAAGAATGCTTCCAGTTAAAGAAGCAGATCGAAGAGCTTATTCAGCGCGGCCAGCTAAGGTAGTACGTTGCTGGCCGAGAACCAGCTCCACCACTTGGTCGAAATTAGGAGAATCGAGAGCGTCATCAGTCCTTTGGAGAAATCCAAACTATCTCCGGAGGGTTAGGAAGAGGGGTGACTCCAACTCTGCCAGAAAAATGCACACCCGGAAAACTAGACAGGCATAGTCACATGACTCTCGCCCCACGAAGACACCCCCGCATAGGAAGGAAGAGGTCATCACCTTCTCAGATAAGGACCTCGAGGGGATCCAAGTCCCTCATGATGATCCTCTAGTCTTAACCCTGATGGTAGCCAACTACCAGGTTAAGAGGATCCTGGTCGATAGCGACAGTTCAGCCGATATTCTGTTTGCACCAGCCTTTGACAACCTTCATCTGGGTAGAGCGAGATTGCAGCCCGTCAGAACTCCCTTTGTTGGTTTCTCAGGAGAAAGGGTTTACCCTTTGGGTTCCATCACCCTGCTGGTCACAGTAGGAACAACACCGAGGAGTGCCACCATCATGGTAAATTTTATCGTACTTGACTGTCCTTCTGCATATAATATAATTCTTGGACGCCTTGCCCTTAACACCTTAAGGGCAATGCCGTCCACCTATCACATTCTCTTCTATTTCCCAACCACTAGTGGGATTAGAGAGATTAGAGGAGACCAGGTCTCCACCTAAGAGTGCTATGTGGCCTCTATGAGGGCCAGAAGGCCACATGAGACTCTCCAAGTTGAAGTAATTGACCAGAGGGATGACAACACCTTGGAGAGAAGGGAACTAGCAGAAGAACTTCGGCCAGTAGTGGTGGACGAGGGTCTTCCGTAGAGGAGAGTCTATATAGGCTTCTCACTTTTCCAGGTGCAGGCATCCGACTTGATAAACTTCCTCAGGCGGAACACGGATGTCTTCGCCTGGTCCCACGAAGTCCTGGAGGGCATCGACCCCAAAGTGGCTTCCCACCGACTCAACGTCGATCCCAGGTATAAGCCCGTCCGCCAGAAGTAGAGGAATGTAAGTATGGAGGGAGGTCAAGCCAGGAAAAAAGAAGTAGAGAAGCTACTAAACAATGGTTGAGTAAGGGAGGTAGCCAACCCAAACTGGCTGTCCAACATAGTGATGGTTACAAAGACCAATGGAAAGTGGCACCTCTGCGTGGACTTCATGGAGCTCAACAAAGCCTGTGCCAAAGACAGCTACCCTCTCCCACGCATCGATCTCCTTATTAATGCCACCGCAGGACACGAGCTCTTGAGTTTTTTGGACGCCTACTCCGGGTATAACCAGATCAGGACGTTCCCTCCAGACTAGGAGAAAACTTCATTTATTACCCTGAAGGGCACCTACTGCTACAGGGTGATGCCTTTCAGACTCAAGAACGCCGAAGCCACGTATCAACGCCTCGTGAACAAGATGTTCGAGGCTCAGATCGGGAAGACTATGGAGGTCTACGTAGACGATATGTTGGTGAAGAGTATGACTGCGACAAACCATGTGACACACCTCCTAAAAACCTTTGATGTATTGAGAGCCTGCAAGATAAAATTGAATCTTGAAAAGTACGCCTTTGGCGTCGGTTCAGGAAAGTTCTTAGGCTTCATGGTCAACAAAAGGGGCATAGAAGTCAACCCAGACAATATCTGAGCTATCTTGGAGATGAAGTCCCCAACCTCAGTAAAGGTGATCCAGCGCCTTAGCAGGAGGATAGCGGCCCTCAACAGGTTTGTCTCTAAATCAGCAGATAAGTGCATGCCTTTCTTTAAAATCCTCCGCATGTCTTTCCAGTGGGGACCAGAAGCAGAGAAGGCCTTCTAGAAGCTTAAGGCCTACCTCGTCATACCACCTTTGCTCTCCCATGCTGTACTGGGAGAGACCCTGTATCTCTACCTTTGCTCTTCACCCTTTGCCGTGAGCTCTGTACTTGTCTTGGAAAGTTGGCTCTCGCACTTGTCACCGCCACAAGGCGTCTACGCCACTACTTTCAGAGCCATGTCATCGTGGTGGTTACAAACCAACCACTCAAGAGAATTCTGGGAAAGCCGGATGTGTCCGGACGACTACTGAAGTGGGCAATCGAATTAAGTGAGTTCGATATACAGTATCAACTGAGGGCAGCCATCAAAACACAAGCACTTGCGGACTTCGTGGCCGAGTCTACACCGCCATAGGAGTCTTGGGATTCTACGTCGCCACAAGAATCCCGGGAGTCTACCCCACCACAGGAGTCCCGAGAGGAAGTACCAGACGCCCCTGCGCCCACCTACTCAATACATACTGCCTCCACCCACCATGAGGCAAGCCCAGACACTATTCCAAGAGCACCCGACGTCTCAAAGACAGCTCCACAGGCCCCGGGAGATGACACTTTGAGAGTCGAGGCGCTCGACTCCCTTATGCCTCCTCTACCTTAACCCTCCGCGCCCTCGCCACCGTCTACTGTACCAGGTTGGAGACTCTACGTGGATGGGTCCTCCATCAGTGAGGGCGGAGACGCGGGACTAGTGCTGATCAGCCCCCATGGCACTCCGCTGATGTACGCCGTCTCCCTCCACTTTGCTAAATCAAACAACCAAGCTACGTATGAGGCCCTCATATCCGGGTTGAAGCTCGCATTGGAGATGGAGGCCCTCTACCTGAATGCCTACAATGACTCACAGCTGATAGTCAACCAGGTAAAGGGAGACTTTAAAGCAAAGGAGGAGAGAATGCAAGAATACCTGTTTGTGGTCCAGGCTTTGTTAAAAAAGTTTACCTGCTTCCAAATCCACCATGTGCCCCGAGAGGAGAACGCCATGGCAGACGCCCTCGCCAAATTTGCGTCTGCCACATACTCATGGGCCCGGCACTAACAGGCCACCAGTTCGAACCAAACACCTTCAAGACAGAGGAAGACGATGTTAATTGTACATCCTCAGAAGCCAACTGGATGACTCCCATCCAAGCCTACCTGGAGGAGGGCGCTCTCCCAGACAACCCAGTGGAAGCCAGAAAGTTGAGAATGAGGGCGTCCATGTATGTCATCTTGCAAAACACCCTCTATAAGAAGGATTACTCCCTACCACTACTCCGTTGTCTTACCCCCGAGGAAGCCGATTATGTAATGAGAAAAATCCACGAGGGAATACGTGGAAATCACTTGGGAGGGCGTGCGTTGGCCCACAAAGCAGTAAGACAAGGTTACTACTGACAAAGCAGTAAGACAAGTGCGATAAGTGCCAACGCTTCGCGACCGTACCCAGACAGCCACTTGAAGAGCTCACCACCAATCAGAGCCCATGACCCTTCTCTATGTGGGGGATCAACATCCTAGGTCCCCTACCCATGAGTCATGGCCAGTGCAAGTTTGTAGTGATAGTCATTGACTACTTTACTAAGTGGGTAGAAGCCGAGGCCTTAGCTAGGATAACATACCAGAAGGTGAAAGACTTCATATGAAGGAGTATAGTCTATCGCTTCGGAATACCTCACGCCATTGTGGGTGACAATGCCAAGAAGTTTGACAACAAACTCCTTAACAGCTTCTGTGCCGACCTACAGATCAAGCAGCCCCACTCCAGCCCCGCCCATCCACAAGCAAACGGGCAAACAGAGGTCACCGTCAAGACCATCCTCCGTAATTTGAAAACCAGATTGGAGAGTGCGAAATGACGATGGGTAGACGAACTCCCGGGAGTGTTGTGGGCTTACTGGACAACACCAAGGAGCCCCATAGGTGAGACCCATTTTTCCTTCGCCTACGGGACAGAGGCGGTCATAGCCGTTGAGATTGGGGTACACTCCTTTAGGTTCTAACACCATTACTCTACCAATAATGAAGAAGGCATCCGCATCAACCTCGACTTGGTAGAGGAGGAGAGAGAGATAGCCATGCTCAGGAATGCAGAGTACAAGCGTCGTATGACCAAGTACTACAACTCTAGGGTGAAGCTTCGATCCTTCTTGCCTGGGGACCTAGTCCTCAAAAAATTCATCCTGGCTACCAAGGACTCTCGAGAAGGGAAGTTATGACCTAATTGGGAAGGACCTTACATGGCCATAGAAGTTACAAGACCGAACACATACAGAATTCAGAATTCCAAGGGAAAAGTTCTAGCCCATCCATGGAACACAGCACCTAAATAAATATTACCAGTAGCTGGGGGGCAAGGCAGTGGGTGCACAAGTCAGTAGTTACCACTTAAGTTATTTCTTATTACTTTATTTAATTTTCATTGTTACCAATTTTGGATCATGAAATAAAATTTCGCAAGATTTTGTCTTTTTCAAAAAAGTTGTTTCTCATCTCATAGAAGTTCATAAGCTTTTACAAAAGATAGAACATGACCTAACAACAAAAACATAAATACCACGATGACGATGTCACTCACTGCCCCCACTCCCATCATCGCTCGCCTCCTCGTCATCAATCCCTAGAGCCTCATAAGGGAAGAAACCAGAAAAATCATAAGCGGGAAAAGATGCTGAGACCTTCCCCTTAAGCTCCTCATAGCCATCAATAAAGGCGCCTGCCACGGCCCTCTCAGCAGCATCCCTCTTCTTCTCCATCTCCACGGAGTAAGCCTCTGCCCTGACAGCTCTTGCCTCTGCCCGGGTAGCTCTCTCAAGAGCTGCTCGAAGGTCAGCCTCTACTACAGCGGCCCTCTCACGGGATGCTCGCAGCTCTGTCTCTGCTCTCGCGCAGGCAGCCTCTCTGTCAGCCTCCAGCTGGGCAGACCTCTCGTGGTACGCCTCAAGCTCGGTCTCAAGTATGGCAGCTCTCTCGTGTGCTATCCTCGACTACTCCTTGGCAGCCTCTCGGGCCTGCCGCTCAAGCCCCAACTGCTCTTCAGCAGCCCTTCGTGCCTGCCCCTCCGCTGCCTGACCATCAAGTGCCTCCCTAAACTTCAACGTACTTGAAAACATGCAAGGAAAAATAACAGCTACCTACAGGCATTCAAAAGGAGGAATATGAAGGAAAGAAGCTAGGTACGAAACCAAAGGAGAATAAAAGGCATAATGATTAACCCTAATTAGTATATAAATTAGAATAATTAAATAATTTAAATTTGTAAGATAAAACAATTAAAAACTATTAATTAGGGTTTGTGCATAAACTAGGGTTTTATGTGTATATTGTTTGAAATTTCAGGGTTTTGTGCAGAATTGCCCGAAAGTATAAGAAACAATTTGTCAAAGCTTGAAACAACGAGGCAGACAAATGTAAAATAACGAAGAAATGGCCAGCACAACAAGAGGATCATCATCAATTTTCCAGCGAGGCACCACCGTCTGGACGGTGGCTCTTGGCTGCTCATGTTGATCTTCCACCTCATGCTTCCCTTTGCTTATAAATATGGCAACCTTCTTCATTTTCCAGTCGGGCTAGAAGGAGGAGCTCCAGGAGAGAATAAAGAAAAAGAGAAAAAGAAGAGAAAGAAAAGAGTGAAAGTCATAGAAATATTCAAGATCCGATTCGACCTACCCTCCAGCCAAAACTCTGTATTTCTACATTTCTGTTATGTCTTTCTACTTGGAGAGTTGAACTGTTGCCACCTTTGTGTCTTAACTGATAGTAAGGGTGGTTGTATTTCAATTGTTCATTGCGATAGAAGTATCCGTGTCTGTATTTTATTTAGTACTGTAATGAGAATTACCCGCACGTCTTGCTCGTTTATAGCAATGGGGTGTGAGTAGTTTACTTATATCCTTAAGTGAGGGGTAAACATATGTATAATACTGGTTAAGTTATGGAAATGTCGAATTATACTATATATATATATATATATACCTCCCTTAATTGATGGATGGTTATAGTTATATATACTCTACTATACTATATATTATTATGAACTTCATGCATGATACAGTGATGTACGTAATTGGGTGTTACTACGTAGCCCGGAATTATGTCATCAGTGAATTATCAACCTGCCGGTTGAATATCTACGGTGTTCCAACGGAATGGCTTGACCTCCAGGTTCACTGAGGATGTTTTATATAACACTATCAGATTAATGACCTAAGTGATCCACTTGAATGGCTCGTCCTTCTGGTTCACTAGGGTCGTTTAACTGGTATATAACACTATCAGATTAATGACCTAAGTGATCCACTTGAATGACTCGTCCTTCTGGTTCACTAGGGTCGTTTAACTGGTATATAACATTATCAGATTAATAACCTAAGTGATCCAACTAAATGGCTCGTCCTTCTGGTTCACTAGTGTCGTTTAACTGATACATAATATTAAACTGACAATTGAGTAATTGAAGTATTCCTCATGAATGACTTGTCCTTCTGGTTTACTTAAATCAGTCAATTGTTACATATACCACTAGCTAACCTAAGAAGTTGTTGTGTTATGGTTTAATATACATCAGACCTACCGGTTGACTTTCCAAGTGACAGGGAAGTTAATTGTTGTAAGGTGGCATTTCCAGTACTTAACCAAGATAAAACATATGAGATCCTTAAACTGAAGGGTACCTTTTATATTATTGTCTTTTAACAGTTTACCCACGCACTTAATTTATTTAAACTAGTTATCAATCTAAGCTTACATCACAAGCTCTCTTATGTTTTGCTACTTTAACAACAACTTTACTGTTTTTTTTATTTTAAAATCGAATTATTAAAACTCTTCGTGGGATCGATCTTGGAATTAAACCGGGAAAACTATAATTTGACCACTTATACTTGGATGTATGATATAAAACAAGTCGAATGACATACCAAGGCAAAGCCCTCCATGGCACAATTAACAATGCCCTTTGGACCTCGAGAAGCAACTTCCTGGATCTCCGTACGAGTCACAAACCCCCAAAGCCGCTCCTTGGCTAGATTCATGTCCTGCAACATGGATATTGAACTACTGCTCGAAGCGGGACGGCTAGGCAGAGCCTTAGTCCAAGTAGGAGACCGCACCGGGGCCTCAGTCCCCACAACCGTACGAGGACTATCTCTAGGGGGGTGAAGGAATAGCAACCGGGGAAGAACGGGGGGCATCACCGAGTCCCGCCTCCCGGGGACTATCCTGGCTGGCAGACCTCAGCCGAGGAACACTGGGGGCATCAAACCTCGCCCACTTAGAAGAAGGAGGGGAAGACGCCACCCTAGAAGCGTAGACAGCCTCCACCACCGCTCTATCAATGGAGGTACCTGTAGAATCGATGTGAGATAAAAAAACCTACGATGTTGTAACCATAAAGAGTCTATTGGAAAGATCAGATACCTTTTCTCTTCGGCCTGGGAGTAGCCTTGGAGCGACCTGACGCAAGCATAAACCCTGAGAATTCCTTGAAAGGATGGTCACGTACCGTCTGGAGTCTACTCTCTTGCTCTGCAGATAATGTTGGTGGAGCTACAAAGAAGTCCATCACATAGTAAGAGCGGATATGTAACAACTAGAAGTAAAATCAAAAGTGGAATCCTTACCTAACTTGGTCTTGGGGACGATGTCCCACCTCGAAGGCACCAGGTCACGATCACTCTCGGTGGCCCACTCACCTCTAACGAAAAAGAACTTAGACTTCCAGTTATGATAGTTCGAAGGAAGCCCAGTGATGAACTTGCCTGGCCTCGGGGCGAAACGATACCACCCCTGATAAGGGATGAGGTTCTCTAGGAGTACATACATGGCCAAAAACTCCTCGAATGGGGGAGGGACATCAATACTATGAACCAGCCACCATAATAAAAAAAATGCCAGTATCACCCTCCACCCGTTGGGAGACAACCTCCCGGGAGCCAATGATAGATGTCCCAGGACTCGACATATGCACCCGGGTATCGGGAACCTCAAGCCGGCCTCCAAGACATGCTCATAAAGGACAATCTCGCCCGAGGAGTCACAACATGCTGGCTCATCCTCCTTTGCGCGACGACATATTACAACGGGAGGGATATGATACGAAGATACAATACCAGCAATATCCTCGTCACAGTCAATGGAGCTAAATATGGAAGTCACCTTTGAGCTACTTTCTCAAGCTATCCCCTTGCCTTGCCTATTGTTTGGAGTATCCTCCCCTTGTTTGTCAGAATGGGTGTTTGCCAAGAAACAAAACCATGACATAATTAAAATTAGTGTCAAGGGAATACTAATATCTGTGTTGAGTTAGATGATGGGAGATTTCCTGGGGCTTAGTCCATGGAGCGGAGGCTTAGGGCCGATACATCTTACCCGTATTATTTGCTCGTTGCTTTATGATACCTATAGCTCCTTGGGCGCCACCTGCCTCAGTGCCTTGGGCGCCACCTGCCTCAGTGCCCTGGGCGCCGCCTGCCTCAGCGCCTAAGGCGCCGCCCAGCAGCCATCCGTCTCGCCCAAAGGCTCCACCTAGCAACATTCCCTCTCGCCCAAAGGCGCCTCCCAACTCCTCTTGGGCGCCTCCTCGTAGCTGGTTTGCCCATTCAATGCATGAGTCGTCGCCCATCTAGCCTCCACCGCCGCCATGAGTGAGACCCAAGCCGCCTGTGCTGCCCAGGGCGCTGCCCATTCTGCCCAAGGCCTCACCTCCCATCTTCTTTTTTCCCCGAGTGTCGCCTAGCAGCCCACTACCACCTGCCTCAACAGTATGGCTCCCCTTGTCGCAGAGGGCGTCGCCCGTAGAGCTGGCGCCACCCAGCCTTCCATCAGTGTCGTCAACATGGGTCGCAACCAGGGCCACAGTGCCTGGATCTGGACTGCCCCAACCCGTGGAAGCTCGATCGCCCATAGTGTTGGCGCTGCCCAGCAGACCGCTGTCGTCACCCAGCGCCTGGGCTGACTCCCATGAGCTCTCCATCGCCTTGTTGACAGCATCCACGGCTGAACCCGTGCTCCGGCCTCCGTCTCCTTTCTCCTCTATCGAGACCTCCCACGTAGAATCGCCAAACAGACCCCTCTTCCTCTTATATTTTGTTTCCATGCATATCTTCTTCCAGCTTGCCCAATATTTTATGGAATGTGAAAAGAGGAAAATGGTGATTTTAAGCCCTAGTGCTGAAAAAAAAGATACGATGGGTTGTGCAAAAAAATACTCTTTAAAGACTGGGTGAAAGAGGAGACATCGCCGTCAAAGTTTAAATATCTATTGGAATATCGTTATCGGAACAATGGGTTTCTCAACCACAGTGATTATCAAATCAAGAGAACGAGCCTCAAGTGAAAATGGAGCAGGAGAATGAAGAAGCTACAACCATGCAGAACAAGAATCCCCCATCTGTCCAAACACTCTTATGCCCTCAACCTCTTGCTACCTCAAGGGCTGGGGGCATTGGGGCAAATGATGGACCCAAATCTAACTGTGCCAGGCCTAATAAATAAAGCAGACCAAGCCCGGTTCATCAATCTAACCCAGTCCAAGATTCAAGGAGTCCAGGAAGATAAGATCACGTGGGAGAGATTATCGGGATACCCACTATCGAAGACCAAGGCTATCTTAATTGTACTTACTTTTTGTAACTATCCACCCAGAAGAATTAGTGCCCTCACACTCACGTCACCGCCTCACCATACCTATAAATTGTAAGCCTTCTCCACATGGAGAAGCATCTCACTACACCTCTCTACACACTTTCTCTCTCCAAGCCTCTACCCACGTAGACACATAGTCAACTACGAAAAGAATGTAAGCATATCCAAAAAACATAAGAAAAGAACCCATAAAGTCATTTCCCCAACAATAAAATTTTTTTATCACAAGAATGGGGGCAAGAGGCATCATATACCTATGGGTCACACCTCCTAATCGTTGGCATCTATCGCACTACTTCCAAAACATAAAACAATCTTTGAACAAAGTATGCCAATAAAAACCACATTGTAAGATCTTAGCTGATGTTTTCTTGGATGAGAAGTGGTCTCCACACGCTTCTGAATGGAAAAAGGCAATCATGTCCTTCTGCTCTCCATTGGGCGCATATCTCGTCACTTGGTCGGGGCAGTATTTGAATAGGTAAGGATTGTTAAAGTAGAAATACTTCACCTCAACCAAGAATCCTTTCTTGTCCTTTGGACTCCACTGACTTGGTAGCTTCCGTGTAACAAGATAATTCACAATGTCATCATACCATGGCACAGTTGTATTCCAAACAAATAAATGTTCCTCTGGGAAAAAGTCAGGAATAGGGATGTGAGCATATGTGTCTTCAATCTTAAGCCTCGACAAATGATCGGCCACCACGTTCTCCACTCCTTTCTTGTCCTTTATAATGATGTGAAATTCTTGAAGGAGAAGAATCCACCTAATCAACCTTGGTTTAGCATCTTACTTAGTCATCAAATACATTAAAGTAGTATGGTCAGTATAAACAACAATATGTGATCCTATAATGTATGACCTAAATTTATCAAGTACAAAAACTACTGCTAGCAATTCCTTTTCAGTGGTAGTGAAGTTCATCTGAACTGCATTCAAGGTCTTGCTAGCGTAGTAGATGACATGGGGTTTCTTGTCCTGTGGTTAGCCTAGCACCGCGTAATCACTCGAGTCGCACATGAGCTCTAATAGAAGTTTCCAATTGGGTGGTTGCATGATTGCAGACGAAATGATCATGTTCTTTAGGTCTTTAAAAGCTGCCTTACAATTAGTTGTCCAGTCAAAAGGAATATCCTTCGCCAAAAGATGACATAAAACTCGTGCCAAGGCACTAAAACCCTTTATGAATCGCTTATAAAACTCGGCATGTGATTAGCACAAATTATTGCACATTTTGTATGCTTTTTATACCTTTTTATACATGCTTTTGTTGTGAAATTGGGGAGAAATGCATTTAATCTACCTTTTAATGAAGTTTTGTGTGAATGTAGGTGAAGAGTTGTAAATGGCTTGAGTTAAGCTCTCATCGTAGTGTTTAAAGTCAATGAAGATGAGGGGATAGCTTAAATGAAGGATTGGAAGGTGAAGAAACCAAGAAAAAGATAAATTGGATGAAAACCTTCTGGAAGGTTTGGCCATAAACCTTCCAGAAGGTTTCCACTTGGTCTGCCTATGCACTGCCAAAACCTTCCGGAAGGTTTTATCTACTGGAATAAACCTTCTGGAAGGTTTGGGTCACTGGACAACTTTTTCTCTTTGCTCTGCATAAACCTTCCGGAAGGTTTGCATCGACTTTCCAGAAGGTTTTGCCCAGAAATGCCAGACAGCCTACAACTCAATCTCTGCCACTTGGGGGTCCCACCTATGATTCTCCTACTTGTACCCTGACATCTCTTACACACATACATGCCTCCTCTTGCCTAAGGTTGGATTTTGGAGGCCCAAGCATTTATGAGGAAGAATGAGAAGAGGGAAGCCTGAGAAGTTGCAGACTAGGCTTGTCCAAGTCTGTCAAAGCCATCAACTCAGCCCCCATTGATGGAAAGCCTGTCACACATGCTAGAAGACCTCCATGGACGAAAATACAAGCATCACTTGACATTCTTAACAACATTGTTCAACATTTTAGAGAGAGAAGCTCAAGGAGGAATACATAGTTTTAGAGAGAGAAGTTAGATTTTTTGCATTTTCTTTACCCATTTCACTTGTAATCTTCTGTAAGACTCTTGTAAGCTTCATTTATTGCACTTAATGTCATTTATTTCAAGTGTATTGCAAGTTTAGTCAAGCATCTTTCAATCTACCATTGTTACATTCAAGTTTTTCACTTCAAGCTTTTAAAATAGGTATTAAATGCACTTCTTCATAGTTTAACTTTTCTTGCATTAATTCAAGTTCCAATCTTCATTTCTTCACAATGTCTCTTTACTTTATGTATGTTCTTGCATTAATTTGAGTAGCTAAGCTTTAAGTTGGCTAATCCAAGGGAGAATTCCTCTTGGGGTATGCTAAATTAACTCTTTTTTCATTCCTTCTCGTAGTGTAAGACGGTTTGGTTTAACTAGGTTGAGTGTGGACGTTGTTGTGAGTTCTTGATACACCGTAGACTTGTCACGGGGTATGCTTGAATCCTCACCTCCGTTTTAGTCTCTCGTTTCCTACGAATCAATCGAACGTCTAGGCACCATTGGAAGAATGTGTTGAGTTGATTTGGTATTCCCATTGGAATGACCTATTTGGATTAGCCAACACTTGTTTCCATTTCATTTCATCAACAACACAACTCATCCAAACACATATTCAAAAGATTTTTACACTTTTCTAATTTCACAAAATCACCTTCAACATAATTCACCTTCCTTCCTTGAGGAGAGGACATTGGAATGCCAATTACAAGTAAAACACGACACTCGAAAGTCTCTCTACGCTTGGGGAGCACTTTTGTACACACACACACACACACACATTTCATTCACACACCTATTTTCTCATTTCTTGCATGATATTCGAGGGAGAGTGACACTCACCTAACCCTATAAGCCACATACAAATTACCAGAATCATGGTCGAAAATTAGGAACGACGGAATAAGTCAAGTATTTTTGGCGCCGTTGCCGGGGAAGGCAAAACATTGAATTAAGATTGTGATTTTTGGACAATGGAGGTAAGTCCCGTGAATTCTCATCATGGGCCAAGGTACGTTGTTCCTTGTATATACTTTTGTTTATTTGTTTTTTCAATTGTAGATATTGTTTTGTATGTGAGGACGGGACAACCAAAATAGATTGGTTAGACAACCCTTAGGCCCTAGCATGAATATTGACCTCTACCCACCTGAGGATGTTGGTGACAACTTTTAGGATTTGGGTGCCAATGCTAATGTCCCAAGGGGAGGAGGAGTGCAAGACCCTAGAATTCCAAACCCTAGAATGCATTTCCCTCCTAGAAATGAAGGGAAAAATATCGACATTGATCCTCCGACGAGGTCAATGCGGGATTATCTCCAACCCACTCGTAGCACCACTCCCTCATGCATTCTTTTACCGGTCCAAGCTCATGCCTTCCTAGTTAAGCCGGGAATGTTACAACTACTTCCTCAATTCCACGTAATTGAAAGAGAAAATCCTTATTTACACATTAAGGAGTTTGAGGAGATAGTTGTAACCTTCCTCACTAATCATGCTATTGAAGACATAGCTCGCATGAAATTATTTCCTTTTTCCCTTAAGGACAAAACCAAAATGTGGTTGAATTCCTTGAAGCCTCGATCCATAATATCTTGGGCACAAATGCTTTCCGAGTTTTTGAATAAATTCTTTCCTGTAACTTAAACCACCGCTCTTAAAAAGAAAATCCAAAACTTTTCGGAAAAGCCTAATGAGCAATTTTATCAATGTTGGGATCGCTACAAGGAATTGTTGCTACAATCCATTCCACATCATGATTTTGAATCACGGCAATTGGTGAGTTTCTTCTACGAAGGGCTTACACTGGGCCATCGACAATTTATAGACATGATGTGCAATGGGGAGTTCTTAAACAAGGATCCCGATGAGGCCCTAGATTACTTTAGTACATTGGCACAAAATGCACAATCTTGAGATATTACGGATCCCACCGATGTACCTAGGTCTTTTCCGGGTAGTAATCTACCAAGTGGGGGAGGGATGTATGATTTAAGGGACCGGGAAGACTTGCTTTCCAAAATCACCAAATTGTCTAGGAAAGTGGAGAGTCTTGAGATCAATAGGAGACATGAGGTGTCCAACATTTCCAAGACCGATGAGTTTTGCTCAATTTGTGAGAGTGTGGAGCATTCCATATCGGAGTGCCCTAACATTCTGGCACTTAAGGAAGTCTACCATGAGCAAGTCAATGACTTCAATCAAAGTAGGCAATCATTCTCCCCACACTCGAACACATACAATCCAGGTTGGAGTAATCACCCGAACTTCAGTTGGAAGAATGAGAATCCCACTCCTCACGGGTCTAATGCATATTCACCCCCATGCCTCCCAAGCAAAATCAATATCATGGTCAAGGTCAATCGTCTAGCTCTCAATACCCCCGGTCCAATCCGCAAGGGTATTCACAAAACCCGCCTCCATAAATTTTTTCCCAAAGTCCACCTCCACAAAGTTATGGTCAACAAGGACCATCCAATCCTTCCACTTACCAACCACCTCATAAAAGGAATTTGGAGGATGTAATGCACCAATTCATCCAAAGCCAAACCACCATCAACAACCAAACCACCACCGCTTTCAATGATATTCGGACCCAAATCACGAAGTTGACCAATGCCATAAGGACGTCACAACAAGAGAAGGGGAAATTCCCCGCTCAACCCCAAGAGAACCCTAGAGGCCAACATGTGATTAAGTCATCCGAACCCACAAAGGGGAGTTGTGAGCAACTCAAGGCGGTCACCACCCTAAGGAGTGGCAAACAAATCGACAAGACCATTGTGCCAAAATTCTCACCCAAGACCACATTGACCAAAGAAAACGAGACTAAGGGTGACTCCGAGAGGGGTGAGGTGAGTGAGAAAGAAAAAATTGTTGACGAAAATGTGCATGTGTGTCCCATTCCGTCCCCTTTTCCCAATCGTTTGAAGCCACCCGTGAAGGTGGCTAACTATTCTAACATTATTGAGATGTTCAAGCAGGTAAAGATCAACATCCCACTCCTCGATGCCATAAAGCAAATTTCTTCATGTGCCAAGATCTTGAAAGACTTCTGCACAGTGAAGAGGAAATTGAATGTTCACAAGAAGGCATTCCTCACCGAGCACACAATAAGGAATTACCGGGTGGAGCAAGCGCTTCTTGATTTGGGGGCAAGTGTCAACCTCCTACCCTATTCGGTGTATCAACAACTTCAACTTGAAGAGTGGAAGCCAACCCCAATCACTCTCAATTGGCGGACTGAAGCATTCGAATACCAAGGAGAGTAGTTGAGGATGTCTTAGTTCAAGTGGATAATTTTTATTTCCCTGTCGATTTTATTGTACTTGAAACTCATCCGGTTGCTAACCCTAGCTCAAAAATTCCTGTCATACTAGGTAGACCGTTCCTTGCTACTTCTAATGCTGTTATTAATTGCAGGAATGGACTGATGAAGCTTAGTTTCGGGAATATGACTATGGACCTCAATGTATTCAATTTGTGTAAACAACTAAGGGACGATGAGGAAGTGCATGAAGTCAATAGGATTGATACCTTGGTGGAGGAGCACTTAGAACTATTGAGCATGTTGAAGTTGGAGGAGGAGGAGAGTATTGATCAAGAGGAGTCGAAAAGTTTAAAAGGGGTAGAAAAATGGACCCCTACATTTGAGAAGCTTCCACATCAACAGAAAAAGATCTTTCCATCGACAGTGCAAAAACCCATCTTGGAGTTGAAGCCTTTACCATCTAACCTCAAATATTCATTCTTGGGGGAGCATGAGACCTTCCCGGTGGTAATAAGCTCAACTTTGGAGGCAAGCCAAGAGGAAGAATTTTTATGTGTATTGAGGAGGCACAAAGGAGCCATCGGGTGGACCATAGCCGACATTAAGGGGATTAGTTCTCTCATTTGCACTCATAAGATTTAATTGGAGGAAGATGCAAAACCATCCCGACAACCACAACAGAGACTTAACCCCATTATGAAAGAAGTGGTGAGGGATGAGGTACTTAAGCTACTTGACATGGGCATCATATTTCTGATTGTCGACAGTAAGTGGGTTAGTCCCACGCAAGTAGTACTCAAGAAATCAGGAGTTACGATTGTGGCAAATGAGGGGAACTAGTTAATTCCAACGAGGGTGGTCACCGGATGGAGAGTGTGTATTGATTACCGAAAGCTCAACTCATGCACAATAAAACGCCACTTCCCGTTGCCATTCCTCGACCAAGTGTTGGAAAGAGTAATTGGGCATCTATTTTACTACTTCTTGGATGGCTACTCCGGGTACAATCAGATTGAGATCGCATTGGAGGATCAAGAAAAGACCACTTTCACTTGCCCCTTCGGTACCTTTGCCTACTGACGCATGCCTTTTGGGTTGTGTAATGCCCTAGGGACTTTTCAAAGATGTGTGATGGGAATCTTTAGTGATATGGTGGAAAAGATCGTGGAAGTTTTTATATGTAACATACTATGCTAGTTAAACTCTTAATGAAGCGCAAATGAATTACACTACCACTGAAAAAGAGTTGGTAGTTGTAGTATTTGCATTGGATAAATTTTGGTCTTATATCATTGGTTCACCTATAGTAGTCTATGCTGATCACTCTGCTTTGAAGTATCTTTTGTCTAAGCAGGATGCAAAATCGAGACTCATTAGGTGGATACTCCTCCTACAAGAATTCAACTTGACAATCAAAGACAAAAAGGGAGTTGAGAACATGGTGGCATACCATTTATCCCAACTTGTGGTGCAAGATGCTAATGAGTATATCCCTATCCCAGATTTTTTTCCCTGATAAGCAATTATTGTCTATTCATTCTGTTTGTCCTTGGTATGCTGACATATGCAATTATCTTACTACATGACAAATACCACCACTCTGGAGCCCGGAGGATAGATGGAGGTTTATGGAGGATGTGAAGTGCTTTTACTTCAACAACCCATACTTGTTCAAGTACTGCCCTGACCAACTCATGAGGAGATGCGTACCTCAGAATGAACAACGGGACGTCCTAGCATTTTGCCATTCCGAAGTGTGCGGTGGCCATTTCTCTTTAAAGAAGACCTCGACGAAGGTTTTACAATCAGGTTTTTATTGGCTCTCATTAATTAAACACTGTGTTTCTTTCTATAAAGAATTCGATAGGTGCCAATGTTTTGGTAGTGTGACCCGAAGGAACATGATCCCCTCTCCCCTGTACTTGTGATTGAGATATTTGACTGTTGGAGCATCAACTTCATGGGTCCCTTCCCCGTGTCGTTTGGCTACCTGTACATTCTGCTGGCAGTGGACTATGTGTCCAAATGGGTTGAGGCTATCCCAACCAAGACCAATGACCACCGGGTCGTGGTTAAGTTCTTAAAAGAGAACATCTTTTCAAGGTTCGGGATGCCTCGTGCAATGATAAACGACTGTGGTTCGCATTTTTGTAATAAGCCATTTGCATCTTTAATAGATGAGTATGGCATCACACACAAGGTGTCCACCATTTAGCACCCACAAACTAATGGCCAAGCTGAGTTGGCCAATAGGGAAATCAAGAACATCCTAGAGAAAATGGTGAACCCAAATAGGAAAGATTGGTCATTTAGATTGACCGATACCCTATGGGCTTACCGCACGGTTTACAAAACCATATTAGGCATGTCACCCTGTAGGCTCATCTATGGCAAGGCTTGCCATTTGCCAGTTGAAATGTAGCACAAAGCTTATTAGGCCATCAAGACCTTAAACTTCAATTTGACAATGGCCGGAGAGAATAGAAAGTTAGAGATGAATGAATTAGAAGAGATTCGAAGAGATGCGTATGAGAGCTCAAAAATTTCAAAAGAAAGGGCTAAGATTTTTCATGACAAATCCATTTTAAGAAAGACATTTCAGCCTGAACAAAAAGTGCTATTGTACAACTCTCGTATCTCTATCTTTCAAGGGAAATTCCGATCCCGTTGCGATGACCTCTATCTTGTCAAGGTGGCCTACCCCAATGGAGCTGTGAAAATCACCAACCCCGAGGATAGCAAGACATTCAAGGTCAATGGCCAAAGGCTTAAGCCATTTTTCGAGAGTTTTGAAAGTCAAGGGTGGAGGAAGAATTGGTGGATCCGGTCTACCTGGACTTGTTGGAGGATTAATTGTTCATATAATTTTTAGTGTACGGTCGCTTTCTTTTATCATTTACTTTTCAAGTTATTTTGTTACTTATTTTATCGTTGTGTATAGTGTTTTCTTTCTTAGCTACAGATATTGGTATTTTTGTCAAAGCTCAAGTGCGAGGTGTTCTCTAACCCAACTCATCTTTTTACAATCCTTCATTGCATATCATATCTTTTTGTTGCATTGAGGACAATGCATGAATCAAGTTGGGGGGGGGGGGGTGAGGTGCACCATTTGTATGATACACCAACGTTTGTGAAATTTTTTTGTTGATAATACTAAATTTTGTGGTGAAATTCACCTTTTCACATATCCTACAGATTTTTGTTTACAATAGTTACAAATTATGTGAAAAATTTGAAAATTTTTGTGGAAAAAATAGCTGAATGTTGATATGTGTTCTCCCATTTAGAGTGTTGTGGGTTTATTGATATGATTGATCTTTGCTTTGAATTTTGAATACATGAGCACATTATAGAAGTTCATCTTATGCTTGAGTATCACATATGCATTTGCTTTTGAACTCACCCATATGTACAACTTGAACGTGTAATTTCACCAATTTACGAATTGAGTTCACATTTTAGTGCTTGACATGAATAGTGGAGATGAGTAAGAACCCATGTGAGCTTTAATGCCAATCCTTGTTGGAGGGAACTTACATTTACTCAAGGAACAATTTTTCAAATTTCAAATTTGTTCAATAATCTCATTATGCCTGTTTTGGTTAGGTGCATTTGGGTAGTTGATTGACTTTGTCTTTATATGTACAATGCTCCCCTATGCCTATCTAGAAATGATCTTAGGTCGTCCTTGATCTATTTTGAGCCTTAGCCTTGTTCTTGTGAAATTATCCCTAGTGCCATGTTTGAGCCTTGTTGAAAATTCGTTTCCATGCCACACATCTGACCAAGCCAGTGTAGAATGATAAAAATCTACCACACATTGGTTGTTCCTAGAGTTGAAGATGAGTGATCATAAAAGAGAAGGAATGGTGATGTGGAAACCCAATAAAGGGATGAATAATGTGGAATTCAAATTTTGAATGAAAAAGATTGAGAAATCCAAGAAAAAGGAGAGAGAAAGGGGTGAAGGAGGAAAGAATGATCAAAGAAAAAAGAAAAATGTTAAGGAAAAGAAAAAAAAAAAAAGAAACAAAGAGTGAAGTGATGGTGTAGGCTGAAAATCCCATAAAAAGGGAGATCTTTTTGAAGTAAATGTCATGCACTCGGAACAACCCTATTTGTTATCCTATATCCTTCATTTCATTTGCCTCAATATCACCCAAAGGCCCCATTATAACTCTTGAAAGTCCTAAATGATTGAGAGAAAGCATGGGGATAACATACTTTTAAAGAAAAAAAAAGGTTGATTTTGCTATCTAATGCCCTAGCATTCATTCCATGAGATTATGCCAAGGTTGTTTTATTCTTATGTATGTACTTCATTTTTGGATTATATGTGAGCATACTTTGTTTTGTGCAAAAGATTATATCTCACATATACACATGGAGAGCATGTCAGGATAACCATAGTGTGATTCATTGTTGAGAGACACCCTTGGTGAGGTTGCATCGAAGTTGAATGTGGATAGCCGAGTGAATGTGAATTCTGTTGGGTGAATGTATAAATTACATGTCCATTTTACACACACACGAGTTGAATGTGTAGGTGCGCTTAGAGGGTGGGAGAATATTCCTCAACTTTCGATATTTGATAGATTTAGGAATTCTCTATCATTTGAATCTATGTGTTGCATTTTGGGTATTCATTTTGGTAGTTAAAATTAGAAATCCATGTCTTGTATTTTGAAAACATCAAAATTTTAAATCATGTTGCAATTTCGGAAATGACTTTGGGCATGATCAATCAATTGTGGTTCACATGTGTGGTTCAAGTTTTTGGTAGATTAGATGTCATAGATAGGGTGTTTGAATGTTTAGGAGTTGAATAAAGTTGATTTGGATGTGAGTTTTGGCACTACTGGACAGTTTTGCCTCAGCAGTGAGCAAAATCTTCCGGAAGGTTTGCATCGACCTTCCAGAAAGTCTTGCCCAGAATGCTAAAAATGAGGGTTTTAAGTTCAGAATTTTTGAAAAACCCTTCACATTTCCCCCAAATCTCAAGCTCTTAAACTCTCTCCTCTCCCTCTAACTTCTTCCAAGCTTCAAAACACCTCACCCAAACCATAAATTATTACTTTCCTCTTGTCTAGGGCTTGTTTTTGAGTGGATTTTGCCTAAATTAGTGGACAATTTCATAAACCCTAAGTTTCCAAACTTTTCCCCCATTTTTTTCCAATTATTCTTAGGGTTTCTTCAAATCTTAGAATTATGTTGCCATGGCTCGTATAGGAAGGACTTCTCTTGACACCTTACCTTTGAGCCCATTGAGTGGCTTTTGATGTGGGCTTTGACCATTTTTGGCTTGGGGGCACTGTTGATCACCATGGCCTGCACCAAGCGTACGGATCCGGATACCCCACCACCCGCGGGCACTAGCTCCCGCAAAAGGAATGTAGAAGGCCCGAGTATTAACTGTCTAAGTGACCAATCATTTCTATCAGGATAAACTGTCTTTTCCAAAATGTGTTTTATCTCCTTATTAACCAATTCAACTTGGCCATTAGTTTGTGGGTGGTAACTTGTGGACACTTTGTGTGTAATACCATATTTAAGTATGAGATTGGCAAATAGCCTATTACAAAAGTGTAACCCACCATCCTATAAGCCCTAGGCATATCAAACCTAGACAAAATATGTTTTTTCAAAAACTAAATTATAACCTTGTGATCATTGATCCTAGTTGGGATAGCCTCTACCCACGTAGACACATAGTCAACTATGAAAAGAATGTAAGCATATCCAAAAAACATAGGAAAAGGACCCATAAAGTCAATTCCCCAACAATAAAAAATTTCTATCACAAGAATGGGGGCAAGAGGCATCATATACCTATGGGTCACACCTCCAAATCGTTGGCATCTATCGCACTACTTACAAAACATAAAACAATCTTTAAACAAAGTATGCCAATAAAAATCACATTGTAAGATCTTAGCTGATGTCTTCTAGGATGAGAAGTGGCCTCCACAAGCTTCTGAATGGAAAAAAGCAATCATGTCCTTCTGCTCTCCATCGGGCGCATATCTCCTCGTCACTTGGTTGGGGCAGTATTTGAACCGGTAAGGATTGTCAAAGTGGAAATACTTCACCTCAACCAAGAATCTTTTCTTGTCCTTTGGACTCCACTGACTTGGTAGCTTCCCTGTAACAAGATAATTCACAATGTCATCATACCATGGCACAGTTGTATTCCAAACAAATAAATGTTCATCAGGGAAAAAGTCAGCAATAGGGATGTGAGCATCTGTGTCTTCAATCTTAAACCTCGACAAATGATCGGCCACCACGTTCTCCACTCCTTTCTTGTCCTTTATAATGATGTGAAATTCTTGAAGGAGAAGAATCCACCTAATCAACCTTGGTTTAGCATCTTACTTAGTCATCAAATACTTCAAAGTAGTATGGTCAGTACAATAGGTGATCCTATAATGTATGACCTAAATTTATCAAGTACAAAAACTACTGCTAGCATTCATTTTCAGTGGTAGTGAAGTTCATCTGAGCTTCATTCAAGGTCTCGCTAGCGTAGTAGATGACATGGGGTTTATTGTCCTGTCGTTAACCTAGCACCGCGTAATCACTCGAGTCGCACATGAACTCTAACAGAAGTTTCCAATTGGGTGGTTGCATGATTGAAGGCGAAATGATCATGTTCTTTAGGTCTTTAAAAGCTGCCTTACAATCAGTTGTCCACTCAAAAGGAATATCCTTCACCAAAAGATGACATAAAACTCATGCCAAGGCACTAAAACCCTTTATGAATCGCTTATAAAACTCGGCATGTGATTAGCACAAATTATTGCATTTATACCTTTTTATACTTGCTTTTGTTGTGAAATTGGGGAGAAATGCATTTAATCTACCTTTTAATGAAGTTTTGTGTGAATGTAGGTGAAGAGTTGTAAATGGCTTGAGTTAAGCTCCCATCGTAGTGTTTAAAGTCAATGAAGATGAGGGGATAGCTTAAAGGAAGGATTGGAAGGTGAAGAAACCAAGAAAAAGGCAAATTGGATTAAAACCTTCCGGAAGGTTTGCACTTGGTCTGCCTATGCACTGCCAAAACCTTCCGGAAGGTTTTGTCTATTGGAATAAACCTTCCAGAAGTTTTGGGTCACTGGACAACTTTTTCTCCTTGCTCTGCATAAACCTTCCGGAAGGTTTGCATCGACCTTCAGGAAGGTTTTGCCCAGAAATGCTAGACAACCTGCAACTCAAGCTCTGCCACTTAGGGGTCCCACCTATGATTCTCCCACTTGTCCCCTGACATATCTTACACACATACATGTCTCCCCATGCCTAAGGTTGGACTTTGGTGGCCCAAGCATTTATGAGGAAGAGTGAGAAGAGGGAAGCCTGGGAAGTTGCAGGCTAGGCTTGTCCAAGCCTGTCAAAGCCATCAACTCAGCCCCCATTGATGGAAAGCTTGTCACACATGCTAGAAGACCTCCATGGACAAAAATACAAGCATCACTTGACATTCTTAACAGCATTGTTCAGCATTTTAGAGAGAGAAGCTCAATGAGGAAGACATAGTTTTAGAGAGAAAAGTTAGATTTTTGCATTTCCTTTACCCATTTCACTTGTAATCTTCTGTAAGGCTCTTGTAAACTTCATTTATTGCACTTAATGTCATTTATTTCAAGTGTATTGCAAGTTTATTCAAGCATCTTTCAATCTACCATTGTTACATTCAAGTTTTTCACTTCAAGCTTTTAAAATGGGTATTAAATGCACTTCTTCATAGTTTAACTTTTCTTGCATTAATTCAAGTTCCAATCTTCATTTCTTCACAATGTATCTTTACTTTATGTGAAAATCGGGAAAATTTGAATTTTTTTTTAAAAGGGCAAAATAGTCATTTGCCACTACTGTGCGTATTTAAAATACATATGTTCTAGACCACGGAGGAGGGAACGGAGTGCGCCATTAGATTCGCAACGCGAAATCTAGTAACCACCAGAAAATTCGTCGAATTCCGAGAGAGTCAGATTTTGCACGTAGATCGAGACGACTGCGTGGCGATTGACCTTTTAAAGGTCCCCAAAAACGAGAAATATTAAAATTCCTTATAATTGGATTAATGTGCCAATAAAATTTATTTGGACTTAATCCGAGACTTAATGAGTCGTTTCGGGACGAAAAACGGACCCGAAGGTAATAAACGAGTGGTGCGATGTAGACCACACATTTAAAACTATAAATAGGGCTAAAATATCTGAAAAATCAGATTTTCTAAGCCACTTGAGCCTTGTTCAGCCGTTCAAAGAGAGAGAGAAAGAGAGGAGAGAGAAAAGGGTTTTTCTTAAGCCTTTCTCCAGCGATTTCTCCGACAACCGTCGCTCGGATTTCGTCGAGCTAGAAGGGAGAAGTGATCTACGCGACAAGGGCTACGCGTGGGCAAAAAAAACAAGGAATTTCACCGAAGATCCAAAGAGGCGATCTTGAGAGATTCAAAGTTTTGGAGTGGTTTTGGTGTTTTTAGGGGTTTTCTACACTCCTAAAAGGTAGGGGTTGTCCCTACGTTGGATTATTCTACCTTAGGTGTAGCTAGTTTAAGGGTATCTATATATATGCATGTGTATATATGTATATATATATGTTTGTGGTTATGAAAATGGAAAGGTGAGCATGAAGTGAGCTTAGTCTTGTTGCTAGCTAAACTTTGATATGTGTAAGTTATATGTGATGCATTATATAACTTGGTGATATTGAAGACATGTTTTGTATGTTGGAAGTTGTTGTTTTGATTAAAATGAGATAATATGCTTAATGCCTACAAGGTGTTTGATAATATGTCTTGGTTGGTTGTTTAGATGATTTGTTTGGGGTCATTGGAATAACATGTTGAAATGTGTTAATGATGTATTGACATATGCTCATTGATATGTTGTTTATGACGGTTCATGGAATTTATATGCTTATGATTTAAATTCCATGGAATGTGAAGATATGTGTTGATTACTCATGTTACATATTGGGCATGACCATTGGCATTACATTCATGAGCTATATGCATGGGTGTGGAAAATATTGCTCATATGGTAGTCATTGCATTTGAGCATGGTCATGACATCACATTCATTGGGCTCATGTCATGGGTGTGAGTGTGAGTGTGTATGGTTAGTCAAACACCACTCTTGGTTATTGACAAAGGAACTCGGAAGAAAGGGATTGAAGATCCTTTTGGGCCGTATGGTTGCGTGAAAGAAAATTGGGTTGGGGTAGCAAGAAGAGGCATGACGACCTCTCGGGTGCAAGGCCCGGTGATTGGGATACGCACTCCCTTGGCTTGGCCCATAAAGTGTGTGGGTGTATCCGGAACCCTCGGTGTAAGCCCGTGACTTCCGTGTGGGTTGGAGACCCTTGGTGTAAGCCCATGAACATCCACCCCCTTACAAGACCCTAAAATGGAGGATGTCATTTGATGTGAACATAAATGGCGGAAGGGAAACACATTGGCTTTCCATTGTGTGGTAGGAGTCGGTGAGGACTCGGAATGAGTTGCATGAGTGAGTTTCCATCTCATTTCATGGCATGGCATTGTTGCATTCCATCATAGAATGCATAAGTATGAAAAAAAGGCTTGGTTATACGGTTATGTGATGATTTCATGAGCATGTGCATCTAGGGGGAGAGTGGCCTTTGTAGGATTTTCTCTACTGGGCGTTGTGCTCACCCTTTACGGGAACAATTTCAGGTATTGGGTTTGCACCGGGGGATGGCTCCCATGGAGAGCACCAAGGGTGAAGGGGGCCTATGTGTGGCCTTACCTCAAGATTTTGTAAACCTTTTGTTTTAAAATGGTTTATGACATGTAAATATTGTAAAACATGATATTTTGAATTATGAATGTATGAAGTTGTATGTAATATGACTTGGATGGACTATGTATAATGTGGGAATTTTCATTATACATGTTTGGTATGAGTTTGGAAGAGTTTAAAAAGGGTTGGAAATGAAAAACTAAGGAAGTGGGCAAAACCTGCCTTTAGCTACCGGTAGCCGACCGGTAGTTGATTCTCTAAAGGAAATAGCTACCGGTAGCCGACCGGTAGTTGATTTCCAGTAGGAAATAGCTACCGGTAGCCGACCGGTAGTTGATTTCCAGAATGTTTCGGCTACCGGTAGCCAACCGGTAGTCGATCTCCAGAATGTTTCGGCTACCGGTAGCCGATAAACAACTACCGGTAGCCAGTCCAAAAATCTGAATTTTTTAAATGTGTTGCCAAATCTTTGGGCTTTGAATTTCCTTCCTTTAAATGATTAAAATGGACCCTAATGGGGTACAAACCACGGTGTATGGGACTTTAATTGAATCAAATGAATGTTAAACCGAATTTTCATTATGGGTTATAATTCCGGCTTAAAGATATTCTTGATGTGGTGTCGGGTTGAGCGATATCCACGGATGTTTCCGCAGGTTGATGGGTTATCAACGGGACCCCCGGATTTTGGGGTGTCACACTTTATGTATGTTCTTGCATTACATATGAGTAGCTAAGATTTAAATTGGCTAATCCAAGGGATAATTCCTCTTAGGTATGCTAAATCAACTCTTTTTTCATTCCTTCTCGTAGTGTAAGACGGTTTGGTTTGACTAGGTTGAGTGTGGATGTGGTTCTGAGTTCTTGATACACCGTAGACTTGTCACGGGGTATGCTTGAATCCTCACATCCGTTTTAATCCTTCGCTTCCTACGAATCAATCGAACGTCTAGGCACCATTGGAAGAATGTGTTGAGTTGATTTGGTATTCCCATTGGAATGACCTCTTTGGATTAGCCAACACTTGTTTGCATTTCATTTCATCAAGAACACAACTCATCCAAACACATATTCAAAATATTTTTTCACTTTTCTAATTTCACAAAATCACCTTCAACACAATTCATCTTCCTTCCCTGAGGAGACGACCTTGGAATACCAATTCCAAGTAAAACACGACACTCGAAAGTCTCTCTACGCTTGGGGAGCACTTTTGTACACACACACATATTTCATTCACACACCCGTTTTTCCATTTCTTGCATGATATCCGAGGGAGAGTGACACTCACCTAACTGTATATGCCACATACACATTACCGGAATCATCGTCAAAAATTAGGAACGACGGAATAAGTCAAGCAATAACCAAAAAATAAATGGACATCTTAAAAAGTCTTGGGAGTAGAGAAGTAAGAAACCAACTACCCTTAGCCTTATCTACCTCTCTCCCCTTCTTTGACACAATTTGACCAAGGATTATCCCATGAGTCACCATAAAATGACACTTTTCCTAGTTAAGCACCACTCCTTTATCTTCACATCTCTACAGTACCAACTTGAAATTCTTCAAGCAACCCTCAAATGAATCCCCAAATCCCCATCATGCACCATTGAAATGTGCCTGGAGCATTACAAAGGTCGAATGACATCCTTCTGTAGGCAAACGTTCCAAAGGGACACATGAAGGTTGTCTATTCTTAATCTTCAAGGGCTTTCTCAATCTGATTGTAGCCCAAATATCCATCTAAAAGTAGTAGAACGCATGTCCCACGACTCATTCCAAAACTTGGTCAAGGAATGGCACTTGAAAATGGTCCTTTCTGGTACATGAATTCAGTTTTCTATAATCGATGCAAAACTTCCACTCGGTCACTGTCCTTGTTGGAATTAACTCATTCTTCTCATTAGCAACCACGGTGCCTCCCGACTTCTTAAGAACTACCTGTGTAAGACTTACCCACTTGCTATCAGCAATAGGAAATATAATTCCTACATCAGGCAGCTTTAGAACTTCAGCTCAGACCACATCCTTCATTATGAGATTCAATTTTTGTTGCTGTTGATAAAAAGGTTTTGCATCTTCTTCTAAGTAGATCCTATGGGTGCATATGAGAGGATTGATCTCCTTTAAATTTGTTATGGTCCACCCAATGGCTTTACTGTGGGCCTTCAACAATTGTAGTAAACTTGATTCTTGCTCAAGTAGCAAGGATGAACTGATCACCACCGGAAAAGTATCATCATTCCCTAGATAAGCATATTTCAAAGTAGATGAGAGTGGCTTCAAATCAGGTTTAGGTGGTTGGATAGTTGATGGCAGAGCATGATTCTCCATGGGTGGTAATTCTTCAAACTTAGGCTCCCACAAACGTAGAACAAAAGTTTCTTCTTCTTGAGCAACTATTTCCTCAGACATGATCTCCAAGTATCTTCCAGTTGAAACCTCTTCCTGTTGCTCCATGATGGTATCAATGAGATTCATCTGATGTACCTCTCCATAATCCCCAGGCTGCCTTCCAATATTGAATATGTTCAACTCCAAGTTTATATTCTTGAAGGTCAACTTCGTAAATCCATTCTTGTAATTAATTCAGGCATTAGAGGTTGCAAGGAATTGTCATCCCAAAATAATTGGGATCTGAACAGATGGGTTAGCAACATGACAAGTATCAAGAACGATGAAATCAACTGGAAAAGAAAATTTCTCAACTTGGACTAGAACATCTTCCACTATTCCTCGTGACATCTTTGCACTTCTGTCGGTAAGCTGGAGTGTGATGGATGTCGGCTTCAATTCTCCTAATCCAAGCTGCACATATACGGAATAGGGAGGGAGGTTCACACTTGCACCCAAATCTAGTAGTGCTTGCTCTACCCGACAGTCCCCAATTGTGATTGAGATAGTGGGACATCTGGGGTATAGAGTAGTATACTAAAAGCTTACTTTTTGTAGTGAAACTCGTTTTATTAAAAAATAGAAGTTTGGTCTTTCTATTTTATTGAGAATCTATATGGGCAAAATATTTACATTATATTTAATATATATTATATTTTACATTATAGATAATCTGGTGTGTAGAGTTCGGCTTATGCACAGAAGACCAGATTATCGGATCCTTGTATAATATGAGTATAGGTTCACAATCCTAAATGGAATTGGACACACCATCGGTATGATTATAGTGTAATATTCTGACATAGTCTGTATTGACTGTAGGAGACTGTTTCATGTCTCGGACTATTGCACTAGTACACTTTGTGTATTGAACAGACTCATGTTGAGGTTATTATCTTTTACTGATTCAATAAGATAATAAATACCTTATGATTATTATGATTTCTTATGCTCTTAATCCTGAAATATTTAATTGTCATGTGCATATAATGTTTGTCACTTTAATTCATCAAATAGTGAGATTCATATTGAGTCAATAAACTCGGTGAATTGGGAGATGATGTTATTTGTATGGTGAAAATCAATTTTTAAAGGAAACCACGTCCTAGTATTTAAATGGGTTGATGATGTCCTTTTGAGGAAACTCATAAGTTTTGTCCATGTCAAACCTTGCAGGAGGATTTAATTATCCGACATGACAAATAAGTTGAGTGATAAGGTCTCAAGAAATAAAAGAAGTCAATTAAATATAATTGTCAGTAATTTATGTAATTGATAGACATCTGTAATTTTAAACGTGGGGAGATTATTAAGCATATAATAATAAGGAACTTGAATATAATTTTGAGATAAGGCTCAAGAGGTCAATAATTAGTTTTTAGTGAACTGACTTATTATTAATGGGGTGTAGGATGGTTGTTCTGGGTTGAACATAGGAATCCTAAGCCCATTGAAAGCTCGATCCTTATTTCTCCTTAAGATTTCTGTCGTAGCCTATATATAGACGTCTAGACTCTCTAATCAGTATCAATTCATTACTCACGTTTTGAGAGAGGCTGAGAGAGAGAGAGAGAGAGAGAGAGAGAGAGAGAGAGCATAAGTTTGGAGGTTCTTGCAGCCCACACTGCATCCAGATTTTTGGCGTCTGAGGATATGCAACAGATGATCGTAGGGTTCAGTGAGCTACCCTCTGCGTTTGCCTTATGTTCTCTGCGTTTGTGTTGAGATGAAATCAAACCAGAGTGATCTCGAAGTTAAATCCTAATTCCGTTTTCTAGGGTTTTTGAAGAAATTTTTTTTTTTGTATTCGATACATACGCGCTGTCAATGATTCTTGAGATTTTCGTTCCAACACCGGGTCGTTGTATTTTTGGGTGGAGTGTTCGTCCTTAAGATGGAGCTTACCTGCTCGGTGAGAAAAGCATTCTTTTGCACATTAATTTTTCTCTTTAATGTGCACAATTCCTTCAAAAACTTAGCATAAGATGGTACTTATTCAATTGCATCCAAAAGAGGAATATTAATTTTCATCCGCTTAAAAATCTCAAGAATTTCAGATGTATCGGATAAATTAGTAGGCATACACAGTCTATGAGGGTTAGGAGCAGGGATAGGATAATTATTATCCACAATATTAGACAACTTAGTTTCAACAAGATCATCTGAGGTCTCTTTTTTCTGTAGTTTTCGAGACGTTGGGTGGAATAGTTTTATCGACTTCTTTACCACTCCTAAGAGTAGTAATGGACTTCAGCTATTTAACATTCTCGGAGGTCTCAATCATGTGTTGACCATTGGGGTTCTCTTCGGGTTGAGCCTAGAATTTCCCTTTCTCTTGTTGCATTTCCCCTAGGGTCGTGTTAATCTTTGTGATTTGTGACAAAATTTCATTTAGAGCCTGAGAATTCTGATTGTTAATGTTATTTTGGTTCTGAATGTATTGTTGTAACAAGTCGTTAGTGCTCCTTTTGTTGGGTGGTTGGTAAGGAGGTACTGTGGGTTAACCTTGATGGCCAAAACCTTGAACTTGTGGTTGTGGTGGTGGTGTTGGGTTCTGAACAAACCTGTGCTATCGAGGTCCTTGTAGAGAGACCTATTAAGCATTAGAAGGACTGGTATAATTTGGTGATGGCTGATATGCTGCAAGGGGGTATTGTTGAGACTGGGCAGTGTTATCGGATCTCCAACTAAAGTTGGGATGGTATCGCCATCTCGAATGGTAGGTATTGGAGTATGGAGAAAATGACTGCTTTGGCTGAGTAAATGCATTAACCTGCTCATGCATTTCCATGCACATAGGAATAGTTGGGCACTCATTCGTAGGGTGCTCAATTAACTCACAAATCGAGCAAGGGTCATCAGCCATAGCATACTGGTCACCTCATTAACCTTTAGAAACTCTAAAATTTCCATTTTCCGTGAAAGTTTAGCAATCTTGGCTAGGAGATCATCTTGATCTCTCAACAAGTATGTCCCTCCACTAGATGATTGAGGGGCTGCTGATGATGTTGATCCCTCTGCAGGGACTGAGATACCCCAAGACTGGGCACTCTCTGCCAAACAATCAAAATAATCAAGAGCCTCCTCAGGCTTTTTATGCATAAATTCTCCATTGCACATCATGTCGATGAACTAACGATGTGCCGGGGTAATTTCCTCTTAAAAGAAAGTTATCCTCTGCCACAATTCAAAGCCATGATGTGGAACAGAGTTTGAGAGCTCTATAAATTGCTCATTTGGTTTCTCAACAAAATTTTGATTCTATTGTTTTCAAAGTAGTATTTTTATAAACGGGAAAAAATTTAGTCAAAAATTCTTTTTTTATTTGATCCCAAGTGGAGATCGTCTGTGGCTTCAAGGAATTTAGCTAAATTTTTGCTTTATCTTTGAGTGAGAAAGATAAAAATTTCATTCTAGCAATTTCTTCTTGCACATTCTGTTCCAGGAATGTGCTAACTACTTCCTTAAATTTATTGAGATGGAGATATCAATTTTCACTTGTCATTCCTACAACTGGTGGTAAATCCTGTCAAAGTCTAACAAGTCGGCCTGCTTGGCCTCTACCTCACATGCAAATATAATAAACCTAAGAATTAAAATTACAAGAAATAAATTAAAATAGAGATACGCACCTAGGCTCATGATGAAAATCACAAAACCTATCTAAATACCTCTATATCACCTTGGATTACTATTAGCTTCCCCGAAAATGGCGCCAAAAATGCTTGCCCTCCAATGGGATTCTATTTTCACGAAAGCTCCCAAGTGTAAGAGAAAAGTATCGTGTAATAACTCGAACAAAAAGTCCAAGGTCGTCTCCTCAGGAAAAGATTTGGAATCCATGGTGATGAAAAATAAAAAGAACAAGTTCTTTGAAGTTCAGAATTTTGAGAATTTTTGTAAAACTAGACAATTGTAAAACTAGATAATCTTTAGAATTCATCCCACCTATGAATGAGAATTTATACTCTAAATCTATAACTCATCTACTTTCGTATTCAAACTAGTACAGATGGATGATTTTCAACTAAACACTTGGAAAAGAATTAAAAGTAGTAATTGAGAGATAGTTTATGATGAAAGAATTGGTATTCTACTGGTTGCAGAAAACACCACTAATTATCCATATCAAAACTAATTGTATACAAGTAATCGGAAAGTATGCAAACCAAATAGGTTTTCAAAAACACAACTTTAATCAAACAATTACATAAACGTTAAAAACCCTAATTTAGAGTATAACCCTGATTCATAGGTTGGGAATCCTTCTTCGGATTACCCAGAGAAACACTAATCACTCATGGTAATGTAAAGAACATAGGAAATTAAAGTAAACATAATTGAATTCATGAAAATATAAATTGACTTGAAAGTAATTGTTTGTATTGAGAAACTGAATTTAAATAACAAACTCTGAAATTAAAGATTGCTAGAATAAATGAAAGAAAAAACCTAGAAATAAAAAATAGTAGCAAGAACTCTCAAGAAAGCCCAAACATTCTCTAAAACAATAAAGCAGAGGAAAATCTCCAGAAAAACTTCAAAACTTCTTCAACGTCCTCCTTCTATTCCCCAAAGGATCTCTATTTATTCTGGTTGGAAGGAGAATCTTTAGATCTTTGGTAAATATCTTCCCCAAAATTATCTCCTCTTCCTATTGGGTGAGATTCCCCGAAAGATTTAGCAAAATATGATATTTAGTTAAGTTTTCTAGGAAAATCTACCTAGACCTACTAGTAGAACAGTAAAACCTACCGATAGAACATATGTCAGATGAAACTTCTGAAAGTACTATGGCTTTTGCATCCGGTATGTCTTCTTTGATAAAAGTACTATAATATTTCATACCGATAGAACATGGTTCTATTACTGGTAGTACTTCTCTAAAGAAAAAGTTGCAAAGTACTGTGAGTTTTTCTATCTGTAGAACATGGTTCTACCAGCGGTAGAATTTCTATTATTCTTCCAAAATTGATCTCCAAGGTCTCGGCTTCGTCCTTTCTCGAGCAACTTATTCCCACCCCTTTTCTTGTCATTAAATAAATGCTTATTCTTCACATTTACACATAAGATATCTGCAACATAGAAATTAAAGCTTAACACGCAAACTATATGAAATAATACGAATTAGTACACTAACAAACCTATAGTGAATATGTTAAGCTATAAAATAATGCAATGTTGAAGTCTCAACAGCCACCCCTCGTGCGTTGTCGGGTTGGGCTGCCCTCCTCCCCCTCTTCTTCTTTTTCTTCTTGCTCACCAAAACCCTAGCTCCCCTATTTTTCAGCCCAACGCCCCTACTTCTCCCCTCTTGTTCTCCCTCTACACTCCACCAAACCACATCATTCCAATGCCAGTGAACTTCCCTTCGATCCTACTTTTGGATTGCATATCCCTCTTGGATCCACACCTCACCAACCCTACAAATTTAATCTCAAAGTAGGCCAAAAACTTGATTGGATAGGTTTAACTAGACCTGCAACTAATGTTTTCACCCACAAGCTTCATTTTTTTGCAATTTTGAGGCCAAAAATGGAATCCTTGACCCCAAATTTACTAGATCTAGTACCCCATTACAATTAAAACCAAGTTTTTTTGAAGATCTTGGAAATCAAGTTCGAAACCTAGCTATGGTTATCATCATTCTTACCTACCATAACCCCTGGATTTTTAGGCAAGACTTGGGTTGGGCTGACCCATTTGCTATTAGAGGTAGGAAAGATGATCCCTATAGCCAACAACTTAAGAACCTCAGCCCATACAACCTACTTCATGTGAGGGTTCAACCGATGTAGCAGTTGGCGAGAAGGCTTGAAATCCTCTTCTAAGTATATAGCATGATTACAAACTAAAGGACTTATACCTTTCAAATCAGTTATGATCCACCCTACAGCACTCTGATGACTTTTGAGAACTTCTACCAGCTTAGACTCTTGTGACTCAATAAGCTTAGAAGAAATTACCATCGAGTAAGACTCATCCTCCCCAAGGAATGCATACTTTAAATCAGATGGGAGGGGTTTCAATTCTGATTTTGGTGGACTGACACTAGAAGAAAGTGGCTTAGTGCCACTCGGAGCTAACTCTTCAAACTTGGGCACCCATAGCGCAACTTTACCAACCTGTAACTCAAATAGTCTTCCTCATTCAATGGCTCCAAATTTTTAGTTATAGACTCCACCAAACAAGCCTCTAAAGCATCCCTGAAGAATACCGTATATATGTGCTCTTGTGTCAATGACTCTATGGAATTGACTTTTTTTATTTCCTCATCTTCCCCCTGTTGTTTGGCAATATTGAAAATATTAAGTTCTAGAGTTATATTCCCAAAAGAAAATTTCATGACATTATCTCTGTAATTAATCAAAATATTAGAAGTAGCAAAGAATGGTTGACCAAGAATAATTGGAAATTTTCTCCCATAATGCACAACTGGTTGGGTGTCCAAGATAAAAAAAAAAAATCTACTGGGAAATAAAACTCATCCACCTGGACAAGAATATGCTCAACTACTCCCTTTGGAACTTTAACAAGCCAATTTTTCATTTTTAGAGTGATTCATGTAGATTTGAGCTTGCCTAGACCTAATGTTTGGTAGAGCGAATATGGGAGCAAGTTGACACTAGCTCTATGATCAAACAAAGCTTGCTCCATCTTGAAGTTCCCAATAATGCATGAAACAATAGGACACGCAGGGTCCTTATACTTGGGAGGATCTGTATGTTGGATTATGGCACTGGTTTGCTATGTGAGAAAGGATTTTTTTTAACATTAATATTCCTTTTAACTATACACAAGTTCTTCAAGAACTTGGCATAAAAAGGGACCTTTTTAATGACATCTAGAAGCAAAATATTAATTTTTACTTGCTTAAAAAGCTCGTAAGTATCAACATAATTATTTAGCTTATAGGGCATCTTTAACCTTTGGGGGAAAGAAAAGGCATGGGACATGGAGGCTCCTCATTCCCTTAGGTTCAATCTCACCAGGGGAGACGTGTAGGCTCGACAATGGGTGTAGACTCTGTGGGTGATGGAATGGTCTTATCTATAACTTTTCCGCTCCTAAGAGTGGTGATGCATTGACCATGCTCCTATGGTGGGTCTGTAGTGTAGGAGTTACTGGTTGACCACAAAATTGGGTAGATAATAAAGTGGTTCCCAAGTGTAAGAATGTATCGTTTAGTAACTCGGTCGATTACCGAGGTTGTCTCCTCAGGGAAAACGAATGACAAATTCGAATGGTGACAAAAGTAAAACAATGATAAAAATAAAGAGTTCTTTCAAAGTTGATAATTGCCCTATGAAATGAGGCAAGGAAAGGAGCCACTACGAAGAAGTTTCGGGAGTTATGAAGGAAGCTTCGAGCTCATATTGGTCTTGGGTTGAGAATGGGAATTGAACTCTATGAGATCTAATCTCCCATTGTTCCTCAGTAGCTCAATGGTAGAGCAGTCGGCTGTTAACTGACTGGTCATAGGTTTGAATCCTACTTGGAGAGATTTGATTAATTATGAATTAGAGAATTCAGAATAAAAGGGCTCGCTTTGACCGTTAAGAGTAGGTAACCCATTCCCTGTCTTTGTTTCTATTGTATTCTATCTCATCATATCACATTCTGTTCTGTGAGATTTGAAAATCACCGTCAATACCTCGATGTAGGTCCAGAATAATCCTTTGTTCCACAGGTTGGGGGCTATTTACAACTAGCCAATTAAGAATTCTCAGTCTCTCGGACTCTTGTTATAGTGTGACCCTTGAAACTACTTGAAGTTAGGCAATCAACATGAATTCCTTTAAATGGATCCCTCTCTCTTAATGACTATTCTTAAGGAGTAGGATCAATTGCCTAGGACCTCAGAGAAAGGTAGCAAAGTAATATTTCATTTTTCAAGCAAAGAGGAATAGAGTGGCAGTTGTGCAAGCAAGCGAAGAGCTCAAATGAGGCAGCGATGCTTGGAAGAAGCTCGTTTTCCCCTACTTAGTCTTACGTAGGAAATTGAAAATACATTCCCTTGTTTACTACCAGATTATTGTATGCCTATTCTGATGAGGCACGGAGGGACCCGAAGGAACTAAACTAAATTAAAGATAAATTCAATAAAAGAGAGAATCATTTAATCTTCGGATTTCATCCCACTCATGAACATAAATTTACACTTTAAATCTATAACTCATTTGCTTTCGTATTCAAACTAGTACAGACGGATGATTTTCAATTAAAAACTTTGGAAATAATTAAAATTAGCAATTAAAAGATAATTTATGATGAAAGAATCAATATCTTAAAGGTTGTAGAAAACACCACTAACTATCTATACCAAAGCCAATTTGTATATAGATAATCTGGTAGTATGAAAACCAAATAAGTTTTCGAATGCATTACTTATTCAAACAATCACAAAAACATTAAAACCCTTGTTTAGAGCATAAAAACTAGTTCATATGTTGGGAATCCCTCTTACAATTATCTAGAAAGAAACTACTCAAACATGACGAAAGTAAAATTGAAAGCAGTTAAAGGAGACGTGTAAATAAAAGCAAATAAATAAAACTTGTATTAAAATAAACTTGAATGAAGAACTTTGTATTTAAAAGAAGGAATTGAAAGCAATTACAATAAAAGAAATAAAATACCATAACTAAAGAAATTAATGAAGAACCTTACTTGCACTCTAAAACTAAACTAAGGACAATAAAGAAGGAGGAGGAGGAGGAGGAGGAGCCCCCTCTTGGAGAACGTGTAAGGAGGAAGAACTGGTGTGCCTCTAGAGCTTCCAAGGGTTGGTATTTATAGGAAAAACAAGGAGAGAGAGAGAGAGAGAGAGAGAGAAAGTTGATATCCTAGAGATCCTCTTTGCTATTATGTCTATATCTTATTCCTAAAAGATCTCCAAAAATATTTCCTACAATATCTCTAAAATTTAGCCAAAAATCTCTTTCCTAATTTATCTCTTTTTCCTCCAATAAGGTCTTGGAAGATCTTGAAAGATATCTTGGAATATTCAGTCATTCAATGCCTGGAAAATGGAGTCCTCGCCAAAATATGATGTCTACCTACCAGTAGCAACTCCTTCTGCAGCACGACCAACCGGTATAATAGTGAAACCTACTTGTAGAACTTTGTCTGAAAAAATTTCTGAAACTTCTTTAACTTTTCCTACTAGTAAAACATCCTTCACCCACCTGTAGGACTTCTCTGACAAAGTACTAGGACATTTCCTACCGGTAGAACATGTACCACCTACTGGTAGCACATCATTGTACTTATTCCAGATAGCCTTTCTACCGGTAGCACATAGTTTTACCTACCGGTAGAACTTGTTTTTTCTTAAATTGTTGTTCTACGGCTTCTTGCTTCATTCCCAACATCTCCAACTCTTCCAAAACTCTCCAAAGCATCAAAATGAATGTAAAAACTTGTCTTTGCATTGATTTTCCTGCAAACACCAAAATTCCCAATAAAACACAAAACAAAACTAAACTAAAAATGTAAATAATAAATAAAGCTAAGATGAATAGTTTGAGATATAAAATCATGCAATGTTATGTACTCATCAGTTATCTATCTAAAACTGACCCTATGGTGGTTTAGGTTAAGCAGGAAACCTGTCCTTCTCTTCTATGGTCAATGATTGTGTTAATTTTTTAAGGTGACTCTTAATATCATCTATTGATTGTGAAGTTTGAGTTATAAAATAGTTAAAGTCCAGAGTGGATTAGGTATTAAACTGCATTTGGCCTTGCATGAACTAGTTCAAGGTGTCCTCAAGACTCTTTTTGTGTGGTGGCTGATTAATGGGTGGTTGTTGTGGGTTCCTTGAACTGAAGTTCTAGGGGATTTTTCACCCTGAATTATATGTCTCAAAGTAGGGGTTAGAGTATGACTTATTGAATCCAGAGATTGCATTGGATTGCTCTAACAAGACCTCCTTGAAGGTTGGTATGGTAAGGCACTCCCCCGTGGGACGCCCAAACAAAGCACATATCCTGCACAACTGATCAGCGGAAGGAAAAACATATACCTCATTGACCTTTCTCATATCCAATGCCTATAACTTTAGAGACAAAGTGGCCATCTTGGCCCTCAAATCATTCTCTTCTTCTAAAACAAATTTTCCCTCTTGGGAAGTGGCTCTAGACTCTAATTGTGTCGATGAGGCCAAGCCCCACATCTAGGCACTCTCAGCTAAGGTATCAAAGTAATCAAAGGCCTTCTCGGGGCTTTTTCCAAGAAACTTTCCCTGAGACATCATCTCAACAAACTAACGTAACTTAGTGGGGAGAGCACCATAGAAAAACCCTACTAACCTATAAGTTTCAAATGCATGATCGGGGCAAGCTTGAAGAACATCCTTAAATCTCTCCCAACATTCATAAAATGTTTCCCCCTCTTTAACAAAAAAATTCATGATTTGACGTATTAAAGTATTGGTATGGTGAAAGAGGGAAAAACTTTTTGAGAAACTCTTTGTGTAAAGCTTGCCAATTTGGAATGGATAGGGCTTCAAAGAATTTAACCACAACTTAGCTTTATTCTTCAATGAGAAGGGAAAAATCTTTAATGGGGCTACATCAAAATTGTCTCGAGAGGTCCCACATACATCCTTGAATTCTTTTATGTGCAAGTATTGGTTTTTAGACTCAAGCCCATGAAACTAGGGTACCAATTGTATAGAGCTTGACTTGACAATAAAGTTTTGGGCATTCGTGGGAAGGACAAAACACGATGGGACACTACTCCAGGCGAGATGTAAATAATTCCTCAAGGTTTTGCCCTATTGATTAACTTCTACTTCTCGGTCACCCATTTCACTGCTATTTCAACTTAGATCGAAAGTGGGGAAGGTAACTGGCTTTTTACTAAAATGACTAGATGGACCAACTGACACGACTAACTCATTGAATTGAGACTCGACTTGGTTTGGGTCAAAGGATCCACTACTAGACATGCAATTCTCAAAATTAAAAAAAAAAAATATGAAAAATCTAACCTAAGAACAAAAAGGTATAATGGCTTGCAAAGAATTGAAGAAACAAATACAAGATGGAACGAAGTTACCCAAAAAAAGCTTTCTCGAAGTAGTCCGTTAGTGAAGCCGGATTCTTCCTTCTTCTTCTCAAATTGCTCATTTATGATCCCCAGAAATGGCACTACAAACTTTCTTGATATCCAGCGGATACACTCAAGTATAGGCGGTCAAGAAGTAATAATTTCTTAGGAGTTCGAGGTCAAACCATAAGGATTAAAGGGAATTATGAATAAGGTAAACAAATAACTTGTTTAATTAAATAAAAAGTTGAATTGGTTGGAGAACAATTATAAATAAATTTGACTGCAATTCATAATTATCTAAGTTGATTTTCAAATCAATATAGTCTACCGAAAAATATAACTTTGAACACACAATTAGTTTGACTGGTAAGAAAATAAGTTTTGAAGAGCCAGCTTTATAAAACTCGCAGCGAATCATAAGTACTGAATATAACAAAAACTCAATCTTGTTAATAGACAATCAAACAAGAGCATAAAACTTGCTAACTATTCGATCAATCTTAGAAAAAAAAAAGATTTAACATTAAACTTAAGAAAAGAATTGCATAGTATAAATATCCGAATAAACAATCACAAATCCATACTCCAGGCTAAAGAGAATAAGGGAAATTACTCACTGGTCATGAGTAGATCTTAGAAAAATCTAAAAGTTGGAATCTAGGACTATGACCGCTTCAAAAGAAAGAACACACACACATATATATATATATATATATATATATATATATATATATATATATATACTAGTCATAACTCGTGCTTGAAAGCATGATGGAATATAAAATTCGAGCGCCCAAAAAATTCATCCCACTATATTAAAGAACAATTTGTCTTTCATTCATTTCTCTGATTATATCATTTAAAATTTATTTTTACCCATTATTTTCTTAAAAATATCGACAAAAATTTCTCAAATTATGTAAATTTGACAAAAAAATTTCAACATGTGTATACTATCGTGTATGGATAATATCTGAAATAAAAATTATGTTAAACTATAAATTTATCAAATATTAAATGATTGAACATGTGATAGAAATGTGTGGTGTGATATTTTTTTAGGGGAAAATATGTAGGAGATAAAAAATTCAAGTTGCTAGGTCAAAACTCACACATCAGATCCTAGGGGTGCGTCCCGATGGTGAGATCACTTTCTGAATGTCAAAGCTCATTGGAATGATCTTCATAGGTGCATCCTAATGGTGCTTGTAGCATCCAGACAGTGATAACTCTATATAAGAACTTTGTTGGTTGCGTCCGAACTTTGTTGTTTGTGTATTAAATTAGAAAATTTGGGAATCTAACACATTTAATCTCAAGTAACGTGCAAATTAACTCATTATTAAATATAATAAAATAGTACTTTTGATGGTTAATCATCTATCGTGGAAGTAACAAGGCACTCTTTATTACTCATTAATAAATTACTGGGCAACTTTCAATGAAAAAGTTGGCAGCTGAGCCCGTTCCATTCGATTGTAATGTTTCTACTATCAAATTTTGACGACGTAACGTTGCACTCGGTTCCAAGAGGATTAAATGGCCAAGTAAATAATTTGGCTCAATTGGGATGTGTTGTAAGAATTCCCTGAGGCATGAATGAGCAGTTAACTAAGGTCCATAGAAGGGCGTTGCCACACATCAAGGCTAGGCGTATCAAGTTTTAAGAGTTGGTCATTGAAGTTGAAGAAGAGGATTGGAGATATATAGTTCTTCAAGAACCCAAGTGGAGATTTTGAGTAGGCTACAAGAAGCAGGGCCGCCAATTGCATACTCATGGATGGGAAATTATATAAAAAGGAAATGCACGAAAATTTACTATTAAGATGCATCAACAAAGAAGAGGTTATGCTGGTAATAGCTGAAAGTCACGAAGGCATATGCGGTGCTCATCAGGTAGGCATAAAAATGAGGTGGCTCGTAAGGAGATATAACTATTACTGGCCAAGTATCCTAAAGGATTGCATATAAAATGTAAGATGCTATTAGGCTTGCTAATGCCATGATCCCATTCAAAGGATGCATGGAATATAGATTTACCCAATAATAAAGTCTTGGTCATTTCGAGTATGGGCCAAGGAATTGATTAGAAAAATATTCCCGCCATCAACAAGGCAACACTCCTTCATAATTTTGGCTAGGCCATAAACTATTACACTAAGTGGGTCGAGACCATTCCAATGAGAAAAATGGCCAATCAAATTGATGTTATCAGAAAGATTAAGGAAAATCTTGTACATCGCTTTGGACTTCCCCAACACATAGCGGTCGATCAACACATGGTCTTTGTAGGAAACAAACTCAAGGGGTCTGTAGAAGAGTATGGTTTGAGTATCATTCATTTAACCCCAAGGGAATGGCAAGGTGGAATCAACTAAAAAAACCATGAAAAGGATTATTTCTAAAATGGTGGAAGATAATCCAAGATGTTGGCATAATAGACTATCCGAAGTTTTATGGGCTTATCGAATGTCTAAACGGTCAAGTACCGGGATCACGCCATTCAAGTTAACTTATGAACATGATACGGTTTTACCCATGGAAATGACTATGAAGTATTTAAGGTTTGATTTTCAATAATGAGGCCATGCTCATAGAACTCGAGGAATTGGATGAAGTTAGGCTGGGGGCACTAGACTGAATTAAGGTCCAAAAGCTTGGAGTCGCTTCGGCATACAACAAAAGAGTCAAGTACAAGGCATTCATGGTGGGAGACATGGTGATGAAGGCAAACTTGCCTTTGGGAATTAATGATCCCAAATTTCAAATGTGTTGTTCCGGGAGGGAGAACCCTATATAGATCTTGCCTCACAATTATACAAGTGGAGACCAAGACACTTAATCTAGAGGGGTGAATAGGTTTTTCAATTTTAGCCCAAATTTAATTATAAATTAAAACCTATATCTACCACTATTATTTCTTCTCATAAGTATGTAACAATGAATGTGAGAATCATCACAACCCTTCACATACATAACGATTGATTAAATTAATTATTCAATTAATTCACTCGTTATCAATCTCACGTCGATCCCCACAAACTCAATTGTACAACTATGGATGACATGATATCAAGCAATCAAAACATCAAACACATAGCACATGTGTGTGCTAATAAATGCAAGTGTAAACAATAAAAAATAAGAGACAATAGCAATTTTTGATGAAGAAAGCCCTCTTCGTGAAAAACAACGGGGAACCACTCGGGGTTCCCCAAAACCTAATCCACTACGCGTCAAGTCAACATACAAGTACTCGAGTCTTATACCTCAACCAATACGCATTGCTAGATGCTCCTTTCCTTGCTATGTCTCTCCACGAAACTCCTTCTTTGACGTCTGGTGTAACTTCAGTTGGACCTCCCCGACGCACGGTTTATCTAGGCTTCGAGCGATTATGGGAATGCCAACAATCCTCGGTGTGCACACACTAATGAGTTTGTTAACCAACAAGCTCTTCTACTCCAAGTTATGAGGATGGAAAGAATCACTAGTGGTAGCCTTTAGATCTTAGGGATCTAGGTTATGGTGGAAGCTCTTGAGGGTTAAAGATAGATTTCTCTCTTCAAAATACACTCTCAAGGCTTGACCTAGATGGGGGAAAGGGTATCCCTATTTATAGGTTCGAAATAAAGGTATTCTTAGTAAATAAGAAAACTAAGATTCGCGAATGACGACTCGATTGGTGGGAGGGCGGTCATAGGGTTGTTGACATTGGAGTGAAAAACAATGCCTCAAACTAGCCAAGGATCAGTACCGCTCGAGTGACCATGAGCACCGCTCGATCGACCATGAGAACTACTTGAGAAAGCTCATAGCTCATCAAGAGACCATTCTAGCAAAGGTTAGTGAGCATATGGTGGTACTTTCAAGTTTTTTAAGCCTAAAACCATGCAAAAACTTGTCCTCTTAAGCACTAAAGGGTGTTGCTCAAAGAGGGGTCCGATTGTGACTCAAATTATATTTTTAAAACACAAAATTGATTTGGAAAATTTTTCTTTGAAAATCACCTACGAGTCATAATCGAATCACTTCCAATTCCATTTTCATCCTAAACATCCTAAGTTAAAATAACTAGGGGTTCATCTTATGTGTCTAGATCATTACCTTTGTTCTAAGCATGAAGGTGCATACGGAGGTTGAATGATGTAGATTTGACGCTTGATCTCCTCCTTTCAACGTCGCTTTAGGATCTTGAACTTGATAACATCATGACCATGGAAATGGTTGAGATTTTGCAATGGACTCCCCGAAATTAGTTAATTACAAAACATGATCTAACAAAATGGTCAGCCAATTGGGAATGACTGTTTAAAGTTTGTGAAGTGAAAAAGGGTGGCGTTTACCATTTAAAAGGTTTAAATGGAGAGATATATAATCGTTCTATTAATCAAAGATTTGTAAAGGCCTACTGACCAACTGTCTAAGAGGCCACTGAATGCGATGAAAACTAACATAACGTACAACTTTGCTAGCGGCCCATCCAGGCTGACGAAAATAATAATGTGCATCCAAATCAAGAGCTTTGTACAAGTATAGAGCAAAATTTGAAGAGGACGAGTAATTAAACAAAATGTCATTTTTTATTCATAAATTCTTTGCACACTTTCATGGTTACAACTTGTCAATAAACTAAAGCAAGGCACTACGCCAACGTAAATCATTTTGAAGGATGCATACCCCAGCTTAAAGATGACAACTTGACGATTGGAGCAAATAAAGGAGTAGGAGGAAGTTTTGAAAATGAGTGGGAGGAAAACTTGAAAAAGGGGTATGATGAAGATTATGTTCATCGTCATAACGAAGGGCTCGCTACCATGTTAATGATTTCCTCGCCTTTCTATTCCATTCTACCTAGGAGATGCACAACACTATCACTTTCCTTACGATAGCGATGAGTCACCAAAAGAGGGAATAGTGTGAGAGGACCTTCAAATGCACCTGAAACTACATGCAGGGTCTACCTAGATCAGGCGCAGCCAATCAATCCACAGTACCTCCAGCATATACCTGGGCCCTTTAGCATGAAGAGACATTGATACAACAAAGTACCCATCTTCCAAAAGAATATGAAGTATGTTGGTAAAGCCAACTTTGAATGTTAAGGAAGAAGGTAAAAGGAATAAGGAGGTTTATGATCGAATGAGAAAGGGGGTTAATGATCAATTAGACCGTTGTTTCCCACTTTTTCTTCTAGGTCAAGTGGAGTAGAAGGTTAGCCAAGTTCGTGAATCATTGGGAACTCTTCGTATGTCTAGAGGTTATGATTCAAGTGGGTTTATAAAGGCCAAGGAATGTCTGGAGGCATTAATGGCCACACATTGGAAATCGTTACATATTCATTTTAATTTATGATGGAGGATGTGAAATGTCATCCATTCAACACATAAAGATTTGCTACATCCTGGCACAAAAATCAAACTACAATTGTGTGTGTTAGTGGCATTAATTTTCAGCCAAATCGTGGTCAGGCGTGTTATGTGCCGAAAGATAAGATAGATAAAAGTGAAAACGTCAGGAAAAGTCCAACTTTATTTATTTATTTTTCAAGAGGCCATACAAGATCAGTAAAATTGGCCTCTAAATGAAATAAAGAGTCATTAACGGCCTTAAGTTTAGTTGTGGCAGATGTGGCATGTGCAAGGGTGTTATATATGTGGGTCGCAGCACTATGATTAGCAACCTCTAGTTTCGCACACCACTCATCGAAGGAAGTGGCCCCATCAAGGAGGGCCACAGGTCGAGATTCAAGCTCTGAAATTTGATGGTCCACTGAGGAAAGCTGTTTATGGAAAGAACCCTGCTTGCTAGAAAGGAGGGAGAACTGGTTGACGCGAACCTTTATGTCCAACAACATGTCTCGTTGGGCATTAGCTATAGCAAGACAGTCTTGATGCTTCTAGTACAAAGGCTCGGCCTCTCGTAGAAGCATAGGAAGTTCATCAGTGAGACGGTCTAGCACTTGACGGTCTTCTACAATGAGGAATGGAAACACAAAAAGTGCATTGACCACTTGAATGCGGGATTCAATAAGATCTGACTCATCTAGCAAAATGTCCAAGTGCCTATCCACAATCAGCTTCACTATTTCGCAATCTTGCTCAAAGTCAAGATCTAAAATCCATTCTGAGTTCTGGAAGGAGACTGGGCCAGAAGATAGTTAGGCTCTCAAATAGGCCAACAAGGGGTTGTAGCCTGAGTCTGTGCAGTGGCTTGAAAAGAAGAAAATGAGTCATGGACTATTAATGTGAAGAAAAGTTAATACCACAACGTGACCAACCTCAGAGCCTTCTAAGATGACAAAGGGCATTGGTTGGACTTCGGGAGTATCATAAGCAGCCTCAATACTTGGTGGATCTGTCGCCATTTCTTTAGTAGGAGTAGTGGCTAAGGCTAAGGATACAGTGGCCATAGTAAAGGCCGTGAGAGTAGATTCAAGGGTAAATTACATTCGGATCCCCTGAGGTTTGTCACTTAATCAGACAGACCCCTTCAAGTATACGAAATTACACATAGACCCCATGTCATTGACGTTCTGCTAACAGAGCAAACGGAAAGTGGCAAATGACAAAAAAGCCCAAGATATTTTCTTGAACTGCTGCCTTTACTAAAAAACCCTTATTGCTCCACACCACAAAACAGGCGGGAGAGTCCCTCCACATTAGAGAACAAAAGGCGGGAGAATCCTTAGTATCCCTCTCTGTCTCTGTCTCTCTCTTTGCTCATCGATTTGAGCTTCGGAGATCCCACCAGACGATCCAAGCCCTGAGATTTATATCTCTATTCGTTTTGAATAAAGATCGTGAAACTGGGTGAGCATTCTTTATAAAGATTTATAACTCTATTTGTTCTTTTAGTGGGTATTCTTAAAAGGGTTTTTTGGTAGGTGGAATGAACTTTTGCGTACGATCTTGATGTTTCAGGGGAGTTCCTTGACGGGTTTTTCTGGGTTTGGATTTTTTTGATTGGGCCGAATAGATTTTTTGTGTTCTAGCTGTGTTCGTTGAGAAAGTGATTGGTGTTCGAGGGTTCGAGGGTGTTCGAGGGTTCTACATTCACAGTGGACACACACCACAACATATTCTGTTTTTAGTTACTGCCATACATTCACAATAATGAACTGTTTTTAGGTATTACCACACATTCACAGTTTATGTTTTGCTTGTAGGATGCAGAGTGTTTACGTCCATGATCTGACAGTTCATTACTTAGCGAATGAGTTCATTGTGAAGAACATTGATCCGGATAAGTATTGGTTCTTTGATATGTTAAATGATGTCTATGAAATAGCTTTGAAAGATATTCCTTCAAACGTCAACAGTTCCATATCACTAACTTGTGGAATTCATGGGTCAATGCAAAAAATACATGTAAAAGAAGATGCTGATGTGGTAAAAATGTTCCACATGAACAACAAGAGCACTGTGATTCATGTCTATATTGATGGTGTTCAATTCAGTCAACCATTGGAAGAGGAAGTTCCTCATGCTCCTCCCCCTTCAAATAAAAGAAGTACTGTTAAGGAGAAAGATGCCCAGGATGAGAATGACGATGAGGCCTTATCTTACAGTGATGAATATGGGTGGTGTGTGCGCACTGAAAGTGATGTTAGTTTGAGTTATGTGGAGTTAGTTGAATCAGAGACAGAAAATGATGGTTTGGAAGCTGGTGGTGCATTATCGGACTATGAATCAAATGATGAAGGTGGTCAGCATAAATCTGATAGTGAGACTGATTATGAGGAGAATCCCTTGGAGGATACACTAAGCGGTGAGGTATTTAGTGTTAAGGAGGGTGAAAGGATAATATTTAAGACGAGAGTGTTGTTTCCAAATATCAAAGCATTCAGAGATGCTTTGAGGGATTATGTGATTCAGGAGGGTTTTCCTTTGCTAAGAGATAAAAACGAACAGACCAGAGTTACAGCACATTGTGGTGTTGAAGGGTGTCCATGACGATTACATGCTTCTCCTTTGCCTGATATGGTGACATACAAGACAAAGACTTATAATGGTGTTCATAGTTGTGTGAGGAATGCAAAATCAAAAGAAGCAAATGCTCCATGGATCGCTACCAAACTTATGAATGTTTTGAGGGCAACTCCTAACATGACAGCCGGGGGCATGAGGGAAGAATTGAAAAAATTTGGAGTGAATCCTCCAAGAATGCAATTGTATAGGGCCAAAAAAAAGGCATTGGAATGGATTCAGGGCAACCATGGTGATTCTTATGGAAAGTTACCTGCTTATGCTCACTTAGTTAATGAGACAAACCAAGGGAGTATTGTGAAGATCCATTATCAAATGGGACCAATGGAAGTGGTACCATCTTTCAAGAGAATCTTCGTCGGATTTTCTGCTCTCAAACAAGGGTTCATGAGAGGTTGCAGGTCTTTCCTTGGCTTTGATGGGTGCCATTTGAAAGGCCCATTTGGAGGAGTGCTTTTGACGACTGTTGGACTAGATGGAAATAATGGGTTGTTTCCGATAGCTTTTTCGGTGGTGGAATCGGAGACAAAAGAGAGTTGGGGATTTTTCTTCTATTGGCTAAGTGAACTGCTAGAAGGGTTTTCACATGAGAAGTCTTGGAACTTTATGACTGATAAGCAAAAGGTATATATCTAACATTTTATGCATTTTTATTATGTCTTGATAGTTAAAATTGCATTTGCTGCATGTTTTTACTGATTCATAGTAACTTATGCAAGGTTGTAAGGAGGCAATTAGTCAGTTTGTGCCACATGCCATTAACAGACATTGTTGTAGGCATATTTATAACAATTTTATGGCAAACTTCTCTGGGTTACTCCTAAGGAACTTATTTTGGAAGGCTGCTAGATCTTATAACAAACATGACTTTAATTATGCTATGGAGAGAATTAAGGAACTAAAGCCTGCTGCATTTGAATGGCTTCAAAAAATGCCTACTTCATTATGGGCAAGGCATGCCTTTGACACAACCGTAAAAAGTGACCATGTCACTAACAACTTAAGTGAGTCATGCAATAATTGGGTTGGGGAATTGAGAGAGAAGCCTATTCTAACATTGTTAGAATGACTTAGGTCTAAGCTCATGCATAGGATGCAAAAGAGGTATGAGAAGGCATGTTGTTGGTCCACTTCTGTGACACCAAAAATTGTTAAAAAACTGAATATTGTGAGAGAACAATCAAGACAATGTACCATGTTGCTTGCTGGCCAAGAAGAGTTCCAAGTCTTAGGCAACAACACTAATTATATTGTTGATCTTGGGAAGAAGACATGTGAATATAAGGTGTGGGATATTAGTGGCATACCCTGTAAGCATGCTGCTGTAGGCATTCTTATAGGAGGCAAAACATTGAGGATTTTTGTCATGCTTTTTACTCCAAGGATTCCTACCTCAAGGCTTATGGTGAAATGATTCACCCAATTCCGGATGTAACTTTATGGCCCCTAGTTAATGGGATCATTCCGTCTACTCTTTTTCCTCCACCAATGAGACGACTCCCGGGAAGGCCAAAGAAAAATAGAAGAAGAGAAGTGGATGAACTAGCCCCATCAACTCAGTCGAAGAGATCATGCACTGTTAGCTGTGCAAATTGCAAGGAGTATGGTCATAATAAGAGGACTTGTCAGAGGGGTCCAATTAGAGTGAGGAAGCAAAAAAGAAATAAATGGTAATTAAATACACATTTTCTTTATTTTACTTTAAGTTCATTCTTTAGTATTTGTTGTAATAAACCACAAATATTTTGTTGTAGGTGGGGCAGACAATAATGTTGGTCAAGGCAGTCGTGTTGGTGCAACTAATGGTTCTAATAATGGTGATGAAATGGTATGTTTATTTGTCTGATTTTGTAGTACTTATTGAACAAGAGTTTTAGTGAGTAATTATGTGGCTAAACATTACAATTTGTTCGAAAAATGTTGCAACCTGGTGTGCTGAAAGGTTGCAGTAAAGTGTTTATCTGTTGCAGGCCACTGACATTTTATGTTTTTGGTTGCCAAATTTGCTGTTGTAGGGAAGAACATCTCAGGTTGCTACTGATGGTGCAAATAATGGGCAAGGAGGAGGTCATCAGGTTGCAACTAGTTGTACTAACAATGGAGAGGGAGGAGGTTCTCAGGTTTCTTCTCAGTCTTCTCAACCTGCAACTGATGCTCATCGCAATGATGCATCTCAGGTAACACCAGTTAATATTTTTTTTTTAACAAAAAACAAAGCATAACAGAATTCTGTTACAAGGCAAAACAGAAATTCTGATACAAGGCAAAACAGAAATTCTGTTTTCAAGCATAACAGAAAATCTGTTACAATGAATAACCAATAACCAAGTCTTCATCATTCCTCCATCATACTGCTCAGTATCAGAACAGCATATCAAAAGCTCAGCACAGCAGCTACATCTGCAACACTTCAGCATGCTAAATAATTAAATTCCCCTTTTTCTAAATGCATCTCAGGTGACATCTGTTGGTGAAAATCTATCACAACTGTTTGGTTCAAGAAGGGCATCTCAGCTCCTTGGCAAAAGTGGAATGAAAGGTGCAGAGGCTATGATGAGCAAGAAGGATGGGTCTTCAATGAGTGATAGCAAGGGTTTGAAGCATGGAGATAGTAGCAATAAAAATGAAACTACCCCTCCTAGTGGCAATGTGGAGTCTGAATATGCCATGTTTTAGAATGGGTAAAATCTTTTGTTCACGTGGTGTCTTTTGTCGGGCAATAGTGGTATCTTTTGTTGGGCAGTAGCTTATGAGCTTTGCAGTACATGTTTTATTTTGTTGGTTGTTTTTTGGTTGTGAAGGGGTATAGTTGGATGGTATTCTTTTGTGAATTTTCTTGGGCTGCAACACAGTTTTTTGGCATGTAAAACTTAGTTTTTGCAGGGTTTTGAATGCCACCGTTAACATGCTGGGGTATAGTTTTATGGCATGTACTAATTATAAAGTTATGTTGAATGATGCATTTCTCAAAATATTGCCAATATATGCAACTTTATAATTAGTGTATCCTTTCATATTGATTATATGCATGTTCAGAAAAAAAAAAAAAAAAAAATAGACAAAAGTACGAGGATAGTTTACACCTACTCAGACTGCAGAATATTTCGTAGAATTTGAAGGTTCAAGGACAAGTAGAACTATGTTGGAATGTTGTGGTCAAAAAGAGGAGGGTGTTAGTTTTTTATGACAAGGGGTGAAGACAATCTTGGAATGCTGATACACTTGAAGACATGTGCTTTATGTCTATTAAAGAGTCCTGGATACATGGTTTTTGATTTGTTGGTTGATGGTGTTAGGCTGCTGCTTTGGATTTTTGAAGGTTTAAAGCCAGATAGTTTGCTACAGCTAGTTTCAGCAATCTTGTTGTGTTGTGTTGTGCTGTGTTGTGCTGCTACACTTGTAGACAATCTTGTTGTGCTGTTTTGCTGCTGTGTTGGTTATTATAGCAATTGTTGCTAGGCTTTGTGCTGTGATGCTGCTTATGCTACTATTGGGCATTTTGAGGAGTAAAGTTGAAAGACCATTACAACAGCTTTAACTAATTTTGCAACAGATTTTTTCGGTTATAGTGTAACAGAATTTCTGTTATGAAACAGAAAATCTGTTTTATAACAGTTTCTGTTTTTTTTTTTTCTGTTAAAAACAAAATTTTCTGTCTTTTGATTCTTGTAAATTCTGAATTTCGTTCAATAAAACTTCTCTTTTCTTAAAAAAAAAAACAAAAGGACAAGTAGAACTAAGAAACTATTAATTTAGTTTCAGCAACTCTTTGACTTGATACAAATTTAACAAGACAGTAAAAATCGCATGAAAGTCTTCTGGGTTAATATCCATGAAGACAGCAAAAATCGCATTTGGAGTGGCACCATTTCAAGGAAATTGATATCCTCCATTTGGCAGTATGAGTTCTAACAAAGAAAAGGGTAGTTTGGAGATAATGAATATATAATATGCTGGCACAATTCATTTTTTAACGGTCTCTAACGGATACAAACGGAAATGGGTTTAAGTGATACACGCGCACAAACTTGAAGGGGTGTGTGTGTAATTTTTTCTATCGGAGGGGATCTGTCTGATTAAGTGACAAACCTGAGGGGGTCCGTTTGTAATTTACCCTAGATTCAATTGTCAGACCTGAAGGATCAAGACCACCAAAGATTATTTCCTACGATTTGTCAGTAGGGACAAAGACAAAATTGGAAGAAGGAGTTCCACTGTGTGGACACACATGACAAACAAGAGAAGCATCGTCATTGTCCTAGTCATCGTCTAGTTGAACCTCTATGTTCGAAGTAAACCACAATTTCATGTTCTCGACCCAGGAGGAAAAGGAAAGTTGATTAACCCTAAAATGTTGCATTGTTTATAAAGGTTTAAGGGTTAATTGCATTAATTAAATAGTTAAAGGGTTAAAAGTTGATATATATTATTAATAATGGGTGAAATAATATTTTAAAATTAAAAGATCTAAAAATAAAAATTAGAAAACTAAGGGACTAAGGAGCAAAAAAGAAGAATTGAAGGGATACTATCAGCGTCCGGATGACCCTACACCATCCAAATGGTGAGACCCTGCATCAGCACAAAACCCAAGAGGAAGAATAGTCGAATTCCAGTGAAAGAGCACCGTCTGGATAGTGGAAGTTGGCGTCCGGATGGTGGTTAAACCGAATTTACAAGCTCCTCTCCCATTGGTCTTCCAGCATTTGCACCCTATTGGTCCATAGAGGAGACTGCCGCCCAATCCACCTCTATAAATACTCCCTTCTACCAGTTTTTCAAATCCTTCTTCAGTTTAAGGCTTTCCTAGCCTACTCTCTCTTCTACATTTCTTGAAGAACTCCTCCTCCTTGGAGGGTTGAACCTCTCTCACTTTTCCTAACCTTGCCTTAGCAAAGGAAGGGTGGTGTTGTTTTAATCTAACCTCGGGGAAAAGTTAGGAACCTTGTTTATGTTTTATTGTTTTGTATTGTAATTTCAATCTTACTTGGAGGAATGAAGATCATTCACTTTTCTAAGTTGTTTATGACTATGAAAAGTGGGTAGTTTTTTATTAGCCCTTTAGTGAGGGGGGAAGGACTTGTGTAACATTGCTTGAGTTATGATAGTGCATTTTTAGTTTATACTTTATTGTTATATACCTCCCTTAATTGATGGATGATACTTTCCTTTAATGTTTGTACTTTGTATTCCTAATGTATAACTTAGGTTATGATCATGGTTCATGCAAGTACCAAGCTAGGTTTATTGTTAATTCCATTCCATTCTTTTTATGTTATGTACTTCATGTATGATTGAATGAATTACTATGATGGGCTTTATATAAAAATCGGGAGATTGGTTATAGATGGGATAAGTCTCGAAATATCCAATGTTTTTTATTCAATGCATAATCCGGAGCTATATTTTTCATTAAATCATAAACCTTCTGAATCAATCATCAAAGTGAACTTTTGAATGGTTGAATACATTCAGGTTTGCTAGGGTAATTGATTGTGTTGTGGTGCATATACCTTCCAGTAAACCTAACGGTTGTTATGTTACGATTTTACATTAAATACCTTCTGATTAACTAACCATCGACGTGGGGGTTAGTTGTAGTATGGTAGAACAATCATAAACTCGAGCAGTGGCATGCATGTCCCGGTCCCTGAACTAAAGAGTGTCTTTTTCCATTTGTTGCAAACTAATTTTTTTTAAGCAATCTATTTTCAAATCACTAAGCTCACACCACAATCTATTGTTTCACAATCTACTCTCTAGGTTTCATTCACTATTTTTTTGTTCAAGTTTCCAATTGATAACTCCTTGTGGAATTGACCTCGAACTTCACTGAGAAATATTACAACTTGATGACTTATACTTAGGTGTGTACGATAAAGATCAAGTCAAGAGCTGGTTGAAGACGTGCGATCAACCGCTACTGAAGGATTGGCTCTAGGGGTTGGCTGATGAGAGGAAGACGAAGGAGAGTTCTGCATAGAACCGACACTTAGAGAATATGGAATACGGCTAGGAAAAACACTCTGGGAAAACCAGAGGACAAGCTATCCTTAAATTGCTTGGATACATAGCGATTCCACCAGGATGTGAAAAGCTCGGTAATATCAAGTGTCGCCCTGAGGGGAACCATGTAAATGGACCAGTGGTTTATACTAAAATTCTGGGAGACTTCATGAAATAGAGATGAATCGGCCAGAGTAGGCTGATTGATAACATCAGTGTTGACCGTGGTGGGAAAAAGATATGGAACGTGCTAAACTTGGCCGAATTGGCACACAAATTATTGAGGCATGTAAAATTCCATGCCACAATGAGAATTAAAACCAAATGATGGCCCAAGGCTATAATGCAGATCCCATGGGAAGAGATAAGAAAAACAAGGAGTTGTGAATCGACCTACTTGCAAAAGAAACTGAAACTGAAACAATCAATAAAGGTTTGTTCCTTACATGAGGCCATGGCATAAAATCAGCCAGGAATGATTTCAAGATCATTAGAACTAAGGATAGAAAGCTCTAGAAAATAGGCACGAAGCCAAAGATGGAGTACTCAGAGAGGGCCCGCACCTTTGTACATGTTTGTGTTGACTGTTTGAAACATCCCAGGGTAGAGGTGGACAAGAATAACAGGAGCCAAGGCATAAGAAGCTCCCATGGCCAATTTGACAGCCAGCGATATGAATTCCTTGGTACTAAGAATCAATTCGTAACGAGTTAGTCTTGTCGGTATTAGAAAGGAGAGTGTTAACCTCAGTCTCGAAAGGAGGAAGGTTGAGAATAGCAAAAATGTTATACACAATTGGGCCCATCATGACAAAGCAAAAATGAAAGGCATTGTTCACCATTGACCAAAATAAGATAGCAGAGTAGCTTAGAGGTACATCGATAGGCATAAAGACAACACTTAGGTCAATAGCTTCATCGATGCCAAGACGTTGCCACAAGCGGCCTTTGGCCACCTTAACACGTGCCAACAACGGAACCCATTCTGAAGAAGGGGATTTCCATGCACGAATAGGGGTTCCAGAATGCCAGTTTGGCCATTGCAGGCAGTCACCAAATCTGAATGGAAGAGGTTCGTGAGAAGTAGGGTCGTACTTGCGAATGGAAAACGGAGGGGATGCAGTAAAAGCATGACCAAGACCCACCACTATCAGGGAAGTGTCAAGTTCAGGAATGAAAGTGCGGTGGTCGATCTTATGAGGAGAAACTTTGGCGAGTGCTTCTTGAAGGGAAGTAACGCAAGGAGAAGAAAAAGAAGAAGACGCCATTGTAAGTGAGAAGAAGGTTAAAAAACTAGAATAATTACAAAATAAAATCTAATAGAAGAATATATAGACACAATAGGCGAATCGTCATAATGATGAAATGATATGAATGGATTGTGTATGTGTATCATTCGTTTCCTGCATATTTGAAAAGACGGAAGATGGCTGAGAATTTGCATGTGGAAGTTGAGCCGCATACGCCGTGCATATGACCAACCCTGAGTTGATAGCTAAGCGGAGGGATTAAGGTGGAAAATTTTCAAATTCAAAGATCCCAAATGACACTACAAAAGCAAAGCATATCGTCGCATCATTTTTTTTTGGGGGGGGAGGCAATGTTTACAGTCAAATATTAAAAAATCTGAGAATCACACGTGGCAAGATCCAACGGCCAAAATCGAGTTAGAGAAGGTCCAAGTGAGATAAGACAGTTATGAGAAATGATCTCCAAGTATCTTAAAAATGTAGAGGCATGTCAGTCATGACGTTGTGGAGCCGTTAGTTACAAGCGGTTTCATGAATGATCATAGCCGTTAGAGGGAGAGACCATAAGTGTTGGTTTCGTGGCTAGAAAAGATGGCTCCAACAGATAGAAGCCACCACCTATAAATATAGAGATACAAGCAACAGAGGGGATCCCATGATCAACACCCACACGAGAAACATACCAGCGCCTTCCTCTACACAGTTATGTTTTTCATTTCACTCTATAATTCCTTTGTCGTCACTCCAGTGACTTCTTTTCGTTTAATTCCAAGTACAGTAATTAATGCAATGAATCTCCTTTGTTGTTTACTTTACTATTCATTTGTAGTTTATTACACCATATTTTAAAGATCTAGTGGTCATATTTACCCTCTTTTAAATTTTGGTTTGTCCTCATTTAAAAAAGGGTTTCTCTTCCTTTAAATTTGATTTCTTCATTGGAAAGTTCTATACCAAATCAAGATTTTTATCCATTTTTTTTACTCAAATTTGGGTAAGGGTTTGGGTCTCCATTGGAGATGGTCTTACAACACATAGCAAGATGCATATAGATTACTTTTGTAAATTACTAATTAATATTTTTACTTCTTTAAATAAATAAGTTTTTATCAAAGTATTGTATTATGTATATTTATTTGATTGCTCGTTAACTATATTAGTTTCTTAATATATTTCTTACGAGTTTACAAAACTAGTTCTTAAATTCATATTTTCATATCAATCATCTTTTGGTTTTTAGCGTTATATATTCCGGTTGATTACACTGGCATTAGAAGTCAATTGAGATAAAATATAATTGTATAATTATAATATTTTAGTGTGCATGAACAATCCCTTGATCCCGAAACTAGAGAATAGTTTTTCTCATAAGAAATTTCCTTCAGTCTATCATAATTAATTACCTTGAACAACTTGAACCTTATTTTTCCTTTTTACCTTACTGCTATCTATTAATTCCCTAAGGATCAACCTCGGATCTACCGAGTTATTACTATACTTGATCACCTGTATTTGAGTGTACCAATTTCGGAGCCAAGCACTAGCTCATCCATCCTCATGAATTGGGAATGAATTTCTTTTTCGTTGTGCCCTAGTCTACTCAATCTATTTGAGATTCTTTATTTTGGGCAAATTATAAATTACCCCCTTGTGGTTTGACATTTTGTCACATTACCTACTTATGGTTTTAAAACCTACACATAACCCCCCTATCGTTTTGGACCTAATTGAAAATGTTAGACTCCGTTAACGGGAAGACAAATTGACCTTATTATCCTTACTTACCCAAAGGTCTCCCAACCTAGTTGTTCGATTAGGTCACCACAATCGTCTGCTTCACCAAGTTCGAGTCAAAGTGAGATCTAAGATATTAGAGAGAGATTAGATGAAGAGTTTGCCAATCGAAGTTCTAATCCGGACAAATATAAGTTGATACAAACTTTTTCAAGTTGTTTATTTGGGAATCAAACAAGTGAAGATACAAATTGCAGAAGGTAAGATCTTCTTTTCGAATGGGTTAAATAGGAATTGCATGTGATGATTAGGCTATGCACTGAAATAAAATATGTATGTTGGCATGGTTTGTTTGTCGGTTCTGGCTTTTTTTTCTTTTTGTGTGTGTGCGTGTGAGAAGTCAATATCTCTAATATGAAATAATACATATAGGGGATAAAATATGTTTGTTCAGTGGAATGCATTGGTTGGAGATTTTGAGTACATAGTTACCTTTTTGGTGTTTTTAATTCATACATGTGACCTATTTGTCTGCTTGTGGATTGTGTTTGATTTGAATAATTTTCTATGTGGTTTTGTGATCCCCATGTTAGTTTGACTATTAAGTTTGCTATATGATTTAGAATATATTTTTAGTGCCCCCTTTTTAGCTTGATAGTGTTTGTTAGTGGAACGTTGTTTAGAAATTTTCTCTTACTTAATTTTTTTTTTTTTTTGCTGATCTCTCTCTTATTTAATTGAAATGCAGCATGTAGGATGATTTGTTCACATTGGAATTTCATCATGGGGCTTGTTTTGTATGACAACCCACAATTACCTATGAAAATGGGCAAGTTACATCTTTTCTCAATTGTGACCCTGACAAGATGCCATATTTTGAGTTAAAAGGTATATATGAAGATGTTGAGTCTAAGCTCACTACAAATATTTTTCGTGACAAATAAATTGGTCGCTAAAAGTCTAATTTTAGAAAATTTTCGTCGCCAATTTGTCGCGGTAGCCTCAAAAAGTTTTTAGTGACAACATTTTGTGTCTTCGCTAAAAAGATAATTATTCGCGGCGAATTGTTCATCGCAAAAATTCATCACCCAATAGTTCATTTGTCACCAATAAAAATGAAGGAAGAAATGCAATTAGTTTTTGGCGACCAAGAATTTCGTCGCCAAAACAACAAAAAATTTCATCGCTAAAAATTATTAAGAACTTTCACCTACAACCTTTTTCTCCCCAAAAGTCTTAAATTTTTGGATTTTTTTATGTATCACATTTTTAATATTATTTCTTTCTCTACCAGTATTGAACCCATTATAATTCACCTACACAATGTTATCCACAACCATAAACTCAGAAACATGTCATTTATTAAAACCTTGTACAAAATACAAATATTCATGTTCAAGTTAATACATCAACTAGTCACCTGGCACAGAAAATCTTCAAAATCAACATGCTAAAACACTATTACAAAATTTGTCCATCAGCTTCATTAAAATCTTTCTTCAAACTCTTTATTATCATATTTTGTGCACACATTGAGAAGACACCTAGCCAATGTTATAACCTGCACATCACAAAAACAAAATATAAGTAATCATCCCTTTTGATCTGCATAAAGAAACTAAAAACAATAATGATAATTTCTCACATTATGGTGCAATATGAGGAACATAACCAAAATGATTAACATACCCAAATTTTGTGACAGTGAGACAGCATAAGGTGCGGCCTGAGGAATTATAGCCAAAGGCAAAGATCATTCACAAAAACCTTTAGATCCAAATACATAAGTTGTCCAACTCTAATTGTATTTACTTCACGGCTATTTGGTCAAGCCAAGACTACTCTTTTTTGTGGTAAACTATAAAATTTTACTTAGGCTATGAAAAACAAAGTATATGAAAGAATAAACTCGTGATAAATATTCAGTATCAAATATTTTACCTATAAAAACGTTGCTTCCTTTTAAGAACTAACAAAATCATGCTTCATGCGATTTGTTAGCTCATCAAGGCTGAATCGGAGGTAGATTTTTTGCTTTGTTTAAAATTTCCTTTAATTTCTTAGATCTCGCTGTGTTTGCATTAGGTAAGGCTATAGATATGCGGTATTTGAAGTTCCTACTACTCATTCGACTAGTCAAGTGTAAGTAAAACTGTCCTAATCATTGTAAGATTATCCCAATATTTTTAAAGTATTTTGTGATCACTAGGTACATTTACAAAAATTCAATATATAAGAAGTTTTTTGTGACTCCTCATTCCACTAATCAAGCGTAAGAGAATTGTTATGTCATTTTTTTTTCACTCAATTATAAGCATATCATGGAACAATACACCATTAAGATATCAAATTCAATATAAAAATCAGCATGTTGCCAAACACAACACAAAGCCCATAAAAACACAAATTATACCTTCTTGTTGGCCACTATCATATCCATATCGTCGTCTGTTACTAGAAGTACCAACTCCCAATGAAGTCTCATTTTACTTGGCGCATATTAAGTAGAAGATAGATTTTTACTACTCATTCGCCCAAAATATTTTCTATATCACCACTGTAAAATTCTCAAGGATTATAATAGAATGAATATGTCCAAGTACACCAACAATCAATCTATTATTAAGAAAGGGATAACGACCTGTGAGACCAAGTTCCTCATCCCTTTTCTTCGCATTAGACTACTGTTATAGGTTCATTCTGCAATCAAAAGATAATAATAATAATAATAAACATCAGCTTGAAATTTAATTAGACAAGTCTCAATAATCTCACATGGTATGTAGCCTTAGACCCACATAAAGATATGAATTCAGCACTAGTTTCAATCACATAACATAGAAGGGTTAAATGAAGAATACAATTAACAATAACTCAATAAAATTTACACTAGCTCGATTAAAAAAATAAAATAAAATTTACACTAGCAATTTCTAGCATGAATCATAATTAGCAGTGAGCATTGATGATGGTGCGTCAAACCCCAAAAAATGGCAATAGATTACTCCTAACAAACCACCGAAAATTCCCAAATCAAAAATAAATTAGATGAAGTCTAACAAATCAAAGAAAGGTGGGCTTACAGTTGTAGCAGAATGTGGGTTGTTCGTATGTATATGGGAGTAGTGAGAGAGATAGAGTAGAGATTATGACAGGACTTCGAACAATGGCGGCTGTTGGAAGACGAATTCAAATGGTGGATTCGTCATGTGGAGAGGCAAAAAGCAGAAAGAGGAAGTCACCTATGGTGATGTGTTAGGGTTAGGGTTTTTGTGTTTGTGCATTTGTAAGAGAAAGAAGAGAGCTAAGGATGCATATTCCAATGGAGAGAGTAACAGACGATCTGAGATTCCAAGTAACGGTAGCAATCAAATCCATACAATGGCAATGGCGAACTCAGTCAATGGCAACAACGGATTTCTACAATGGTGCATGTGTGAGAGAAATGGAGAGAAGTTACGGTTATAACCAATGGTAGGGTTTCTTTGGAGATGAAGCTTTGTAGGGGACATTTTTTTCATTGGAAAGAAATTGTTGGTGATCACAGAGAGAGAGGAGTCCTTCGTCGGACGCAGACATAGAGACGACAAGGTGTGGCTCTTCCGATGCAATTGTTGAATAGAGACAAAGAATTAGGTTCACGTTTTGAAGCTTCATAGGGCTCCAAAACAGTGTCGTTTTGGAAAATGGAATTAAGGTTCCTTAACTCCAAAACAATGTCGTTTTAATCCATTGAAATTATTAATTTAAATTAAGGGATTCAGTTACTAAATCTTATATGTCGCCAAAAAAAAAAAATTCAACAATTTTTCTAAGACGAACATAAATCGTTGCTAATTTGTTTTTTTTTTTCCATTTATTTGACAAAAAAAAATTGGCCAAAATTTTTTTTTTGCGACAAATAATTTTGTAGCCAATAAAAGTAGCATTTTGCGCCAACTTTTGCACTTAATTTTTTTTTGGAGGAAACGTTTTTGCGAAGGCTTTGGGCAATGACTAAAAAAATTATCGCAAAAAATATCATAAATTTTTTTTTTTTTTTGCGAGGAACACTTGAAATTGTCACCAAAAATCACGTTTTGGCAACAAATTTTACTGTTCGTCGCCAAAACTCGTCAATGAAAAACAATTTTCTTGTAGTGTGCCAATGTCCATGCATATGTGGTACAAGTTACCTGGACTCAGCCTTAATAATGGGCTTATAATAATTAATTCAGATAAAGAGGTGATTGATATGTTTAAGGCCTACAAAGGCAAAAATACAATTATAGTGTATGGTGAGAAAGGCGAAGACCCAATACCTTGTGTAGAAAAATCTTCTAGTGATGAGGAACTAAGTTGGATGAGGGAAGAGTTGGAAACACCTTATGAAGATGTATTCAGTAATGTTGGGAATGACAATGATGTTGTTGGGTTTGAAACTATGGCTAATAGGGTTGGTGGTGGTGGTCGTAATATTAACACTAGTGAAAACACGGGGTATGAGGTTGAAACTGGGCCTGATGTGGTTGAAACTGTGGCTAATGGGGCTGAGGTAGTGGCTAGGAGGGCTGGACATGTGGGTTATAGGAGTGGACGTATGGGTGATAGGGCTGAAATTGAAAAAGGTTGGTATTCTGAAAATGAATATGAATGGGATATGCTTGGTTAGAGGGTTTACTTAGATAACAACGATGAAGATGGTTATCCAAAGTTTGATGAAGATAGAGACGTGGTAAATCCTAAGTTAACAGTTGGGATGAAATTTTCATCCCCACAGATATTCAGGGAATGATTAAAGGAATGGGTCATACAAGGGGGTTATGACTTGATATGGGTAAAAAATGAAAACAAAAGAATCACTGCCATTTTGTAGGTGTGGATGTAATTGGAGAATTCATGCTTCTCCAATTGGAAGGACAAGAACTTTTCAGATTAAGTCAGTCACTGGGGAGCACACATGTGGCAGGAGTTATGAAAAATCATTTGGTTGATTCAAGGTATTTGGCTAGGAAATACATAGACCAAATAAGGGGCAAAGCTGATATTGACTTGAAATCATTCCAAAGGTCAGTACATAGAGAAATTATGGTAGATGTAAAAAAAAAAAGCAAATGTTACGAGGCAAAGAGGAAGGCAGTTGATGTGCTTGAAGAAGATGTGAAAGAACAATATGTTAGACTGTGGGACTATTGTGAAACTGTGAAGAAGTATAATCCTAACAGTGTGCTGATTATGCAGTTTGATAGGCCTACTTTGGATGTTTCCCCAACATTTCAAAGATTATATGTCAGGTTAGATACACAAAAAGGGAATTTCTTGGAGGTTGTAGACCTATTATAGGTCTTGATGGTTGTTTTTTGAAAGGAGTTTATGAAGGTCATCTATTACGTGCTATTGGTGGAGATAGTAATGATAATATGTCCTAATTGCCATTGCAGTGGTTGAATTTGAATGTGGGGATTCTTGGTCTTGGTTTATGGAGCATCTAATGAATGACATAGGTAGGTGTGAAGATTTGGGGTGGTCTTTCATCAGTGATACACAAAAAGGATTGGTTGATGCATTACAATCACATGTGCCTACAGTAGAACATAAGTACTGTTTAAGGCATATTTACCAAAATTTTAGACAAAAGTATAGTGAAAAATTATTGAAATATTTGTTTTGGAAGGCAGCTTCAACACGGAATGTGAAAGAGTTTGAACACACAATGAATGAGATAGAGAAAGTTGATCCTAAAGTAGGGAACAAAATCAATGCTCATCAAGGCTATCAAGGATAAATCCTTGTCATTAGACCAGGTCACATTTTAGAACAAGGCCTAGATGTGAAGTCTTAGTCAATAATATGTCTGAGTCTTTTCAATGGTGCAATAATGGATGCTAGAGACAAACCTGTTGTTGGACTAGTTGAATAGATTAGGAGGTATTTGATGAACAGGATTCAAATGAAGAGGATAGAGATAGAGAAATATGAAGGAGTCATTTGTCCATCAATAAAGTCAAAGCTGAAAGACATAAAGGTGAATTCTAGGAATTGTTTTGCTAGTTAGGTAGGTGAGCAAAAATTTGAGGTAGAATGCTTCGATAGAATATCAGTAGTTGATGTTGGGGATAGAACATGCGGTTGTAGGATGTGGGATCTATTAGACATTCCATGTAAACATGTTGTGAGTGCCATTCAAAAATTAAGGATGAAGCTTGAGGATTATGTTCATCCCTACTGTAGGAGAGAGTCTTATATTGATGCATATCAAAACTGTGACACCCCAAAATCCGCGGGTCCGTTGATTACTCATCAACCTGCGGAATACCCGTAGATACCGAGTAATTCGATATCTCACCGTTATGCCCCATTTTCAGGGGTCCTTAATTTTTAACGAAATTCGGGCAGAGTCTCATTTGTACGAGGAGCTCTACCCAAAACACAACCTGTGCAGTATATATTCAAATGACCCATCCGAGGTCCAATATAAAGCAATGACCGCACTGGGTCCACTTATAAGTAAATATTGGCCACACCGGGTCCAATTATCCATACTTATATCAAAACATGCAAGGTTATTTTAACAACAATTCATATACATTCTAATACAGTTATTTGTAAAAGACTACATGTCCAAAAACATAATTTTTCACAAGTGTTTTACAATAACACAAAATAAAGCCTCATACGGCTTTCTTCAAACATGTGGGTCCAACATGGAGCCATCCGCCCGTGTATCTCTCTGAAATGTTTCCCGTATAGGGTGAGTCAACGCCCAGTAGAAAAACTCCTACAGAGGCTACTCCCCACCTAGATGTACATGGAATGCTCATATGCAATACTCAATTATCCACAACAATTCTAATCATGTTTATGCAACTCAGATATGGAATTTCTTATGACATATCATGCAACGAGGTGAGACTCATTCATGCACTCAATCCGAGCCCTTCCCGGCTCCCCAACACACGCAAGTGCCAATGTGTGAATCCATCATTTATGTTACACATCAATGACATTTTACAAAACTAGGGTCTTTCTTGGGGTGGGCATTCATGGACTTACACCAACGGCACCCAACCGACACGGAATTTCAGGACTTCAACCCACGGTTCCGCGTATACCGACACACTTTATGGCCTTTTACACCAACGGAATGCGAATCCTATCAACGAATCTTTCACCCGAGGGATATTCTAGCCCTTCTTGCTAACCCCGACCCAATTTATCATGAAACCAAGCGGCTTAGCTAGGCCTTCGACCCAACTTTCCCAAGCCTTCCGTCAATCACCAAGTGTGGTATTGACGACAACCATGCACACACCCATGTGATGAGATGTTCCATGCAAATGCAATGTAATGAACCATTGCTTATCCATGTCATGTCCCATGTAATGAATGCCACATGAGCAACATATAACACTTATCATCATATCTCATGGAAATGTATGTCATATACACATAACTTCCATATATCATTATCATGCTCAATATATCAATAAGCATATGATTTCCACAAATTATCAACTAACTCAACTCAAGCATGTCATTTCAATTTCCTTAAGATAACACTTTTCACATTCAAGGCATTTTATCAAACACCTTACATGCATCAATTGTGTAATCACATAATATTGCCACACAACATTAAATATCATCATTCACGGCATTTAATCAACACCTTCAAGGCACCTTCATGTTAAACACATATCATGCCCACAATTTCACATAGTTACAAGAAAATGCCCAAGTAACCCCCATGCATCAAAGTCAAGCTAGAAGTTGGCCTAAGCCATTTCTAAGCTCACTTTCCCATTTTCATATTAATAGGCAATTGATAGATATTTATATAACACATACATCCAACCATTCCTATGGACATTTAGGTTAGAAATCAACCCAAGTAGGAGAAACCCTACCTCAATAGGAGTGTAGAAAACTCCTATAACACCAAAACAATTCAAAAACTCTTGACTTCCCAAATTTTCACTTTTGAATCTTCGGTGAAATCTCTTATTTTTGGTACGTACGCGTAGCCCTCGGCGAGGAGATGAACTTTGCCTCTTGGATCGACGAATTCCGACCGATGGAACTCCCGGAATCGGAGCGGGAAGGTTGAAGAAAATCTCTTTTCTCTTCCTCTCTTTGGGCGGCTGAACAAGGCTGAGTTCAGCTGATATTTTCTGTCAAAAAGCTGATTTAAGAGCATATTTATAGGCAAAAAATGTGCGGTCCACATCGCACCGCATATTTTCGACTTTCGGGTCCGTTTTTCGTCCCGAAACGATTCATTATACCTCGGATTAAGTTCAAATTAATTTTATTTGAACTTTAACTTAATTTGAAGGAAATTTTATAAAATACATTATTTGGGACATTTAAAATGTCATTCGCCACGCAGTCGCCTTGAACGACGTGCAAAAATCCGACTATCTCGAAATTCGACGAAATTTGACATGGTGACTAGATTCCGCGATACGAATCCAATGGCGAACTCCGTTTCCTCATCCGAGGTCTAGAGTATGAGTATTTCAAATAAGCATTAGGATGGCAAATGACCATTTTGCCCTTTTTAAGAAAAAGTTCAAATTTGCCCGGGTTTTACAAAAACATGATATATCCTATACCTAGTCATCATGACTGGGTAGATGCAGAATATAATCCAATACTACCACTCTTATGTAAGAGACAGCCTGACAGACCTAAGAAAATGAGGAGGAGAGATCCAGATTAGCCAAGAAATCCATCTAAAGCATCCAGGAAACGCTTACCAATTACTTGTGCCAGTGTCTTAAAGAGGGACATAATGTCAAGTCTTACAAAAATGCACCACACCTCAAATCAAAGAAGGTACACATTCTAATGGCTTTAGGTCATGTTAATTTCTACAATTTAAGTGTGCCATAATTCTGCATAGTAAGTGTAATGGTTATTGTTATTACAGACATCCACAAATGATGCACAAGATTCACAAAGGGTTGCTGCACATGCAAATAATGGAGCTGGAACACAACCTAATCCAACAGTTCACCAAACACCATTGGTGAAGAATTATGTGAATAATCATCCAAGGCCACAAAAGCTTCTAATAAGAACTGGTGCAAGAAGAGGAAGAGGTGTTGAATTTGCTAGAGTTGTTGGATCAGTTGGCATTGGGAGGGGTGGAACTACTGCATTTGTTGTTGGGAAAGGTGGAGTTGTTGCAGTTTCTATTGCTGAGAGGGATGCATCAGCTGTAGTTTCTATTGGGTGGGTGGATCTATTGCATCTGTTGCTACGAATGGTGGATCTGCTGCATCTGTTGCTGGGAGGGGTGGAACTGCTGTAGTTTCTATTGCTGCGAGGGGGTGGAACTATTGTAATTTCTACTGTTGGGAGGGGTGGAACTGTTGTTGTTGCTGGAAGGGGTGGATCTGCTGCTAGAGGTGCTGGCAAGAGTGGCCCAACAATTGCAAGTCTTCTGGACAAGATTAGAGGCAGATAAAGAATTTAAATAGGGGTTAAATTAGAAGAATGTTGTCTTTTTTGTGCCAACCTTTTTTTTTTTTTGGGTCAAAATCATTTTTCCTTGTTAATCATATAACTTCATGTGTATATGCTGAAGGTTACATTCAAACTCCTCTAAATGCATTATGCTTGTAAAAAATGATCTCATATTTTGTTATATGTGACAATTTTTATCAACTTTGTAATGACAACATAGGTTCTACAAAAATAGGTTGCAATAAAATTAGTATTATTTAAAATAATAAAATGAGATATATAATATAAAATAAAATAAAATAAATATATCGTATCAAGCCACAACCTTCAAGCTGGTGAAGTGGGTGAATGAAATGGAGCAAGTGAGATTTTGTTGTGTACAAAAAGGTATTTTGGGTATTTGAATTTTGTTTTTTTGAAATGAAACTCTTCCCACCTTCATTTAAGGTATTTGTACGTTACTCTCCATTAAATCATTAAATGAGATAGAAAAGTTAATATTTTCAATGAGTAATGCTAGACTGACCAAAATTAAGGACCAAAATTAGGGACCAAATGACATGGCAGTCTAATCAGCATTCTAAATCAGTTGCCATGTCATTTAAAAAAAAATTAATATTTAATTAATATTTAGGCCAAAAACTTTTCGTCTTCCCCACAGGCCACTCAGATACGCATCAGTGCACTTCCACTCAGAAGCTTCGTCTCTCTCTCTCATCAGACCCACCTTCGACAAAACCCAGCTGGAGCCCGCCAGTTTCTCGTCGGAAACTGTCCCTGGAGAATTAAGAAAGTTGGCTTCTGTGTCTTCTTCAACGAAGGTCATTTCTTCTTCTATCTCTGCCCACCATCGGCGACGACCACACGTTAGTCAACCTCAGGTTAGATTCTCTTTCAATCTCTCTCTCTCTCGGCTTTGGGCAAGATAACAAGAAGGGCAATATGAGTTGTCTTGAAGGCCAAATAATCTTTGGGAATTTAGGATCACCGGTTCCAAGAGATGCTTATTCTTTCATTAATCTCTCATTGACTTTATTATGTGCACTCCAAAACCAGAGGACAAAGTCATGGGTTTTGTTGAAAGGACTAGAAACACTGCAAAGTAGAATATTTAGAGTCAGATGACCTGAGCTTTAGGAATCAAAGACGAACATTCAGTAGCTTTTTTACCTTGAACACATCTCATAGAAATGCTGGCGACATTCCTCAGAAATGAAGAAGTTTTGAATAAAATCACATATAGCTCCAAATGCGAGGTGGCTCTCTCCATCATCCATCCTCACTGAGAGTGAGTGTAATAAAACCCACAATCCACAACTGCAAAAGAACAAGATCTTACTTGGTAAAGAGAATCCCACCGTCAGTTTCTCACCTCTCTTCATCTCAGGCACACAACACATATCACACACAACACATAACACACACACACACACACAAAATTCCACTGTGTGAATGAACCGAAATGAAAACTTAGTCTACAAGTGCACACACACATAAACCGAAATTAAAACTTAGTCTCATGCACACACACAATTATGTTTAGTTATATGAACTAATTGGTTTTTCTTTTAATTCTTTCTCTTTGGAATAACTTAGTCTACAAATGCTGGCTTTTGTATTGGTTTTCTGTGTCGGAATAACTTAGTCTACAATTTACATGAACAAATTTGTGGAATCTTTGTAAAATTTCAAATAATTATTAGAACTCTATCTAAGAGTCCATCATTATTAATCTTCACATTTCTCAGTTTTAATATCACATTTCTCAGTTCTAATTTGGAAAGCAGGAAGCTCTTTGGGAGTTTGTTTTTATGCGCTCGTGTGGACGTGCCTATCTATTTGCTTTTATTATTCTCCTATTTCTTTGGTTAATCTTTATTTTTATCTTAGTTTTGTTTGGAATTTTACGTTCCTGAATTCATATTGTACTTTATAGTGCATAATTATTTGATCAAACTTTTAGGAGGATGTTTTTGTGGAATACGGATAACCAAAATCTTAATATAGGGATTAAAGTTTTGTGAGCCAATATAGGAAGCATACAGAATTCTTGAGAATGTATTGACAATCTACTATTTATATGATCTTTGATTATCTATGTTTTGTTCTTTATTGGATAGGAATGGAAGAAGAAATTCCAACTAGCTATACAAGTATGGAGATGGATGGTAATACTTGTGAGAAGGAAGTTGATAATACAATCAATGTAGAAGAAAAATTAGAAGAGCCAAAAATGGGAATGGTGTTTAATACAATTGACGAAATAATTGAGTACTACATAAGATATGGTAATGGCCTAGGGTTTCCCATAAAAAGAAGAACATCGTCAAAGGGAGATGATGGAGAGCTAAGATATGTGACATTTGCATGTGCTCGCTCGGGAAAGTCAAAGTCTACATCAAGAAATGTCTTACAAATGCATCCAATCACCAAAATTTTCTGTAAAGCTAAGTTGAGAGCAACTATATGTCCTGATGGCAAGTGGTGAGTGTCTTCCATCATGCTTGCACATAATCATGGGTTGAGTCCGGTCAAATCTCGTTTCTATCGATGCAACAGGATAATACGACCATACATCAAAAGAAGATTTGAAATGAATGACAGAGCTGGAATTCGGATTAACAAGAACTTTAATTCTATTGTGGTTGAAGTAGGTGGGCATGAGAATGTTCCCTTTTTGGAGAAAGATTGTAGAAATTTTATTGACAAAGCAAGGCGGTTGCGGCTTGGGGAAGGAGATGCTACTGCGATTCACAACTATTTCCTAAAAATGCAAGGTGATAATTCAAACTTTTTCTACATGATGGATTTGGATGATAAGGGTCGTTTAAGAAATGTATTTTGGGCAGATGCTAGGAGTAGAATAGCATATGAGGAGTTTGGTGATGTCATTACATTTGACACCACATATTTAACGAATAAATATGACATGCCATTTGCTTCTTTTGTCGGGGTCAATCACCATGGTCAATCAACTTTATTAGGATGTGGATTGGTGTCAAGCGAGAATGTTGAGACGTTTACTTGGTTATTTCAATCTTTGGTTGCTTGCATGTCTGGTCGTACTCCAAATGCAATAATTACGGACCAAGACAAATGCAAAAGGCAATTGAGATTGTTTTTCCCAATACACGCCACAGGTGGTGTTTGTGGCATATAATGAAGAAGTTGCCAGAAAAGTTGAGAGGTTATAAACAGTATGAGTCAATCAAGTTTGCATTGCAGAGTGTTGTATATGACTGTTTGACCAATGAAGAATTTGAAGAACGGTGGAATAAAATGATTGAGAAATACAATCTTGAAAGCAATGAGTGGTTGCTTGGATTGTATGATGAGAGGCATCGATGGGTGCCAGCATTTGTGAAAGATACTTTTTGGGCAGGAATGTCTACCACACAACGCAGTGAAAGCATGCATGCATTTTTTGATGGATATGTCAATTCCAAAACTACGTTAAAACAATTTGTTGAACAGTATGAAAATGCATTGCGAAGCAAGGTAGAAAAAGAGAACCAATAAGAGTTCAACTCCTATAATTCATGGATTCCTTGTGTAACTCATTATGCAATGGAGAAGCAGTTTCAAGATGCTTATACTACTGCAAAATTTAAAGAGTTTCAACATGAATTAACAGGGAAGATATATTGTGAATTGTATTCGGTTAAAGATAATGATTCATTTTCAGAGTATGAAATATCTAAAGATATACAGGTTAGGGAGTCATCTCGGCGTGCATCTTTCAAAGTTTCTTTAATTCATGATGACTGTGACATTAAGTGTAATTGTCGTTTGTTTGAATTTAGGGGCATTCTATGTAGACATGCAATCACAGTGCTAATTCATAAAAAGATTTTAGTGATTCCAGAAAAATACATCATTCGACGATGGAGGAAAAATTTGAAGAAGTGTCACACGAAGGTGAAGATTAGTTATGATGATTGGAGTGTCAAACCTGAAGCATGCCGTTTTGACAAGCTGTGTAATACATTTTATCAGGTTGCAGACTTGGCAACTGATTCTGAAGAAAAGACCAATTTAGTGATGCAGAGGCTAAATGAATTGGAAATGGACCTAAACAAATATGATTGTGTTGGTAAGAGTAGTCAACCTACTACCAATATGAATGTTGGGAGAACAAATGCTTGTAGTGATGTTAATCCAACATCAAAAGAGAATGCAAATATACTTGATCCGGAGGTAGTTCGTAGTAAAGGGCGACCACCATATAAAAGGAAGTAATCTAAGGTCGAGCAAGTAACTAGGAAAAAGGAGGAAAATAACAAAAAGATGGAAGCAAAGACAAATACCAAAAATGCAGGGAATTATGTGAAGGTGTGAAATATTTGAATTATATGATTTTTAAATTAATTCTTTTTATTTTGTCACATTGCTAATTTTATAAAAAAAAATTGTAGGATTCTAACATGGTCCAAGGCAACAAAATTGGTAACGTTGATGATGCATTAAGTACAGAAGTTGTTGACATAGTTGAGACTCAACAAAGCGTTGCATTAAAGGTACAAGATTGTATTTGCTAATTTGAGCAATTATATTGAACATTTTACTATGAGCTATTTATTTAGTTGTGGTGTATTATGTGTTATGAAGGCCAACCCACCCTCCTTGTATGGGGACAACTTTACTCATTCAGCACATGAATATAGAGGTGGATATACAATGGACAACATGACACACTCTAGGTTTTCACACCAAAATATGTTACAGGTATGTCATATTTGTTTTATTTAATAGAAAATATGTGTTGCATTTAACATGTGTTCTTTAAATTTAGGCTCAACACTTTTCATATTGGAGAGGTATATATGGTATGGATCATGTTCCCTACTCTACAACAATATTTGGAATCAATGATAACACAATTGTCCAATATCATAAAACAGCCAGTACGACATTCATTTGTTAATTTCCATCTAAGTCACATCTCCATGCACTTTAACTTTCTTTCGAATTTTTGCTATATATAGGGAAGCCTAAATTTAGAAAGTGATGGGGATGATGGCAATGGTGGTTCAGAGTGTCCAAGCCAATAAGTGAGTTATGAATTCCTTATATACCATTTTAAGTTCTATTCGTTTTCTTGATTTTTCAACAGCTTTTGGATCCATTTATATACAGTTTTAAGATTTATTAGTTTGGTTTGTGTAGGCAAAAGTCAATGCGGAGGAAAATACAACAATTTTTTGTGCAACTTCAAAGTCAAATGGAAGACAAAGAAAACAGATTTTTATTTGTTTTGTTTTGTTTTATTTTGGAAATGGAGTTATGATGTATGAGATTAATTTTTTGGCTAACTATGTTGTGCTGATAGATTGGCCAATTGTGTTGCTGATAGATTGGTTAACTATGCTTTATTTTGATACCTCTTTTTTCATTATTGACTGATTTTGGTGGAATTGGATTTAAGTGTTCTTAGCATTTGGTATATAGCTGGCTAGTATATTGAATTGGGTGTGTTCTGTCAAAATTGTTTGTCATGGTGGAATGGTTTCATTGGAAACCCTGATTTGACTTTTATGTGCTATTATATGTTGGAACTGGATTTAAGATTAGAGATTGTGTATAATTGACAAATACGATTGACATTGCTACTGTCATGTACAAAGGGTTAATCATGCAATTCCTCCAAATTATATGATTCAGTTGGTGATAATGAAAAAAATTCTATGTAATAAGTACTCACTAAGTGAGTGAAAGATTGGGCTTAACACATTTAGTTCTACTGCTACATCTGCTCTCCTTTGTAAGTGCTGTTAAGGAAAATCAAGTGCTTGAATTCACATTTTTTTAGTCCTTAGTTCTTCTTGTAAAGGCCAACACTGACTCATCAAATGGTGATTCAGTGACATCCCTATTTAAAAAAACTTGACTTTTCATTCATGAAATTTCAATTATAATCAAGCAAAACTATTGGCTAATTCAAGACTTCCTAACATTCATTTCTCCTTCACAATTCAAGACTAATTAAAAGAGTATATGTCATGAAAGTCAGTAATAAGGATTATATAAACATGGTTTGAGCACCCAATCAACTCCACATTACACCTTTCAAATGTTACAAAAGAGTGATAACAAACATTAGCATAACAATTACACATTACCAGAAAATTGTGGCCCTCCCCATTATGATTTATACAACCAAAATACCAAAAAGCTCTCCTAATTAGTTTCTACTGCAAATCAAGAATGTGGCATTAACCGATACACAGTATCATTTAGCAGCACAACTGATGATTACCACCAAGAACAAAGAATCAAATAAAGAAGATTTGAGTTAATCACTACAAAGTGGAGATCAATATGAACAGTGGCTTTAGCACTTGCACAAAAGTTTCAGATACATAACTCTGTCCAAGATATGCTAGAAATCAGAGGATAGACAGCCTCGTTATCGACCAACTGAACCCCAAAACTCCTCATTGAATCATCAATTGATAGCCATTTTGGATAGTTCAAATTCACTTAGAATTTTATGATCCCGAAACCCAATAAGAAATTGGGCAAGTCCTTCAAGAAACAGAGTAGCCTGATATACATTTGTAACATTCAGACTCTCTGTCAAAACACTCATCCTCAGCCTAGTGGCATCCATAAAAACACTCATCATCTCCTCCATCTTCGCCACCACCGCCTCCTCGACGGCCTTTTTTACTCCCTCTTTCCTCCCTTCCCACTTCCCCCACTCAACCCCAACTCTCTCAACAAACTCAGCCTGCACTTGAGCGTGTTAAACAAGTCGATATCAGATGAAAAAAAAAAACTAGTCGGTGTAGTAGTCCTTGAATGGGCGTGTGGTCTCTCTTCAACCGCAAGAAAAAACAACGAAATCCAATCACAACAGACTCATGCAACCCAACACCCATACCATCAAGGTCACCATCTCTCCAATCACGTACCCAGATCGAGGAAGAACTCGAGCAAGTCTTCAAGAAATTCGACGTCAACGGCGACAGAAAAATCTCCTCCTCCGAGCTCGGTTCCATCTTCGCCAGCCTCGGAAATCCAACCACCGACGAAGAGCTCCTGGAGTTGATCAAAGAGGTCGACGCCGACAGCGATGGGCAGAGAAGAAAGAAAGAGGAGGAAGGTGGGTATCTGAATGGCCTGTGGGGAAGACGAAAAGTTTTTGGCCTAATATTAATTAACTATTAATTTTTTTATTAAATGACATGACAGCTGATTTGAAATGTTAATTAGACGGCCATGTCATTTGGTCCCTATGTTAATTAGACTGCCATGTCATTTGGTTCCTAATTTTAGTCGGCGCATTGTTAGTTCCAAAACAATAGGGAGTTATGGGCACATAAAGCAAAGCCAGGCGACATAATCCACAGAGAGAGCGAGAGAGAGAGAATGAGTGGGAGCAGTAGCAAAGTAAACTCAGTGTTCTACGCAGAGACATATCATCCAATCCAAGCTGGAAGCATAGACGGAACAGACATACTTCCCCACGACAACGCCGTTTACAGAGCTCTCCTGTGTTCCAACGCTGGCCTCTGTAATCTCTCTCTAATTTCATTTCATTCCCCTTTAATTCCTGTCATTCGCCCTATTTTCCATCTAAAGCTTTTCATCTTGCAGATGACCCCTTCGGTGATCCAAAGGTTATTGGGGACCCACATTGCACTGTGTTTGTTGGTCGGCTCTCGCACCTCACCACCGAAGACACTTTGCGCAAGGTAGTTTCCGTTGAATTCTTGTTCTTGCTATGTTTGGTTTCGGAGAAAAAATGGGAAAAATGAGGGAGGAAGAGTTTCTTTCGTTTTCTTGATCTCTGTTGGAAAGCAAATGGCTCTTAATTTGAATTGATGATCTGGGATGTGTTTGTTTTAGGCCATGAGCAAATACGGAAGAGTCAAGAACTTGCGATTGGTTAGACACATTGGTAATAGTTACTCTGTCTGCTGCTTAAAAATTCGGAAATTTTGGATATTTAGGATTGGGAATTTCATCCCATTGTGTGCTTGTGTTCAAAAAGTTATTTGCTTTCAGATTTTTAATTTGCTACCCCCTCCTCCCAAAAAAAAAAAAAAAAGAAACAAATCCATAAAATGGTTTGAATTTTGTTGAAATTTTTGCTATGGTAAGAGTTGTGGTTTCTCAGTTGTTGGATTTGTTTTTCATTTTTTAAGAGAGAAAATGTGTTGTTATTCTGTTTAGAAGAGAAAATAAGTAATTTTGATAATTGCAACTGAACCGTATTTCATTTTGTTATTATGATTTTTGCAGCGAATTGTGGCTAATAATCTTGTGTTCAGATGCTTGTGACGTTTTTGGGCTAACAATCTGCATTATAATTTGTTGGAAGCCAAACCATTTTCATGACTTCCTGTGTTTGTTGTGTTTATTTATCCAGTTGTTTGAATTGTGATTTTTTCGTAGTGCACTTCCCAAGAACATTGCCAAGGCACCAACATATAATTTCAAAATAACTGATTTTGATAGGTTAACATATCCCTCTTATTCACTCATATGCTTTGCATTGTCTGGTTGCTAGTGATGGTTTATGTTTATGAAATGAGGTGTAAAGAAATTGTGCCCCAGCCCAATGCCCAAACAACCCAATCCCAAATTGAAGAATTTTTGAACCATGGAAAACATCCATTATGGTCTCACTTTCTTTTTATGTATTTGCTGGTTTCTATAACATTTTTCTCCCCTACTAGATGTATTTCCCCTTAAAAGAAAATAGGCAAAGAATGTTGTGTAAATCTTAAATTTGTGGACTGTATATGTTCACGAGGAACATTAAAAAGTTACAAAATTCTGCACTTAATGAGAAATTTCAAGAATAATACTGTGAGCAGTCTTTTAAATATAACGTGTATAATGTAATTAAATCATTTTTTGTTTGGTATGCTAATTGAATTCTGAATTGGTTATTTACAGTTGGAAAATGGAAGAATGGTCGTCAGAATTTTTTTTAATCTCAACTTTATGAGCTTTATATTCTTCCATGAATAAGTACTTCGCATGGTAAAATCTTCATTTAATACATGTGTCATATGATGATTGTCTTTTTGGTTTACTGGTGGTTTGTTTGCAGTAACTGGTGCTTCACGTGGTTTTGCCTTTGTTGAATATGAAACTGAAAGAGAGATGCGGCGAGCATATGAGGTGATGTCATTGCATGAAATGCCTCTTTTACTTCCACCTGCATCCTTTTCCTTCATTACTTTTAATTTCCACTACAATGCCCTCCCCCTTTTTTGGTTAAGGAATGCTAACCATGCTTTTTTAGACAAATCAATATTTTTGTATGAATTTTTTATGGGATAAAGTTACAATTTTGGCCTCTACATGGGCAACGGCTACTAAGGAGTTTCGGAGCACTATATGCTTTTTTATCCACCGGAGTTGGATTGCGCCATGTTGTTAGAAAGGATTGAGAGATTGGTTTTCTATTGTAATGTTAAATTTTTTCTACTATTGGTTGGTTTTCTAGCCCATCGCCATTGTTTATTTTCTTCAGTTTAATAATTGCTTTTTCTTATCAAAGCAAAAGAATTTAAGTGGTGACATCAATTTTTATATAATATTATGCAAACAAAAGCCTAACTAAGAAAGGTGGCCTCAAAAAAGCTTTTCAGAAGATTTGACCCCCGAATAGCCAACCCAAGCGTCAAGTCCATTTGGGGACTTTCCCAAAGCTCTTTTTAACCTCAACTCCGCAACAAGCACCGAAGCAAAGAAAAATACCAAACTGGAGGAGGATAGGGACAAAGTCAAGGGATCCATTCACATATGAACCCTTGCCTATACCAGAGAGACTTGTGAGATCGATAGAGACAACGAAGCCAGGGGAAGAGTCCCATTCTTTATAAGAGAGCAGGAATAGGGAATAGACTAATATGCACATTTTGGATCGCCAGATAGAGACAAAATAGCAACTACATGTGCGACAAATTCCTCCTCGCCCCTTTTCTGCTTCCTACTTCCCCACAGAAGACACCTTAGTTGGAAATTAATTACATTTAATTGATTGAATAAATTTGTAATTTATATTTACTAACCCTTGATGTTCTTCAAATACTTTTTATGTTGGACATAGGTGTGGAAAAGATCAACCCACGTGTAGAAACGAAGTTGTTTTTAAAATTTGGTGCATTGAATCAACCACATTTAGTACATGAACTATTTGGATAATGACAAAGTCATATTTGTTCTCTTGAAAGAGAATAAACCAAATAGATTTCACGGATCAGGTTTGCAACAGAAAAGAAGTAATTAAACAGAATTTGTTTAGATACCAATGAGTTGTAGTTTATTGGATTTCTGTTGGTTTTCATGTAATTTGGAAGTAAGCCCACTTTTCCTTATGCTTTCGTGAGATCAAGCCAATCATGATTCCTAACTCCTTTAGCTTGATACTTGGTATAGCAAGCTGCTCACAGGGCATGAGTGAAGCTTAAGGTGGCTGCCACAGAAAACGACTAGTGTGAGGTGTTCTGTCATTTGACTAGCGCATGTTCCAACAATTCAGAGCATATGAACATCTCTAATTGCTCAAGCCAATCCAAGCAAGGTTCGCGATGAAAAAATAGAGGTTCTAGTTCTAGCAAGTTGAAGAGAGTGACAAAAGTAAGAGCAACAAGGTTATCAAGGCTCCTTTTTTATAGGAGAATACCGAGGTTAATCTTCCTGTGGGCAGATACTTCCTCCAATTCATTTGATGTTTTTTATATCCTCCAAGAGATGAGAATAGTGGTGCTAACTTAAAGGTTACATATGAAGGATGATTGAACTTCGTAGAGAGATGAAGCTTGAGAAGGCTAAGAATAGCTTAAGTACTCCTAAAGAGATACTGAAGGATCGCTAATGATGATTGGTACCCTCATGAAGTGAGATAGATGAAAATAGGATGGAGGCTCCTTAAACCCGTGATGGAGGTGAGAAAGCAAATTGTTAATATTTCCATCAATCCTAAGAAACCTGGTCTACATGTCCTTCTTCTAATAGGTCTGCTTGATGGGCCCTCAAGCTACTTCTTAGTCTAGGTGTGTTACCAGTAAACTTTGATCAAAAGAAAGAGAGAAGAGAAGAAAAATAGAGAAAGAAAGGATATATTTTCCACACACATAGTATGAGTTACAACTTTATTAAATAGAATACACAATAGAAGACTTATATATACTAGGGCAACATAAAATAAATCAAGTGACTAAACTACCCTAGCACTAGACTAAATATCTAAATATATTGTAATGCCCCCCTCAAACTCATGATGTATTAGTAGAAAATATTAAGAGTTTGTCAAGTAGAAAGCGAAAGCTTGTTATGGTGTGAGATTTTGTAAAAAAAATTCGCTAACTGCATTGTGGAAGGAAGAAGGGAGAGAGATAGTGCCTTGTTGGAATGAAGATGCACAAAATGACAGTCAATCTTAATGTGCAAAAGTACACTTATGGAAGAATGAGTTGTGAACAATTTGAATAGCACTAGTGTTGCCAACATCAGCAAAGTGCCTTCGTAACCAAACTATCTTTGATGTGGTGGATGTCATAGCATGGTATTCAACTTTAGTTGAGGAACAAGCAACAATAGTTTGCTTCTTACTTTTTCAGGAAATAAGAGAATCATTAAGAAAAAGACAAACCAGTGGTGAACTTACAATCTATATAGTCACCAACTCAATCAGTATCTGAGTAAGTCTTGAGTTCCATAGTAAAAGATGAAGGAAATAATAAGCTCTAATGCGGAATACCTCGTAGATATCGAAGAATACGGAGAACATCAGCTTAGTGAATAGTGGTAGGTGACGCAACAAAATGACTAATAACATGAGCAATATAAGAAATGTTTGGGCGAGTAATCATAAGATATACTTGACTCCCAATAATGGTGCGGTAGAGGGTAATATTAGACAAAAGAGTACCATCAAAAGAAGAATAACGAACATTGAGCTCTAACGGTGTCTCAACTGTCCGATTATTGGATAAGAGTTCGCTGAATAACATTTGATGCATTCTTGGACTGAGAGAGCAGATAACATTTGGAAAAGGAAGCAACCTTAATCCCCAAGAAATACTAGAGCTAACCTAAATCTTTCATCACAAAATGATTTTGCAATTGGTTTTTCAATAGTCATATGCCATTAGTGTCATCACATATAATAATTATATCATCAACATATAGTAAAAGAGCAATAGTACTTGAGGAAGTGGACCACAAAAAGATAGTAAAATCATGATCATTAGTACGAAAACTCAAGTCACAGTTGATCGAATAAAATTTGGCAAATCATATCCCAGTAGTCTTTTTAAGGCTATATAATGCCTTGTGGTCCTTGTGGAGTCTGTACATGTGGCCAACACTATAAGGTAATCGAGGAGGAGGAGGAACCATAACGACTTCTTTAATCAAATCAGAAGAAGAAAAGTGAATCCTGTACAACACAAAACAAAAAATTCAGAGTTAAATAATTGACAAATTGAAATCAAATTCAAGGTAAGTTGTGGAATATAATAAACATCAGGAAATGTAAGTTGAGAAATAATAGACCAACATTGGCCAGGGACATTTATGTACTATTGGTTGTCATCATAGAAACAGATGGAGGGGGGAAGGTAGATGCAAATAAGGAAGAATCACTAGTCATGTTGATGTAGAACAGGTGACAATAGAGTACTTGGAATAAGTTGACCGTCGTGCCTTCAAAGCACAATGAAATGGTAAAAAATAATAGTAGATCAAAATGGGTCAGACGCCGAATTCAGTGGGACCAGTGGTGTTTGATCTGGATCGGACCAACGATTAAGACTCATCGCTTCACCATGAGTTGCTTCAGTTTTGGACCGAATTCCATCGTTTAGGCCCTCAAAACCCTTTTTTGCCATTTTAGGAAAAATTTCAAAAATTAATAATAAATTATAGGATTCGTTAGACTCCAGATGACAAGTGCTTTTATGTTAATTAGAAAAATTACATATTTCTATTTTTTGTAATTTTAGGGATTTTGCTTTCGTTTTCGTAACGATTAAAGTTTTGGTCATTCTTATTTATATTGCTCATTTGTACTATGAGTTGATAATTGAATAATATTATATTTCAGAGTTTTTCTCTACTTTCTCTATGGATTTAGAGCATTACTTTTGGTTCGATATATAAAGAATCATAGTGTTCTTTGTGGTGTTTTTTCCGCTGCGTCAATTGGTATCAGAGTCTTGCCTATCCTGGTGTGATGGCTAATCAACGCAATGGTAAGTTGGTAACAATCTTCCTAATGACGGTGATCATGTGGAAAAGGTTCTTTCGAGAGCGGAATTCTTAGAGTCCTAGCGACAACAACAGTAGCAGTTTCAACAGTTCTAGTAATCTGTGCAAGCACTGTAGGAGACGGCTGCTCAGTTGACGATGGCCCAAACCAGGGTGTCGATCAAGAAATGGTACATAACGGCGATAGGGCTCATGTTTAACCCAAGCGAGACTGTAATCCAGTCTATCCAGCACAACAGAATATCCGTGGTGCACCCGCGGGAGGAGCACCGATTGCATATTCCAGGGATGATGAAGATGAGTTCTTGTTTAGGAATGTTGTAGATTATAGGGATCCTGGTCGTGATACTAAGGATTTTCATATGAAGGTTGACGTATCCAGCTTTAACAGTCATATTCATATTGAAGATTTCCTTGATTGGTTAGCCGAGGTAGAAAGGTTCTTCGACCACATGGATGTTTTGGAGGAGAACAAGGTTAAACTGGTGGCCTATAAGTTGAAGGGTGGAGCTTCTGCTTGGTGGGAACATGTCTAGCTTACACTTACCTGGGAAGGTATACTCTCGACTCGTGCTTGGTTGAAGATGAAGATATTGCTGCGAACAAGGTTTTTACCTCCTAATTTTGAGCAGGTACTATTCTTGCAGTATCAAGATTGTAAGCAGGGCAGTCAATCTGTTCAAGCATATACGAAGGAGTTTCAGAGGCTTTTCTTCCATAACAATTTGACTGAGACCGAATATTACAAGATTGCTCGGTTTTTTTTCGGTCTTTGTTTTACCATTATGATAGAGTTTTCCTACAGACTCTAACAAAAACCATTCACCTAGCCACGTGGGTAGAGTCCCAGTTAGAGTAGGCGAGAAGTCAGGTGCAAAGTCGGAGTTCCTTTGATTCATCACGGCCTGTGATGAACCGAGGAAAATAGGTTACGGGTGCACCAAGTCTTGTTTCAACCCCAATTCGAGAAACCAACAACAACGGGGTACAGGGGCAGTAGCCTCGGGTTCAAGTCCAACAATTAATGATGCACCAAAGAATCCCTATGCTAGACTTGGGGGAGACAAGTGTTATCGATGTGGTCAATCGGGCCATCGATCTAAACAGTTCCCTAAGATGGGTGCAATAAATCTAATTGATACTATGGGACTGATCGGGGAGAAACTACCCGATCGAGGAAGAGATTGTGGAAGAAAAGGATGAGTGCGCTTGGACTTATGGTGATGTGGGAATCTCTCTCTTGTTGTTTGTTGGCTGATGTACACTCTGAAGCTTAAACAAAATATTCAGCGACACAACATTTTTCGGACTACATGCATTGTGGATCAGCGGGTTTGTCAGTTGATTATTGATGGTGGCAGTAGCGAGAATATAGTGTCTAAGGAGGTTGTTGATAAATTGCAGTTACGAGCTGAGAAGCACCCTTATACCATTGGGTGGATCAAGAGCGTGGGTGAAACTAAGGTCACAGAACAATGTTGTACCCATTTTTCAATTGGAAAGTATAAAGATGATATTGTATGTGATGTTGTGGATATAGATGCTTGTCATATTTTGTTGGGGAGGTCATGACAGTTTAATATAGATACTGCCTATAGTGGGAAAGACAATACTTACACTTTTTTTAGAGATAATGTCAAGGTTGTTCTTGCCCTCACAATGGGAGAGGGTCGTCCCGTAGCATTTCTGGCTAAAAGGGGGTCCTTTCTTCTTGTGCTAGCCATTGAGGATGATGTGAAGGAGGGCGGGGAGGTTTATGCCCTAATAGTGAAAGGTGAGGAGGCAAAGGCCATTGAGCCTACACCAGTTCCTGATGTGTTGAAGCCATTGTTGGCCGAGTTTAAGGGCATCATGCCGGAGGAGTTATCAGATGGTTTACCCTCTCTAAGGGACATACAACATCATATTGACTTGGTACCTGGGGCTAGTCTGCCTAACTTACTCCATTACCAAATGAGTCCCAAGGAGTTTGAGATCTGGCAGGGTCAAGTTGATGAGTTGCTGCGAAAGGGACAGTTTAGGATGAGTATGAGCCCTTGTGCTATTCATGCTCTACTCACTCCTAAGAAAGATGAGAGTTGGAGGATGTATGTTGCTAGTCGAGCTATTAATAAGATTACTGTGAAATATCGGTTTCCTATACCTCGACTAGATGACATGCTAGATATGTTGGAGGGTACATGGGTGTACTCTAAGGTTGACTTGAAGAGTGGGTACCATCAAATCTGCGTTCGTCCAAGTGATGAGTGGAAGGGTGCCTTCAAGACTAAGGAGGGATTGTATGAGTGGTTGGTTGTGTCCTTTGGTCCGTCCAATGCTCCTAGCACTTTTATGAGAGTTATGAACCAAGTGTTCAAGCATTTCATTGGGAAGTTTGTGGTTTATTTTGATGATATTCTTATTTATAGTCATGATGAGACTGACCAGTTGCAACACCTAGAGTAGTTTTTGCAGCCCTGAGAATAGCTTATTTGTGAACTTCAAGAAGTGTAACTTTATGACTGATAGCCTTGTGTTATTAGGCTATGTAGTTAATGCTATCGGTATCTCTGTTGATAATGAGAAGATTCTGGCTATCCAGGAGTGGCTTGCACCGCAGACAGTCAGTGAGGTTCGCAATTTTCATAGCCTTGCAACCTTTAATAGGTGGTTTGAGAGGAATTTTAGCACCATTGCAGCACCCCTCACTGATTGCCTGAAGCAGAAGTAGCTGCAGTGGACAAATGAAGCAACAAGGAGTTTTGAACTACTTAAGGAGAAGCTCACCACAACTCCTATATTGACACTACCTAGTTTGAGAATCTGTTTGAGGTAGATTGTGATGCTTCTTGTACTGGCATAGCAGTATTGTCACAGGACGGTAGACCTCTGGCATTCTTCAGTGAGAAACTCAGTAAGGCCAAATAGAAGTGGTCTACATATGAGTAGGAGTTTTATGCAGTTGTGAAAGCCTTGCAGTAGATGGAGTTTATTCTGAGTAGAGACCACCAAGCGTTGAAGTGTCTCAATAGTTCTACTATTCCCAATCGCATGCATGCGCGGTAGGTTTCTGAAATTCACTAATTCACTGTCATCCTCAAGCATAAATTTGGTCAACTAAACAAGGTGGTCGATGCTTTGAGCTATCGGAGTATGTTATTGACCACTGTTCGTAGTGAGGTGATTGGATTTTAAAACTTGAGGGAATTGTACGCAAATGATGAGGATTTTCAGGAGAGTTGGGCTCAATGGTTAGATGCACATGGAGCCTCAAGAGACTTTCAGGTCCATGATGGATTCTTGTTCAAAGCCACATGGTATTGGAGCATTATTTCTGGGCCCAGTTGAAAAAAGATGTGGAGCGATTTATTAGGCAATGCTATGCATGTCAGACTGCCAAGGGACATGCACAGAATACCGGCCTCCACACTTTTCTTCCCATTTTAGATGGACCATGGGAAAATCTGTCCATAGATTTTGTGTTGGGTCTTCTGCGGACTCAACTAGTTATGGACTCCATTTATGTTGTTGTTGACAGATTTTTCAAGATGGCTCACTTTATTTCATGTAGGAAAACCTCAGATGCTTCTCACGTGGCTCATTTATTCTTTCTAGAGGTTGTTTGCTTACATAGCATCCCAAAAATCATCATTTTGGACCGTGACAACAAGTTCCTTAGCCATTTCTAGCTCGCTTTATGGAAGCAATTGGACGCTTCGTTGCAGTATAGTAGTTTAAGCCATCCACCGACAAATGATCAAATATAAGTGGTGAATTGGACATTGGAGAATATTCTGCGGAGTCTTTGCAAGGAGTACCCAAGGCAGTGGGATAACACCTTGTCCCAGGTCGAGTTTGCTTACAACAATGTTCCTAACATGTCTACTGGCAGGTACCCTTTTCAGATTGTCTACATTCGGGTACCTATGCATACACCTGACCTGGTTTCCTTACCCAAGCTTCTAGGGATGAGCATTGTAGCTGAGCACATGTTGGAAAAGTTGACCGATGTGCATGCTGAGATGAAGCAGCAGTTGGAAAAGTAGTGACCAAGTATAAGGAAGCAGCAGACAGGCACTGCCACCAAAAGCTTTTTGAGGTTGGTGACATGTTTATGGTTCACTTACGCGAGGAGAGGCTACCCGTGGGGATTTATAACAAATTGAATCAGAAAAACATTGACCCTTTTCATATTTTGAGGAAGATCAATGACAATGCATATGTTGTTGACCTCCCTTTAGATATAGGGATTTCTAACACCTTCAATGTCCAAGACTTGTTAGAATTCCATTCAGATGGTATTTAGATCCCACATGTTATCTCGAGGATGGGTTCTTTTCAAGAGGGAGGGACTGATATAGAATAGGTAGTAGCAGAGTACTTGGAACAGGCTGACCGTCGTGCCATCAAAGCACAACACAACGAAATAACAAAAAATAATAGTAAGGGCAAAATGGGTCAGACTCAAAAATTTAGTGGGACCAGTGGTGTTTGATCCGAATCGGGCCAACGATCAAGACTCATCACTTCGCCATGAGCTCCTTCAGCTTTGGATCGAATTATATCAATTAGGCCCTCAAAATCCTATTTTTACTGTTTTAGGAAAGATTTCAGAAATTAATAATAAATCATAGGGGATTCTGAATGCAGCATCATCAGTTTCTTTGGACTCCAGATGACACGTGCTTTTATATTAATTAGGGTTTTACTCGTTCCTATTTATATTGTTTCTTTGCACTACGAGTTGATCATTGAAGAATATTATATTTCAAAGTTTTTCTCTACTTTCTCTGTGGATTCAGTGTGTTACTTTTGGTTCAATACATAAAGAATTGTATTGTTCTTTGTTCCGTTGCGTCACATGTGATGTGTAACACCAGAGTCAAAGAACCATGTAGCTTGAGATATACCTAAAGGATCCGAAGTGAACGAACGTATGGAAGGAGAGACTTAAGAGAGCATTAGACTATTGAAGAGGCTTCTGCAATTGATCAACAATCATAGTCAATTTTAAATTAATTGACAGATGAGAGTCAGAGTTTTCACTTGCCATAATTACAACAAACAAGAATCGAATAACAACAATCAAATCAACTGAACCAATTTTAAAACATAAAGCCCAAGGCCTAAAACAAGGGCTAGCAACTAGCAAAATCCAAAGAAATCAAAGCTTGCAAGAAAGCAACAACATTCAACAATTAGCAAGCCAACAAATCAAATCAGCAACCTCCAAATCCTAGTAGCCACACCAAAACCAGGAGAAAAATAAATAGATCTCCAAATAAGACTCAACAAACACCAAGTGAAAGCCCAACAATTAAGGCCCAAATAGCAAATAAAGGCCCAATAGAATAAAAGTGCCTAGCAGAACATCAACAAGACAACCAACAACCAATGCCCAACAAACCAAAACCACCAGCCCAACAAAGTCCACAAGGAGTCAAAACCGAAGTGATCACACAATCCACAAGCCAACTAGTGGATCAACAAGGAAATCAAGCCCACAAAAAAATTCAAAGCCCAGCCAAGGTCCAAACCAGTGCAACAGAGGAGAACCGTGACACCAACATTGGAGAAAACCACAGAGAGGGGGAAAGAAATCAACAGTTCCTGATTAGGGTAACCTACCAGCAATCTAGAGGAGGAAGAAGGCAGAAGAGGAAGAAACCAGCAAGCCTAACCCTCCAGCAGTGAATTCTGACACCAGCAGCAAGAGGAACCGAGACGCACAGGGAGAGATTAACCAATTTTGCATCAAAAATTAGTTCAAAATGCTTCAAAGCATCCAATTGAACACCAAGAAGCAAATTCGCACCTCAAAGAAGGAATCTGGGGCAAAAAATTCGATCAAAACTTGAAGAAATCTGAGATCGAAGTTTTTGGCCCTTTTTCTTGAAAAATCTTTGAAAATCAGAAACCTTACTAACTGAACACCAAATTTAAAATCAATCACACCATGCTGAAGCCTATGAGCAGTCGATCTGGATGATCTGTATTGATGATGTCAACCCTAGTTCAGATTCTGAATGTACTCCAGCTGAACCTGCTATGTTGTTATTATCTTTGAATCGAAACTTGCTTTGATACCATGTAAACTTTGATCAAAAGAAAGAGAAAAGAGAAGAAAAATAGAGAAAGAAAGAATATATTTTCCACACACTTAGTCTGTGTTACAACTTTATTAAACAGAAGACACAATAGAAGACTTATGTATATAGGGCTACATAGAATAAATCAAGTGATTACACTACCCCTAACACTAACACTCAATATCTAATTATACTCTAACAGGTGTTTTGACTTTATTCTCCTATTAGGATGTGAGAAATGTTGTGTTTTTCTGTCCCAACTCCAGATCGAATGTCTTTTTCTTTAGTTTATTAGGTTCTTATCCTCTCAAGATATGAAAGGTGCCTTGTCCATTCGTTTCTCGATGATCCATCCTCCGTTGTTGAACCCCATTTTTGGTTTGGAAAAAATTTGACTCCTATTTAATCCACGTTTGGGATAATAAATGTCCTTCTTTCTTTCTAACACAAGTGTTTGATATCATGAGATTGTATACCACGACAATATATGATGTAGACTCCCCACTCCAAACCCATGTCAATCTTAGACCATCTTATATCTCCCAATCTTTTCTTATATGGCCATTACTTTTTGTCATATCCTCCAAAAAATTGATTTTTAATATGCTTGTCCTAACTTCTTGAGGTGCATAAACAGTGATAATAATCTGTATTTTCTAATTCTGTTGTTTTATGTAAACAATATAGCCAAAGAGAGAGAAAGAGAGAAACCTAATTGAATAGGGAATGACATAGCTTCTTCCATTGACTAAAGAGTGATATATATAATTACACATATGAGAATGAGGCAATGACTCTATTACCCTTCACTCATTAATACTCCCCCTCAAGTTGGACTAAAATATCAAATAGTCCTAGCTTTGAGCAAATATTTTCAATTTTATCTTTACTAAGTGACTTGGTGAAGATATCTGCCAACTGGTCTGCAGACCGTACAAAATAAGTAGTAACCTCTTTCGATTGAAGCTTTTCACGAATGAAGTGACAATCAGCCTCAATATATTTTGTTCGTTCATGAAAGATTGGATTTGAAGCAATATGGACTTTAATCTGATTATCACAAAATAACTGCATTGGGAAGGTTACTGAATACCAATTTCATGTAATAAATTCTTCAACCATATCAACTCAGAAGTAGTTTGAGCCATAGTCCTATATTTCGCCTCAGCACTAGATCAGACCACAACACTTTTGTTTCTTACTTTTTCAAGTCACCAAATTTCCTCCAAGAAATGTACAATACCCTGTAGTAGATTTTCTATCTGATGGGGAGCCAGCCCAATCTGCATCAGTAAAACCAACTATTTGTAAATGTCCATGAGCTCTATATAATAATCCCTGACAAAGAACCTTTTTTAAATATCTCAAGATTCTAATCACTGCCTCCCAATGGGTTACTCTTGGAGATTCTATAAATTGACTTACAACACTAACCACAAAAGCGATATCTGGTCTTGTAATAGTCAAGTAATTCAATTTCCCCACAGGTCTTGTATTAGATTCCATGGGAGTTTTGTACTTGTAAGTCTTGTTTCACCAAGTAGATCCAATACATACTTGCACTGAGACAAACTGATACCACTCTTGGATGTTACCACTTCAATTCCAAGAAAGTACCGTAACTTACTTAGATCTTTAATATGAAACTTCTGCAACAAGAAAGCTTTTAGAGGAATAATACCTTCACTATCACTCCCACATAGACAACTAAAATTATCATGCCAGATTCAAAATTCTTACTAAACACTGAGTGATCTACTTGACATTGTTGAAGTCCAAACTATAACACAACTTTACTGAATTTTTCAAACCATGCCCGAGGTGATTGTTTTAGGCCATATATTGCCTTATTTAATTTGCATACCTTGCCACTAGACTCCCCCTGACCAAACCCAGATGGTTGTTCCCTATAAACTTCCTCAGTTAATTCACCATGCAATAAAGTATTTTTGACATTTAATTGAAACAATGGCCATTGGAAATTAGTTGATAGAGAGATAATAACCTGAACAGATGAGATATTGGCAACAAGAGAAAAAGGTTTTAGTATAATCCACACCAATGTCTGAGTAAAACCCTTGGTAACCAGTCAGACCTTTAATCTCCCACTAGAACCATTAGGTAGGTACTTGATAACATATACCCATCGACAACCAACTAACTTCTTCCTAGAAGGAAGAGGAACAAGTTCTCAAGTCTGGTTTTCATGCAAAGCAGTGAGTTCCACTTTCATTGCTTGACACCACTCTGGATGAGCAAGAGATTCATGAGCAGTATGAGGAACTGAAGGAGGCAAGACAGAAGATACGAAACAACGAAACATAGGAAACAATCTATCATAAGAAAGAAAGTGATTCACAGAATAATCTGTAGAACTTGTAAGAAGGGTAAATGAGTGCTTACTCTTTCGAAGTGCAACAAGAAGTTCGGAATCCAGAGATGGTGGGAGATCAAGACCAACAGAAGATATAGAGGGTGGCAGAGGTATTTGGACAACTATCTTTTTGTGACGGGATTACACCAGAGTAATAAAAAGTTTGGCAACATGAGAGAAAGTAGGCGGTGACAAAATAGGAAAGGGCAAAGGAAGGGAAGATTGATGATGTGCAACATTAGTTGCAGCCTTAAAAGAAAGGAACAGACTCAAAGAATGTAACATCAGCATTGACAAATTGATGACAAAAAGTTGGATTATAGCACTTATAAAGTTTGTGTACAAGAATAACCCAAGAAAATACACTTGATAGATTTAGGATCAAGTTTGTCTATATTTGGACCTAATTGATGAACAAAGGCTACACAACCAAAAACACATGGTTGAATAGAAAACAAAGGAAGATTAGGAAATATAAGTTGGTGTGGAATTTTACCATCAAGAACAGACGACGACATACGATTGATGAGATGACATGTTGTAAGCCCAGTATTGCTCCAAAATACTTTATGTACTTTCATATGAATCAAAACAGCGCGAACAACTTCAATAAAGTGGCGATTTTTGTGTTTAGCCACTCTATTTTGTTGTGGGGTGCCACTACACGAAGTACGATGGAGTAAACCATGAGCAATGAAAAAATCGCGAAATTAGTGAGAAAGATATTCATTTGCATTGTCAGATTGTAAAGTACGTACATACGCTAAATTGAGTCTTTGTTTCCATAACAAAAGCTTTGAAAATAGAAAAAAATTTAGAACGATTTTTCATTCAAAATAGCCAAGTCATCTTGGAAAAATCATCTACAAAGGTAACAAAATACTTAAACCCTAAATAAGAATAAATATGACTAGGACCCAAAATATCAGAATGAACAACTTTAAATAAACTAGAGACACGATTACAAACTCTAGGAGTAAATGAATTCCAAATATATTTACCTAACTAACATGACTCACAATCTAAAGACGACAACTGACGCAACTAACTATTGAAGACTTTGCAAAGATGGATGTCCAAGTTGATAATGCCACTGATGTGGAGAACATGAAGTGTGTAAAACAGAGCTGCAAGCCGGAACTGCATTAAGATAATGAAGATTGTTGTCTTCATGACCTCCACCAATCATCTTCCTCGTTTGGAGGTCCTGAAACACACAAAAAGAAGGATATTATATTACTGAACAATTTAAGGATTTAGTGAGTTGACTCATAGATATCAAATTAAATGAAAATTTAGGAACATGCAAGACTGAGGATAAAAACAATGAGGATGTAGGGTTCACAGTGCCAACACCAGATACTAAGGATGAAGATCCAACAACTAATGTGACATGTTGATTAGTAGAAATATGATTAAAATATGAGAATGCACTCACATTACTTGTCATATGATCAAAGGCCCCAGAGTCAATGACCCATGGAGATGAAGTAGACGAATGAGACATCAAACATGATGTCCCTGACTAGGCCAAAGTAGCTATGGAAGTAGAAGTAAAAGTAGGAACACCAGACTTAGAAACTAGTTGATTATACTCCTCCTTGGACATAGATATAATCTCTGATGTGGATAGAGGCCCACCGAGAGCAGATTGTCCTAAACCCAAATCATCTAAGAAAGACACAGCATGAACATAAGAAGAGGGTTTGCTATGGAGATCTCAACAATAGTCTACTGTATGACCTTTAAGTTCATAATGAGTGTAAAGCTTCATAGATCCATGACCTCTACCACCGCAATTGTCTATTGGTCGGCGACCACCTCTTCTTCACCCACTGCGATTTCCTCTACCCCACAAGAGAAATTATAATTCCCTTGATTAGGCAGTACAACTAAAGCCGAGCAATAAGGTACAGAAAAAACTTTTGACATCGAAGGAATTTCCTTGCTAGCCAAAATCTGAGCACTGATAGGTTCTAATTCTGATTTTAAACCTGAGAGGAAGCGAGCAACCATTAATTCCTCCCACTGCTTTTTATGGACTTTCAAATCAGTAGAGAATGGATGAATAAGCATTGAGATTATTCATAATATTTTGCAGCACAGAGTAGTATTCTTCAATGTTTTTATCACCTTGCTCTAGGCTAAACAAATCTTGAAATAACTGATAAATTCGAGTAATATTATCTTCTCCGGAAAACAAACGAGTAACTGCAAGCCATATCTCCTTAGCAGTTTCAAGAGACATGAGATGAATACTAATTTGAGGTTCCATACTTTTCCATAACAAAGTCATCACTTATGCATTCTCTACTTTCCACTGTTTAAGCTTTGAATCATTTTCATTGGGCTTATCCTCTGAAAGATATTCAACTTTATTTTTCACAGTTAAAAGCACTTTAACAGAACGAGACCTAGGTAAGTAGTTATTACCATTCAACTTAATTGAGGTAATGGATAAACCAGTAAAGTCATTCACCACAGATCCAATACCACTGGAAGAGGCCTTATTCTCGTCCATAATGCCAAGACCAAGTAGAAACAGAAGAGCAGAAGGGCTGAACATACTATGTGCTGGATGAACCGAGCAGAAGAAAAGAAAGAGAAACAGAAACAGAAACAGAAGAGCTTACGTGCTGGATGAACCGAGTAGAAGAGAAGAAACACGAACCGGTTTGGAAGGGACAGAACTGGCGCTGGAGAGACTTCAAGTGATCTGATCCAGGCTGAACCGGTCTGGAAGCACGAAGAACCAACTTGAATGGACCAAAATCTGAATCGGTCCGGACTGGGTTAAACCGAATCGGTTTTAAGTGTGAACCGGTTTGAACTAGGGCTGAACCGGTCTGAAATATGTTTAACCTGTTGGGATGGATTGAACTTCAGTATTTGGGCTTCTGATAAGATTGGGCTGGACACTTTTAGCTTGGACTGGACTTTGATACTTTGAGCTTGGACTGGACTTATTCTGAGATAAGTATGCTTGGAGTGGACTTGGGCTTCTGAAATAAGTATCCAACCCGAAAGGAGGATTCGATTGAACCGGACCCTTTCTTCAACCGTCGACTATCTGAATCCCTAAACCAGATCCTTTCTGCAACCACCGCCACCCTAGAAACTCATCAATCCAAGAAACGAATCAACCAACAACAAATACGATTTCATTCAAGAAACTCAACAACAATTGCCCAGATCTGCAACAACATCTTCACTCCACTGTGATTCATTCGATCACCCACAGCAACAACTCTTGGACAACGATCGAATTATTCGATCAACAACATCAGTGACTCACCTCAACGACAAACAACGGCTCAATGGTGGTTGGTGAACAGTGATTTCACCTCGACAATAAACGACGACTCACACTGACTCCACCTCAACGGTGGCTCTGATACCATGGAAACAGTACAGCCAGAGAGAGAGAGAGAGAGAGAGAAATGTAATTGAATATGGAATGACATAGCCTTTTCCATTGACTAAAGAGTGATATATATAGTTGCACATATGAGAATGAGGCAATGACTCTATTACCCTTCACTCACTAACAATCTCATGCCTACTTAGTTTATCTATTTTTCTTATGGTTCAGGTCTCTAATCTAAGTTTAGTATCATGGACTAAATTCTTTATACAAGAGTGACAGCAACCATTGCACCATTTTCCCCAAATTTTAAGTGACTAAAATGTGGCGCATACTTGTCATTTTTTGAAACATTGAGTTGCAGGTGCACTATATCGATTATGGGGAATATCCTAATATTTATGCACATATTCATAGGATTCATGTTCTTTAGAGGTCTAACAAGTTTTACATTGGGTATCACTTCTTAATGTAACCCTCCTCCTTTATCTATGCTTGGGACCGGTTGTGGAGAGAATAGGCATTAAACACAACACATGCGGAGTTATCACTGATTTGTGGAAGTAGAGTAATTATATGTCCCTAACTCGGGTCAAGTGATCAGATCGTTGCATTTGCCAGTTGCTTAAGGAGTTTCTACTGTACAAAGTATAAGCTACAAACGGCGTTGCTTATTGCCTTTTATTGTTCTTCTGTGCAGGATGCCCACCATACTTTTATTGAAGATTCTGAAGTTATAGTTGATTACAACCGACAGCAGTTGATGCCAGGGTGGATCCCAAGAAGGTTAGGTCAGTGAAATTCTCTTTCCGTGAAAACTTGTTGCTTACCCAGATGACTTCTGAAGTCATTTACTTGACAGGAGGGGGCCTTGGTGGGAAGAAGGAATCAGGGCAGCTTCGTTTTGGAGGACGAGAAAGACCTTTTCGGGCTCCGCTGTATGCATCAGTATTCATTATTTTCCATCAATTTAGTTAACAAATTTGTTGTTTTGCCCTCAAAAAACCTTTGCAAAATCCAACTTTACACCTTTCATTAAAAAACTTATTACTAGTGTAATATGTATGTGGTTTGTCATATTCTGTTAATTAATTTTTGCATATTTAAGATGATGGTTTTTTAACATTTTCAGAGACACCAAAAAAGTAGAAAAAACCTATCTTTTGGAATGTTAGAAAGGCACTCTCTACTTTCACACACACCCCCTCCCCCCTTCCTTTTTCCCTTTGGTGCAGAGAAATTAAGTGATTTGTGTTCATATCATAGGAAGAATGTATGAAGGGTTCCTAGTCTTGAAAAAAAAACCAGCATGATCTACTGGAGGAGTTGAGTTCACTTTAAATTTTGTGAGGTTTATTTGAGATAGCTTAGTTTTTTTTTCCAATTTTAATTTGATGTACGGAATAAAGGGGTAGGGGCGTTGTTGGAAAAGTTAAAGGCTGTTCTTGAGCTCTCTCTATCCTTGGCTGTCAGTTCGATGTTCTTCATTTTTTGGGTCTTTTTTGTGCAAGAGTGATGGCATGTGTGTAAAATGAAATTTGAAAAATTAGATAATGCCATGTATGATATATGTGGTGGCTTATGTTTGTGGAAACTTGTAGGATGAAAATGCGTTGAAGTAAATGTGTTTTCAGATTTTTAATATGGCATTTATTTTGGGATTTTGTGTTATGGTCAAAGTGAACTGGAAGGAAAAGGGTTAGGGTTGAGTTGGACTGGGTACTGTAGGGAATTGGAATGAAACAGGTTCTGCATTGGGGTGGTTGCAGTAGCCTGTCAAAAGTTTCAAAGAGGATGAAGCAGAGGAGAAGAGAACAAATCTAGGAATCTTACCTAAGAGGCTTGCAGACTTCACCTTCACAAGAATTCAGACGCATCACGCAGATGCAATTTCAAGTTTCTGTTCGCTGAACACTATGGGAGTGGAAAGATTATATGGATATGTACAGAATACTGCTATTTTACTTTTAGTGGAACCAATATATGGATGTCGCATTAGCATGGACATTTCTTTACACAATTTCTGTTGTGATACATAAACTGGCAGGTTGGAATCCAACTGAATTAGACAACTATTGTTATTTTCATAAATCATGAAAGCAATAGTCCTATGGTTCCTCTTTATCACCACTCAAGCAAGGGTTTGCAGTTCACATAGCTGTTTTGAGATCTCAAATGTACTCTTCTCCTTCTCCTTCTCTTCCATCCAAGTTGAACTCAGTTTTTTTTTAGGATGTAGCTGCATGCCTGGTCAATGTGCTTCAACCTAACTAAGAGGCTACTGTGTCATCTTTGTTTTGACCTGGAAATAATATACTATTTATTGGAAATTAAATTTTTCTTTCCACAAATACTGGCTCTAACACTGCATTCTGTTCTGGTAACCAGGCGGCCAATTCCCTTCGATGATTTGAAAAGGCTTGGCATCCCACCTCCACCAGAGGGAAGATACATGTCACGTTTTCAGGTAAAGTACTATGTGAAATATCAGCATTTTGCGAGTGGAGGTGAAGTACTTTGTTAATGACAATTTATTTAAACTTTCTGTTTTGAGTTACTCCTTGCCAACTGTTTGGATATGTCATGGCCCTCCCCTATCTAATGCCTAAGTTCTATTGTCCTATTGTTATGATTTTTTTTTGGGGTGAATGAAGGTTCCATCACCTCCTCGAAGAAAAAGCTCTGTGGAGATGGAAGGACAATATTACAAGCACCACAAGCATAGTAAACAGAGCTCGGTGGACAGGGAAGATAGCTCTCATAAGCGTCACAAACATAGTGAACGGAGCTCCGAGGACAAGGAAGTCCGCCCTCACAAGCATCATAAACAGAGTAGAAATACTCATCAACACGACCGAGGCTCCCATAGCTGGCATCGGTCATCGGATGAAAGGACTTCTGTTGACAGGGAAGAACGCCCTCACAAGCGCCACAAAGATAGCAAACATTCTCTCCACCATGAAAGATGGTCACCAAACCAGGATCCCTCATCTAATGATGGGGTTTTAGCAAGTAAGCCTTGATCAGGGGTGTTGTTTTTGTGTGTGTGCGTGTATGAGAGAAAGAGAGAGAGAAGTGTCCAGTCTTGCTGGATTGAAACATTTTGTATATGGTAAGGCTCTAACTTTGAGGTGAAAAGACTCTTAACCTGGTGGGCTATCTGTATCTGAGTTGAATAGAATGACATTAAATAGAAATTTGGCATGATAAAGAATATTTTTTAAAGCGAAACCGCACTATTTCTGTTGTTGGACAACGACAGAAGGTGGCTCGAATTCAATGTCAGTGCTGCTTGACAAAGGAATTCAGCGCTGGAGTGGGCTGTTGGTGGCGACGGTGTACACTGTCGATGTGAGCTGCCGGTGGGCTAAGGCACAGGTTGCCAGATCGATCTACGCCAAAGACAAGGACTTATTGCATCCACGCGTGCCCAAAATGGAGACGTTTTGCTCCTGAAGGCTTTCGTCTGCAGAGACGTTTCAGGAAAGAGGAAGAAGACAATCTTTTAAAGAGAATTGATTTTTTGCTTCTAAGAGAATCTCTTCTAAGTGTCATCAGCTCAAGCCTATAAGCGTTGATTTCTCCAAATTTTGATTGTGTAGCGAGAGTTCAATAATAAAGCGCTTTGATGTATCTTCATATTGAGTGGGATGTACAATGGTGTAAAAATCTCAGGCTTGAGCTATTAAACTTGAATAGTGATTCTTGTACTCAATTTACTCAATAGTGAAAAAGGTGATTGGATCGTATCTCGTGGATGTAGGTGGGAATTTTATTGAATCACGTAAATATTGGTGTTATCTTTTCTTTGTGTGCTTTCATTATTTATTTATTTATTTTCTTATCATCGTATTAATCAATTTGCTACAAGCATTTTCCAATAAGTGGTATCACAGTATCCAAGTTCGGCATGGGAAGGTTGGAATTAAGAACTGTTAAGAGTATTAGGGTAGTATGTGTAAATTGTTAATAGTAAGAGGGTGTATGTGTAATTCTTATTATTGTGAGTTAACTATAAATGCAAGTGATGTATGAGAGCTAGGTTAAGTTTTTTTAACTTCTCTCTTTCTGTCTAATACTTTCTCTAATATTGTGTTATGTTAATTCTCTCAACTTAACATGGTATCAGAGCAAAACCAATACAAATATTAATTATTCAGGTTCGCGGTTGTGTGACCATTGTTGCTGTGTTGTTCGTTGCTCGTTGTTCATTGTGTTGTATTGTCGTGGTCTTGTCTGGTGGTGGTGGTAGTCGATTGGTGTGGTCGACGTTGTGCTGTTCATCGAGTTTTGGTATCTGATTTTTTGGTGGTGGCTTCTGTTCTGCTTCGGTGGTGCTTCGGTGGCGTAGTCGACTAATTATCTGGTTGTTCGGTGGTGCTTCGGTGGTGTAGTCGGCGTTGGTGGCTGCCTGGTTGGTGGTGAATGGGGCATTAGGGTTTGTTGGTGAAGAAGACGACCCATTCGAACTGGGTCGGTTGCGGGTTTTGGGTAACAGATCCAAATCCAGATCCAAGCCCAGCCCAATCAAGATCCAAGTTAAGAACCGATCCATATTCAGCGGTCCAAATCTAAGTCCAACCCAATCAGATCCAAGTCAAGAACCGATCCATATTCAGCGGTCCAAATCTATATTCGGTTCAGACCCAGATCCAGTAGCCTCAGACAAGACCGTTTCAAGTCTGGTTCAGTTAGTTTTAGACCGGATCTATCTATTTTGTCTCAGGTTCAGTGGTCCAGTGGACTTCTTTGGTCCGGTTCAGTAATCCAGTGGACTCCTTTGGTCCGGTTCAGCAGTCCAGTGGACTCCTTTGGTCCGGTTCAGTTGTCCAGTGGCCTTCTTTGGTCCGGTTTAGCGGTCCAATGGACTTCTCTGGTCCGGTTCAGTGCTCCAGCTAGGTTCTCCAGTCCAGTTTAGTGATCCAGCAACCCTCTCTTCTTCGATTTAGCAGTGCAGTAGGTGATTCTTGTCCGGTTCAGTGATCTAGTTATTTTTTTTTTTCTATTTGCTGCACTTATGGAATCCAAACAAGATGTCTGGTCCCTTACTCTATCTTTGCCACCCAATAATACTCCTCTGACTCTTATCAATGGTCTCATGACCTCTGTTAAACTAAATGAGACCAATTATACTTTATGGTCCCGATCTGTTTAAGTTTTTCTTCGAGGCAAATGATTTAAGAAATATCTGGTGGATCCTAGACCCTAGGAAGATACTCCTGGTTATGATCAGTGGGAACAAGAGGACGCTCAAATTATTTCTTTACTATTGAATAACATTGAGCCTAGCATTAGTTATACTCTACTTTATCTTGACACTGCCAAGTAGATCTGGGATCACTTGGCCACTATGTATTCTGGTACTGATAATTTTACCCGAGCTTATGAGGTGTGCAAGGAGTACTTCCGGTTGGAACAGAGCACTCTGAGCATTGAGGATTATTACTCTCACGTTTGGGGAGTCTGTGAGGAGATGAAGACCTACCATCCGTTTACTACTGATGCAGCAGTTTGGCAGAAGCAACATGAGGACATGAATGTTGTTAGGTTTTTGGTAGGATTGAAACCTGAATATGAGGCTATTCGCTCTCAGATTTTGGGTGGTTCTAGTCTTCCCTCACTACTTGAGGTTTTCTCTCGTGTACAGCGTGCTACTTTGTCTACTCCAGTCATCAATCATGGTGTCTCCATTAATCGCTCAGCTCTTGTGGTTCCTAGTAGCCACAGTGATAGTCATCGAGGTGGACGTGGTGGTCGAGGAGGTTGTACAGGAGGTCGTACGAGTGGTCGTGGGGGCCGTAGTGGACCTCGTTCCTGTACTCACTGTGGCCGTGGGGGGCACACTGTTGATTTCTGTTGGGATTTACATGGAAAACCTTCTGGTGCTGCGAATCAAGCTTCCTATCAGGATGATACCTCTGTTGTTGCTTCCATACCTCGGTCAGCTCCACCAGACACTAGGTCGATTACTATTACACGAGAGGAGTATGCTCAGTTTCTGTCCCAACAACAGGCTGTCCCATCTCCCTCCACTACTACTTTTGCCCAGTCAGGTATTGTTTCCACTTGTTTATTGTCCTCCATTCGCAGTCCATGGATCATAGACTCTGGCGCTTCTGACCACATGACTGGTGCGTCTGATATTTTTTCTACTTATCAGCCTACTACTTCCACACGAAGTGTTACTCTTGCTAATGGTACTTGTTCTAAAGTTTCAGGTCTGGGGACTACTCATTTGAGTCCTGATATGTCTCTATCTTCTGTGTTATTTGTTCCTCAGTTTCCTTTTAGTTTACTTTCCATTAGTAAGATTACCCGTTCTCTCAATTGTTCTGTAACATTTTATCCATCTTATTGTGTCTTTCAGGATCTCAAGACGAAGAGGAAGATTGATACGGGGCATGAAACTGGTGGCCTATATTACTTTTGATTTTGACTCACCTACTCGAGCTCTACAGACCTCGTTGTCTCATTTTCAATGGCATTGTCGTCTTGGACATCCCTCTCTCCAGAATCTGAAGCGCCAAGTTCCCAGTCTTAGTTGTGTGTCGTCTTTGTCTTGTGAAGCTTGTCAACTTAGTAAGTATCACCATGTGTCATTTTAGCCTAGAGTCAATAATCGTGTGTCTAGTCCATTTGAGTTGGTACATTCTGATGTATGTGTTTAATAAAGAACATTTCATCTAATAAATATCCTTATTTTGTGTCATTTGTGGATAACTATTCTCGTGTGACTTGGTTGTTTTTTATGAAAGCTCGGTCTAAATTATTCTCTATATTTGAGACCTTTCGTAAGGAAATAAAAACTCAGTATGATTGTCGTATACGTATTTTACGTTCTGATAATGCTCGGGAATATGAATCTGATCATTTTTCAGCTTATCTTGGTAAAACTGGCATTATTCATCAGACTTCATGTGCTTACACATCTCCACAGAACGGTGTTGCTGAACGCAAGAACCGTCATTTGTTGGAAGTCACTCTTGCCCTGTTATTCCAGATGAATATTCCCTGATATTTTTGGAGTGATGTTGTTCTTACTGCTTGTCACCTTATTAATCGTTTGTCGTCCTCTGTGTTACATGGGCAAAGTTTATATTCTGTCATTTTCCCTGGTAAGCCTTTATTTTCCCTAACTCCTAAGGTTTTTGGATGTGTCTGTTATGTTCACAATTTGGGTCCTGGGTTTGATAAACTTGACCTTCGAGCTACCAAATGTGTATTTCTTGGTTATTCTAGCACACAGAAGGGATATCGTTGCTACAGTCCTTCTCTACGACGATAATTTACTAGTGCCGATGTCACATTTGAGGAATCTGTTCCATATTTTCCAGCACCTCTCAACCTTTGGATCTGGACTTTGGGTCATCTCTTGTACCACCATCTCTTCCCTCATCTTCAGATATTTCGCTACCCACTGTGTTACCATCTACTTTACCTATTCGTGTATACCCTCGTCGTCCTCGACCATCGGTTGAGGTGCCCGTACCGTCTTCCTTGCCGCCTTCTGATCCTGGTCCATCAGGTAATTTAGACTCTCTACCTATTGCTCTTCGAAAAGGTACTCGTTCGTGTGTTTCTAATCATCTCATTGCTCATTTTGTTTCATATGATGCATTGCCTCCTGTCTTCTCTTGTTTTACCTCTCAATTATCTACTATATCTATTCCTAAGCGTTTATAGGATGCATTATCTGATCCGGGTTGGAGGAAAGCTATGGAGGATGAGATGGATGACTTACATCATAATGGGACTTGGGATCTCGTTCCTTTACCTCCTGGTAAACAAACTGCTGGTTGTCGTTGGGTGTATACTGTTAAATTTCATCCGGATGGTTATGTGGAGCGTCTCAAAGCCCGACTTGTTGCAAAGGGTTTCACTCAGACCTATGGTGTTGATTATGAGGAGACTTTCTCTCATGTTGCCAAAATTTCCTTTATTCGTATCTTGATTTCTTTGGCTGTTAATCTTGATTGACCCTTGTTTCAGTTAGACGTCAAGAATGCCTTCCTACATGGTGACTTGGTTTAAGAGGTATACATGGAGCAACCACCTGAGTTTACTGTTCAGGGGGAGTATGGTAAGAGTGTATGTCGGTTAAAGAAATCTTTGTATGGTTTGAAGAAGTCACCGATGGCATGGTTTGGTAAGTTTTCAGATGCAGTTTTAGAGTTTGGTCTTCTTCGATTTCAGACAGACCATTCTTTGTTTCATAGACAGACGGATGTTGGATATGTTCTATTGGTGGTCTATGCAGATGATATTGTGATCACTGGAAATGATTCTAAGGGGATTGTCAAGTTAAAAATCTTCTTGCAAGATCGATTTCATACTAAGAATTTGAGAAAACTCAAGTATTTCTTGGGAATTGAAGTGGCTTGATCTAAACAGGGTATTTGTTTATTATAGAGGAAATATTTACTTGATATGCTAGAGGAAGCAGGTTTGCTGGGTGGCAGACCGATTGATGTTCCTATGGATCCAAATCAGAAACTATTGATAGATGATGGTGCGCTGTTTGAGAATCCGGGTCAGTATCGCAGATTGGTTGGGAAGCTCAATTATCTCACTATTACTCGACCGGATATTTCCTATGCAGTCAGTATAGTAAGTCAGTTCATGGGGTGTCATTGAGTACCACATTGGGAGGCAGTTACTCGTATTCTGTGATATCTCAAACGAGCTCCTGGACTTGGACTGTTATATAGAGTTAATGAACATCTTAGAGTGGAAGGTTTCTCAGATGCTGATTGGGCTGGCTCTCCTTCTAATCGGAGATCAACCACTGGTTATTGTTCTTTCTTAGGAGGTAACGTTGTCTTGTGGAAAAGTAAGAAACAATCTGTGGTAGCGAGATCCAGTGCTGAGGCTGAATATAGGGGCAATGACGCATACGACGAGTGAGTTGACTTGGCTACTACACTTCCTCCAGGAAATTGGGCTTCCAGTTCAACCTCCTTTACAGTTGTTCTGTGACAACCAGACAACTATCCATATCGCTGCCAATCCGGTGTTTCACGAGAGAACCAAACATATTGAGGTTGATTGTCACTTTATTCGGGACAAGATAGTAGCTAGGGAGATTACAACTCCATTTGTGAAATCTGAAGATCAGCTTGCAGATATGTTTACCAAAGCATTGAGTCGTACACGTCTTACAACGATTTGTTCCAAGCTTGGATTATATGATATATATAGTCCAGCTTGAGGGGGAGTGTTAAGAGTATTAGGGTAGTATGTGTAGTAAGAGGGTGTATGTGTAATTCTTATTATTGTGAGTTAACTATAAATACAAGTGATGTATGAGAGCTAGGTTAAGTTTTTTTTAACCTCTCTCTTTCTGTCTAATATTGTCTCTAATATTGTGTTATGTTAATTCTCTCAACTTAACAAGAACAAGACGCGTTGTTCTTAATTACCGGTACTTCAACAACATTATTACTCAGCTAATTAATGTTGATGTGACAATTGGAGAAGAGGATAATACCATTTTTCTCTTGCCTTCTCTTTCATACTCTTATGATACACTTGTGACTAGGGCTGTTAATCAAACTGAGCTACTCGAGCTTGGCTTGAGTTCGGCTCGGGTTCGGCTCGTTCAGACTCGGCTCGTTTTCTAAACGAGCCCGAACTTGAACAAGTTTTTAGGCTCGTTTAGAAAACAAGCCCTACAAGCTCGGCTCAAACTCGATAGGCTCGACTCGTTTATGTGCAAATACTCGGGCTCGGCTCGGGCTCGACTTATTTTTGGCTCGTTCAGGCTCGGCTCGTTTCCTAAACGAGCCAAGCTTGAACAATTTTTTAAGCTCGATTAAGAAACAAGCTTTTAAAGCTCGGCTCGAACTCGGCTCGGACTCGTTCGACTAACAGCCCTACTTGTGACTATCACTTTTGGTTAGAAAAGACACTATCAATGTTGATGAGGTGACAACCGCTCTTTTAAAGACTAAGGCACTCGCGAAGTCGAAAAATAGTTTTCAAGCAGAAGGGTTAGTGGTCAAAAGTGAATTCAATCAACAATGCGGAAGGAGCAACCAAAGAGACTTTGGAAATTGTGGGAGGTCATGCTCCAAAACAAGAAAGACAAATAGTGGAAAACTCAAGTGTCACTATTGCCATAAGGAGAGACACTTCAAAAGGGACTGCAATTGACGAAAGCGATATTAAGAGAAAAAAGCAAAATCTCCTAATTCAGATCAAGTGGGCATTGCTCAAGATAGTTCAAATGGAAACGTCGATTTATTATCACATGTACGAATTATCTTACTTACAAATGGATTCTAGATTAAGGATGTTCTTATCACATGTGTCGGAAAAATTGGATGCAAATAAAATGAATGACAGGGTGAGGATAGTTGATATCAGATTGCATATCTCTACACTGAAAATATGTGTATATATATATACAAATAATATATGCGTTTAATAGGCTATAGATTTTAGAAATCCGTATCTCCTCCGCTAGTCCCACCCCTACCCACGTGAGAGTCCCAAGATCTCTTTTTAATTCAAATGCTAGATAACACTAATATATATATATATATATACACTCAAGTACTTTTGGATATTTAGTCGATGTGGGATTGAGTTCCCACACATAAAAAACACTCTTTTAGTTAAAATATTCTAACAACATGTGTCCTAACAAGAAATGGTTTGATACTTATAAACCCTATAATGGAGGAACAATTCTAATAGGTAATGATTCAGCTTGCAAGATCATTGGAATTGGAACCATTAAAATTAAAATATTTGATGGTATGGTAAGAACACTAGGTGATGTGTGGCATGTACCTAACCTAAAAAAGAATTTAATTTCCTTGGGTAAACTTGATTCTAGTGGTTTCACCTTAATGACAACGAATGGGGTCCTAAAAGTTGTTAAAGGGACCATGGTTGTCATGAAGGAGAAACAACAAGGAAATTTGTATACATTGTTAGTGAGTACTTTTATAGGTGGAGCAGTTTGTAACAGCTTCTTTGGATCCGCATACTGATGACATTACTCTATGACACTTATGCCTTGACCATATAAATGAAAAAGGTCTACATGAACTTCACAGGCACAATCTGCTTGATGGGGTAAAAAACTTATAAACTTAATTTTTGCAAGTATTGCTTGTATGGAAAACAGTGCAATGTTAGCTTTAAAGTAGGACAACATACAAGCAAGGATATGTTAGACTACATACACTTTGACATATGGAGACCTGCGCCAATTCCATCCAAAGGTGGAGCGGTGTATTTTGTAACATTTATTGATGATTTCTCCAAGAAAGTATGGGTCTACTTAATGAAGCATAAAAATGAAGTATTCGATATATTCAAGCAGTGGAAAACAAAGGTTGAAAAGCAGACAGGAAAACAAGTCAAGTATCTACGGACGGACAGCGGAACGGAGTACACATATTAGGAATTCAAAAGATATTGTGAGACGAAAAAGGATCTCTTAACATTATACTATACCAGATGGGTCACAACAAAATGGTGCAGCAAAAAGAATGAATAGAACCCTATTAGAGAGAGCAAGATGTATGAGAATCCATGCAGACTTGCCAAAGTCATTGTGGGTTGAGGTTGTTAACACAACATGTTATATTGTTAACAAGTCAAAGTCTTCAACTATTAATGCTCAAATCCCAAAGGAGGTTTGGACAGGTAAACCGATTAATTATTCTGACTTGAGAATATTTGGTTGTCCAACTTATGTTCACGTGCAGGAGTAGCAGTGATCCAATTAGACCCAAAGTCAAAGTATTGCATATTTGTCGGTTAAAAAAAGGCGTGAAAGGGTACAAACTTTGAGATTTGGATGCACGAAGGTTATGGTCAGTAGATATGTTATCTTCAATGAAGAACATATGCTGAATTTAAACATGGAGGAAGTCGATAAACAAGTGGAGGTTCATGCAGAAAAATTGTAAGTCAAAGTGGAGCCAGATGTGACACAGGGCCTAGTGGAGAGGATGATGCACCATTATCTCCTTAGAAAGATACATCTTGTGGTGATGACAGACAACAATAACCCACTATTCTTGCTGCTAGAAGGGAGAAAATGACACATAAGGCACCAATTAAGTATGACTTTGAAGACATGATTTCTTTCACATTAACTATTGGTAGTGAAGATCCGTCTTGTTTTCAGGTGGCATGCACGATGCATGGAAAATCACTAAAGTCCAATCAAATAACATGCATGAGCTAAATTTACTAAAGTCCAGATTACGGAAGAAATTTGGTATGAAGGATCTAGGGGCTGCTAAAAAGATCTTTAGAATGGAAATCTGGACGGATAGGAAAAAAAGGTAAACTATGGATATCACAAAAGAAATATGTGGAGAAGGTGCTAGAGATGTTTAGAATGGGTAACTCTAAACCTATTAATACTCCTCTAGCTAATCACTTTAAATTATCTGTTACATTCTGTCCTTCTATAGATAATGAGGTAGAGGAAATGTCTCATGTGTCATACACTAGTGCTATGGGAAGTCTAATGTATGCCATGGTTTGTAGTAGGCCAGACATTAGTTAGTATTGTCAATAAGTATATGGATAATCCAAGCAAGTAGCTCTGGATTGCAGTTAAATGGATATGTAGGTATTTGAAAGGTACAGTGGATTTTAGTACCTTGTATCAGAGACAAAATAGAACATGACAGGTTGTGAGTTATGTTGATGCAGATTATACAAGTGATCTAGACAAGAGGAAGTCTACTACAGGTTACATATTTACACTTGCAGGTGGACATATCAGTTGGAAACTTATGCTTCAATTAATTCCCATTTTATCCACAAGTGAAGCAGAATATATGGCAACGGTGAAAGTTGCCAAGGAGCTTTTGTGGTTGACATGTTTGATCAAGGAACTAAGATTGAAGCAGGAAAGCTTGGAGCTGTATTGTGATAGCCAAAGTGCAATTCATTTGACAAAGAATCAAGTTTTATCATGTCATGACAAAATACATCTACGTGAGGTATCACGTTCTCCGAGAATAGGGGGAAGAAAACAAGGTGAATTTGATGAAAGTTCATACGAACAACAATACTGCTGATATGATGACAAAACCGGTCACTTCTTAGAAGTTCAAAAACTGTTGGACTTGATCAATATTTCACATTGTTGGATTGATGAAACATCCAAAGACGTGGAGGATGGACATCTACACCAAGATGCAGACATGAGGTTTTCAGGTGGAGGTCATTGAAGTCTTAACAAGGTGGAGATTGTTATTGGACAACGACAGAAGGTGGCTCGAATTCAATGTCGACGCCGCTTGACAAAGGAATTTGGCACTGGAGTGGGCTATTGGTGGCGCTGGTGTAGACTGCTGCTTCAACTTTAAAAGTGTAAACCCAAGCGCAGGTTGAGCAGAGTAATATAATCTCGGAAGTCCGAGGTCGATCCCACGAGGAAGTGTAACAAGGAACAATCACACAAACAACAACAGTAATTTGGAAGGAAAAAGATTTGTGTGGTAAATTGTTGATTGGAGAAAAGTGATTTTTGGTATTTGAAACAGTAATAAATAAAATACTAGAGCATCAGGTACTCCCTCTCAACTTCATACAATAATAGTTAAAGACTCAAAGCTTGACTTGAAAGAGGAATTAAATGTCAGTTAACCCAATTAACAAATCAAGTGATAAATCCAATGGTTATAATCAAAAAACTACCAGGAACCTGAATAATCATTCAATCATATTATTTTATGAAATAATGTTAATCCTTCCAGCGTGGAATAACTAGTGATTTACACGCAGGGAAACTCAAGCAATTGATGTACATGGCACAACAACTCAAGAATTTATACCGCATAAACACTTTGCTAAAATATTAGGAATTAAATTAACACAGTTCCATAAATCCTTAAGTACAAGAGTCAATAAAAATACCGTACTCCGTCGAGAGATTTTCCCCTAGCCCTAGCTTAGCCTTCTAGCCAGACATAATACAGGATGCAGAAAAAAGACTAAGAACAAAAGACCCCCCTTTACAAGGTCCTAGGTTCGTATTTATAAATTACATTCCCAAGAGATTGCATCCCACTAGGATTCTAAATTCGGCAGCAGAGGCTTTACACGCGTCCGGACGCGCCTCTCTCAACCGTCCGGACGCAACTTCCAGAATGGTCATTCCTGCGTTTATCAACTTTCTGCCAATCGCGTCCGGACGCGTACACTCCATCCGTCCGGACGCGTGTTCCAGTGTGATCCCTCCTGAGCTATGCTTCTTCTTTCCATAATTTGTCCCCAAAACTATGCTTTTTACCTGCAAATTATCACAGATCAACATTTACTAACATAACACTCAATTTGGATAAACTCTTATTTTTATCACAATTTTACAATTAAAATATCATCTTTTCCTAATAATAATTGTGATTATTTGGACTTAATCACACCCCCCCACTTAAACCTTGCTAGTCCCTAGTGAGGCAAACCACGAAACATATAATACTATAAACAAAACAAAACCACTTTCGTAGGATTCACGATTGCATTTAGCATATGCAACAAGCCTTTAAACCCCTAGGTTTCCCCTAGTGGACGAGTATAGTCTCGTGAGGGTTTCCAGATATGATACCCACAAACATCACCTTGTGCTCAAATGTCTGAATAACACCTTTATAATATAAGTTGCTACCACATTATTGAAATACTAAGACACAAACTTTTTATAAGCACATGCGAAACAACATATAGAACTATGCGGTATATAACTGTATACACTTATCATATTCTCATATAAACTCGTGTGTAGTGTGAGTTAACTGTACCAAGTCAGTAATTTATCCGGTAATCACCTCTACAACTATCAACTATTCGTCTCAATGCCAAATCTCACTAGATGATTCACTCATGAGTAATTCTCTCAGATTATAGTAGTTATACACTCAAGTATCACATGTGAGTGGAGGGTATTTAAATCAACACAAAAGAATGCTCACATGTTCCATTAAGAAGAACGTAATCCAAAAGAAAAGGATTTGACATAATCTCATGAAAGGAAATCAACACATCATAAGTAAATACTCACCCTTCTCTTCCTTATTCACACAAGTCATGCATCCATCAATACACTCTTGAGATCAAATAGGTCTTTATTTAAGGTTGTAATGGGGCCTTGGGATTAGGGTTTTGAAACGAATGATATTTAGGAATTCAAAAGACTATCCCGAGAGAACATGTACATTACACAACCAAACTTCTTTCCATAACCTTTCACTCTCCATCCTTTAGAAGCACAATTTACATCACTTGCTTATATTTTTTTTTTCTTCTTGTCAAACGCATGCTTGCTATTTTTTCTCTTTTTTTTTTTTTTTTTTTTTTTTTTTATACAGGACATCGAATGCAAATATTCACAAGTAAGTAAAACTCTTTTTTTTTTTTTTTTTTTTTTTTTAGCCAATATCTCCAAAATTACATAAACAATACAAGTTCAATCTCAGGATAACCAACGGTAAAAGATATTATTATTTTTTTTTTTTTTATTTTTTATTTTTCATTGGCTTGGTTATTATATGTTGGGCATAAGAAATAAAATTTTTCTTTAAAGGCTCAATCATAGCTTCTAGGGATAATAATATTCAAAGAATAAGGTTTAGGCTCAAATAATGACAAAGATGGCCTAAAATCATATCTCAAGAGCTTTTGATAACACACTTCTCATGCAAATAATTCAAAGTCAAGCAATTATTCACAATATTGGTGTTAACCAAAACAAAAATAATGAGACTATTGAAGGAGATTAGCTGAATAAAAATATTTTTTATTGAGTAAATGTAAATAACCCTCCAAGAAAGATTGGAACAAAACTCACTAGGGTTTTTATGCATCTCCACTATATGTTTCAAGTTCTCAAGGTAAAATACCTAACAAATTTTCAACTTGGTAATGTCTAAAGTGCACAAATTTTGAGTTTTTATAAGAACATGATATGAGATACAAAAATATAGAATAAAGTTCTATGTGATGCTTAAACAGTTGCAAATTTAAAGCTAAGCAAATTATTTCTATATTGTGGTATCAAATTACTCATAACAACGTTATTTAGATATTTGATAACACATCAAACAACATACGCATCTTATATAATACTGAGAATTTTGAGTACAATGCATATTCAAAATATAAAAGAAATCAAGCCTAACAAAAACTACCCAAAAGAGGCTTTGATTTCTACATAAAACTGGAAAAGAAAATAACAGAAATAACTTTCAAACACCGGGACCGAGAAAAAATCCTAAGATGAGGGGCCTGCCTGATCACGAGAACTATGTCCTAGTCCCCTCATCTCAGCCCTCAACTCTCTCATCTCCTTCCTCATCTCTCTCTGACCTCTCAATAACTCGAACAGAATCTGCCGGTCAGTCCTGGGATCAGTGTCTTCATCCACTGGCAAATCAAAATCTTCATCGAAATTGAAGAGCTGATCCCACTCCTCCACCGGTACATCCCCCTCAGCTGCAGCCTCCCCCTGCTGGCCCCTCGTCCCCACTGGCCTCGCCACACTCCGACTCTTTAGAAGAGAGCCGGAGGTGAGTGCAACAACTTTCTTTGCCTTCTCCATCGTGGCGTCAATCACCACCCCCGCCCTCTCACAAAATGCGGTAGCCAGACCGGGAAATGGGAAAGATGGCTTCTTATGGTCAACAGTGGCCCTACGCATCTCTGAGAAAATAAGGGAGGGGAGGTCTATGATCTTGCCAGTGCCTATGGCATACAGAAGTCGGGCTCGGTCAGGGTATATGTGATTATTCCTCAGCAAAGGAAAAATGTTGGAGACTGAAATCAGATTGAGAATCTTGTACTTATTGGTCAAGTCTCCCTGCTGAAGGAATTTCACTCCCTCAGTCCACACAAAACCTTGCTCACCCATTAACTCCCTACCCACCTCATCACCCCCAAAATTCTGAGGGTATTCGGGGACAGCCACCCGGGCTTGAGTCATCTCAGTCAGTTGGGCAATGGCTGAAGCATCTATATTGATGTGCTTGCCTCGGACATAGGTGGTCAGCTGACCATTCCCGAGGTCATCGGCATTGCTGTAGAACTCCCTTGCCAGGATGGGAATGCAAGGCCACTCTCTACCCATAAACTCGGCCCACCCTCTAGATGTGATGATCTCTTGGATTCCTAAACGAGAGAAATCCTTGAGTTCAATCCTCCTCTCACAGACAAAGGGCTTGGAGGCATAGTATTTCTCAAACCTTACACGCTCCTCTAGTATTTGGAAACGTATGGGGTCATATGTGGTGTCCTCCTCTTCTTGGTTGCTTGCTCGGGCTCTCTTTGAGGAGGAGGCTCTTGGTGGTGCCATAGTTGTTAGAGTATAGCAGAGAGGAGTGGAAAGGGTGGGAGGTGTTTGAAAATCGGTTTAGAAATGTGTTGAACAAGTTAACTGACAAAGCCTCTATTTATAGATTTTCACACGCGTCCGGACGCATGAGGTGTTTCCGTCCGGACGCGGCTCAACTGCAGGCATTAATAGGCTTTGAATGACACGCGTCCGGACGCATGGTGAGGTCCCGTCCGGACGCGTGTTCTGAATTTGAAACGTTTAGACTTCCGTCCGGACGCGTCGCAAATCATCGTCCGGACGCGTGTGCCAGTATGTTCAGCCTATTCTCCCCCCGTCCGGACGCAAACTCCAGAAGATTTTATACTATAATTTGTGCGTCCGGACGCGAGTTCCAGTGAATTGATTACTCTATACTTAGAAAAATTTGCACTTTTCTTCAACTATTTCTCTCCCAAGTGATTCCCTTCTACTTCTAAAAATTTCTAAGGACACAAAAAAAAATAAGAAAATTCTACTTAGCTATCTAAAAAAAAATAAACATAATAACCACAGTTTCATGTGCACATCAACTTCAAAATTTTTCAAGTAAATGCTCCACCCCCCCACTCAAAAATTTTCATTGTCCTCAATGTATGAATACATAGAGTAAGATCACATAAGGGATAGAAAGAACATACCGGATGCGCGTAAAATGTGCCCATGCATCTGTAGAAACATTAAAGAGAAAACAACATACACTAATATACAACAGTACACACCAAATGGTTAGAGACAGATTATTCATAGTGGGGATCCATCAATTCGATGGATTCCACTTCCACAATACCCTCCTCCAAGAATGGTTTCAATCGTTGCCCATTAACTTTAAAAATGTTTCCATTACTTGGGTTTTCAATCTCCACTGTTCCATATGGGAATACTTCCTTGACAACGTATGGACCACTCCATCTAGTCCGAAGCTTTCCCTTAAAGATGTGAAGCCTAGAATTATATAAAAGAACTTTTTGGCCAGGTGTAAACGTTTTTCGCACAATATTCTTATCATGAACCACCTTCATCCGTTCTTTGCTAATCTTAGAATTATCATAGGCTTCATTCCTAATCTCATCAAGCTCATTTAGTTGTAATTTCCGTGCGGTGCCGGCTTGGTCAAAACTAAAGTTGAACATTTTAATGGCCCAATATGCTTTATGCTCTAATTCCACGGGCAAGTGACAAGCTTTTCCATAAATCAATCTATATGGAGACATACCAATCGGGGATTTATATGCAGTTCGGTATGCCCATAATGCATCGAGTAGTCGTAACGACCAATCTTTACGATCAGGATTTACCGTTTTTTCCAAAATGTAAGAAATTTCCCGATTGGCAAGCTCTACTTGACCACTTGTCTGTGGGTGATAGGGAGTTGCTACTTTATGTGTTACACCATATTTTTTCATCAAATTCTCAAAAGGTCTATTACAAAAGTGCAATCCCCCATCACTGATAATTGCTCGGGGTATACCAAATCTGGACAAAATATTTTCCTTTAAAAATTTCAAAACAACTTTATGATCATTCGTCCGACATGGTATAGCTTCAACCCACTTAGAGACATAATCTATACCCACTAAAATGTACATATACCCAAAAGATTGAGGGAAAGGACCCATGAAATCTATACCCCAACAGTCAAAGATTTCTATGATCAAAATCGGGTTTAGGGGCATCATATTCCTACGGGTCAATCCCCCCAGTTTTTGACATCGCTCACACACTTTGCAAAAATTATGAGCATCCTTAAAAATTGTAGGCCAATAAAATCCACATTGCAAAACTTTTGCAGCGGTCTTTTTCATAGAAAAGTGGCCCCCACAAGCTCCCGCATGACAAAAGAATAGAAGGCTACTTACCTCCTCATCAGGTACACATCTTCGGATAATCTGATCCGGGCAATATTTGAAAAGGTATGGGTCATCCCAGAAGAAACTCTTTACTTCAACTAAAAACTTCCTCTTATCTAAAGCAGTCCAAGCCGGTGGCATGTTACCTGTAACAAGAAAATTTACAATGTCAGCAAACCATGGTAAGGAGGAAACTGCCAATAACTGTTCATCCGGGAAAGTATCTTTAATCGGCATTGTCTCAATGGGCTCATCACTCACAAGTCTAGACAAATGGTCAGCCACTACATTTTCTACTCCTTTTTTATCTTTAATAGTAATATCAAATTCTTGGAGTAGTAGGATCCACCTCAACAGTCTCGGTTTTGCATCTTTCTTAGTTAATAAGTATTTGAGAGCTGCATGGTCTGTAAAGATAACAATGGGGAAACCTACTAAGTATGACCTAAATTTGTCTAATGCAAATACTACAGCCAGTAATTCTTTTTCTGTTGTAGAATAGTTCATCTGTGCACTATTTAAAGTTCTACTGGCATAGTAGATGACATGAGGCTTTTTGTCATTCCTTTGTCCTAAAACCGCCCCTACAGCATAGTCACTTGCATCACACATGATTTCGAAAGGACTACTCCAATCTGGGGATTGCATGATTGGAGCGGTGACAAGCATGCCCTTTAACTTATCAAAAGCTTCTTGGCATGCATTATCCCACTCAAAAGGTGTGTCTTTCCCTAGGAGATTACAGAGTGGTCTAGATATGGAACTAAAATCTTTTATAAATCTCCTATAAAAACCAGCATGACCCAAGAAAGATCTAACATCCTTAAGGACTTTCGGACTAGGTAAACTAGCGATTAATTCAATTTTTGCCTTATCTACCTGAATTCCCTCAGAAGAGACAATGTGACCAAGAACAATTCCCTTTGTCACCATGAAGTGGCATTTTTCCCAGTTAAGTACAAGGTTCTTTTCTTCACATCTTATAAGTACCTTTTCCAGATTAGCTAAACAGTCATTATAAGAATCACCAAAAACAGTAAAATCATCCATAAAGACTTCAAGAAAACGCTCAACCATATCACTGAAAATACTCAGCATACACCTTTGAAAAGTCGCAGGTGCATTGCATAATCCAAAAGGCATCCTTCGATAAGCAAAGGTGCCAAAAGGGCAAGTAAATGTGGTCTTCTCTTGGTCCTCTAGGGCAATTTCAATCTGATTATATCCCGAATAACCATCTAAAAAACAATAGTACAAATGTGAAGCTACCCTTTCTAAAATTTGATCCATAAAAGGCAAAGGGAAGTGATCTTTTCTAGTAACAGCATTAAGTCTCCTGTAGTCTATGCACATTCTCCAACCAGTAACTGTCCTAGTTGGCACAAGTTCATTATTTTCATTAGCAACTACAGTGACTCCAGATTTCTTAGGAACTACCTGTGTGGGGCTTACCCATTTGCTATCTGCAATAGGGTAGATAATTCCTACATCTAACAGTTTCAACACCTCTTTTTTCACAACTTCTTTCATATGTGGATTCAGCCTACGTTGCATCTCCCTAGATGTTTTAGCATTATCTTCCAAATAAATCTTGTGGGTGCATACCAAAGGGCTAATTCCTTTTATATCAGCTAAAGTCCATCCAATTGCATTCTTATGTTCCTTAAGAAGGTGTAGCAACATACCTTCCTGTGCTGAATTCAATTGAGAAGAAATTATTACCGGATAAGTTTCATCATCTCCTAAAAATGCATACTTCAACTCTACCGGTAATTGCTTGAGGTCTAGCTTGGGAGCTTTATCCTTGGATGGTATTGGTGGATCTGTTCTTGGTGGGAGCTCCTCAAATCTCTGTCTCAACTCTCTCATTTCGAGTACCTGCAAAGAGTTTAACATATCAGTTGAAACAGAAATTTCAGAATTCTTTGCATCTATCTCTAACTCAGAATCTTGTTCAAGCAAATATGCTTCAAGTGGATCAAACAAGGAGGAATCATATACTTTGCTTGGAACAATAGATTCAATCATGTTTACTTCATGCACATCTTCATCAATATTCCCAGGTTGTTTGCACACATTAAAAATGTTGAGCTCTAATGTCATATTTCCAAAGGTCAATTTCATCATACCATTCCTGCAGTTAATTAGAGCATTTGAAGTTGCTAGGAATGGTCTGCCTAAAATGACGGGAATTTGCGCACTAGTACTTAATACAGGTTGAGTGTCCAAAATTATGAAATCCACGGGAAAATAAAATTTATCAACCTGTACTAGAACATCCTCCACTATACCCCTCGGTATCTTCACCGATCGGTCAGCTAATTGAAGTGTAACCGAAGTGGGCTTTAACTCCCCCAACCCTAATTGTTCATATACCGAATAAGGGAGCAAATTCACACTAGCTCCTAAATCCAGTAATGCTTGTTCAATTTTGTGGTTGCCTATAACACAAGAAATAGTAGGACAACCTGGGTCTTTATACTTTGGTGGAGTTCTGTGCTGGATAATGGAGGATACTTGCTCAGTCAAAAATGCCTTCTTTTGCACATTTAATTTCCTTTTAACAGTGCATAACTCTTTCAAAAATTTTGCATAAGAAGGTATTTGTTTAATGGCATCTAACAAGGGAATATTGATTTTCACCTGCTTAAAAATCTCTAACATATCATTATGCACAATAGGTCTAGTAGAAGTAAGCAATCTCTGTGGGAATGGTGCAGGTGGAACATACTTTTCAGATTTATTAATTTCAGGCAGGCTAATCGTATCATCACTCTCCGTGGGTGGATAAATCTTTTCAGAATCTTGATTTTCCAAAGGAATGGTTTTATTAATTTCTTTCCCGCTGCGGAGTGTAGTGATAGACTTTACGTGCTCGTGGACAGTCTCAGAAGTGCAAGTGTCATTCACAACAAATTGACCATGTGGGTTCGGTTGTGGTTGTGCTGGCAGCCTACCTTTTTCCTGATGGCAAGGGTCGATGGTCAGTTTAGTGATTGCACTCCTCATATCCTCAATAGCCTGAGTTGTTTGTCTATTGTATGTTTCCTGATTATGCATGAATTGTGACAACACCTCCTCAATGTCTCTTTTTGGGCGTGGAATGTAAGGTGCAACATTTGAAGAGTTTTGTTGGGGTGGTTGTGATGCATGGTTGTCATTCCTCCAACCAAAATTTGGATGATTCTTCCACCCCGGGTTGTATGTGTTCGAGTATGGGTTATTGTAAGGCTTTGAAAAAGTGTTTACAGCATTTGCTTGGTCATACACTTCCTTTAATGCAGGTAATGATGGACACTCCGTTACAGGATGTCCAGGAATTTCACAGATACTGCATATCTTCTCAACCTTAACTGTGTCAACCTGGTTAACCTTTTTGTACTCCATGGCCTCTACCCGTCTTGCTAAGGTGGCAATCCTAGCTCCTAGGTCATCCTCCTCCCTCAACTGGTATTTACCCCCACTAGATGATGATGATTGTGCAGTTTTACCCTTAGATGGTTCCTGGGATGTAGTATCCCAAGATTGCGCGTTCTCAGCTAATTGGTCTAAATAGTCAAAAGCATCATCTGGTTCCTTATTCATAAAATCTCCATTACACATCATTTCAATAAATTGACGCAGTTGTGGGCCTAAACCCTCATAAAAGAAACTTATTATGCGCCAGCTTTCATAACCATGATGTGGACAAGATGCAAGAAGGTCTTTAAATCTTTCCCAACTTTGATAAAAATTTTCAGACTCTTTTTGGGAAAAATTCATTATTTGTCTTTTCAAAGAGTTTGTGCGATGTGTGGGAAAAAATTTCTTCAAAAATTGTTTCTGCATCTCTTGCCATGTTCCTATAGACCTAGATCTCAACGAATATAACCAAGTTTTAGCTTTTTCCTTTAATGAAAAAGGAAATAACTTCAGCCTGACTATATCCATTGCCACATTCTGGTCATGGAACGTAGCACATACATCCCCAAATTCTCTGATATGCAAATATGGGTTTTCTTCACCTATACCAAGGAATTTTGGAAGTAATTGAATCATGCCAGGTTTGAAAACAAAATGTATGGCATTCAATGGAAAAATGATGCATGATGGCTCAGTGAGAAGAACGGGTTGTAGATACTCACGCAAAGTCCTACCCTGATTAACATTATCCACCTCATTCTCATCATGATTACTTATTCTATCAACATGATCCTCCCGTTCAGGAAGATCATTATGCCTATGATCATTAGGATTAGCAGCCATTGTGTGCAAGAAGTGATTTGACACAGATAAATCAAATAAATTTCCAAACCAAGTATCTGAATCCTCTCTTGTTAAACGTCCACTTAAATCACGATGCCAAAAGCTCATAAAACAAATAAATAACCAAAAATAAATTCTAAATTAAACTAACAAGAAAAATACTTTAGAAAAAAAAAAAAAAAAAAATAAACTGAAAATTAGAACGAAGTTACCGGATTTCCGAAGACTCGCAAATACCGCAAACCTCAATGATGTAATGGCTCCTTGTCTTTCAATTCCCCGGCAACGGCGCCAAAAACTTGCTTCAACTTTAAAAGTGTAAACCCAAGCGCAGGTTGAGCAGAGTAATATAATCTCGGAAGTCCGAGGTCGATCCCACGAGGAAGTGTAACAAGGAACAATCACACAAACAACAACAGTAATTTGGAAGGAAAAAGATTTGTGTGGTAAATTGTTGATTGGAGAAAAGTGATTTTTGGTATTTGAAACAGTAATAAATAAAATACTAGAGCATCAGGTACTCCCTCTCAACTTCATACAATAATAGTTAAAGACTCAAAGCTTGACTTGAAAGAGGAATTAAATGTCAGTTAACCCAATTAACAAATCAAGTGATAAATCCAATGGTTATAATCAAAAAACTACCAGGAACCTGAATAATCATTCAATCATATTATTTTATGAAATAATGTTAATCCTTCCAGCGTGGAATAACTAGTGATTTACACGCAGGGAAACTCAAGCAATTGATGTACGTGGCACAACAACTCAAGAATTTATACAGCATAAACACTTTGCTAAAATATTAGGAATTAAATTAACACAGTTCCATAAATCCTTAAGTACAAGAGTCAATAAAAATACCGTACTCCGTCGAGAGATTTTCCCCTAGCCCTAGCTTAGCCTTCTAGCCAGACATAATACAGGATGCAGAAAAAAGACTAAGAACAAAAGACCCCCCTTTACAAGGTCCTAGGTTCGTATTTATAAATTACATTCCCAAGAGATTGCATCCCACTAGGATTCTAAATTCGGCAGCAGAGGCTTTACACGCGTCCGGACGCGCCTCTCTCAACCGTCCGGACGCAACTTCCAGAATGGTCATTCCTGCGTTTATCAACTTTCTGCCAATCGCGTCCGGACGCGTACACTCCATCCGTCCGGACGCGTGTTCCAGTGTGATCCCTCCTGAGCTATGCTTCTTCTTTCCATAATTTGTCCCCAAAACTATACTTTTTACCTGCAAATTATCACAGATCAACATTTACTAACATAACACTCAATTTGGATAAACTCTTATTTTTATCACAATTTTACAATTAAAATATCATCTTTTCCTAATAATAATTGTGATTATTTGGACTTAATCAACTGCCTGTGGGCTAAGGCATAGGTTACCAGATTTGTGTCAGATCTATGCCAAAAGACAAGGACTCTTGCATTCACGTGTGCCCAAAATGGAGACTTTTTGCTTCTAAAGGCTTTCGTCTTCTGCAGAGAAGTTTTAGGAATGAGGAAGAAGACAATATCTTTTAAAGATACCTACCTTTTATCTCCTTGGTTTTCTCCATAATTACCAAAGTGCCATCAGCTCAAGCCAATAAAATAGGTGTTGATTTCTCAAGCTTCAGGACTATGAAGTTCACTCGAAATCTGAGTATGTTGCGAGAGTACAATAATAAAGCTCTCAGTTGTATCTTCATATTGAGTGGGTGAGAATTGAGTGGGGTGTACAAGGGTGTAAAAAACTTGGGTTTGAGATATTAAACTTGAGTGGGTACTCAAATTTACTCAATAGTGAAGAAGGTGACCGGATCACGCCTTGGATGTAGACTGGAATTTTTCCGAACCACGTAAATATTGGTTTCTCTTTTCTTTGTGTGCTTTCATTGCTTATTTGTTTATTTTATCGTTATCGTATTAATAAATTTGTTGCGAGTATTTCCCAACAATTTCGAATCCCCTTCCACAATTTTCCTCAAAAAGTCCATAGGGTTTGTAAAGTTGGTGTCTAAATATCCTAGAGATGTAATTTATCAGAGTTAGCAGTAGCCAGATATTTATGTTCACCATGGCAGTTCCTTCCTAGTTAGTGACTAGAACTTATCCATCAACTCACCAATGGCAAGTGCATTCCAGCATACCAAGTTAAAATTGATATTCACTAAGTTATAAATCATCGAAAACTAGTTACAATTCATGACAATCAACTTACAATTGAACAAGCTATGTTACAACCAGTTGAAACCAAGTTACAATTGAGTTGGACCAAGTAACAACCCATTGAGGACAAGTTAATAACAATTGAGTATAAGTTATAACTCATTAGGATTGAGTTAACAAAAATGGAAAATGATGTGGTGAAATTTCAAAAAAATATGATTCTTTATATTAAGATCTATTCATGTTAAAAAAAAAAAAGGTTGAAATCCGTATATGTAAAGTAAACATCAAATTTACATTTGAAAGCGTGTTTGCAAAATCTCAAAAAATATTTCATCGAGACTCAATTGTTGACTAATGCATCATAACAAATTATTTGCTCCATGTGGAAGTGTGTCAACTAAAAGAGTAATTAATTAGAGGGGCTCGCCCGTTGACAAGCTTAGAAAAAAGAGGATAATGAACATTATAAATTGAGATAATTACAAATATTTTGAATGATTCATTTCTATTGAGAATTATTGTGGATTAATATGTATGATTTTAGGTTATTTATAGGAAATACTAGAAATAATCTTGTGCTGAAAATACTATATAATATTAAAAATTGAATATTAATCCTGCAATATTTATATTTTAAATAGCAATTTAATTTTTTTAATTTGCAATTTAAAATTGGAAATAGCAATTGATGAAATTGTTTGCATTGGAAATTGTAATGTCTTGATAGAGTTATTTGTCATTGGAGTTTGTGTTGAGAAGTTAATGTTTTTGGACGATATATTTTTTTTATGGATGATCTCAATCTAAGGGTTTTCAACAAAAAATTAGTACTCATTTTTTTTTTTTTAAATGATACATGTTACTATTTTTTTTTTTGTTTCATTGAAGATATAATGTAATAACTTCGATATGTTAAAGTATAAATTGAGAATATAGAGATCTTTTGTGATGCAAATAACTATTTGTCCTTTTAAAGTAGATATTATAATTTAAGAGTCATTTATCAAAAAATAAAACATAAATTGAAATTTGATTCCTAAAATGGCCAGAAAGGACCAAAACCATTTAGAAATTAGGGAAAGCCTATAATGCTTCAGTGATATCGTGTTGAAAAAGTGATCAGATCATTGATTTTGAATTAAATAATTTATAATTATTAATCAAAATAATAATAAAAATAATAGGTGAGACATTTTTGTTAGTTAGAAGACAAAAATATTTCGATATCGTAATATTTTTAAGGACTGACAATTGATAATTTAAGTGTCATTCTAAAACTGAAACCATAATGTATATTAGGGAGAATTACACCCCTTGGAGTTTTTCTTGAAGTTTGTCACTTAATCACTTAGACCCCTAAGGATTGTACGCGTATAATACTTAGACCCTTATCATCAATGTCCGTTCGTATATCCATTAGTAAATTATATTTAGATATTTTGAAGTTTGTATGTGTGTAATATTTAGACTCTTCAAGTTTTCAAATATTATATTTTAATAAAAAATAATTTTATCAAAAATAGAATACCAAATATTTTAAATTTTACAACCCAAATTCATGTTATACAATTAAAAATAAAAATTTAATTTTTTCTTAAAAAAATTATAATTAATATACAATTATACTATCTATTGAAATAAAACTAAAAAACTAAATAAGAGGTCAAACTATAATATACACAATATCTTTTATATTTAATTGAGGTAATTTGACCGTTTAATAGATTCCATTAATTCTATAACTAATAAGAGGTTTAACTATAATATTTTAAATTTGAGGGGTCTAAGTATTACACGCTTACAAACTTTAGAAAGTCTAGGTATAATTTATTAATATATATATTAAAGGACATTGACAATAGGGGTCTAAGTATTACGTGCGTACAAATTTTAGGAGTCTATGAATAATATTTTAAATGTCAAAGGACCTAAGTGATTAAGTGACAAACTTTAGGGGACTTTTTGGTATGTTTGTTTGGGAGGGGTTTGGACTTTGGATTGTGGATTGGGGAATAAACCCCTTAAACCTATGTTTGGTAATCCATGTTTAGTCCAGAGTTTGGAAACCCAGCCCGTTTATGGCCCGGTCATGAAACCCATGGGGGGTTTCATATGTAGGTTAATGAGTTTAACATTCAAATGACATTTATACCCCCCATATATATCCATACTCATGTTTGGATTAAATTGATTAAGGACACAATAGTCATTTATATATAAATATATTATCATAATAGTCATATATTCCTACGCATACCAAATATGGGTATGAACAACATTAAATATTGAATTCCATCTTTGAATCTCATCTTTGGGTTTAGAATGATTTGGGCAAGTCAATCAAAATCCTTCTAAAAAAACATACCAAACAGCGCTAGGAGGTTTGAACATAATTCTCCCTCTATATTATTTACCCAGAAAAATAAAAGCAAATCGAAAACGCCCAGCTAATTCAGCGCCACCCTCGGCCAAAAAAAAAAAAAAAAAAAAATTCAGCGCCACCCGGTTTCACTTCCCCCTCACTGTTTCCCGTCAAAGTCCTCAGATCACGTCTTTCTACTCTCTCTCTCTCTCAATTTTTCTGTTTTCCTTTCCCTTTCTCTCCAATCCTTCCATTGCGCTATCAACCGTGTACACTCCCACACACACACTGCCCATCAACTCTCACAACACCCAGATCTTCGAATTCCCAAACTATGCATAAAGTCACATAAAATCTTCAGTTTCAACTCAATTCAATTCGAATGGGGCAGAAGAAGAAGAAGAAAAGCGGGGGAGGCGGGCGGCGGAGCAAGGGCAGGACTCCGTCGAAGGATCAGAATATTCTTGGTGGGGACAACAGCGAGCTTGTAGCCGAGGAGCTCACGGCGTTGTAAGAAGAAATTCATACGTACACATACACATATACATATATACGTAGCTTCTTGTATATACACATGTATAGGCGCATTTATAAATGTCTCTGGTTCTTGTATATGCATGTATAATTTATCTTTTTGGTCTTTGCATGTCTATTGTATAATTTGAACATCTAAATCCAGGGTTTCTCCGGAACGTCGAAATAAATAGTACTAGTTATTTTCTAGATTTTAATCGATTTTCTAGGAAATGTTTTAGCATGAAAGCCTAGATATGGATAGAAATCACGGTCAGGGGAACCGCTTGGATACTTATATAGGGGATTTGAGGTTGAGGGGACGCATTCTTTATAATTGAAAGGCAGGGCCGGCTCAATGTAAATGGGGCCCTAAGAGAAAGTTTTAAATAAGGGCCCTTTTAGAATTTATTACAAATATATGTTGTATGATTAATATTTTACTTAAAAATTATTTTTCTCGCCTTTTGTGATACAAATTTAGTGATTAAGCTTTTACATTCAAGTTTCGCTAATATATCGTTTTCAATGGATAATAGGGCTAATCTATTCAATCTTAATAATAAACTCTTCTTCTTTTTTATGTTTTTCACAATATCATATTTCTAGTTGACATACTCAAACATTAATAATCCTTGCAAAGGTAACAACTAACAACAATGGAACAAAGTTAACAATCTACTTTATTTCCAAGGGCAAAACCAATAGAACAATAACACTTGATAATAGGAAATTTTACACAACTCTTTGTTCGTCTCTCAAATCGTCTAGTAATTCCAACATTCACAATAGATAATAAACTGAATTAGAATAAAAAATTAATTAAAATAAAATTAATAAAACTTTTAAAAAGATACAATACCTTTTTGATCCAATGGACAACGAATGACTATAGAACAAATCTATGTATGTGACACAATGACATATCCATAGATTTAGTTGTGTGGATATTTTTTAAACTAGTGAAAGCACATGTGCGTTACGCGTGAACTATTTTGAATATCACATAGGATAAAATATTTTTGTTATGTAAATTATAAGATTTTTATTGTTTTAGATCTTTAAAAAAACAAGTGGTCTTTGACCATATTACCGTAAAAAAATCACTCTAACCACGGATTAAGTGATTTTCTAGAATTTAAAAGGGGCATTTACCCTAATATTAAAAATAAAATAAAATTATTGAGCACTTTAAGACCACATTAAACATTAAACTCAAATCAAAGCAAGAGATATGCTAGTGTTAGTTGAAATGTTATTCAAGGTAAATTCTTATCAGAACCTTACTCAATTCAAAATTTATTATTGTACTATATTTAGCCCATAAGTGAATTTAGAAATTGTATGAGGATCTTGAATTAGCAAATAATGTAACCATTAGCATAAGAGATTACACACGTATTAATAAAAAAAATTCTAAATTTTACAAAGTAATGTAGTGTAATACACGATTTTGTAGTAACATTTAAAATTACTCTCATCACAAGTGAGTTCTTAGAACATCCAATTGTTACAAAATTCAAAACGGCGACTACTCCATGCAGTTTTCCCTAGAGATTCACTCCACCAAAGTGTCAAGGGCAAACCACATGTTCTAGCACTCTATAGATTTTGATATCAAGTTCTCCAACAAATGACTTCTTTTTCAGATCAAAGAATAAATTAAATTATGAGGAAAAAAAAGTATTTTTTCTTGGTTTTTAAAAAAAAGGTAAAGTGTATAATAAAAGAGTCAAGTGTAGTATTATTTCCATCATTTTCATGGCAACATCAATAGTAACATTTTTATTGTTTTTGATCCTCAAGGATAAAAATATAACATGACTCGGGAGCACAATTTTTTTCTACTTTTTTGTATGAGCAGAGAGTTGATAAAAGTAACAAATAAATTTATGAAATTGAAAAAATCAACTTGCTAAAAGGAAAAGCTTCTTTACTTTGCTCGAGTCCTTTTTACTCTATCAAGATGTTGATGCAATCTTGTTGTGACGATATGCGAAGCTTGTTTGGAAGATGAACTAATGTATTCACTACACAGAAGGGGAACAACCTAAAACTTTTAAATATTAATTATTGTGATTAATATTATCTATAGTATAAATTGGATGTATACTAAATATTTATTTTTTGAAGTATAAATAGATGTATAGATATAGATATAGATATTCATATAGATTATTTATGTGGAAATGAAAGTAAATGAAGGGTTATTTGAATATTTAATTGGTATTAAGTAATTAAATATATAATGATATAGTTGTCTTTAATCATTTTTATAGGGGTATAAAGTATATGAAGGGTTATTGTATATTTAATTGGTATTGAATAATTAGATACATAATGATATAATTGTCTTTAATAATTTTTATAAGGGTATTATGGTCTAACAATTTTTTTTTATTTTTGTTGACATTTTATAGTATTATGGATTTTAGTTTGGGCCCTTCTTGAATGTATATGTCATTGGGCCTACACAGTCTAAATTCTTGGTCATATTTAATGTTAACTCTTAAGAATTATAGCATGATTTGGGGCCCTATGCGAATATTTAACTTGTCTGCCTATTGGGTCGACCCTGTTGAAAGGATCACTTGACAAATACTTCACAATATTGATGGATTTTTCGGGGCAATGAATACCCCTTTTCCTACTAGATCCATCACTGCAATAGGTGGAGCAAACTATACCCCTTCATCATGTAAGGACTGCATGAGGTGATTGCGGAAAGAGTTTAACCACACCATATTGAATAACGGTATTAGGTATATGAATTAACAACATTCAAGACTCAAAAAAGAGATTTGATTAATTACATCAAGTTAGTCTTTTACTTCCTCTCGAAATATTTAGATAACAGTTTGAAGCCATGGTCTTAATTTCCCTATCCAGATCTCTCATATCTCCCAATCCAAAATCTAAATTCCATTCTTTACATGGAAATATTCACACACAACATTGCTGATCATCAGATTGCTCTCTCTAGCTGTCTCTCTATTATTATGATTCACTTGATAATAGAGAAGAAAGAGCAAAAGGAGCCAGATTATTTCTTTCATCAACAACGTTTATGATCCGAAGAAAATTACTTTTTGGTGAAAATTGTTGATTAAGAATACAATTGATTGGCTTTTCACTATTAGCTAGGGTTTGATAATGTGGTGAACCTGAAGAATGTTGCTCAAGGATATGATCATATGACTCTTCATTGATCTGGTAGCCTTAAAGGTCCACGCAATGACTTGTAAGTTTATTGGTGATTCTTGGTAGAAGTTAAGAAGAGGCATGGACAAGAATTTTAATAAATGTTGCCTTAACCCTCATCCCGACACTATTAAAGTTTTGATTTTGAAAAGTCCTAACAAGATTGAGAATTTTAATGGGATTCCAACATTGATGAGCTTTTCTCCCTTGTTCTGTGATAGCTTCACTTCAAGTTTAAGCCTTTTTTATTTTCTTAGATTGATTGGATAGCAGCAGGTAATTAGTGGATTTTTCTTGTTTTTATAGGGATTTAGTGTTTTTTCTTTAATGTATTTTTTTCTCTTTTTGGATCATTAAGAAATCCACCTAGTTTACACACCCTTCTTTAATTAATGAAATTTTTGTTTCCTATCAAAAAATATAAAATAAAATAGGTTTGCTTTGGTGCTTCCATTGTTGGTTTTACTAACAATGTTCAGGTAGTTCTTACTGTCGAGGAGTTAGTACCACACAGAGTTACTAGAATTCACTAAAGCACAAACAACCCCCGATTTGGGTCATACGACCCCAAACAGGATCTGTACGCGGCCTGGATCGCGGGTTGTTGCGATCTTACTTGTAATGTAACCCCTAAACCCAACACAATGAAGGAAATCCCAAATGAAAACCCTAATATAATTTTTTTTTTCAAACGTTGAAAAAATATAGTAACAAGAATCACAAGAGATTTAGAGATGGAAAAGCAGTGTAAATTTCCAGAAAAAGAAGTTACATGCCAGGTCAATGTCTAAGACCTAGACGTGGGTTAGCTTTTTCATGCTTCTCTCTTGTATCAGAAGGTAGACAATGTAGAGTTGACGATGAAGATGCTTTATTTTTTCCTTCGGAAAGAGAAACGCCTCCTTCTTATGAACTATTTGTAATATATTTTGTTATTATTTGTAATTTTGATAAAGCATACATTAAAAACATGACATGTTGATTAATAAGCTGGCATAGAAAATAAGAAAACAGTCGCACTTGTCATGTGTTGGTGTACTGTGTATGGTTAAAAAAGGTTAAAGAAAAGTAGTCCCACTTTGGTAGGGTTTCTAAGTAGGTAACCCTATAACTTAATTCTTTTTATACCCACTTTCAAGCGCCCCTTTGTTGCCCATCTCAAACATTTTATATATAATTTCCTGTTAGGCAACATTAAAATTTGTTTTAAATGTGATTTTTGGAAAAAAAAAAAATGAGAAGAACAATATTTTTCTTCTTTGGAACAACAATTTGAAGTCAATATTCAAGATTCAGCTAATGTATGTGCATACGTAATTAAATTAATAGTGAAACCTATCTTAAATATAAAATTAGTGTTAATTGACTGTGTGTATAGATGTATGACAATATCTAAATTTTGATAATAGTGAACATGACCTTGATAAGAGTTCCAAAGCGAGTTGTGACCCCAAATAATGTACCAACGAAGTCTACTCCCACTACACCACGTATCAGAGAAAGTATTGTACCCCGTACCAAGACGACCCATGATCTAGGTAATCATGGTTTCAATTGATGTATTAATGGTGATTTCAATATTGTTAGAGACAATGTTACCTAGATTGTGGGTTGCTTTGGTACGTGGTACGTGGTACGTGGTACGTGGTACGGGTACATGTATATGGTATGATACTTTCTTAGGTAAGCGGTACGATAAGTGTAGGTTTAGCTGGTACGGTATTTTGGGTCGCAATTCCTTTTGGAACTCTTATGTAGATCGTTTTCACTATTATACAACATTATATATTACAAAACATTCATAAACATTAAGTTAGTTACCATTTATCTTATAGTTGTGCTTGATTTTCTATTATCTAAAACAATATATAATTATAAATCTATATACATGTAGTCAATTAATATGTATTTTATATTTGTGTTACATGTTCTAAAGTGAATTGATTTAGGGTTAGTATTAGAATTTGAAGTTGTTCATTTTGGTGATCTGGATCGCGAACCCACCTCGTTTGGATCGATATACCGAGATCGTGGGTCATTAAGGGTTTAGTGAATTGTAGTAACATTGGTTAAAGTTGCTTTTGAAAAAATTGGGGAAAGTAGGATTACTAGGAGCATGAGATATTTTGATCAATTCATTAGGAGTTGTGGTTTGATGGATCCACCATTGTCAAATGGTAGTTTTACTTGGTTTATATTCAATAAAAGACTGAAAATCTTTTGAAAAATGGTGAGATGAGTTTAGTGTTCAAGGTTGGGAAGGTTCTAAATTTATGAAAAAATTTAAATGGGTAAAAGAAAAAGTTAAAATTTGGAATAAGGAGTTTGAGATCCGAGGGAGGAAAAAAAAAGTATTGAAAATGATTCCTGAATTGGATAAAAATGAGTGGGAAGGAGGTTTGAATGAGGTGCTTAGAAGGCAGAGATTAGAGTTAAAAGAATAAGTTTGAGGAGGTGATCTTTAGAGATGTGATTTTTTGCAAGCAAAAGGTCAAAGTTAATTGGTTTAAGGAAGGGGATAATAATTCAAAATTATTTTATAAGGTGACAAATGGGAAAAGGAAAAGAAATTTAGAAAGAATTGAGAGAAAGGATGGGATCATTGTGGAGGAGACTCAAATTGAAAGTGAGATGATTAATTTTTTCTCTAAGTTGAATTCGCCTTGTGGAGTTAGTAGGCCAGAGATTGAAGGATTGGATTGGTGTCCGATTGAGCCAGAGCAAAACTAGATGGCTTGAGAGACTGGTTGAGTTAGAGGAAGTTAAAAGTGTAGTGTTTGAATGCAACAAAGACAAATCGCTGGGGCTTAATGGGTTTACTTTGGCAGTCTTTCAGGATTGTTGGGAGGTGATTTAATGGGAGTGTAATGACTTTTTTGAGAAGAGGATTGTTAATATGTGTTTAAATGGGCCTATGATCATGTGGATTGGAGTCAATTGTTCATAGAGAGATTAAGAATGGGGATGATAGTACTCACAGAGGCAAAGTGGGGTGGATGACTTGGAGAATTGCATTCACTATATTATGTGATTGAGGTACATGTCTTAATTAGAAAGTTAAATTCCACAAAACTGACATAACCTAGCTATACTTCATAGCATAGAATGTCCAACAGCTAAGAAGTTATAGGTTCAAAAATTAAGTATGCCTGAAATGTGGAAGTAAAGATGAATATGTGCTGAAATAAGAAATGATTTAAGATTAACAACGAAGGTATTCATGAAATGGTAGACATATGACTAATAGGAGATAAATACAGAGAGAATCGACTAAGATGGTTTGGATGTGTTCATACAAGACCTATAACTGTCATAGGGAGGAAGAGTGATATGGTACGTATTGACGATAATGCTGTGAGTAGCATTAAACCAAATTTAATGTTGATCGATCTTTGGCAAAATATATGGCTCATGATAGAGCACGACAACTGAACATAGTTGATGTAACCGACTCCTCATTGCTGAGACAGCACAATTTTGAGTTTAGATAGTTGAAACAATTGGAGGAGTAATGTTGCATCCAAGGAGTATGGTCCCACTATGACTCTGGAACCATCTGTGCGAGCATGTGCTAGTACCTTTTGTTGATAATTTGCCCTGCTAACTCTACTTCTTTGTGGATTGAATATATCAGCGCTTGGAATGCTTTAACCTTTATTTATTAGTACTTGAATGGTATCTAAAGAGTTTCTCTATATTAAATTTGCTTTGTTTGTCTATACTTGCTGTGCTTTTGGAGTTTGGTCTACTTCCAGAGGAAACGGTACCTGGGAAAGTGTACATGAGAATTAACTGAAGGTTTATGTTTCTTTTCCTATCCTAACGGTGGTTTAATGGTTCATGTGATGCTTAGGTGTGCAATATTTCAAGAAGATTGCAAAGTTGCTCCAGAATTACCTTCTCAAATTAGTATCAAGCTCAGGTTCTGGATATTATGATTATCTCTTTAACTCATTCAATGAATTTCAGTACCTCTTATACTGAACTTTCATGCGCGAAATAACAGGCCATACTCAAAGGACACAGGCTATGAAAATTTGGATGTTTCTGCTCTTCTTACTGTCAGGTTAGTGTGTTGTCGTCAGTTCTTCTGTCTTTCTATATTGATGTGCACTGTTATCATGACACACTGATTTCTTCTTTGCCTTATCAGATGTTTACCTGGGTACCCCTATAAGTGCCCAAAACTTCAGATAACGCCAGAGAAAGGTTTATCAAAAGCTGACGCTGATAACCTTCTGTCTTTGCTTCATGAACAGGTAGGGGGTGAATTGACTGCTTGTTTTACTTAATACTTCACCCTGGTAGATTTGATGATACTAGTAAGTTCTCTTATTGTCATGCTGCAGACGTTACCCTAAGTTACTTATTTTCTACCAGCATTTTTAGTGCAAACCTAGCGCTACTGTTTGTTTATTCTGCATTTACCCCATCACTAAGTAGTATCTTTCATGTGATAGAAAAATGAGCAGTTTACAATTAATTTCCAACTCTTCATGGAAACTCTCTAGAAAATAATGATTGGAAATTCTATTTGTGGGAGTCAAACTCATAATATTTGTGTACCATTGATGGTGATCTTGGAAAGAATTGGCAATTGCAGGTGAAGAATATTGTCGGACTAATCATCTCCTTATAATTTGGTTTTGTATGTATTCCCAAATTTTGTGCAATTTATTTCTAATTGTATATCTCAATTGGAAAAAAAAGACCGGATTGCCGTGATAGTAAGTATTTTTCTGGGCTCCTTATCCTATACGGAATCATCCAATTGTCCATTCCCTTTCATTCATGATATCAATTAGATCGGAGTTTTACCTGTTTTGGGAAATAGTTGTTATATCTAGGACCGTTAGATTGGTAATTCCTCGATTTGTGCATTGCTCTGCCGTGTAGTTTAGTAAGTAACAACATATGGACTAGCGAGTATGAGACTCAAGTTAGAAGACTTCATTGTAATAATAAAGCGCTCAAGAAGATCTACTGAGCCGAGGCAAGGTAGACTTTGATAGCGGCAAAACTTCGACACTCAAAGTTGGTGTGTCTAGACTCGAGTCCTTCGGAGTCAAACCTAGAGTTAGGCACAAGACCTAGGTGAGACTAGCATGTTCCAGTTCATTTTGCAGCAAAACTATAGTTTATGTAACAAAACTAGCCGACTCGTGATTTGGTGATGCTGCAACCATTGGTTCGTTGGACCAATACAATCGACTTTGGAAGTCTAGGCGAAAGATTAGGAATTTTTGGTCCAAAGGGAAGTGTAATTGGTAGTTCATTACGATTAGTTTTATTATTATTTAATTTAGGACTCGACGTTATGTATCTACTTATCGTATTTTTACCCCAGCTCGGTGGTTCCGTTGTAGTTTTTTCAGACGTTTTTTAGGATAGGAACCGTACTTGTTTGACTAGGAGTATTAGTGAGAGTTTGATTAGGGAATTACTAGAGTTTTAATGGGATAAGAATTTGAGAATTTGATTATGAAACTTTTTAGGAGAGTAGTTTTTATTTTGGTAGGAGACTTGACCTATAAATATTGATATAATTCCTATTATTAGAGAGTGGAGAATTTGTGTGTTTCTTGACCTAATCCTTGCGAGGGTTTGATATCTCTTCTTATTCTTTCTTTTTCTTTTATATTCATTGATTTTTGCCTCTTCTATCTTGCATCAATTTGGTATCAGATTCTAACTTTGATCCATTATCGCCATTTTCTTTTCATTGTCTTCTGTTTGCTGCTGCTTCTTAATATTGCCACTGCTACATCGTATGCATTGTTGCAAACATTCACAAAAAAATCACTGTTTCCTTCATCATTACAGTCGTTGGTTCTCACCATCTTTGTTGCTGTTGGTTTCGTTGCCGAGATATAGCTACACGGCCCTTTAAAGAGGAACATAACGTCTTCTAAGAGACCAAGAAATCTGACTTGGGGTGTGGCTTCATCCTCCTCTGCAAGAAGAGAAACTTATTGTCGTCTCCGCCTTGATTCGCCGGAGTTCTACAGTTGACGTCGCTTTCTCATCACTGTTGGCATGCCTGAATACTGTGGGTAGGGTTTGCCTTGCAAACCAGTTGCAGTGAAGAAGAGAACCACTGATTGCTGGGTATTAAAGATGGGTTATAACTTATAAGCCTTTAACTCAATCAAAATTATCCAAGTCCAAAACCAGTCAATCAAGACCCAGAACCTGTTCAGCCTCTAAACCCAACCAATTCCACTTTTACTTGCCCAAATCTAAAGACCAGGCCCCTTGTTTAGACCCAAGTTGATCTGACCCAACAATAGCTAGCCCAAGTTAAAAAAAGTACTCAACCCAGCAACAATTTTAGATCCCCCCCTCCAAAAAAAAAAAAAAACTCTGAAATTACACAAACCCCCCAAATTTTCTGTAATTATAATTTTGACACTAGAAATTTCAGGTTCTATCCCAAAGTTTCTGAAAATTACACTTTGGCAGCCAGAATGTAGATATTGATTCATCTTCAGCTATTAATCATCTACAAGTTGTTGCCCAAGCTTCGATTTGAGAAGATCACATATTGTTTGATGTTTAGCGAGGAGTTAAGTTAGAGGTTGAAGATTTTCATAGGGATAATAACCCTGAGGTATTCCTTGATTGGTTTCATAGCCTCGAGGGCTTCTTTAGATGGTATCGTCTAACATATGAGAGAAATATTTTCTTGCAGAGTCTAAATTGAAGGGTATTGTAAGGCTTTGGTGGGTAAAGTAGAAACAAATTCACTTTGATAGATCATGGGATGGCATGAAGATTGCTAGGACTTGCTACTTTGTGCCTGCTAATTATAAGCAATGAGCTCATCTATAGTTCACACAGTTAAATCAGGGAACCACATTTGTTGAGGAGTACACAGGAAAGTTCTACAATTTGGCCACCTAATCAGAGTTCCCATGGTTTGAGGATGTGATGATTACCATGTATAGACAAGGTTTCAATTCACAGATTTCAATGGGCTTAGCTGCAAGTAGATTTTATACCATGACAGATGCAGTTCAAGTTGCCTACTAGATGAAAGATAAGCTAAAAAAGAGTTTCTTTGAGATCTTTTATGACACCTACAACGCAAATTTAGAGAACTGTCATAGATACAAGTCAAGGTAAGTCCACCAATTAACCTCAAGAGAGTACTTTTATTCCAAACAAACCATCTCGGATTAGTGTTACTTTTTCTCAAGAGAGTACTAATTCTAAGACGAGATGCTTTAATTGTCATGGTTTTGGTCATCTATCTTTTCAATGCCCAATAAAATCAGTTGTTGTAGTTGAAAAGGAAAATCCCTAGATGAATAAAGAGTCTGATGGGCCAGAATTTGATACAGAAATTGTAGAACCTCTTGATATGGGTGAAGTTAATTTTGATGATTTAGATGATGATCATCTTGTGGGTGTTTTTCGTCCTCTATTTATTGCTAATAAAGAAGTTGCTAATGGTGAGTTTATTTATTGAGGAAAAATCTTTCAGATAAAGTTAACTATGAAGGGCAATTATGTTTATAATGATTGACACTGGAAGTCAAATGTGGTATTGGAAGAGGTTGTGAAGAAATTTAATTTGAAAGTTGAACCACATCTGGAACCATATCATGTGGCATGAATTACTAATACCAAGCTAATAGTTGATAAGAGATGTCCGATAATATTAACCATTGAAACCTTAAGGAGACAGTGTTGGGTTAATGTATTGCCTCAAGTTTTGTCACATACTTTTAAGGCACACTTGGATATGGAATCGTGATGCGCAACATACTGGGCGTGCTAATACTTATTCTTTTGTTATTGTAGGAAAAAAAATATACTCTTACTTGTGGGTACAGATGTGTGTACATTGCAATTGAAAAAGAGTTCTTTATTGATTCAGAGAACTTCTCGATCAGATGGTATTCTTGGCCCTCCTCCTTACTCGAAGTTGAGTTCTTCTCAGAGGGAGAGAATTGATGGCACAACCATTGGTTGGTTGGACCAATACAATCGACTTTGGAAGCCTAGATGAAATACTAGAAATTTTTGATTCAAACAGAAGTGTAATTGATAGTTTATTAGGATTTGTTTTATTATTATTTAATTTAGGAGTGGCGTTTGAGTAGGAGTATTTGTGAGAGTTTGATTAGAGAATTATTAGAGTTTTAGTAGGATAGGAATTTGAGATTTTGACTATAAAGCTTTTTAGGAGAGTAATTTTTATTTTGGTAGGAGACTTAATCTACTATTTTGATAGAGTGCAGTATTAATGAAATTGTTCTATATGGAGAATTTGTGTGTTTCTTGATCTAATCCTTGCGAGGGTTAGGTATCTCTTCTTATTCTTTGATTTGTACCTCTTCTGTCCTCCATCACCAGGGCTACTCTTCTGGCACAATATCCAGTCGACTGGTTCTAATAGTTTGATAAACTAGCTATAAGCTAGCCATTGCACGTTGTTCTACAAATATCCAAGTCAGATTTTCTTGGGTTTCCTTGATGGATTTTGAGACTATTTATTCCTATACTTACTATAGATCATTCCTATGGCGTTTGAAAGGTTTTCCTGAACTTTGAACCTTTGCTCTCTCCCTCGTCCATCCAAAGGATGACTTGCAATAAACTTTGAAGAAATCACTATCCGGCTTGTCCATGCCATCAAAGGTTAATTCTTTCTATAGGTATATGTAAGACACATTCTATGCCACAGTACTTGGTCTTGCACATTTAGGAGCAATGATATGAGATTTGCCTATAAGACATTAATATTGAGTGTGATGGCTTGAGGAAGTGGTAGGTTGTGACCGTAGGTAAATCTTCACCAAACCCTAGCTTGGTACTTTTTAGGGCTTTAAAATGTCGCGGTTGTCTGAACGTAGAAAATCTTTGAAATCCTACTTCGAAAATCCTACGTAAAGGAACTTTTAATTTGTGAAGTAAAGAAGGCAAGATTTTGTGGAGTTGTGTTTTGACGGCAATTTTTTGGAATATTTGGATAGAGAGGAATTCTAGGATATTTAGAAATCAATTCCTTACATTGCATTTGATTTGGGAAAGAATTGTTTTTCACGCCTCTTTATGGTCTAAGGCTGCTGGAAAGTTTAGAGGTTTACCTTGTCGGATCTTCAAAGGGATTGGAAAGCCGGTCTGGTTTAATGTTTTTTCCTTTTAGGGATTTTGGTTCTTTCTTTGTGAGAATATCTTATCCTTCATATTGTATTTTTTTATCTCTTCTAAATCTTAATAAAGTTCTTCTTTTATAGAAAAAAAAGGAACTTCTTGTTTGGCTACTGGATTGACTGCTTGTAATCCACAAGGTTAGTTGAGGTTTTCTCACAATCCCATTCGGTGAAGTGATCCCCAACTAGGTATTGGGAAGAGTCGATTTAGGCCATCTAAACCACTACATTTTGTTGTGCTGCTTTGTTCTTCATTGTTTATCTTCTTCAAGCATGTATGGAATGAGCTTCATTCAAAATGAAATTCTTGTATTTAACTTGTATCATGTACTTCAATTTGATTTTGATAGATTGAATGAAAGTTTTTAATCCTTATTTCTAATCATAATTGAATCTATTTTTGGACACATGAATATGATGGGGTGCACGTTGTTTTGGACAATGAAGAATAAGGTTGAATGGAACTGAAGCCAAACAGTATCTGAGACAGATTGGGTGATTCTGCTGTAGGCGGTAGCCGACTTGGGGTGAGACTGTGTTTCACTGCAGAAACACAGTTTCTGCTCACTGCTGTAATAAATCAACCTATTGGTTTATCACTACTACTCACAGTTGAAATGAACATATTTATTGAAGTGAGTGGCCTTGAGCTGCATGACCAAAATGACCTTTCGTGATTATGAGTTTAAAAGTGACAAAGGAAGACGGAAATCAGGTCAAAGTACAAAATTAATCTCAGTCCTATTTACCCTCCCTGTATGACTTTTTTCACGACTGAGGTGGATCATGGTTCTTGTTTAATTATGGGCGTTGGCCTTACCAATATGCATGGAGAATTTTTTTTTTTTTTTTTGTTTTTTAATTTTCATGCACTTGAAATGCGCATACAATTATATCTTTTTTGTTTCTGTTTTTGTTCCTTTTTGTTAAGTTAGTGATTTTTCAATTGATAACCATTTCAGGCTAATTCTAATGCTCGAGAAGGACGAGTAATGATTTACAGTTTGGTGGAGGCTGCTCAAGAATTTTTGTCTGAAGTTGTTCCACTGGGACAGTTGCAAGTATCTGTAAGCTCTCCCACTCATCTATGTGTTTTTGTTATATCAATTGATATAGGGATGTTGAGGGGCATGAGGGCATCGGCGGATGTCTTTGTTTGATATATTAATGCTTCACAAATAAAAAATCTGGTACATGGGATTTTAACTGCTGATTCATTGATGTATCTGGGGAGAAAATTCTTTTTCAGACCTTATTTATTAGAAGATGCTATGTTGGAGGAGAAAGTTCCCGACGTAAGTCCAAGGGGTAGTTCAAGTGGTAATATGAACGAGCTGTAAACCTAGACGTCCTAAGTTCGAATTTTGGCAACGCCAGGTATGAGGAATTATCCCTCATGAATATTCTAATCCCGGCGTGAATGTCCTCCCCTTGATCAGACCTGGGAGGAGATTATTTGAGGTGTGCGTAAGCTAGTCCGGACACCCTTGACCGTTGAGCCAAAAAAAAAAAAAGAGAAAGTTCCCGACGCTCTTTTCTCTTTTTGACATGGATTGGGTGTTTATAGGCCACAAGTCTGTTGGCCCTTTTTTTTTGTTCGGGTCTGAACCAAAATATTAGGGTCTGTTTGGTTTGCATCTCAAAAAATAGTATTCGAAAACAATTTTTGAGATGAGTTTTAAGAAAGTGTGTTTTTGATATTTTTATATTGCAAAACCTGTTTGGTTATATGTTTTTGAAAATAGGTTTAAAAAACAAAAAATTAAGAACCTGTTGGGACAATAATCCAAAACCACCCCAATTTTCATCTCCATTCCTATCTCTCTCTATCTTTCCCGTCTCTCTCTCTCCATTATCTCCTTTCAATCTCAACCTATACAACACATAGAAAATCCAATACACCTAATTTACCATTGCTCAAACTTTTACACTGTGTGTGTGAGAGATCTAAAACAGTCTGTGTGTATATATATATATACATACTATATCTAAGTAGATATAGATCTAATAGAGATCTCAAACAACTAATAGAGATCTCAAACAGCTAATAGAGATCTCAAATAGTCTGTGTGTGTGTATAGATATAGTAGATATAGATCTAATAGAGATCTCAAACAGCTAATAGAGATCTCAAACAGTCTCTGTGTTTGTGGGTGTATACATACATATATATATACATGTGCGCACTGATTTTCGCATAATAAAAGAAAAAGACAGATTTCTCCTTTGATGAACACGAGATTTACCAGAAAATTGAGGATCCCTAGGCAAGAGGGAGTGATAAAGCTCCTAAGGAGTGGTGATGAATTGTCTTTCCAGCTGTCCACGCGATTCCGACGTGTCGAGATGGATTCTGCTACCCAAAAAGAAAGGTTAGAGGGACACCAGAGTGTTTTCCGGCGTATTCCCTCCGACGGTCAAGTCAGTCTTTGAGAGAGAGGGGTGAAAAGCACTGTTGTATTGGTCAATTTGGTTTGTGCGTATCGTTCTTTCCATATTGTGAGAGCTACTTATATCTTTCATGGAAGTCATCATTGCTGGCAGGTTGGTCCCCCTAGGGAGAGATCCCCATTGGCCCATCTGGGAGGCAGCAAGTGGGGGTGAACAGTCATTGGGAAGAACGCCTCCTGTCTCATGTGGGAAGTCAATCAACATTAAGTGCTCGGGCCCCCGAGCACTTAATGCCCTTCCACCAAGGCTCTCTGGGCGATAAATACGTCCCATCCTCCTGGATCATTGAATGCTCTTCTGTGATGGCTGTGCGCCAGCGAGGGCATTCTTGTCCATTGGCCCCCAACTCTGTACTTTGCGCCATGCGTCCAATTCCCTTTGGTTGCTGGTCATGTCTTTTTTGCCATTCTGACTCCTTTGGAAAAGCAAGTTAATGATTTATTGTCTAACTTTGACTTTGATAGGCTGCAACTGTCAATAATCCGTCTTGTGGCCGAGATGATGTGTCTGAAAGCAGACCTCGGGATCTATTCACCCCGAGGACACGTGTCAAAGTCCTCCGAGAGCTCATACACCGAGCACACGTGTCAGGCGCATGGTTACCACAATTCACTAAACCCTTAACGACCCACGATCTAGGTATATCGATCCCAAACGAGGTGGGTTCGCGATCCAGATCACCAAAATGGACGACCCCAAATTGTAACACTAACCCTAAATTAATTCACTTTAGAACATGTAGTACAAATATAAAATACATATTAATTGCCTACATGTATATAAATTTATAATTATATTGTTTTAGATAATAGAAAATCAAGCACAACTATAAGATAAATGATAACTAACTTAGTGTTTATGAATGTTTTGTAATATATAATATTGTATAGTAGTGAAAACGATCTACATAAGAGTTCTAAAACGAATTGCGACCCAAATTACCGTACCAGTTAAACCTACCCCCATCGTACCGCGTCCCTAAGAAAGTGTCGTACCATGTACCCATACCCGTACCAAAGTGACCCACGATCCAGGTAACATTGGTCAGACTCATATAGGCAGAGGATGTCGGTGCCGAGGACACGTGTCCTCCTCTTAATGTTGGAAGTGTCCTCGGTGCCGAGGACACGTGTCTTCATCAGAATGCTAGAGGTGTTCTCGGTGCCGAGGACACGTGTCAACTCCCTGTTCTTTCTCAGAAGCGTCCCATCAATACACTATATCTAAGTAGATATAGATCTAATAGATATAAACACAGTGATGAACTATTTCTAAATAGATATAATAGATCTATATCTGCTGGATTCGAAGAGTAAAGCTTCAGAGTGAAGCTCGAGAGGGAAAGTTGTGAGAGGGAATAGAGAGGAGTTGAGAGAGAGAGAGAGAGGAGATGAGTTGCTATGAGAGAGGTGAGGCGTTGAACTGGGGACTGAATGAGAGATGAGGGACTGAATGAACGGTGGAAATGTTTCCAACAAAGATTGATGTCTAGACCTCATTAAAGACTCCCATGTGTTCTCCGTGTTTTCAAACTTTTCTAAAATCTTGTTTGAAAAGTGGGAAAACATGTGGGCCTGTTTGGTTTGCATCTCAAAAAACAGTTTGTGAAAACTATTTTTGAGATGAGCTTTAAGAAAGTGTTTTTAAAAATTTTCAGATTACAAAACCTGTTTGGTTATATATTTTTGAAAATAGTTTTAAAGAACAAAAATTATAAAATTTGTTTGGATAATAATCCACAATTTTCACCTCTTCGTCTCTCTGTCTCTCTCTCTCTTTCACTGTGCATCAAGACCACCCTCTCTTCGTCTCTCTGTCTCTCTCTCTTTCACTGTGCATCAAGACCACCCAACACCGACAACCATCACAAACCCACAACCCACAACCACCACCAAGACCACCACCCAAATCGAGAACCACCCAACACCCACAACCACCATCGTGAACCACCCAACACCCACCACCCAAACCGAGAACCACCCAACACCCACAACCACCACCAACCCAAAAAGAGAACCACCCAACACCCACCACCAAGACCACCACCCAAACCGAGAACCACCCAACACCCACAACCACCACCAACCCAAAAAGAGAACCACCCAACACCCACAATCACCACCGTGAACCACCCAACACCCACCACCAAGACCACCACCCAAAACCCACCACCACCGAAACCCACAACTACCACCCAAAACTCACAATCACCACCCAAATCGAGAACCACCACCAACCCACAACCACCACCGAAACCGAGAACCACCACCAACCTACAACCACCCAAAACCCACAACCACCCAAAACCCACCAGATAGAGACCGAAGAACCCATATCGTCTGGATTTGCCGAAGTTCTTGAATCCAGATCGTCTGGATTTGCCGGAGTTCTTGAACCCAGATCGTCTGGATTTGCCGAAGTGGAGAGATCGTTGCACAACTTCGTTGCACAGCAGATCGTTGCACAGAGAGAGAGAGAGAGGAGATGGTTGCAGTGAAGAGAGAGAGGAAAAAAAAAGAAAAGAAGAAGAAGACGCTGGGCAGTGAAGACGCTGGGCAAAGTGGAGAGAGGGAGAGGAAAAAAAAGAAAAGAAGAAGAAGACGTTTTGCTGCTAAGGGGACTCGAAGGGCAGACCTCATTTAGCTTGTTTACCTTGTCTCCGTGTTTCCAAAATTTCCAAAGAAAACTTTGAAAATAAGTTTTAGTTGTTTTCTGTTTTTGTGTCTCAAATCTCATTTTTTCCGAAAATTTTGAGAACAAAAATGCTAAACAAACAGGATTTGGGTGTTTTTAAAATTTTGAGAACAAAAAACTGTTTTGCAGACGCAAACCAAACACACCCTGTAATTCTTGTTCTCCATTTTTTGTTCTCATTTTCCACTTTTTTTGAAAATTTATTTTTGGAAAATGCTAACCAAACAGCACCTCACAAGATTTTGTGTTTAGAGGACAAATATCTGATTTTGAGACACAAACCAAACACCACCTTATTTTTTGACCAGTGCTACTTATTTGTTGGGGAACTTATATAGTCTACAACAATTATCGGGCTAGACTGGTACAAGTGTTGAGAATGGGTGATTCGCTGGGGATGGAGTGATTAATTCATTAAAGGTATGCCATTATATACAGGAGTTGGCTACTTATACCCAATGCCATGTTGTGCCACAATTGCAAGATCCAAGTAGCAAGATAAAAGTTTTATAAATCTTTTCTAGTCATGGCACATGAAGCTATGATATCCCTCTCTTAGCTCGAGATAGACATTGATGGAGTACTTGGTACCACTAGATATTTTATCATTATTCTTAAGTATGCTATCATCAATGTGTTCATGATGTAATGATTGACTAGCCATTGAGTCCTATCAACCTGACTCAATGATGAAGTTATGGGTTTAAGATTGGGCACTCGGCAAGGAGTAATCTTTCCCAATGATTTTCTTTTTGTGGTGGTTACATGTAACTGGTTGCATTTCCTCTTTGAAAAGGTTGAATAGGTTCTTTCTATTTCAATTTTTGTTGCATATCTGTGGCACTTTCACCCAATCATTGGAAATAAATTGCACATTCTTTATTCAGATTGACTTGTGGACATGTGCCTGTTTCAGCATAAGTATCTTGACTCAAGTTGAAGGAAAATTTATAAGCACACCAGGAGAATGAACAACTGTGCTTCATTCTGTTAAACTTCTCATTCTTATCAAAAGAGAAGAGATGCATTTTATGGTGCTAAGTGTAACTATGTATGTAGTATAGAAAAAAAATTAAGTAAAAAATTGGATGCTTTTATGAGAAGCAAGAGGTCGGTAAAAATGATTGCAATGAGTGACAGATGTCGTGTAGACAGAGAGTGGCAATGCTTTTTGGGAAAAAAATAAATTACTCCAGAACTCATTATGGTTGGATAGATCATTATTCAACTGTTATAGTGTTTCATTGTGCAGCAAAATAATTGAAAAAAAAGGTGTTATAGTAATTATTGAGCAAGGGGAATCAAAACTATTATGCCCTGAAAGAGTTGGATGACAAAAAACTCATATGCCAACCTAGGAAGCACGGACACGGACACGATACGAATACTATGACAAAACCTAAAAAAAAAAAAAAATAAGGGTACGACCGGTATACGTTTACAATAAAATATATTTTATATTTTATCATTATTGAACAATTTAAAACTTACAATTTTTAGTAATTCTTTAACCATAGTAAACAAAATTAGCAATTTTTACCTCAAATGTGTAATATCGTCTTTTTATGATATATCCATAAAGTGAATGTGACCAATTAAAGGAATTAGAACCAACATTTAACCAGTCAATTTGCTTACAAATATTTGTTTCAAAGGTTATAGTGTAACTAACTCATTTTTTTATACTTTTTTGACATGTTAGGGTATAGATAATATTTAAAAACACTCATGTTTTCAAAGTCAAAATTTTGCTAGTATTTTGTATTGTATGTAAACTCGAAAGGAAATGTTATAGATTAAAATTAAAAATTGTACATCTTGCTCCATGTGTAGAAGTATCCACATCATAGTTATCAAAATCGTATGATTCGCGATTCGATTCGTACGATTCGGTTCGATACAGGTACAAAACGATTCGTATCTTATATGAGAATCATTTTAGAGTTAAATCGCACCTGAATCGTACGATTCAATTCGTATCTCATGAATCGCACGATTCAATCATTTTTTTTTAAAATCCAATTTTTTTGGCAAAATGACGTCGTTTTGTCTGCTAAACAGTAAAACGACGTCGTTTTGTTTGCAGAGGAATCCACGTCCTAATAAAAACTCAACCTCTATGTTCGTTCTCTCTCTGACGTCGTCTAAAACTTGTCTTCCGTTATCTAAAGCTAAAGGTTACGACTAACGCTATCGCATCATCGGTTAATTTTTGCTCTCAATTTTTTCATGGGTAGTTTGCTAGGTTCTAATTTTTTGTTTCAAAATGTTGGCCTGTATGTTTTCTCCCAATCAATTTTCTTATTTGTTCTTTTTCCATTCATGTTTGTAACTTAATCTATACTGGGTATTACTATTTTGATTATTGAATAGCCATGGTTCTTTAATGATTTTTTTTTTTTCAAGTTGTTGAATTTGAAAATGGTTAAGCAAAAGATGAAAATGAAGCAAAAGGCTAGCGTCTTTCCATCTAGACAACGTGATTATGTCAATTGATTATTTTTAGAATACAATAATGTTCAATATTCAATATTTTGTCTATTATAAATATGTAGTATTATTTTTTATTTTTGTTCAAATTTATTGTCGAATCTTACGATTCACGATTCGATGCGATTCATGATTCTCAAATTTAGGATTTCAATTTACGATACGAATCGAGATTTGACAACTATGATCCACATATTTTATTAATAATCGGATACGTATGATTTGTATCCGATACATATCTCGAGCATTTGACGAGTATCGTATCCGATATGGGTACGTTGACCTTGACGAAGTATCTGTACTTCATAGATGCCAACCCTACTTATTTGGAATTCAAGTCTAAGTTAAGTTGGATATCTATACGTACATATGTTATGAGTTTAGTGAATCAGCAAAATGGCACAAAAAAAGGGAATGAGCTTTGTGAGTGAACTCTGCTGCGTTGTGACTGATCTGTTACCACTTGTGTGGCTTTTGATATGCATGGAACCAAATTAGTTATCCATTTACTTTCACTGTTTAATCCACCATGTGTGTGGTTTATTGGTTTATGATCTTTGTATATGTTTCCTTCTTGATGAATTAGGATTCTAACATACCTCGAGAAATAAACATCCAAATCTTGATAACAATGGCAAAAATCGAAAACGAAATGAGTTTTATGAATGCGTGTTTAATAAGAAACAACTCTGCAATGTTCTGATTGACCTTTTATCACATGTGTGGCTTATGCTATATTCGTGTCAATTTAGTTTCTCTGTTTCATTTATTTCTTGGCGTTCAGTCTACCACGTGTGTGACTTATGATCTGTTTATATGTGTCTACTTTGTGATTTTAGCTTTCTAACATATCCCTTGATATCAACATGTAAATCTTGACAATGCTGAGCTGCAGTTGGATATTAATTGGTCTTTTTTCCTGATTTTATGTGATATTACTGTTGTAGCACTACATTTTGATTTTACGCGCTCAGTTGTCTTTGACTTACATTCGCTGAAGTAGATTGTTGGGTGCTTGTTGCAATTATATCATTTTTAATTCCCATGTGATAAAGCCAAAGTAGTGATTATAGCTTCCCCTCATGATGGTTTTTCTTGGATGTCCTAATGATTTTTTTCCCCTTTGTTGGAAGAGACAAATTTCTTATCTGCATAGTTTTGCTCTGAAAGTGCATAAGAAGAGGCTTTATGATTAAATACCTACAAAGATTCAAAACGTTTCTTATTTTATGGAAACTTTTCTCTCATCCTTTTTCTCAGTTTCTGGACTATGAATTTTTTGTTTGTCGTACTTTCCTTCATCATCTTTTTCTACTCTTGAGAGTTGGTGGTGCGAACGCTTACACATACGGCTTTCCTTGCCAATACTTCCTTCTTCTAGTATTTGGCTTTGCCCTTCATATTTGGCTGTCTCATAAACAAAACAAACATTGTCAAGCATGGTTTTTTGGTTCGCCCAATGGTATGTTGCTCTAGATTGGCATAAGATCTCACCTATATGCACTCACTCATGCGGACACCTTGGGCATCTTGTTTTGGAATGGTCAAGTGTAGCATACAGGAACTTTACATTATTTTGATGATGAACTTGGTATTAAATAAGTCTGCTTGCCATGAAGTTGATGACTGCTTACTTATCATGTTTCCAGTTCCTGGGGCTTTGGTTTATGTCATTACATTTTCGCTTAGTGGTATTTTGCCTTCTGCTTGTTACTGGACGAATGGCTGCTTACTGCTTGATGTTTTGCATTTCTTTCTGGAAGGTTCCGGGTCAGGCAACTGATTTGAGTGGCCAGTTGTCTCAGAAGGATGTGACACTTCCATGTAACAAGACATGCTTTTCTAGAGGGCCCTTTGTTTATGGTTTCATAGATCTTTTTACTGGCTCTGGGGAGTCATGGCAGTGGGGCCTTGGAATGGAAGAGAGGGCCGAGTTAAATTCTTCAGCATATTCGCACACATTAAATGTTTCCAAGCATCACTCTGAGATTCAAAAGAAAAAAATTGACCAGAATGTGAATGTGGCGGTGATTCAGGATACGAAGCAAGGTCCTCTCCTTTACCCTGCAGTAAAATTAGATACTCTTGAAGAAGAGAGTGACGATGCCAGTAAGGATACTAATTTGAGTAGATCATTATCAGAAGAATCGAGTGGAGAGGGTACAGTTGACAAGGTAACGGTAACGGAACATTCTCTTGTCTGGATTTGAGTATATTAGGAATTGTCGTATCTTTCTTTTTCAGCATATGATCATGCAGATGTTTATTTGTGTCCCTATTTTGCTTGCAGGCCATACTCACATTCTTTCCCCTTATTTATAGAATTATTTTAGTGTCATAAATATTCAACTTGCTTTATGTGAGCTCTTGATTTAATTTGTCAGGCCCATTCTGACTAGGTCAAGCTTTTGGGTCTAACATTCATTAGTTTTTTAATTGATTAACATCTTAGGTTAGTTTTTCTTTGTTTTATATTGAAGCTTATACTTTGTTTTCAATAAATGTTTGACAGTTATTACTGCTTCGCATAGTATATGGACAAATTAACATGAGTTGTGAGGTCGGGTGGTAATATGTTAAATATGTGATGCAATTGATCGTTATGAATGTAACAATGAGCATTGTGCAATGAGAAAAATGTAGAAGATGAGATGTTATTTTGCATACTAGGATCATACCCTGAGTGTTAAGTACACTGAACACCTAGCAATATCTCAGGAAGCTAGCATAGCAGGAGCAAAGACTGCCTAGCACCTGAAGGATGGGTAGTTTCCTGATGCAAATTGATCCTGGGATTCAAGCCAAATGGCCATAAGAAAAGCATTATTGGTGACAGAACCTATGGAGTAGGTGATGGCTGCATAGAGGTTAGTACCTCTTTGGCAGATCTTCATTACAAAGCCTAACATTTCTCACCTGTTTCGAATTTCTAAAATAGTTGAAAGTGAAAATTTGCCATTGAAGAAGTTTAGTATGGTTGATATGGATTTAGAAGATCATTGAATACAGTCAAATAAAATTTTGCTCGGGTCATCATGACTCCCTCTGTGCAAAGATAATTGTCAGTCAAAATACACAATTAAAAAGAAAGAAAAAGATTATTATAAAAAAAAAAACAGAAAGAAAAGATTTATCTGTGGTGATAACTGATAACGCTAAATATCAATCACATATGGTACGATATTCCTCCTTACCTTGCTGTACCAGAATCCAAAAGCGTGAGCTGGGAATGGCAATTTTCATTACGCCTCATCGAGAATTTCTCAAATCTCTCCAGTTATTGTGTATTGTGAAACTGGAATTGAATAAATGTGAGTATTGATGTTGCAACAATTGCCATGATGCAATTTCCATTTAGTACCATCCTAACCTGGCCACTTTATTGGAGTTGCTGGCCGATTTATATTAAGATGATGTCTGATAAAATGTTACAGAAACACATCTTAGAGATGTGCCAAACTTAATGTTTGATCTCATTGACTCTCCTTGTCATGCCCCGTTTTTAAAAAAAGGCGCGATTATCATAAAAAATGAATTATCAAGTGAAAATATTCACCGGGTTCATAATTATAGAAAAACCTTGGGAAAATATTGCTTTAAATTTAAGGAAAAATCCATGATCAAAATCCCTATGAAGCTTTCTTTAAAGAAATCACATGCAATGAACATGATTGATGGTAAGAGCATAATCCGCGATAGCATATGTCTAACATTCATACACATTAACTACATATCCAAGCCACAATGTAGTTCAACCCAAAGCATAATCCAACTAACTCCCACAACAACCATTATCCTAGTTTGAAGTTTACAAACCCAAATGTCTTAGGAAATAGCAGCCGAGACAAATGTAAATAGAATTTTGTACAATTGTCAACTCACAAAACATAATAACTAAGCAATAAAAGAGGAAATTAACCTCGGCTCATCTTCATGGTTTTTAAAATCGGCGATGGGGAAGTCCATAGGATCGGTATTGTAGGATCGGATCGAGAATCATAAGATCCTAAAAATTGAAAAAAAAAGACAAAGAATACATGCAAGCCTAGCATACATGCAGATCGAAGGGTTATAAAAACATAACTTAGAGATAGGATTAGAATTTGAGAAACTTTAGTGCATTGAAGATGGTTAAAGATAATTGAAGTATGTTGATCTTAACTTTTAGAGAGAGATGGCTATAGAGGAGAGATTGGAAAATTGAGATACTGTTGAATAAACAACTTTTAACGGTTCGACATCTAAATAAAAAAGAGATGGAAAATGGAAGACTATTTGGCAATTAAGAGAGTTTTTTGTAGCAAAATAAACTTTATGATTGACTTTTTGTAACAAAATGAGCTTTCTGCATCCGTCGAAATTCCCTACTAGATTGACAATCATACGAGACATTGCATTTAGTCTTTAAGTATTAACACAATAAATATGAACTGAGTCAGCTTAATAACTAAATGCGTCTAACAAAAAAATTCAACAACTTAAATCAGTAAAATTGCAATTCCGACCAAAATTTTATGATTCTATAATATTCGGATTACGATTCATTAAGATCCTATCAAATTGGGATTCTGCAAGAGACGCGGATTGATTGTCTGTTTCGGATTGCAGGATTGTAAGATCTTAAGTTCCAGATCGAAATTTTGATAACCATGCTAGTCTCCTATTTCGTCGCTAAAAATTATTAACTAGGGGTGAGCTCAACTAGCCTAGGTACGATAACTTTTCTCAAGCACTACTAAGGTTTTGAAACAATACATATATGTATATATTTTGTAAATGAAATGTAACAACATTTCTAACCATTTACTCAGAAAGATAGTAATGCAACATCCAACATGATATGCATTTGTATATCAAAATCTTAACGATTACGGTAAATATAAATCTTAAGCTCTAGAATGCAATCAACAGTAACAATGATAACCATATCAAATATTAGGCCACACATGGACTATCTTGGGGAGCTTTGGGCCTTCCACCGTAGGGACATGGTGCGATTCTTGTTTTTTTGAGAAAACTAATGCTAGGAATTCTGTGGCACCACACTGGCAAGTGGCAACCAACAGTATCCGATACCACTAACCAATGTTCCCTAGGATTTGTAGGAATTCCGTTCATCCTCGCATGGACCACGACATCTACAAACCTGCCACCATCAATCCTGTACGTCCAAGTTTCCAGATTTGGCCAGAAGTCATAGTTTTTGATAAACCAAAATCAAACTCCGAATATCCAAACCAAGGTTTACATATCAGAAGTTACCTGATTTAACCTGCTAATGAAATGAAATATATATGTTTCTCATATGATATAATCAACATGGGTTTGACATGGTATCCCAAAATAAGCATGATATTCATCATTAATAATGAATTAGGGAAAAAAAACTACCTTTGAAGTGAAAAACACCAAGTAACTGTTGATCGGTTTAAATGAACTTTGGATTGGCAAAACTCTCTCTCTCTCTCTCTCTCGTATGTTTTACTAATTGAGGTGCTTGTGAATCTCCCGAAGGCTCGAAGCATCCCCGCATACATGGTTTGTATAGTCGAGGTGAAAAAAGGTTAAGGCGATGGCGGTGAAAAACACAAACAGTAGGCATAGCCACTTGATCAATTCCTAATCCGGTTGACCAGCAAAACTCTGCCCAAAGTCCATTTTGTCAACACTCTTTGCTGCGAAATTACCGTTTTACTTCTAGAACTTCTAATTCAACTCCAAGGTTTATCCTAGTGTTTTTCGACATTCCGGATACATTTCTAATGCTATTTCAACCTTAAAACACTTAGATATCTGCCTCACCTCAGATCCCAAGCCGGATTATGTCTGAGATGTCAAATTTACCATTTTACCCCTCATGGTAACCATGCACACCACTAATCTATTCCAAGGTTCTTCGACCTCTAAATTCATTAACGATGTTATTTTAATCCAAAAACGTATAGATCGATGACTTTTCACATTTCTAGCTTAATTTCACTTCTATCCCCCAAGTTTTCACAAAATCTATATCGAGGGATATTTAGTTCCCCAATCGATCCTACCCTAACCATTCCCTTATCAACCTAAGTTGGAGCTTTGTAACCTAGCTAGGCATGCAGTTAAGCAAGGATCGAAATATCGTTTCGAAGTACCGTTTCAGTCAGGTCAAAAACGGAAACGTTTCAGAAACGCAATGGAAACGCAGAAAAAATATGAAAACACGCGGAAACATGTAGAAATACAAATACAATCCATTTATTTATAAAGATAAGCTAAATAATTGATTAATTTAACATATTTATTCGGTTAACATCCATTTATAGAAGAATAAATTTAAATTGGAGGGAAAAAAAGGTTTGACATGAGGCGGAAATCATTTAAATTAGAATATTATCCAATTAATAATACAATTTTATTATAATACTAATTTACTAATTAATAATACTAAGTGCAGCATATTGTTATAATACTAATTTGTGCAGCATATTATTATAATACTAATTTATTAATTTAAATTGTGTCTTCAAATTAATAAATAATATTATTTCATTAATATTAAAATCATTGTGTACACAATGATTAAAACACATAAATACTTAATTCTAGATATTTAACAAATAAGTTATAATTAATAAAATGACTTGCAGTTATTTAATATGTCAATTTAACAAATAATAATAACATAAAAGAATAATTATAAAAAGGAAAAAAAATAATGAAGGGTATCAAATTAAATTAATGGTAGTTATGTATAGTTAAAAGTAAAAAATTATAATGCAGTGGGGTATTAAATGTAATTGTTCATACTTATAACAAAAAAAAAAATATAAAAGGCAGCACAGTCGTTTCGACCTGTTTCGACCGAAACGGTACTATTTCGACCGAAACGGTCCGACACAGTAACGTTTCGATCGAAACTTTGGAATTTTGGGATTCAACCCATATTTCGTGTCGGTGTGTTAAAATTCCGAAACGTTTCGGACGTTTCGACACGACATTTTGATCCTTGCAGTTAAGTTATAAGGCAAAACACTTGGGTTTTACACTCCTGGTGTTGGGCATATCAGATCCATGAAAACAGGCTAACTGCCCAAGGAGTTTAAAAAGAGTGGTCAACATAAAAGCACAAACTAAGCTTTTAAGGATGGTAAAAGCTCTAGATGATTAGTATGAAACCAATATAGAGGGATCCAATCCAGAAAAGCTGGGACCTTGAGTTGCTCAGGGCCTCAGGCTCTAATGAATCACATCTACTGATGCGGCGCATTACTTGGAATAGTCAGTAATTTAAGAGATACTGACTATTTCAGGCAATGAAGGCCTTATGAAAAGTAGGAAATTACAGAGAAGGGTTCAAAAGTTAACTGTCAAACCTGAAGCTGTGGAACTAAATGGCACAAACGTGAATTGATTTTTCTCCGCATTGGTTTGAATTAGAGAAATCAACCCCCACTAGTTGTAAACTTAACAGTATGTATCATATCATAATATTCTCAAGGATGGTCAATGTTTCTAAGCCTCAAATTTTTAAAGAGATTCAGCCAGCCTTCTCTTGTTGACCGTATTTGATTTCTATTTTGCTTTTTGGTTTGTTATCTTGTGGATCTTTTTGACTTTTGGAAATGTTTGTTTTCATTCCCACCACCTGTATCATTGCAATATGTTTCAGGAATTTTTTCTGGTAGAGCATCTTTCGGAAACTGACGATGGTGATGTAGATAGTGAGCCTTCACAGTCGGTCTCTTCCGACTCTGTGATTCACAATCACTTATCTCAGACTCTGGAAAGAGATCTAATTTTGGTAGTTTTCTCATCTTTTGTCTCATTTGGCATTACCCAATTTTTGTAAAACTTTGTCAATATGAGCTGAGTTTTCTGGAACAAATAAAAAAGGGCTGAATTTTGCTTTCTTTAGGCTCACCTTCTTCGCCTTGCTTGCGCTCCTAAAGGACAATTAGCTGATGCCTTGCCAGAAATAACATCAGAGCTGCACAGCCTGGGCGTATGTAACTCACCAATGCTGGTTTTAGTTAATGGATAATATTCCCTACTTTCCCTTTCTCTCTCGCTAATCGGATTTTAACTAAACTTACTATACTGACTGCTTTTGTTCAGATCGTTTCAGAGCGAGTGCGAGATTTGGCTACCAAACCATCAGCACTTTTTGACAAGAGATTTGATCAGGTTTTTAGGCAACATATGGTGGGTTATTTGTTCTGTTTTCTTGCCTATGTTTAGTCTTTTTCTAGAATATGCTTTCCATTAATTGACGCCACTATTTATTTCCACTGTTTTCATTAAATAGATTTCATCAAAGGTCTCTCAGTTTTGGAAAACTGCTTCTGATTTCGAAGGGCAGAATTCTTCATCTACTCCTAGTTCTCGATATTTAAATGACTTCGAGGAGCTCCAACCCCTTGGTGAGAGAAGATCCTCTGCTACTTGTTTCACTTGCACATTTTTCTTATTGGAACTTCTATCTTTCACAAAAAAAAGTACAACATAATTTTGATATTAGTTTCTCACACTATGAGCATGGTGTTATAGCTTTTAGTTCTTCAGATTAGGCATCAAAATTTCTCCTGTTCTGTTGTAATTTTTTTTGGATATTTCTGATGTAATTGGTTCAAAACGAAAATGGTTGGACAATAAAATGATTCTGTAAAGGAAATTTCCTCTATAGATGCTCTGTCATGGGTTCATATGGACAGTTACCCAGCCCTAGTAACATGGGTATCTCAGAGTTGCACACATTTGACTACTTAATTGGACTACCCTTCAAAATTGTTCAGTTGTAACCTAATTAAGTAAAATTAGGGGTAATTTTGATGGCTGGTTATCCAATTTTTAGGTATTTGGTTGCCCCTTATTGTTGTTTGGGTCAAGTTGGGTCTTGTGTAGAGTTTGGAAAGTTCTTGTTTGCTAGAACTTCCATCTAGAACTGTTGTTTGGGTATCAGAGGTTTCAGTAAGGAAGCCTCTACGTGAAATATCCATAGTCTTGCATATAATAAATGTACCTCCTTGTGTTTATCTTGTGGAAGCACTTTAGTGGTTGGAGACATTGCTTACTTCTTTGATTGTATTTTGTTCACTTCAGTAGCTCTGTAACTGTACCCTATGATCCTTACCCCCTTGATCCTGCCTTACTCTCACTACCTTAAGCTAATTGATTTTGCATTCCAGAAATGAAAACCTTTTTTCCCCCCTAATTATCGCTGCTTTTAATATATCTTTCATTAAGCAGATCCCTGAGTTGAAGATTCTGTCTCAGCATAAGAGCTACGAGAAGTTAGTGTTTTCCTTCTCTGATTATGGTAGATTGTGGAAAAGAGGAAACAATTGTCACCTGCTCTTTATTTGGAATCCTTCAAAGTTGGAGGCATTTACCAAAAATTAGCGCGGTTAATGGATTCAAAAGAGAATAAGCACGTTGCTTTATGGAAATGAGTTATTGTTTGATTTTCGTGTGTTTCAAATCTCAAGGCTCCTTTTCCTCAAAGCATAACAGCCTGGAAATCAATGGCTTCACTTTGGTTGGTCATCAGGCAATCAGTTTTTTTTATTAGTATCATACCATTAAGGACACCCCCGGTTTTTTTTTTTTTTTTTGGGGCGGGGGATTCATGCATGACAAGGAACACCCAATAAATATATACGAGTAAGCTCCTATAATATAACATAAACACTCCTAACAATTTAACAAAAGAAAATGTAGCCCCCAAGAGGAGCTAATTAAGACAAAATCAAAGAATATCCAATAAACATAAATGGAGATTATGCCCCTGAGGGGGGGGGGGGGGGGGGGGGGGGGGGGCGCCATCCCCTTGATAGATGCCACGTTTCCTCCTTAAAACGGTCAACTTAAGTGAAAGTGGGGTTGAATTAGATTGCTTCTAAAGCAGCTTTCTTATACCTCTTACATTTATCTTGGCATCACCCACTCTATCCCAAACAATGTACTCCCCCAACCCCCGTGTCACTTCATGATGTGAGAGTTGATGGTGTACTGTAATATTCTCACTTCCTGCCCATATGACACTTGTTAGCAATGATGTTGCGTCTATTTCTTGGGTTTTCGGTGGTCAATATAACTTCCAGAGACCAGCTTCTGAACCTAGGATTGCAACGTCCATCTTCTGAACAAGGGATGGCAAAAATCCCTGTCTCTTGCAAAGGATATGTAGTTAGAAACCTTTGGCCCTTCATCTTACAGGAAGAGGTCAGGAAACCTAACTTGGAGTGGCCCCTTCCCACAACAGCTAAAGGATCTTTCTTCAAAATCTTTTTTATTCTCCATTAGTTTTGTGATAATAAGTAGTTTTCCTGCAATAGTGACAAAGGCCGATTAAGTTATAAGGTTGCAATAATTAGTTTAAGAGGGCAAGGACAAAAATAGAAGTTTGTGTTAACTGATTGACCAGCTGATTTTATTGAAGCGTTAAGGTTTTGCTGGCTCAAAAGAAGACTGATTTGGAGGTCGTGGCAATTCGTATTCCAAGTGTCTTGCTGACAATTTTTTTTAGGCATCAGAGTCCTCTAAATCTTAATGAACACGAGGATGATGACGTCAAGGAAATAAAAGGTTATATTGTTATATTATGTTTTAAACACTATAAGGACAAGGGATTTCAATTGAGGAATGAGGAGAAGGCTGAAGTGTACTCTTTTCGACAGTGTCTAGATTTGTCCAATTTGCAAGCTACCAGAACAATGTGATTTGATCCGTCTACTAGGATGCGACAAAACTCAAGATCAAGCTCACTCCGGCGGAGAATGATGAACATTATCATAAGGATCAAATTTGAGAACTCCACATGGTGTCTGATTTGGACATTTTGTAAATTAGAAGTGAGCGAAATTAGTCTTCTTTTTATTGTTATTTTTGGTTTATTTGTTTTTGAAATAGCTCTATTATGTTTTTGAAGTCAAAGGGTATTTTGGGAACTTCATGATTTGCTACCATGGGCTGTTGCAATTATGCTGTAGGTTTTATCTTAGGTTATGCTATGAGCTCTTTTCTGCGGATTTATTAGGTCTAGAATGCACAAGCTAGTCTAAGTTTCTCAGTTTCTTATTTGGGGTCTTACTTCTAGTGGAGTTAGGAGTCAAGTTGCCTACAAACATAGGGTAAATTCCAGTTTATAAGAAGTTGGGTTTTGAGAACTCAAGTATCTGTTTGAGTGTTATTAACTAAGCTTGTGAGGGTGAAGCATAAAGATTCCACGTCAAAAGATAATAGTTTTTCTTTGTAACTATTCTTTAGTTAGAGTCCCAGGTCCAAAAGAACTATGGCCCTCCCCGCAAGCTACCCTATTGTGCCCGGCTAAGAAGCACAAACATGGACATGTGCACGGAATATGGATATGACACGATATGGACACGCAGACACGACATTTCTCAAAGAAGTAGGACACGGACACGTTGGAGGTACGCTATAAAAAATTATATTTTATATATAACATTAAATAATTTATCGCAAATATAGTGATAATAATATGCAATTCATAAAAGATTTAGTATTTTATGGTAAGTAAATCTTATGTGTAGTCATCTGTGTGAATTTTTAGATTAAAAAATCATCATAATAATCAATAATCATCAATTTTTTTTTTTAGACAATGTGTACCTAATATATAATTTAAATAATTACTCTCATTTTCTCAATTCCTCTTTTTTTTAAAAATTTTTATTCATCTTTATTTTTATTATTATATTTGGAGTACAATTTTAATATGTCTAGTGTTAGTAATTATATGTTCTCAAATTTTTAAACTTTATTAATCACATTTCAACAAAGGTTTATTGTTTAGTAGTAGACATGTTCTATAAAAGTGTCGGACACGTGTCCGAAATTAAAATTTTATCATTTAATTATAGATACAGATAAAACACCAAAAAAGTGTCGGACACGTGTCCGAAATTAAAATTTTATTATTTAATTATGGACATGGATAAAAGAGTATCGGACACGTGTCCGAGAATGTCCGAAGAATATCAGTGTCTGACACGGATACGTCACCTTCTCGAGAGTGTCCGTGCTTCATAGGTGCCCTGATTTGCCCAGAACCATCTTCAAACTATTTGGCCTTTCAGTTGACCTTCAACACCATAGTCTCCTTGCAGGAATTTCGGCACATCTTCGACAGAACAATACATAGTTGCTGTCCAGAATCTTAGCTTATCTTTTTCATAGTTGCTGTCCAAAATTTTAACCCATCTTTTTTAGATCGTTCGACAACCTACCATGTTTAAACCTGAGTCAATTCTCACCTATTAATTTCTCCAAAAAGCCTTCAATATTCCTATATACTCATATCCCTCAACCTGTCATGACCTTAAGCCACCAAAAATCAATTATGAGGGGTATCATTTCAAGATCTCTCTTTCTCTCTCTAGTCGTATATACGTATGGATCAAACAATGGAGAGATTTACTTCCAAGCAAACGATGGCTTTGTTATTGGAGGATTTTATGGTCAATAATAGTTTTTCTAGTAGAAGTTAAATATGCTGGTTACTTGCTCTAGCTAACGTTTCAACACATGCTGACAGGTCATGGTGGGTTTGGTCATGTTGTGTTGTGCAAAAATAAGCTTGACGGAAGGCAATATGCTATGAAGAAGATTCGGTTGAAGGATAAAAGTCTACCTGTTAATGACCGGATATTAAGGTATATTTTCTTATCACTAATAGTTATCTGAGTTAAAAGTATGCCATTACGCTGTGATCGGAAAAATTTAGGGCTTCAATTCAGCTTTTAATTCCAACTTTGCAGGATGGTTCCTTGTCTTTTTTTGTAAACTTCATGGTGTATTTCATATGATGCTTTTTTTTATACTGTTTTTGTCATGCCTCAAACCCCTGGACCCCCTGGGATCTGGTGCATTAACTAAGTAAATTTCTCCCTTTTTCCATACCAAAACGAAGCACTAATATCTCTATGAAACAGTAAAATCTTGTATTATTAATAATATAATTACAACTTTCCAAAGCACCGAATATTGTAAGGAATCTCTAATCCTTGAAATATTTTTGTACCACTCTTAACTTTTTCTCCAAAATAATTCTGCATTTGAATTGACAAATTAAGTTGGGGTGAGCTCGATAATATAAGAAATATAAAAAATTACAATGGGGGCAGCATAGGAGGTAAAAACCAATAGTCAAGTATCCAATAATTAATTGCAGACACATGAATAAGATATTATTTCACAAAAACATTTTATAAACCATATGACACCAAACAGTTTAATTTTTCAAGGCTTCATCTTTGGATTGTATCAGCAGCATATAACTGGAACATATGGCCCAACATATTATATCCTTGTTGGAAGAATCAGTATTACATTTCGTCAAACACAACAATGCCGCCACGTGCACTTAATTCATGTTCTAATAATTCCGAAAAACAATTTCAACATGATTCATCAAGATCAGAGCACACTCAACAGAAAACATTCATCAAAATTCAATGGAATTTCAGAATGTATCAGTACAAACCAGAGCACAATTTTAGGTCAACAACAATAACATACTCTTTACAACGATAATTTATAGGACGGATGCATCTTATGAGTTAATCCACTTATTTAAACTCCAATTGAAGCCAGTAGACACAATGATCTCGATGCCAAGAACAACACCCACCACTCTAAAATTTAGGATTGGACAGTGTTTTATGACTTTATTGCTTGCTTTTTTGGTGGGATGATATTTTCTAATCCCACCCAGTCTTAATTTCTTTCCTCTCTTAACTTCTTTTATGTTTGTCAGACCCCTCTCCACATTTTCATCTCTTTTCTCTTCATTTTGCCTTTTGTCTCTTCTCTCTCTCTCTCTCTCTCCTAAATAGAAATTGGTCTCTTCTTTTTGCAAAGCCGTCGGCACACTTATGGGGCAAAACTGGAAAATTGCAGACTAGTGCAATGAAACAGTTGGTGGAATTTAAATAAGAGGTTTCTGGAACAAGTTGTGAATTTTTCAAAGTTTCCTAAAACAGCAAAATTTTGTTTTGAGGGCTAAATGATAGAATTTGCCTGAAATTTTTCTCTTATATTTGCAAAGCTATCGCCACACTCGGGTTCTGAACCCTGATTATAATATCTGTATACATATGAATACCTTATCCTACTAAATTAAAGAGTAGCTAACTCATTTCCATATAATTAAATTGGAAATGTCATGCACACATGTGATTTTCATTTTTCTGAGGTACTACATTCTCCTTCCCTTAAAAAATTTATTCCTTAAACCTCAGTGTACACCATTGAGATTGCTCTTATATTTTTAGGATGCTTCCATAACTTTACTCTTCATCTATCCTTTATTATTCCTCACTCAATCACTCCCACAGGTCATCGTCCTAAGCATTAGCCTAGGGCACTCTACGGACTCACATTCCAAAGCTTTAATACCATTCTTTTATGCCTCGAAGCTCAGACCCACTGCACACACTGTGCAAACTAAATGAAACCTTTTCCCTTATCGAACAGAACTCTAATGCCTTTGTAAAAAAATGAAATCTTCCTATTATTAAAAATATCATTACAATTAGCCAGAACACAAAATATTATGAATTCCCAGATAAAGGTAAATAGTTGACTATCCAATAATTAGAATAGTTGTGACAAGACATATTTGGGTGGTGTTGAATCAACGATTTCTCTAATTTTTCAAACAATCTAATGTCATACTTGATTTTTCCTCCAAAATAAATTTGCAATGGAAATCCTAATAAAGTGGGGTAAGCTCGACAACCCATTAAGTATAGTCAAATCACAGTAGAAGAGGAGGTTTCAAATTCAACCATAAAAAATATTGGAAGCATATAAATACATTAGAATTGGTAGTATTTAACAAATTCTTATTGTAAACAATATGCTACTCGCCAATTCAATATTTTGAAATCACTTATGATTTATACTCGTGTTGTTTTGACAAACATGCCAAGCGTCACTTGCTGCATTTCACAGTAATAAATAGGCTAAAAAATATCATCCCTTTTGGTGTGGCCATTGAAAACTTAGATTAAAAGAAGATAATTCACATGTAGAAAAGGAAGAGAGAAGAAATCTAATATTCCATGATAACAATAACTAGTTACAATAGACACTATATATAAAACCCTACTACAAGAGAGAGACTAAAATACCCCTAATGATAAATAACATAAATAAAAATACAATCTTAACACCCTCCCTCAAACTCATGATGTGATAGTATGAAGCATCGAGAGTTTGTCAAGAAGAAAACGAAAACGCAACGTAGTGTGAGACTTCGTGAAAAAATCCGCCAATTGCATAGTAGAAGAAACAAAGGGCAATGAAATAGTCTCAAGCAGAAGATGGTGGCACACAAAATGATAGTCGATCTCGATATGTTTAGTTCGCTCGTGAAAAACAGAATTGTGTGCAATTTGAATAGCACTCTTATTATCACAATACATAGAAGTAGGAGCAAAAAAAGAAACTCCGAGATCACCAAGTAACCATCTTAACCAAACTATCTCTGGCGTGGTAGTAGTCCTAACACAATATTCAACCTTAACATTGGAACGAGTGATAACAATTTGTTTCTTGTTCCTCAAAGAAATTAGAGAATCACCCAAAAAAATACAGAAACCAGTTGTAGAGTTACTATTCATAGCATCACATGCCTAATCAACATCAGAATAGGTACGAAGTTCCAAAGAGAAATGGAAGAAAATAACAAACTCTTATATAAAGTACCCCAAAGATAACACAAAATATGGAGAACTGCAGCCCAGTGAACTGTTGTAGGAGAAGAGACAAATTAACTCACAACATGAACAACATAAACAACATAAACAATATCAGGTCGGGTCATAGTAAGATAGACTAAACTACCAACAAGAATCCGATACATAGTGGGATCAACCAAAGAGACACCATCAGAAGAAGTGTAATGTGCATTTAGCTCAAGGGGAATCTCAACAGTCCGAGAATCTGTTAATTGAGCCTTGTCGATAACATCAACTGCATTTTTTGACTGAGAAAGAAGATAACCCTTAGGTGACGAAGCTACTTCAATGCCCAAAAAATAGCGAAGGAGACCGAGATCCTTCATCTCAAACTGTTGTTATAAATGGGCTTTCAAAACTGAGATGCCATCATAATCATCATCAGAAATAATCATATCATCAACATATAGGAGAAGAACAATTTGACTAACAGAAGTAGACCGAAGAAAAAGAGCAGAATCATGATCACTAGAATGAAAATCCAATTCACACAAAATAATAGTAGAGAACTTTTCAAACCACGCCCGAGGAGTCTGTTTGAGACCATATAAAGCTTTTTTAAGTTTGCATACTTCACCCGGATCGTGATGGACACCTGGGGGAGGAGCCATAAAAACCTCTTCAGCCAAATCACCATTCAGAAAAGTATTTTTGGCATCCAATTGAAATAGTTTTCATTGATGCTATGACAATCAATGTATGAACGGTGGTCATCTTTGCAGCAAGAGCAAATGTCTCCTCATAATCAATATCATATTCTTGTGCAAAATCCTTGATAACCAATTTGGTCTCAGATCTTTCAACTGAACCATTAACATTAGTTTTTATCTTATAAACCCATCGACAACTAACAACACGCTTACTAGTAGGTAATGACACAAGATCCCATGTCTCAATTCTATGTAGTGCAGAAAGTTCTTCATTCATAACCTGTTGTCAAATAGGATCAAGAACAACTTCTATTACGAGGTGAGCTTAGACAGAGAGTGGATAGGAGATAAAAAGGAACAAAAATCAGAAGAATAACAAGTGTGAGAAAAACCAAGGCGATTAGGACACTTACGAATACGCTTTGGATAGCAAGAAGAAGGAGGATCCATGTCATCAGAAGTCGATGAAGACTTATGCGAGAGAGGTGGAGACATTGTACTTGCAAAAGAGTTAGTCTTATTTCTGCGAGAATAAGTGTGAACAATAGGAGGAGGCACAACTGAAGAAGTGGAAGACTGAGATGAAGAACGAATGTTAGAGGTAAGCATGTCATGAATGTAAGAATCACCAGAAATATCATCAGGGAAAGGATCAATGTAAATCAGGTTTGATTTATAAAATGTGCTAGAAGCAGTAAGAATGGAAAATAAATGAATGTGCTTAATAAAAATCACATGTCTAGATACATACAATCTTTTTGTAACAGCGTCATAATAGCGATACCCTTTTTGGCCCTCACCATACCCAAGAAAAACGCATATAATAGAATGAGCAGATAACTTATTTCGTTCTGCTTTACGAAGAAGAACAAAACAAGTACAACCAAAGACACACAATGAGAAGTAGTCAGGAGGTTTACCATATAACCGTTCAAAAGGAGAAACACTCGAAATAATAAAAGAAGGAATCCGATTAATGAGATGAATAGTTGTGAGAACTGTTTTCCCCCAAAAGGAGTTGGGAACAGAGGTAGATAAAAGTAATGAACGACCAGTCTCAATAATGTGTCTGTGCTTTCGCTTAGCCACACCATTTTGCTCAGAAGTATCTATACAAGAGGACTATTAAATAGTTCTATCAGATTTCAATAGATCAAGAAAATTAGTATATCTGTATTTTCCACCCAAATCACACCGAGAATATTTAATAACTGTAGAATATTGGGTGTGAACCATGTCATGAAAAACAACAAAGATAGAGAAAAATTCAGATTGCTGCTTCAGAAGATAAATCCAACAATATTGGGTACAATCATCAATAAAAGAAATATAGTATCGAGATCCCTTTTGGTGGCAATGGAAGGAGGACCCCACACATCAGAATGCATGAGGTCGAAAGGAGCAGAAGTAGTGAAACTATTTTTAAAAGATAAAGCCGTGAATTTGACAAGTTTACAAGCACTAGAATCAGAAATATCATGATTACTCAAATTTCCCAAAACATCAATAGAAACTAAAAACCTTAAACGAGAGCTTGAAATATGTCCAAGATGAGAATGTCATAAATCAAACACTGAAGACTTAGGGCTCAAGCTAAAGGAAGACAAATCAACAGAAGAAGCAGCCATAGTTGAAACATACAATTTCTCCAACACATAAAGTCCTCCAACTCTATGACCTGTCCCAATCAACTTCTTGGAATGAGTATCCTGCACAATACAATTAGTAGAGGAGAACTAAACAGTGTAACCAAGATCACAATACAATTAGTATAGCACATTGACTTCAAAACACACTTAACAGACCACATCAAACAGAAGTTAACAAAATTTCAAAATAATAACAGTACAAACAACATGATTGCAATATTAGAACAACAATAATAGGCATGCTATTTCCAAATAACTTGTAGGACAAAAACAGAGTTAATCCACTTATTTAAAACTAAGAGATGCAAAGATCTCCATGCCAAGAAGAACACTAAAATTTTATCATATGATATCCGATATTGTTTCATTAATTATTTTTCTATTCAAACAAATCTCTCGGTGTATTTCTATCCTTTATATCTTCTTTTATGTTTTGTCAGACCCCCCCCCCCCCTCTCTCTCCTTTTCTTTCTATCTCTTTTATGTCCTTTTGGCAATTTCTATATCTTTTTCTTTTTATAGTTTTTCGTGTTCCGCTATGCCCCCTCTCCCTCTCCCTCTCCATCTTTCACTTTCTTCATCAAGAGAATTTTTGTTTTTGTTTGTAAAGCTGTTGTCACACTCATGGAGTTTCAAATCGTAATTTTGGTATATAGGAGTATAAACTTTCAAATAAGTCACACGGGTGACCACTTTGTCCCCACCTAACCAAACCAGAAATATCATGTGCATAGCTCATAATTTCCCTTTTCTCCTATGGAGCCCCTTCTCCCATTGGTGAAATAAGTGTGGACTTTGGATCACCATTATATTAAATGTTTTAAAATCTACAATGAGGGGCCCAAAGCGTTACAGTTTCATCTATGATTGAATGTGATCCACCAATATATTATGAAAGTTTACTAGGAATCCTTAAGCTAAGTGTGTTTGATAGATTCCTATTTCGGTTCGTGTCACGTCTGCACTAGATGTCGTTTTTGTCCCAGATTTGTGATGAGGATCAAAGGGGAGCTGGATAAATATTGTAAAATTGAGACTTATTTATAACATTTGTCCATCAATAGTAGAGTTATGTAACTTATGTTAGGAGCTAAGAAGCATGGACACAAACATTGGACATAGACACGACACAGACACACCATTTCTAAAAAAAAAAATAGGACACGAACACGCTGGGGACATGATAAAGATAAATGTGTGTTATATATAAAATTATATAATTTGTTGTAAATATGGGGATAATGATATACTATTTATAAAAAAATATGTACTTTATGATATGTTATATTTAGTCATTTAGAGTGAATTTTTAGAGCATCATAATAGTCAAATAATCATAAATGTTTTTGTAGACAACGTTTACCCACAATATTTAGGTTAAATGATCACTCTCGTTTTTTCAATTTCTCTTATTTAAAACTTTTATACATTTCCTGTTTTTATTATTATATTTTGAATACAACTATAACATGTCTATTCTTGGTAATTATATGCTCTCTCATTATATAAAATAATTATTAGTCAAAATTTCAAGTTTTATTAATCATATGTCAACATATGTTTATTGTTTAGTAGTAGACACGGTCTGAAGAAATGTCGGACACGGATAAAAGAGTATCGGACACGTGTTCGAGAGTGTCTGAGGAGTGTCGGTGTACGACACGGAGACGTCACCTTCTTGATAGTGTCCGTGCTTCATAGGTTAGGAGTCTTGACCGTAGGGTTTGAGTCCTTGTATCACACGATACAAGTAATTATTTTTTTGGTTCTCGTTTTTAAATTCTTTTGATTTCTTCTTAATTTTCCTCTTTTTCTTCTCTTCTCTTTGTCAAATTCTTCCTCTGATTTGCATCAATAGTTATATGTGTACTATCATATACAAATCTTTTTGCTACCTTCAAAATTGCAAAAATGAAAAATCACACAACTGCCTTCATTGTCATCTTATAAGATGATTATTGTCATCATACTTTTGGCAGACCATAAGCATTATTCTCTTCATCTACTGCTGTCAAGGTTACCCTTAGTCTTTCCAGCTTCAGAATTCTTGTCGTCAATTGCGCAATAGAGTTCCCCAAAAAAGAAATCTAAGCAGACTGGTCGTGGAGAAGGTGACTACTAAGTATGATTGGTTAAACAGGGACATCAAGACCAAGATCAATTCACCGTTGCAATGCTATCAATTTCCATAATTGTCAAAGCTTGAAGTGGTCATTGCTTCTTGATACTCACAGGCCAGCACAATAGGCTAGGGTCCAAAAATTTCAAGCCAAATCTTTCATTGTTGTTGCCGCCAGCATCATTTTTGTCATCGTTGGCTTCATTGTCATCGTCAACTGCCATTGTTGGGAGCCCAATTTGTTGTAAATTAGACTAATGGGAGAGGCATTCTTGGGTTTAAAATAATTGGATTGACTTAACCCACAAGTTTTAGACCCAATTTCGTCACATTTAAAATGACCATTCGACTAGAATCCAATCTGATCTAGAGCCATTATCCAACCCTATTAGTAACTGTAAAAATTCCTAGAGTTATGGAGAAGTTCTAGAATTTCCTGAACTTAAGAAATAGACCCAGAATCTCCAAGAATTTTGGAAGAACCCCAAGCAAAATTTTGAGAAAATTTCAGAAAAGTCTAAACTTTCGTAAAAAATGTGAAAACTTCATAGTGTGTAAAATTGAATCTCCACTTGTTGTGGAACTTGAGGGAATTTATTGACTCCGCAACTATGTACTATGTTGAGCACATTCGTTACCAATCTTCTAAATCCCAGATGTCAATTTCTGAATCTACTTGTAATCACTTGGTTATTGATTCTAGTGTTGAGATTATTGGAGTCTATCATGTCCTTTACCCCATCTGAACCCATTTATTCTGTTTCTGTGTTTACATATAAGGGTCCTCCTGAGATTATTCACGACCATTCTGCTTATGAGCCCTGAAGAGCTTGCCGATTCTGTTTCTTTGCGTACTGTCCAAAGTTCATTTGAGTCCTTGGTTATTTTCATTATCAGTGCATTATTGTCCATCAAAGTCTTTTATGTTGAATTCTAGTGGAAATCCTTTTGTGTTGTTGTGTTTGGATCGAATGCATATTATGTAGGATTGTAGAATAAGTTTGGCTTAATACATTGAGGATATGTTACCTTATCGAGCTACTTTTGAGCCTCCTTTTGTTACTAGTAGGTGTTCACACATGTGGCGTTACTTCTTCGAATCCATAGGCTACAGTTCTTGTTCTTTCGTGATTTCCAACCTAGATTTTGATCTAGATAAAGGTGGTTGTAGAGGACCAGATTGTCAGTTCCATAGGATGGTGGTTATCAATGTCATGTCATTCAATGGAGGGAATTCTGGCATTTTGATCATGATCTTCTAGAGCGGTATCTCTATCTTATTTGCGGGAGTAGTTATTCTTAGTTGGAGAGAAATGGAGGGGATCGAAAGGGAATTGGATAAATGATGTAGATTTATTTGTATTTCTTTTTTATTTTGCATTTATCTTTTAGTAATAGGGTCTTGTTTGATTCTTTATTTTTGACGTGTTTAGTATCTATAGAATTAATCTTTTGGTTTTTTTTTTAACATACCGATAATTGAATAAATATTGGACATTGGTTCCCCTTTCAGAAGCACAGACACATATAAGATAAGATGTGAACACGTGGACACGATATTTCTCCGAAAATGGGACGCAGACATATCAAGGACACGTTGCATATTTTCTTATATTAATTTTATACCATCATGATTTTATGAATTTGGCCCTTTTTCTATATGTCCAACACATTTTTTTTACGACACCATGATTAACAAATTTGGCAAATACAAATTTTAATACATACATAAATTTGGCCCAAGTGTTTAACATATATTTATAGCAGTCCAATGGGGCCCAAACACAATTTCCCAGCTAAAGTCCATCGCATCAAACACAAGCCGGAAAAGAGTATGCCTTTGATGCAGACCAATCCAATCCAATGCACCAGTTGTAAACTTTCACCTCACATCCAACCACACATGATCATTCTGAGGTCTATAAGATGATGGAAGAAAACTGGGATTATAAGTAATCAATCATCACTTGCAAAGAATGGATTTATAACAAACAAAAGAGAACTTGGTTCTCCCCTGCCTATCAAACAAACAAAAAGGCTCTTTGCTACTGATCATCTCTCTCCAGCATGGTTTCTCATTCTGTCAGTCTCTCTCTCTCTCTCCCTTCCACTCTCATACTCTTATGACATTCCTCTATGTGAATGGCACTCGAGGAACCACAAGGAACGTCATTAGTGATGCTTTGTGCCTCTCTTTGTCCTCATTGTGAGTCTTTGTCATCAGCAATTTTTGTTGTCATCCTCGTCTTGTTTGGTTAGAATCTGGCTACAGGGCTTGGTTAACTAGATACATGGAATTGGGATCTCTGTCGCATGCCGATTTCATTTTTTTTTTTATAAAAGTTGGTAGTTTAGAGTTAGTTTTTGAAAATGAAAAAATGTCATTTTTGAAAACGAAAAAGCTGAAAACTACGGAGGGTACTTAATGAGGTAGTGGCTTCAACTTTTGTTAGCAACAAAGTTGGCCCAAATAACCATAACTCATAGAAACCTCTCTCTCTCAAGACTGTCCCTCTCAATTTCTCCATCTCTAGACTCTGTCTGTCAGTCTCTCTCAGACTCGAAGTTTGATGCCTCTCTCCTCGGTTGTCTTCCGATGAAGGCAACTGGAGCTCGTTGGGATTGAAGAACAGCGCCGATCATTTCAGCAACAATCCATCTCAATCTGAATGTAGATTTGCTAAAACCCAGTTCTCTTGTCACTGATTTGCAACAATTGACTATCTCAACACCGATTGAAGAACAAAAACAAGAAAAGGAGCTTTGATCTATTGTCTAAATACAAATTCCAAAAATCTGTATGTGTATACATATATTTATTATGTTTGTGAGTGGTTGGTATTGGTTGTGATTGATTATAGCTAGTGGTTGAGTGGTGGTGGTTCTCAGTTGTGGCTTGGTGTTGTGGTTCTTAGTCTATCAAACAGGTGGTTTAATTTACAATTTATTTTTTTTCAAAATCAAAAACCGATATCAAACACTTATTTTTTTGTTTTCAATTTTCTCAAAACTGGAAATATAAATAGTTTTCAGTTTTCATTTTTAAAATTGAAAACTGAAAAACAAACACTTAAAACGTTAGCAAACGGGAATCAAAATGCTTCAAATGAGAGTGAAATTGAATACAAATGTGTTTGGAATGTGAACCAAATGAAGAAAAAAAATCGATAATGACTTTTTTGCATGTCCGACGCGTGTTCACATTCTAGATATGTCAAACACCGACAAGGATCAAAATTTCGTTTCTTGTTTATCAAAATGATCAAAACATTTTTGTTTCCATGTAAATTGATACATCTCAGTGATAACATATTGAAATGTCGTTTTTTTTAGGTGTTTCAGAATATTTTCAGGTATTTTGGATGTCTCAAGGTGTTGAGATATTTTGGTATGTTTCAACCAATATTTTGGAATTTTTCAGAAACAAATTCTTGATTTTTTCTATACTTTTATTTTGTTTTTAAAATATTTCTGAAATTTTTTCGAAAGGTTTTTGTTTTTGAGCTAACTGAAATGATGCACCGAAACGAAATTATGAGCATGGAACAACAACACCTAAGGCCAAATAAAGTATCCTTGCTTCATTGGTTTCCCTTCTTCAACTCTTCTATTTCTTATTAATTCTCTTTTTTTTCCTTCCTTTCTCTGTTTTGGATTTTTCTTCTCGGTCGACATCCAAAGTTTTTTGTTCTTTTTGGTTTCCTAGTTTTGTTCCACTACAATTTCAAACTAGACTGAAATAAGGCTTTTTTGTTTGTTTGTTTTGTTTTGTTTGGGGTTGGGGGTAGGGGCGGGGGGTGTGCTATGATCAAAGTAGGGCTTGGCCTTTGTGGATTGACCATTTTGAGGCATTCCAAATGCTATTTCTATTTGGAAGTTGACATGCTATATAACACCGCCAGTGCAGCACAAATTTTTTTTTCCCAGTCATCCCTTGGTGATTTGCTATAGAACCGGTGACATATATGATACGACATCCAATCTGTCTGTTCCTTCTATCTTTGGTTCTGGCCACACCTACTCAAATTTTTGATGAGGACACACTCTTTATGAATAAATTGTAGTCAGTTTCTCATGTACATATTTATGTGATTTTGAGGGAAGAATCAGCCTCTGATCTTGTGTGCATGGGTTTGGATGCTTGCAGTCTACAATGTTCCACCATTTTTTTTCGATAAGATACAATGTTCCACCTTTCATCTCGTTTGTTTAATTTGCTGTGACATACTTGTATTCTGTTTGCACTCACTTTTCTAACAAATTGGCCAGAGTTGCTTTGTATTTTGATATTCATCTGCCTATAGATTACTAGTGGTCACCCTGGGCGATACAATTACAATCGCTCTCCACCATCACCTCCTATCCCACCCCTCACCATCACCCCACCCCACCCCCCAACATTATCGAGAAAAAATCCATTAATGTACTAAATTAATTTTTTTTAAAAATTTAATTGTGAATTAGTTATCAAAGATAGTAGAAAATTCCAATATGGGTAGTAACCAAAGATGGTAGAAGTAGTTACATAGTTCACATGAAAGAGTTTAATGGGAGAGGACCATATAAATAGTTCAAAATTTTGAGAATTTAGTATTTGAGGAGGGAATGCTTCTCAAGCCCACCACATCGATTTTGATTGTTATATATAATAGTATAGATAGATTACACAAAACCTTTTAACTAAGAAATGCATATTCGTTAAATCTTAAATATGGTGTTGTTATTACCCATGCACAAACTATCACATGCAGTGGCTTAGGCTGAATCACATATATGATGGCAGATGTTTTATGCAATAATGATTTGTTTTTCTTTTATGGTAAAAAATATGACAATAAGTTGACATAAACATCTATTGACTTCCTCTCTTCCAAACTTTTCTGGGCTACCTTATTGCTCTCTCATTCTCTCTCTGCATACATATATATATTATGTGTGTGTGTGGGTGTATACTTAGGTATGAATATGAGTGTGTGCATCTGTATGCTTGTATATGTGATGGTAGATTTTGACGCAAGTGAAAGTTGTTCAGATTATTTGCAGTGCATTAATCAGCATTCATTATTGTTATTGTTGGGTATTTATGTTTACATATCCAATATTACGAGGTACTTAGGGAAGTAGCCACACTTTCTCGGTTGCAGCATCAACATGTTGTACGTTACTATCAGGTATGAGATTCAGAAAAGTTTTGTAATTCCTATACATGTTTTACTATTTGTTCATTCTCCATAGCTGTACTTTTTCGGTCCATTTGTTGGTTTACGTTGCTGCATGTGCATACAAAATTGTAAACAGTTGTTTATTGTTGTCGTATCATACAAATCAGGTTTCATAATTGATAGGTCCTGTGACTAAACGTTCCCAATGGAAGCATATTGTTTGAAACGTCGATCACTTTATGTATGACTGTTTATGCTAAATTAATGTAATATCGATAAAAAATTTCAGGCATGGTTTGAAACAGGAGTTGCTGATTGCTATGGTGATGCCTCCTGGGGTTCCAAGACTGCTGTGAGTTCTAGTTTCAGTTACAAGGATGCGAGTTCTGCTGATGTCATTGGTCAAGAGAATAAGCTTGAGTCAACTTACCTGTATATTCAAATGGAATATTGCCCAAGGTAGAACTTCTTACTCACTTTTTTTCCCTTAGGATATAGTTTTCTTGTGGAACATGATGTCAATATTGATATTTTAAATCACGCTAGACCGATATCATAATATCCTAAGACACATCTAGATGGGGGTGAATATGTCTTTATCACTTATTAACAAATTAATCACATGGGATTGTTCAACACAGATGATCAGTATATCTAGGATATATCTACCTAGTGTTGGAGCCAATCAATCAATCTGAGAAGTCAGTGGATGGTATGGATATAATGGAAAGTATGGGCCAATACAAAATGATATAAATCGTGGATCTTGTCATAGACCAAGGTTAGACCTAGGGATGTATAGGCCTTTAGCATAGAATATGATATTTATTGCCAATTTAAATCAATCTGACCTAGTTCCCCGAATTTCGAAACTATGTTCAGGGATATTAATTTAGCAATTGTTAGAGTTGTCATACATATACCAGTCACAAGGGTATACTAGTCATTTAACTATTGTTCTCAGTGTCCATATATATATATATATTTAATGAGAGTGGGCAGTAAGGATTACTTTTGACCTACTCTCTTTCCCGATATTCTTTTCTGTTCAATAAACTATAGCTTCAACAAGGTATCAGGGAGGGTTTGCTTCTGATAAATTCTTTCTTCCTTTTTTTCTTATTTTCTGTCGATCTTCTCTGCTGATAAATTGCAACATTTTGTACTGTTACTGAAAATACTTAAAACGATAGGTTTGTGAGAGACGTACAGTGGTTGTATGCAGACTATGGTGGTGTTACTGTTCAGACCTTGACTCTGTTCCCATCCCAGGGATTTGCGATTTTGGCATGGGAGTTCTAATCGTTATTGATTTGCCATTGTAGGCTTCAAAATCGTGATCTGTGACACCAAAATTTGTTGTTGAGTTGGAGATCATATCTCCCAGTCTGTGTGAGCTGCAGTGTCTTTGGCAACTTCGTCACACTGTTTGCTGGAGCTTTGTGAAGAAGAAAGGGCTGTTTGGTGACAGGTGTCCCCTTATTCCTATGTGGACTATCATCAGTACTGGGATTAACTTGTTTGGGTTATAAGTTGAACACATGGACAGTCGGGTTGAGTGTTTTCAGATTTAGGTTATTTGTTTCGATCCACGTCTGCATTTTGGGTTTGGGTTGCTGCTCCAGACCTCTCTGTTTTGTTCTGGTTCAGCTTCTTGTGATCAGTCCAGCCTGGTTTAGGCATATTTCAGACTGGTATATGTGTATCTCGACCCAGTTCGGATCACAATTGCCATTCATAATCCAGGTTCATACCCATTCAACAACCAAGAGGTATTCTTTGGGCCAGTTCAGTCCAGTTCAGTATTAATTTGATCCGATTTAGTCTGGTTCTACAATGATTTGGACTGTTTCAGTAATTTCCTCTCAATTCAGCGCCAATTCAGCCTCCTTGAGTGGAAATTTTGGCTGGTTCAACCCCCTACTGCCTTGTTCACACCCGGTTCAGCATTGCTTTTGTTTTTCAGGGGCTGTTCTTCTCTGTTTCAGTGGTATTCCAGTTCTTTCCAGCCCAGTTCAGTGGGTGCTCTTCCTGCTTTGGGTTTATTTTAGACTGGTGGATTTTAGACCTGGTTCGGAAAAAGCCCAATAAGTTGGACGCTGTTTTTCATTGACTTAGGCGTGTGGATTTTTCATTTCTATGGGAATGGCTTCCAAGTCTGATTTGTCCTCTATCTCATTTAATTCAGCCCAGTTTAGTGGCTGAGGTGTTAGAGGAGATTGTGATTGCCTTCGTAGAGGTTGTAACTTTCGAGGGGGCCATGCGTGAGGTCATAGACATCATCAGTGCACTCATTTTGGGTGTTGTAGTCATTCTGTGCACTATTGTTGGGATTTCCATGGCACACCACCTTTTAGTTGTGCATCCTCTCACTCAGATATGGTCATTATTCCTCATGTCGAATATGCCCAACTGACGTCTTGTAAATAGGCCACATCCTCTACTTCCAAGGTTACTTTCGCTCAGTCAACTATTGCATCTACTTGTCATTTATCCTCTTCGAAACTTCCCAGGATCATAGACTCTGGAGCATCTGGAGCATCTGATTCTATGACAAGTTCATCATCCTCAATTTTTTTTTTTTTTTTTGTGAACCTCGACGGTGCGAGGAAATTTTATTGATTAAAAGGTAAAATTACACCTAGTTAGGGGGGACGTATGTACCTTACCTCTCAATGCTGGCTAAATACATGGAAGTATTAAAATAAAGGAAAGCAAAATGCATGCTAAGTACAATCAATAAAAGAAATTTAAACACCTAGACATGCTGCCTAAAATAGCAATGGCTTAGCTGATGCAACAATGAATAATGCCTGGAGTAATTGAGCTAGGGCCTGAGATAAGAGCCTTAAATGGACAACAGCTAAGAGCAGCTGCCATAGAAAGCTGAGAGACCAGCTGAGAAGCTGATCAGGAACGCCGTTATCCCATAAGACAGATGAACGGTCTTATCAGGTTCTGATAAGCTATCTATGATGATAAGCCAGCCGCACCTAGGAAACTGGAGAGCCACCTGATAACTTGTTCCGCCTATTGAGAGGCCATTTGACTGATCTGGGAAATCTGAACGACATGTGGTATTCAGAGAGAAGTCTGATACCAGAGAGAATCCATGAGAGAGACCATCGATGATCCAGTGATCTGAGCAAGAGAAGAATAGAGAATCCCCTGAAACAATGTAGAAGATGAATATCCAGCAGATCTTCTTTAAATTAGGCATGACGATGAAGAAGAATCCAGCAATGTTGCAGAAGAATCCAGTCATTTGAAAATGAACTCCCAGCAGCAGACGCAAGAAGCTGCGCGATAGAAAGCCAGATTATGGTATTTGTTGAACTCAGAAACTGTTGTCTTCTTTTCCATGAAATGCATAAGCCCTAATGATAGCTGCTTCAAATGCTTTCTTAAACTGCGTATCTGCTTCTTGAATTCTGTTGCATAAGTAGCTTAGTATGGACTGCATAAGTAGATTGCTACAAATGTATGTGAATGTAAATGACCGATAGCACCAGTGATTTAGAAAATCAATTCCAATCATCAGGACATTAATCATACTTTCTTTCTTAGAACTCTTAGCTTCCTAGCATCTTGAAGCATTAAGAGTCTTGTTGAGGTAGGTAGTAGATCCGAGGAGGAATAAACAGAAGAGGCTTGATCAGAGACTCCTTTATTCGCCAAAGAGTCGGCCACATAATTACCCTCTCTGTAAATATGTTGAATTTGAAAATCAAACTTGGAACGGAGAGAGACTAATTTGTACAATAGAGACCAAAATTTCCAAGAGTTGTTGCAAGATTGATTGACTATATTCACCAAAATCTGTGAATCAGTTTCAATAAAGATTTGATAAACCTCCAAGCCAAATTGCAGTAATTATTCATAGCCATCAATCAACGCCCTTAGCTCTGCCTCCATATTTGTGCAGAATCCATAATAAAAAGAACCACCCAAAACAAACTGGCCCCATTGATTTCTGAGAACAACACCTCCACCTGACTGCCCAGGATTTCCTTTAGAGGCTCCATCAGTGTTTAGCTTGAGTGAGCCATGAATGGGGGTAGTCCACCTAATCCATCTCACCTTTACTGTGGGTGTCCTTGATGGGGATACATTGAGATAGTGAAGTAGAGCAATACCTGTAGGAGAGTCCACTACCTTTGGTCTAACTCTATATGCCTGCAATCTACAGAGATTCATGATCGTATGAAAAACCTTAGATGAGTGAAGTCTTTGGCCCTCAAACTGCCTCCTGCATCTTTCTTTCCAGAGCTGCCAATAAACAAGTAAAGAAATACCCCTTATCAATGAATGACTAAGAGAGGGACGCTTATAGATTCTAACTAGACGCATAAATCTAGTTATTGGCTCCTCATCTACAATAATTTGGAATCCCATGACTTGGGAAATCCTTGACCAAACCTCACGAGCATAACTGCAGCTAATGAATACATGCTTGACGTTTTCAGAGGCTGCACAACATAATGCACATCTACTGACCATAGAGATCCCAATCTTCTGAAAAGTAGAGTCCATAGGCAGTATGTTATGAAGTATTTTCCAACCCACTAATTGAGCACTGGGCGGAGATACCTGCTTCCAAATAGTACCAGCTTGAACATTAGTCATACCTGAAGTTCTAATGAGTTCCCATGCAGTTTTAACTGTAAAGTTCCCCGTTGTAGAAAGCTGCCAAACGAGTTTATCCTCTCTATCAGTCGGTTGTAACTGGGTAGAGAGGATTTCTTGGAGTAAGGAAGCATCCATAAATTGCAATAGCCTTTCTAATTCCCAGCAATGATTAACCAGAACCTTAGAGAGCTTAGGATATTCAGAAGGAGCAGAAGTGGCTCTCAAGATAAGTGGACCTTTACTTGTCCAATTATCACACCAAAAGTCCACTGCACTACTTGACCCCACCAAGAACTTGGAATTCGTAACAGTTACTTCAAAATAGGGAACCAAGGAGTTAAAGGATCTGGAAAATCCCTTCTTCAAGTTCCTTAGAATATGCTTATCATGTAGATACTTAGCTATAAAGTAAGAGGACCATAAGGAGTTACCCTGCAAGAGTTGCCAGACCTGTTTCATTCTGAAAGTTTGCTGCACTTCTTCAAATTTTCTTATGCCCAAACCCCCTTCTCCTTTAGGCATAGAAATATTCTTTCAACAGCGCCAGTGCCTCTTTTTCACCCCCTGTTGGCCAGACCAGAAAAAGGAGGCCATAATGGCATTTAATCTTGCAATGATCCCTTTGGGCAGATTTAAAACTGATAGGAGATGAACTGGAATAGAACTCAACACTAATTGAATAAGAACAACTCTTCCCATGATAGAGAGCAACTTTGCATACCACCCCACCAATCTAGATTGGAATTTGTTCAACAAATTCTTGAAATGGATTAATTTAACTCTACCTCTGATTATTGGATACGCCAGATAAGTCAGTGGACTAGCCTTGAGGGGAATCTGAGCAATACGAGATAACTTGTTTTTCCTGGCAAGAGGCATTTTGGAGGAGCAGTAAAGAGAGCTTTTCTGCCTGTTCCCCTTTTGCCCAGAAGATACTTCATACTTGTCAACAAACTGTAGGAGATTTTTCATAGATTTTTGATTTCCTTTGAGAAATATGAGTGTGTCATCAGCAAAAAGAAGATGGCTGATTAGAATGGAACCTCTTCTTGTGTGAAAACTCTGGGTAAGACCTTGTTGGAACTTCATTTTAAGACCTCTGCTTAACACCTCATCCGCTAGTATAAACAAACTAGGGGAGAGAGGGTCTCCTTGCCGCAATCCTCTAGAAGTTGGAAAGAACCCATGTCTGATCCCATTGATATTCATTGAGATGTGTTGATTTTGGAAACAATTACTTATAATATTCACCAAAGACTCCGAGAATCCAAATCTCCTGAGTACTTCTTGGATGAAATCCCACTCCATTCTATCAAAAGCCTTCATCATATCTAGCTTTAAAATAGCATTCCGAGCTTCCACTTTTCTGTCTAACTCATTCATCATGAGTTGAGCTAAAGCAATACTATCCCCAATGTTTCTTCCCATAACAAAGCCATGCTGCTCCATGGAAATTAATTTGGGGAGCAGACCACTCAACCTGGTTGCTAATAGCTTAGTAAATATTTTGTAAAGGAAATTGTAGAGGCTTATGGGCCTAAAATCAGAAAAATTATCTAGGTGATCCTTTTTAGGTATAAGGGCTAGCAACGTAGCATTAACGGATCTTGGAATGACACCCCCTTGCATAAAGTAGTTAACTGCTGATAACAAATCCATTTTGATAATCTCCCAAGCACAGTGGAAAACACTACCAGAGAACCCATCTGGTCCAGGCGCACTGTGCACAGACATGGAAAAAACAATTCCCTTCAGCTCTTCCAAAGATACAAGAGAGGTTAACATATTGTTGTCTTCTTGAGTGACTAAGCTTGGGATTACTGATAGCAAATCTGCATCCAAAATATGTTCTTCAGATTTATAAAGATTGTAAAAATGATTCACCCCACACCTTGCTATCTCTTCCTCATCTTCTAGCCAATCTCCTTCAACATTCTTTATTCTTCCCAGTCTACTTCTCATTGATTTGCCTTTTGCTATTGCATGGTACAATTTGGTATTCTGCTCACCCTCCATTGCCCATTGAATGTTAGCCTTCTGCCTCCAGAAAATTTCCTCCAATCTCAAAGAATTCTCCAGATTAGTTTTCGCTGTTAGAAGAGCTTGTCTAGTCTTAATGGTGTCTTCTATCTCACATTTAACTTCTGCCTGAAGTAACTCCTTTTCATGCCTTTTGATAGCATCAAAAATATTCCCAAAGTATCTTTATTCCACTGTTTAAGTTGTACCTTAACTTGCTTTAATTTCAGAAAAATGTCAACAATGGGATTTGAAGAGTAACTATTGTTCTAGCTGGTCTCTACTAAATTCAGAAATCCTGGATGCTCAGTCCACATATCCATAAATTTGAAATATGAAAGTCTTCTAATAGAATTAAGTTCAGAAAACTTAACAATCAATGGGTAGTGGTCAGATTGCCCTCTTGCAGCATGTTTCACAGTTGTGTTAGCAAACTTATTTCCCCAGTGCACATTAGTGAGAGCTCTGTCAATCCTTTGCCACATACGTGTCCTCCCATCATGGTTGTTACACCAGGTATATGAGGATCCAAAAAAATCACAATCTTATAGGCCCATAGAATTAATGAAGCTAGAAAATTGTGCCATAACAGATAGACTAGGAGTTGCCCCTCCTTTACGTTCATTTGAGGAGACAATAGCATTAAAGTCTCTAACTAACATCCAAGGGACTGATGCAGATTGTAAATCAGCTAAATGATCCCAAAATGATTTAGCTGGTTTGGGCTGAAAATCAAAGAAATTTTGCATGATCGGTTTCATACTAAAGATTTAGGCAAACTCATATTTTCTCGGTATTGGAGTTTCTAGGTCTAAGGTGACATTAATTTATCGCAGAAAAAATATGCTCTTGATTTATTAGAAAAAACAGGTCTATTGGATTGCCGACGAGTTGATACTCCTATGGATCCTTGTAATAAACTGTTGGTAGACAAAAGAAGAGTTATTTGAAGATCCTAAGAGATATCATCACCTAGTTGGAAAATTAAATTACCTCACTATTACTCAACCTTATATTCTCTTCTCCTTTGAATATCTTGACTTCGCCTTTCGCGTAAGCTTGCTTTTAATAACACCGGTTCAGTGAGTCAGTTTATGGGAGCTCCTCGAGCACCACATTCGGATGTTGTTATTCGTATTATTTGATATTTTAAGAGAGCTCCGGAGCTCTTGGCAAACACACCTAAACACCCTAGGAGAAACTGAAAAATAGTTAGAGAAAGAAAGGGAAGTAGAGGCAGAAAACGAAGATAAGACCATAACTGGTGATCGAAAGTTTAGAACTTGAGAAGGCATTCTATTGATTAGATATGCATAGGTAAGTATGGCATCTCCCCAATATAACTTAGGAACATTCATAGCAAACATGAAGAACTTGCAACTTCTAATATATAACGATTCTTGTTTTTAGCAACCCCATTCTACTAAGGTGGATCACTATAAGTTGTTTGGTGAATAATACCATGCTTATCAAAATAGGAACGAAGTCCCCCATAAACATACTCACCCTTATTATCACGACGAAAATTGTACTTAAGAATATGAAATTACGGAAGTACCATCTTATGGAATGCCTGAAAACAAGAGAATACTTCATTTTTTTTCTTGTAGAAAGTAAACCCAAGTGGTACGATAAATTATCAATAAATGTCACAAACAATCTCTCAATTTATATTTAGCAAAAAAAAAAAAAAATGTCACAAACCACCTAAAACCTAACAGACTAGCAACCCAGGAAGGTTCTCAAACATTATTATGGAGAATAATAAAAGTTGAAGTACTTTTATTGAAATTAATAGGAAATAACACATGATGTTGTTTTGCAAGTTAACATACTTCACAATGGAATTGAAAGACATTCAGTCTTGAAAACAAAGAAGGAAATAATTTTTTCAATCAAAGAAATGGAGGATGTCCTCATCTTCGATGTTGTAACCACATCTACTCCTCAGGAGTATCACATCTTTTTGACTTGTGAGCTTGTGTAATGGGACCATCGTCGAACTCTTGGAGATTCAGAAAGTAAAGACCGAGTTGGCTATAGACAACTTGACTAAGAAGAATGTGACATTATTGAGAAAGTGGCTTTGGAGGTTTCCATTAGAATCTGATTCTTTATGGCATTATATTATCAAAAATAAGTATGAAATCCATTCCAATGGATGAGACTCTAATGTGGTGAGTCGAGTTGCCTTTCATAATCCTTGGAAATTTATCTGTCAAGGTTTTGATGATTTTAGAGGACATGTAACTTTGAGGGTGGGGAATGGGGAAAACGTTCGATTCTGGGAGGATGTTTGGATTGGTGAGTTGTCCTTAACTTTGTGGTATCCTCGTCTCTTCAGGTTGTCGGGGTCTGATAATACTCTTGTTGCTCGAATGTACTGTTCTTCATCCATAACTCATGGGAAATGGAATTTGAATTTCTTTCGCAATCTAAATGATCGGGATGTTCTAGAGTGTTTTTCTCTTCTTTTGTTGCTTGAGTTTGTTTCTTTAAAGTCGACAATTAGTGATAAAAGAGTTTGGTCTCTTGATTCATCCGGAATTTTTTCTTCTTGTTCATATTTTGATTGGTTAATTGATTATCCTAATGATTCTATATTTGAACCTCATTCAATGATTTGGAAGGTAAGAGTTTTTATTAAAGTAGAGATGCTTGCTTGGATGATTGCTCAAGGAAATGTGAATACCTGTGATCTGTAGCAAAGGAGAAGGCCAAACACTTATATTTCTCCTCATTGGTGTGTTTTATGCAAGAATAGTTGTAAAAGTGTTGACCATTTATTCCTTCATTGTCCTATTGCTTGTTTCTTGTGGCATAGATTGTTGGTGGAGGCTGATTTGGTGTAGGTTACACCACTGAATTGTGCTTCTCTTTTGGTGGTGTGCTTTGACGATTTTGGAAATGGTAAAAAAGCTTCTATTTTATTGAGCCGTGCAATATTAGCTATCATCTGGGTTGTTTGGATAGAGAGAAACCGCAGAATTTTTGAAGAAAAAGAGGAGGAAAAGGAATTGCTATGGGATAGAATCAAGTTTGTGGCTTGTTTATGGGCTGTGGTCACAAAGGAGTTTATGGAACTTCGTTATCAGCAATCTAATACAATTGGAAAGTTGTTTGTTTGTAATGGCTAGCTTTTTATTTTGTTTGTTCTGTTTTGGTTTTCTTTGCTTTGTTTTGTTTTTACGATGGATTTCTTATCCCCCATTGATATATTTTTTTCTCTTTCAATGAAATGAAAGTTTTGTTTCCTATCAAAAAAAAAAAATCTATCTCTTCTCCACTGCCAATTGTCTTTCTCGTGATAAGGTTCTGAAGACACAATGTGAAGGGAAAAATGTTAGGCTATATTTAATTTTCTTGTAATACTACTAACAGAAAGAATAGTATTCGAAAGGTTAGGAACATGTAAAACAAATGAGAGAGATAGAGATGAAGAGATTGGGATAGAAATTACCAACTACAGAAGACAAGGAACTTAGGAACCATTAACTATTTTAACCTATTGTTTTCCTGAACAAGCAGAATATGATGAGAACAAAGTAGCCAGTCTAGTCTTTTGGTCAGAGGATCTTGAATCAACGATCCGGGGACAAGAGTGGATATTACACGATGCACTCAATGCTATAGGTATGTTTCCTGGATGGGCAAAAGAAATGGATGCAATGATAGGTGTTTCTACTTCCTCCTTAGTAAGAGCCACTGTCTCTACTATAGAGGACAAAGCAAGACTAGGTGACGAGTCTCCACTGCAGTGATGAGATGGGCTCGAGATCCTCCTCTACCGCCTGAGCGTCCTCCTCTATCCCCAAATTGAGGATGACTAGGTAATTTCCAGTAAATCTCTTGATTATGTCTCGGCTTTGCCATAATCCCGATATAACTTATCTGTATCAAGTTTTTCCATCGTAATCTATAGGGTCGGATTTTCAGTCTATTGACTGTTTCTATAGACCGTGCTAGATTTCGACATCCTTAATCTCATTTCAACCTCTTTTCAAGATCCTAGATACACACCGAATGACTTAATAGACCAAAAAAATAAAAAGAAACACAACTACCATCTCAAAACAACATTTAATCTACCCAAGAATCACATAAAATAGCTTGAACTTCTGTCAGAGCATAAAAACAAACCACTGATACTCAAAAACTACCTTCTGAGGCGTTTGAAACCATAAAACTTAACAAATATGGGTCTAAAATTTTGCACTAGGCGACCATGAATGTAAATTCATCCAAAAAAAAAATCTGCTCTTTTTATAGACTAAAACTCTTCCGGGGTTCTTGCATATAAATGACTTGAAGAATTACGTAACCCGCTCTGGTAAGTGTTGAAAAAAGAAGAAAAGAAAAGAAAAAGGAGGAAGCGAGGGAAAAAGAGAGAAGAGAGTTAGGCTTCTCTCCCTCTGTTTACTTATATTTATACATTTAATATCATTCTAACAAAAATACCCTCCATAATGATAACCATAAAATAAAAGGCTAAAAACACTTCTAACAGAGATATACGTACACAGTTTATAAAAGTTTGAGTCAATTAGCTAGTGTTTTCACTAAGGCATTAGGTGGAGATCGTCTAAGGGTTATTTGTTGGAAGCTAGGATTACATGATATGTATTCTCCAGCTTGAGGGGGAGCATTAGAGTTGTAATAAGTATACCATTCATAAGGGTATATTAGTCATTTAATTATTGATCCTAGTGTGTGTGTATATATAAAGAGAATGAGCGGTCGATTTTGACCTACTCTCTTTCTGGATATTCTTCTCTTTCCGGATATTCTTCTTTTTCTTTTTCTTTTTTGGATCTGGATATTCTTCTCTTTCAATAAGCCATAACTTACAATAGCAATCAACAAACATGAATCAATACCAATCGCATGCAAACAATCAATATGGATTGTTCAAAACACATGTAGATAATATTATATGATATAATGACCTAGTATGTTGGAAACAGTCAAAAACCAATCACACAATATAAAAAGAAATGCGATCTTTACGAGGAAACCCAAACGGAAAAAATTACGGGATCTAGTCCTGCCTATCGTGAGCACCACAAATTGTCGCTTTCCTCTTGTCTTTAACCTCACGAATTGCTCCATCCTCGGAAATCTACCAAGAACTTCCACAGAAATCCGGCGAGGAACCAACACTCAGAAATCCATTAGGTGAATAATAACAATGAGATTTTGTGAATCCAAGAAGGATAGTCTCATATGAATATTCAATTTTTTGTCGATGATTATCAATGACTAATTCTAAGCAATTTATGTGTAAACCTCACACAAAGAGCTGCTAGGTTTTTTCTCAATAATTCTTAAGGTCTTTCAATGTGGTTTTCTCCTCTCTATCCCTCTCCCAAAAACGTACTTAGTCTGGCCCTAAGTAGACAGAAATAAAACAAATCTAATGTTGGAAGAATTAGACTCGGAGTAGGAAACTACAGATCTGAAATCTTGTGATACTGCTTAAAGCCTCGAGCACTGGGCTAGTGGTAAGCGAGCGTTGATCACTAGAGTTTAACAAACTATGAACCCATCTTGGTCCATGACCACTTGAGTACTTCTATGGACTGCCCAAGCAATGGTCATATTTATCCTTTTTCTATTTTTCATTTACCAATCTAACCAGTGTAGAAATCCAATGAAGTCTTCAACAACCCCTTTGGCTTCTAGTTGGCCTCAAATCATCAAACCATAACACTGACTTAACCCTATAAAACCTTGACATTATATCAACAATAAAATACCTTTTACAATTAGCCACAGAACTAAGACAAACGATTTTTATGTAAAAATCCAAAGAGTGAAAACCACAAGACCTAGTACAGACTAACTCCACGGCTTGTTGCTTTACTCTTGTCTTTAATAAGATGTTGAACTCTATAGTAGCTTTGACGATGCCAGTGCACCTCGAACATAAGTCTAACAGTCCACTCACCAAGTCCTTGCTTGCTCTTTAACTCGTTGCTGGAAACCCATCAAGAACTATGCTCCTAGAATCCTCTATAGCAACAAAACACTCTGAATCTTTAATGCTTCATTCACTCATCAAAATCTAGGTTTAGGTTTGTGTGTTTTCATCCAGTCTCGCCTAAACACTCCATTCTTCTGTCTCTCAAGAAAGGCTAGAGTTCGCATTTTAAATCTTTCAAAGGCTGCTAGAATGCTCAGAATTTGCAGCCCTTCATGCTAAGGCTCCCCTATTTACATGCTCAGAGCACCCATTGATCGCGTGTTGAGAGCTCGCTCGAGTGCCAATCTCTGGAGTATACCAATTTCAGATTTTGACTCTGTCGGATCACCAAGGGGTGGTAATGCTTATCCTAAAACTATCAGTGGGCCTCAAATAAGATTTGGAAAACATTTTTCTAGGTATGACAACATAGGCCATGTACAAATCTAACCTAGGTCAAGTTCAGTCTAATTATAACCTAATTAATCACTATGGCTCGCTAGTTATTTAGATCGACTTAAACAGACCAGACCAGTTGATTCCAATAATGTATTTATAGCTTTACCCACAACTTGGATTTGGTCTTCAGTCTACAAAACACCGAATCAATGGAACTCACCTTATGTGACTCACAGAATTATGCCAACAAACTAAAATTCTAACAATTCCCTTTGGTAATTCTATTTGCTCATGTTTTGAATTCCTTTGTAGCATGTCATGTACTTCTATTTTTGGCTGGACCAATACCTTGGTAATATTGTGTCCTTCTTTATTAGTTGATATTTAAGGACCTTTGCATTCTTCTCATTGTCTTTTGAGCACGTTTGCCAAAACCTCCTATGTTCTGCCTTTTTCTGTGATTTCCCCCTTCACTGAATTTCGTCATCGTTAGCACCAAAATATGGTGATTTGCTCTTTAGAAGCTTTGACTCATCCTGTTTTTTTTTTTTTGGTCAAATTACAATGGCCTCTCTTGCATTTCAAATCTTCGCCTCACTTGTACTCATTGGTAACAGATCCAACATCTCTATATGACAGTCATTCCTATTGTTAGATTCAGTAGACAACACAGGGGATCAAAATCAAGAAGTCATCTACTGTGCCCCGGACACTCCCCAAGGGAGAAGTAGCCTTGTCGTGCTTGAACTGCACTCTGCTGGCTGTTATGCTTCCACTTTCAGACAGTTCCTAGAAAAGAAGTACTAGAATGAGAACTGGGAAGAGAACTATTTAAGATAGATATTGCTTAACTGATTGCGCCATAAGTACATTACTAGAGTAAATGAGCAACTATTTAAAGAAAGGAATCAAAGAATAATGAAACCTACGGTCCATCGCACTTGCGGGACTTCTATGAGCTTCAGCCTCTTTGAGTCCTTAGCTCCCAATAAATTCAAACTTGCAAAGAAAGAGATCACCGGAAGTGGAGTGCTCTCCTTAGCGCAAGCCATAAGAAGGCATCAACCTACCTTTAATTGCTCTTTCAGCTAAGTCGAAAGATGAAAATGGGCTTTCTTCTAAAATAGCCATTTTTTGCATTAGAAAGACTACAAAAGCATTCCGAGCCGACTATAAGATTACAAGTACAATAGAAGTCATGAGTAATAGCGAAGCCAAGCCAGATAAGCTTTTTTATGTCGAAAGCCCCAAAACTAGCTATCTTATAACAAACATAAGCCTACTCAACAAATCTCATAAGTAAAGGCCCATTTGCATCGTAACTAATAGAAAAAAATGACGACTAGACTAGACTAGACTAGCAGGGGAGTGCTCCTTGTTGTTCGGATCTTGACTGGGTCCGAGCTTTCCAAGCTTTATGCTGTTGGGGAGCTCTACAAGGGTCTTACCATCATCTTTATTTACTATATTTGAGTTGTCGGAGTATTTTAGGATTATATTCCGCACTGAGGATTTGTGCTTGTGGGCCGGGGTGAATATTGCTGACCAGCGGATCTGGTGGTCGACAATCGTTCGGACTTGATAAAGGTTGTAAGCCCCTCTTCCTGTTACTTTTTGCCTCCTCTCCTCTTTTTTTGTTTTCTATCTAACCAACCTCTATTATCCACCACTACATCTCTGACCTCCATTACATCAACCAAATTCTCTATTCTTTCTTAATTTTTCATCAATTTTTGTTTGATAAATAAAGATCCACTATGGCATGCCAAGGCGTGTGAACCCGTGTAATCCGATATCTCATTTTGCCATAGGTACGAGCTGCTCTTTTTGCAGAAGATTCCCTTATGGTTTATTCGATATTTCTTAGAAAAAATACAAAATCACAAGACTAGATGTTCATCAAAATCTGCCAAAAAATAATGAAAGTGATGGGCAATTAGAACACTCCGATACCCCATGCATTACAGAACTTAATACCATCACTATGTGAAAAGAATGTCCAAACATTTTACAACTAAGTTAGCCTAGTTCTATGGTTGTTTGAGATCCCCAAAAATAGAAAACTCTGAGAAAGTATGCCTCAACATTGGAATGAACATACTCATCATCTATCCTATTTCACCATTTAATATCCTTCACCACCTTATGCCACACTGTGTTCTACATCCTCTTCGTCTTGTTCTCTCAGTAGTCTTTTTCTAACCCAACATTACCACCCAAACAACCACCAACGCCTTTGTCATCAATTACCTTATTAATCTGTCATCCCTGTATTCTTAATTCCTGCAAATATATGGTCAAAATATACTGACATTTGGTGCAGGAATTTTTATTCTTTTCTTTTTATGTAACAAGAATTGTTATTCTTACACCCCATGTCTAAGAAGCACGGACACGGATACGGATACGACATGACACGGATATGCCGACATGTAATTTTTTTAAAAAGTAGGGCACAGACATGTTGGGGACACGTTAAATATTATGTATTTATATATATAATCATGTGATAAAATAAATATATTTTCATTATAATCTTTTAATTCATCATTTCCTTAATTCTAAAAATTTAAATCATTATATCCCACATAAAAAATACAATATAGGATATATTGGTGCACATTCATCATTAATATCCATGATCTAACAATCTATGAACACTGCAATTTCCATTTTCAAAAATATTCCACTTCATAACACTAATTTTCATCAATTTCGTAGAGCCCAAATTTTGTAACCTGATTTTTCATCACATTACTTTTATATTAAAAGTTTATTCCATTTTTATATAAATTCATATTCGTGTTCAAAATTGTGTTGTATCAATGTCCTATATTCATGTAGTGATTATAGCTCTTTTTATATTATGACTTTGACTTGTGTTTCTTTAAAATAAAAAAATAACTTCCTTGATTATGAAGTTATTTGAAAATTTTTAAAAATTTGGAAAAATAAATCTCAAAATGTATTCTCCACGTTTCTCGAACGTGTCAGTCTCGTGTTCTAAAAAAAATTAACGAAAAAATCGGACACTCATTTTAATGTGTCTGACACGTGTCCGAGCGTATTCGAATGGCCAAAATGAAGTGTCCGTATTTCATAGCCCCATGTAATTTTTTTATAGTTCATGTTTCTCCAAGCCAACCTTTTGGATCTAGTGTATATCATGGTCATATCACACATGCCTTAGATGAGATTAATGGCATGTTTGAAGTTGCTTGATCAAGATCAAAACTTGTAATTAGATTAGTGAAAACTTCATTCAATATCAAAAGTTGTTTAGTACTATTATGTTAGTTAGGGAATATTTGTTTGACTATGAGTATTTGTTAGAGTTTGATTATGAAACTCTTTTAGAATTATAATAGGATGATACTTTTTATTTTGGTAGGAGACTTGACCTATAAACATGAATGTAAGGAAGTCCTACTAGTTCATTGTAGAGAGTTGTATTAGTAAAAGTGTTTTCTCTGCGGATAATGTGTGTTTTATGACCTAATCCTTGGGAGGGTTTTGTATCTCCTCTTCTTCTTCTTCTTTTTTATTCTCTTATTTCTTCCTCTTCCGTCCTATATTAATTTGGTATCAAAGTAAAACTCCGATCCATCATCCTCTCCTTCTTTGTATCCGTTCTCAAGCCAGCTTCCTCGCTTACAGATGCTGTCCAGATTGTTGCTGCGAAGTTAATAACATCATTTACCACTGTGATCTTTGTTATCAACTTTTCTAACCAAAAGATAATCGATATAGGCATCTTTTCTGACTGTTGTTGACAACCCATCGGAATAAGAGGTATTGTCTTAATCCTTGGCTTCCCATCTCATCAGCCTCTCTCACCTTTTCTTGCAGCAAGCATCAGAACTTTTTTTCTGCTACTTTTGTCGTCCTTGTTGATGTCCATACAGTCATCGTTGTGTTCTACAACTGCTTTCTCTCTCTTTTGTCATTGTTGTAATAAACCCCAAGGTTTGGAGAACTCCTAGATTTTTTGAAGAAGACGAAGACATCTTTTGTTTTGGGTATATTCTTAACCCAGCCCATATTCTTTACTTAAAACCTGACCTAATATTCAACCCATCCAAAATAAAAGGGGCAAAATCCCTCCTGCAAAAAAATAAAATAAAATAAAAGCAGCCTCTCGTTCTAAATTCTATTTTAGCCTACGCCTCCAGAAATTTCTTTTCCACCCCCAACACCTTCAAAAAAATACAGAATCCTCCCCCAAAGTGTATGATATTACAATTCTGGCCCAAAAGTTTTTGAAATTATAGTTTGGCCTCAAAAGTGTTTGAAATTAATATATTTAACCCCCCAACATTTCTAGAACTTTTTCAGAACTTTCCTCCTATCAAGATGGTCACCAAAGTTGATTTACTTGCCAAGATTGAGTGATTTTCCAAAGAACATGATCAGAGTTACTTGGATCGCGGGTCAGTTAGGTACGTGGTACGGGTACGGATGTGGGGTACGTTACTTTTTTTTTTTTGTGCACGGTGCGGTTGGGGTAGGCTTAGCTGATACGCTATTTTGGGTCACGGTTCTTTTTGAACTATTATCCGGATCGCTTTCATTATTACAAAGAATTATATAAATTTATACATTATACATATAATCAGTTGCTACTTGTTTTACACCTATAATAATTTGCATATTCTTATTTTATTTATATATGTATAAGCTATCATTTAATTAACATTTATTTTGTATTTGTTCTACGAATTTCAAGGCAAATCGGGACCAACAACAACACATCAACTAATAATCATAAATAAACAAGTAATGGTTGCATATTTTATTATCAAAAAATAAAATCACAAAATGATAGAATATAAATTTAAAGACTTAAAATTTAAAAAATAAAATATTAGAGAGCGATTAAATAGCTTCCTACTTGAAGTACAAATCAAAATAACACTCTTAAACGTCTAACATGTCTCAAATAAAAATTACTTAATAATAAAAAAAATTGGAGCACAGAGGTTTATTGTCAACTCTTTTCCCTTTTATCTATTGCAGTGTTCCCTCCTCTTGCAAAGTTACTAATTTGAGTCTGATGCAGTCTAGAATGACGGAGTGATGACCTGCTATAACTAGTAGGTGACTTGTCAATAGAGACAGACATAGAAGCATGTAAGAATGGAGCTTCCCGATCTTCCTCCCTAGCAATGGTAGAACTATCTGTATTATCATCCTCCAAAGACTCATCTATATATGTGTGCTCTGAATTTATAGCCCATTTCTTAAAAGGGCCATATCTGCAGCATTCACTAAAACGTAATTGGAGACGAATATTTGAATGGATGAAAACTAATTTGTCAGCTCTGGTAGAATTCAATTTGTTTCTCTTGACATTGTGAATAAATGAATACGTGCTCCAATTTCTTTCGGCTGAAGAACTTGTAATTGGTTTTGATAACACCTTTTATGAACAAGTAATAAGACACATTAATAATGATAATTAATAGTAGAAATAAATAATAATAAATTTAAATTAGTATCTTTTTCGCCACATCTGCTAATTCTGGAGTTTCTGAACCATATGTCGACTACCAATTAATAGCATCCATGGTCACAACATTTGTTTGAAGAGCCGCCATAGCATAAAGACCCTTTCGTGAGTGAACTGCATACTATTCTCTCAATTGATTTGCTTCCTCTACATCTTTTACTATCTTTCCAAAAATTTCCATAACACTTATGATGACCTCCCTATCTTGATTTGGAGTCTTCCTAACTGTACCTCCCGGTGCTAGCTTAGTAAGATATTGGGTATCATAAAACCATAGTATTAGTGCAAACTCAAAATTCTTCACTAATAATGGTTTCTGTAACCAAAGCACCTAACTTCCTTGTGTGTTCATCTTCAGATTTTACCAATTCCTTCCATGACTTGAGAACAATGGTAGTTGCAAGGGACTCTCTACAGTCAACAAGTCGCTTCAACAAAATATAATGCGATGCCAATCTAGTGTTAGTCACTTTTAATAGCCCCAATTTAGACTGAGTCCTAAACATACCAAAAACATAGCCAAAGCATGTGTATGGTTCAAGAAATATTTAACAATGGACATTCCTCTTCTATAAGTTTTTCTAAACCACTTAAATTCCTTTGCAAAGTCTTTAAAAATTAGATTCAAAGTATGAACAACACAAGGAGACCAAAATGTGTTTGTGTACTGTTTCCACCTCTTTCCTCGTAAGTTTACAATTTGCTGCGTTATCGGTCACTAATTTAATGACATTTAATGGACTGACTTCTTCAATGGATTTCAACAAAAAATTAGCAATTGCTTTACCTATTTTCTCTATCCCTGAACAATTCTCGGCATATAAAAACATAGCTCTACGACTATTTGCAGCAATGATATTAATAAGTGGTTGATGTTTTACATTAGTCCACCCATCTGATACAATGGATATCCCATTAGAATACCATGTATCTTTAACCGGAATCAAATATTTTTCAACACTGCTTTTGCAATCATCCAATAATGTAGTTCTTGCTTTTTCTAGCATATAATTCCCTCATGACCTTCAAATCAATCATGTCTCGATCCATTATTTTGAATGCATCATCAATTGATCCCGTCATCGGTGAAGATTGCCGCTTCATCAATGTAAATGTTTTTTTTCAAGGATGAAGAAACTCCTATTTTTTTGCCTTTTGTACTCTTTCTCGCAATTTTGTATATTTAGTCAAATTATTCATCAACGCTTGACACTGTTTAATTTATGCTTTTTTCCCAGGTGGGGCACCAAAAAAAACGGTAATGCATTCGAGTATACGAACTTGTAAATTTACCACGCAATGTTTACGTGACCAACTCTTTGATCCCTCTGAATTTTTTCCTTGAACTGCACCAATAAGATTGACTTCATTGAGTAATGGTTTCAATTTTGCATCAACTTGTAATTGATCTTCCTGTATGCGATTTTTTTTTGTGATTGGCTAGTGTTATTTTCTTCCGTTACTTCAATATGTTCAACTGGTTGTTCATCAGCAGAATCATCCAAATTCTGCATATTAATTCCGAATTGTTCTTCAACCTTAGAAGAATCTTGTTCTTCCCATTTTCTTTTTCCAAAAACCATTTTTTCAAGTAACAAGAATTCAATATAGAGATATTGAATGAATAATTGGGGAGCAAGAGAGAGGCGGTACAAAGGATAAAAAATTGTAATTGAGATTAAAATATATCTAGGGCTGCAGGCATACGTGTATAAGGAAGCTTCCTAATTAACATAACCTAATTTTGACTTTTTTATCCAAGTTGTATTTTCCAATCATATAAAATAGATGAGTGTTTTTGGTATTTTCACACAAACTACTACCTAGTAGGTATTAACTCTACCAACTCAGGGTCAGATAACTTGTATCACGTGATTCGGTGCCAATTAAGAGAGAGAGAGAGAAAGAGAAAAAGAAAGAGAGAGAAGGGATGTTCGTCAACGAAGAAGTCAAAGTAGAGGGAGAGAAAAACAGAGAAAGGCAATGTTCGTCAACAAAGAAGTCAAAGCAGAGAGAGAGACGAATAGAGAAGTCGAAGAAATTCGAAGAAGAAGTTGAATCGAATCTTAGAAGTCGAAGAAACTCGAAGCAGATAAATCGAAGTAGTCAAAGCAGAGAAGTTGAAGAAACTTGAAGCATAGAAGTCGAAGCAGAGAATCGAAGAAGTCGAAGTAAAGAAGTCAAAGAAACTAGAAGTAGAGAAGTCGAAGAATTCAAAGTTGAGATCCATCGAGTAAGTTACCTACTCTTTACTTTGGCCTATTATAACTTAATCTGTGTAATTTGCGATGATTTGGTTTGATATGGGGTTGGGGCTTACATTGCAGATCTGAGTTTTGATTTAGTGATTGGTTAAATAGTTGGGGTCGAAGATAGGAGTTATCTAGGTCGCGAACGACCTACGTTTGGAGTCGTGCGACCCAGATCGCAGTTCATAGGACATCTCACATTTTCTGGTAACCCTGAACATGATGGTAAAGGTAAATTCGATCGAGTCTATCTATAGCTTTGCTAAATGAAAGTGTTCACAAGTTGGCCTCACTAAAAGAAATTATACACAAGTTGATTGTTGCTTTGGTTAGTTCAACTACCAATCAATAATTGTTTGATTAAGGTAGATTTTGATTTATCTTCTTTCACTCATCGATGGTAAGCAAGTGGTTGAACAAGCTCTTCCACCAAAAGCTCCAAATGATGTCAAACCAAAGTTGTTTATTGTTGATGAGCCCAAAAGTTCTAGTCATCCTATAGCAATAGTTTTTGATAAATTGGAGTTGCTACTTTATCTCTGCCGGTTTATATGCTTCCTTCACCTATATTAGAATATGTGGAAAAGGCTGCGAAGGATGCAACACATCAAGTGATTGTTTTCTACTCTAGAGATATATACAATATTATTTTCTAGAACGCAAGTTTCTTCAGATCTCTTGGAGTCTTTCTTACCTCACAATTCTTGGAGAAGAGTTTTTTTTCTGCCAGAGAGAATTGATAGAGATCAAAAAGGGATTGGATGAGTTTAAATTGATACTTCTTATTTTCGGTCGGAGTCTTGGCCTATAAATATGAATGTAAGCCTTGCTATTTCATTTTTACCCCTACTTCGTTCTTCTCTTTTTTCTATTTTATGATTTCTTGTTCTTCATGTCCTGCATCAATTAATGGATAGAGATCTAAAACGGATTGGATGAGTTAAATTGAAGAATTGAATTTTATTATTTGTTTTAGTATTATTATGTTAGTTAGGGAATATTACGATAGAAATTTGATTGTTTGATTATGAAACTTTTTTAGAATTTTAATAGGATAATATTTTTTATTTTGGTAGGAGACTTGACCTATAAATATTGATTTGCGCCCTACTATTTCATTGTAGAGAGTGATATTAATAAAATTTATTTCTCATTGGAGAATTTTGTGTGTTTCTTGACCTAATCCTTGTGAAGATTTTTCTATTCTCTTATTGCTCTCTCTTACATCAATTTGATATCAAAGCAAAACTCCGATCCATCATCCTCTCCTCTGTTGTGATCCATCATCCTTTCCTTCACTGTTGTGTTATCAAGCCAACTTCCTTGCTTACTGTTGCTGTCCAGATTTTTGCTATGAAGTTAATAAGATCGTTTACCACTGTTATCTTCGTCATCAAAGAATTTTCTATTCTCTTATTTCTCTCTCTTACATCAATTTAGTATCAGAGCAAAACTTCGAATCATCCTCTCCTTCTCTGTTGTGATCCATCATCCTTTCCTTCACTGTCGTGTTATCAAGCCAACTTCCTTGCTTACTGTTGCTGTCCAAATTTTTGCTATGAAGTTAATAAGATCGTTTACCATTGTTATCTTCGTCATCAATTTTTCCAACCAAAAGATAATCGACAGTGGCATCTTGTTTGACCATTGTTCATAACCCATTAGAAGAAAAGTTATTGTCTTTATCCTTGACTTCTTGTCTCCTCAGCCTCTCTCACTTGCTTTTCTTGCAGTAAGCATCGTAACCCTTTTTTTTCCGTTGCCTTTGACATCATTGTTGATGCCATTATAGTCATTGTTGTGTTGTACTGCTGCTTTCTCTCTCTTTTGCCATTGTTGCAATAGACCCTAGGGTTTGGAGAACTCCCGGTCTTCGTGAAGAAGACGAAGACATCTCTTGTTTTGGGTATATTCTTAATCCAGCCCATATTCTTTACTTAAAACCTGACTCAATATCCATCCCATATTCTTTACTTAAAACCTGACCCAATATCCAACCCATCCCAAATAAAAGAGGCCAAAACCCCTAGCCAAAAAATAAAAAACCCGCCCCTCATTCTAAATTCTATTTCAGCATACACCGGAAATTGATTTTCCACCCCCAACACTTTCAGAAAAATACCGAATCCTCCCCCAAAGTGTCTGATATTACAAATTGGCCCCAAAAGTTTTTGAAATTACAATTTGGCCTCAAAAGCTTATGAAATTACATATTAAACCCCAACATTTATAGAATTTTTTTAAAACTCTCCTCCTATCAACATAGTCACCAAAGCTGAGTTACTTGCCAAGATTGTGGGTTTTCCAAAGAACATGATGCTAAGCTAAATTCAATTGAGTCGTCTATAGCTTCACATGAAAGTGTCCACAAGTTGGCCTCACTAAAAGAAATTGTACCCAAGTTGGTTGTTGTTTTGGAAGTTTAGCTACCAATCAACAATTGTTTGAGTTGGGTAGATTTTAATTTATCTTCTTGAACAAACTCCAAAGTTGTTTAATATTGATGAGCTCAAAAGTTCTACTCATCCTTTAAAAATTCTTTTTGATAAACTGATTTCAAAGGATGTTCCTACCAATGAAGTAAACAAGTTTCAAAGGATGCCACTACAGATAGAGTTGCTACTTTGTCTACATTGATTTATATGCTTACTTCACCTTAATTAGTGTATGTGGACAAGACAGTGTTGGATGGAACACCTAAGGGGTTGTTTTCTACTCGGGGGATCTACAATACTATTTTCTTGGAGCACGTGCTTCTTTAGATCTGTTGGAGTTCTTATGCACTTACAACTCTTTGGAAAAGAGTTTTTTCCGGCCGGTATTATGTTAGTTATGGAATATTTGTTTGACTAGAAGTATTAGTTAAAGTTTAGCTAGGAAATTGTTATAGAGTTTTAATAGGATTTGAATTTGAGAGTTTGATTATGAAACTCTTTTAGAATTTTAATAATTCATTGTAGAGTGTGATATTAATATAAATTATTTCTTAAGGGAGAATCGTGTTTGTTTCTTGACCTAATTCTTGCGAGGATTTGGTATCTCTTCTTCTTCTTTTCTATTATTTTATTTCTCCCTCTTCTGTCCTCAATCAAAAAGCATCTAATCCAACACTTGAATTGGCAAAATATCAACTCCATAAGTTCCCGATGGGTATGAAATGTGAATTGACCCTGTGTTAATACTTTTCATTCTCTTGGAATTCCACGGTCATATATACATTTTTTAGACACACAGTCACACCAAAAAAAAAACAATGGATTCAAATTCATTATTCACAGACGATAAGCACCCAAACCACTCATAGTTTGCTACTGTGCACCATTCTCTCCCTCTCTATAGTTGCATGTCTCTCTCACCAGAATAGCGCACTTCAATATGCAAACCCCAAATTCCCACCATCACCATGCTATCACCATTGCCACCATAGTTGATGAAACCACGACAAGATAATCATCTGTTGTTTCCCCGAAAATGATCGAACTAGGGCACCGTTACTGTCCAAAACTCTACTCTACCTGCTGAAACATTTGATCTCAAATAGATTATACTGATTTGGAATTGATGTTCAATATGTATAAGCATATTCTATTCCTGATTTCTGAAGTTAGACATGGGATTTTTCCAATAACTTGAAATCCACCGATGTGAATACAGCGACTGATATTGCATGATTTAGAATAGTGAGGTGCTCACATTTGACATGGTGATGCTCATCGGGTGTTTTATGCTGTGAGTAAATATGGAGAGGGGTATTGAGAGAAATGGAGGTGGCATGTTCAGCAAACAGAAACAGCTCCCCCAGCTAGCTCTATGTGTTTTATCCAATATAGCCTTCTTGCAAGCGTTCAACGGCCATCAGCAGGAAGTTGAGCAATTATGGTTTTTGATTTGAATGGTAGTGGTGGCAGTCGTTATTAGTTTTGAATGCAGTGGCTAAGCGACTGAGTGGTTGTGGTGCAGCGGTTATTAGATGTGAATGGCAGTGTCTAGGTGATTGAGTGGTTATTGATGTTAAGGGTTGTGAGTATGTTATTGCTTTGTGAATTCTTCTTGGTTTATTTTTTAAAATAATACTAGACGACATAACACATTAGTCCATAAAATCCTTTCTTGAATATAGTGTTGTTGTATATTATTGTTTCTCTTGACATTTGAATTTATCTCTTTCACGTGTCTGTAGGACTCTACGGCAGATGTTCGAATCATATAATCATTTTGACAAGGAACTAGCGTGGCATTTGTTCCGCCAAATTGTACAAGGACTGGCACACATACATGGACAAGGAATTATCCACCGCGACTTGACTCCTAGTAACATCTTTTTTGATGCTCGCAATGACATTAAAATTGGGGACTTTGGCCTTGGTAAGATATATTCTTCGTAACTTGATAGCAATGGATGTTCTGTACTTGTCTGAGGCTGCATGTCTTATTTTCTTGGACAGTTGCAAATTTACAATTTCCTCTTTTTTCAGCAGACTGCTAGGTTTGTATTTAATTTATGATGGGTAAAAGGAAATGTGTAAAAATTTATTTTGAGTACAAAACTCAATGATATGGCTGGATAGGTAATTGTTCTGCAAATGATAACCGAAATGAAATTTGTGTTTTGTGCTTCTACGGACATCCATTTGATCTGAAAAACTTATTTTATCTACTGCATTGGCATGCAGATCTTGAAGATTTTCATAGACAGATTTAAGACCTTAAATTTCGCAATAGGCCATCAACTCATGTTCAATACACATGAAAATACGCTTGTGCAAGAAAGTTTAAAATGCTAGAAGTTTATAATAAGTCGAAAAATGGGATAACTCAGCTGAAGTGTTTGAGATATCAATTGTCCCTTTGATATTAAGTGAATCTTTTTCAAATGTAATTATACAACTGTCACTGTTCACTGTTGCCTGTGATTACAGGATAGATGAAGATAACTGGAAAAAAAGAGAGGATGCAAAGTATCTTTTTAGTGTATTATAAACAAGAGTGGCTTATTTTTTCCTTGAAAATTTTAAAATCCTTTTCCATGATGGATTTTTGTTGTAGATTTTAATATTTAGGCATTAAATAATATGTATATGAAAACATGTAAAGTGGTTCATTGCCAATAAAAATACTATGGTGTAATATAACGAACAAAACTATGTAGTCCATTATATTAACTAAAATCCTATATAGTACTTTCCTACCATTTAGCTCCATTGAGGCATATATTCTTAGTCAAATCACTGTCGTCCTTCTTTAGTAATATTTCTTACCCCATATACTTTCTTACCTTTTCTGTCAGCTCAATAGCATCTTTAGCTTAAATTGAATAATTCCTCCTTATCAGGGTATTTGGTTATGTTCCATGCTTTTATGACTTGGACACATATGCCCGAAATGGTGTTACCTCATCATTTGTTGTATTGACACTTACCCATCTACGCATCTTTTGCTCGTATTTTGAGATAGCTATCAACAGGGGCGAGCCAAGAATTTAAACCTAGGCCACTTTATTATGGTACAAAAGATATAGCACATAATTGCTTGGGCCATATTAGAATAATTATACTTTCGGGCTAAGAAGCATGGACACGGGAACACGAGATACAAATACGACATAACATGGACATGCAATCACGACATTTCTTAAAAAGTAGGATACAGATATATTGGGGACATGCTACAGATAATTGTGTGTTGTATATTAAATTGTATAATTTGTCACAAATATAGTGATAATGATATACTATTCATAAAAAAATCAGTGATTTATGATAAGTAATGTTATGTCTAGTCATCTAGTGTGAATTTTTAGACTAAAACATCATAAAAGTCAAATATTCATAGATATTTTTGTAGATAATGTGTGCCAACGTATATAGGTTAAACGATTACTCTCATTTTCTCAATTCCTCTTGTTTAAAACTTTTATGAATCTTTTGTTTTTATTATTATATTTTGAGCACAACTTTAAAATGTCTAATCTCGGTAATTATATGTTCTCTCATAGTATAAGATTTATTAGTCAAAATTTTAAGCTTTGTTAGGTACATGTCAACACATGTTTATTGTTTAGTAGTAGTCACGTTCTAAGAAAGTGCCGGACACGTCATCAAAGAAGTGTTAGACATGTGTTTCAAATTAAAATTTTATCATTTAATTATAGACACAGATAAAAGAGTATTAGACACGAGTCTGAGAGTGTCTGAGGAGTTTTGAAAAATGCTTTGTCGGGGGATTGGGGGCAGAGGATATAGCTGTTGATCTTCACACACATAATCTAGCAACTGGCTACCATTTTATGCTTTAGACATTTTAGAAGCAGCTTTCCACTTCCTTCATCTTGCTTTATTTCTTCCGGTTTTATTTTCTCCAATCTTTTATTATGGATGATCACTTCCAACATGGTCGCTTTGGGGTCTCCAACTACTGTTTTTTTTTAAATTTCCTTATCGTTTTTGGTACGGCTTATAAAAAGTTTCGATTGTAAAAAAATTCAAATTTTAACTTGACAAATCTCTTTCTTCTTTTCATAAATTATATGTTTGTGTATTTTCTATGTAAAAAGCACTTTCTTGTCGATAACCCAACTTATTATTTACGATCATTTTTCTGAATACCCAACTTATTTGTGCAACTCTTCTTTCGGTATATATAATTAGAAGGCTATTTACATGTGCAAAAAGAGCTTCTAGTCCCGAAATCTACCACAGAATCAAAAGATCCTTAGTTTGTCACTAATATTAATGCACAGACATGGATAATTCAAAAACATATTTTTAAGGTGTAATATTAGTTGGCCCCACCACTTCAGAAGCCTTACAATTCCTCTCATATATCGCAACACCACCATAGCCCATATCTTGCAGTAAAACTTCCATCCATAAAGTAAGTCTTCGAACGAACACGACCTGACCCATGCCACTCCATGTTGGGACAATAGTACGCTCCATAACTCCTAAGCCGCCTCGCAATGCATCAAAATATGGCTACACCCTCCGCCACTTCATTGCACACTAGCACAAATAACTATAATATTTTCCTCCTCCTCGAGTCATCTGCAGTCAACATTGCTCCTCAAGCGGTCCCAAGGAAAGAATAGGACCCACTTCAGTGCCTTGGAGCTCCAAATGGACTTCCAAGGATAGTGAGCCATCTCCCCCTCGAAAAGAAAGGTATAAGAGGACTTAAATGGGAATGATGGCACTTTTGGACCTTGAGACCTCACCACATCTGTACCACCTCTTTTTAATCTCGCTTGATGTGGTAGCAAGGATCAAAATTTCGTTTCGAAAGAGTCAAAACATCCGAAATGTTTCCGTTTCCAAGGAGACTGAAACGATTCAGTGATAGAATCGAAATTCTAATACTTCGAGGTGTTTCATAATGTTTCTAGGTGTTGTATAATTTTTCAACGCATTTGTACAATTGTTTCGAAATATTTCAAGGTATTTCAAGAGATTTTGTTATATTTCTACTAATGTTTTAAAAAACTAATTCTTAAATTTTTTATTTTTTTCATTCTATTTCCGAAATGGGTCGACACATTTTCGAAACACGTCGAAATATTTTTATTTCCTAGGTGATCGAAACAATGCACCGAAACGAAATTTTGTTCCTTGGTACGCAGTCAAATGAGGAATTCATCACCTTCCTATCAGCAGCCGCAGCCTCAACAATAGCACTTTGGTTATCAACTTATAAACTCTTTGGTCTACAATCTCTAACACCACCTGTACCCCTCTCCATTGCAACGAGAGCAATAAAGGTGGCACTGAAGCACTTCTCGAGATCACCATGTTCAAACCAAATATAGAAAATGTTGATTCCCTTGTGAATTGTGAACTGGAACACACTTCAAAACATGGTACACTTCAAGTTTGGAATTGTAGATTTTGCAATCCAAAACTTTTAAATTCTACTTTCCTTAGAAAACCTTTACTATATTGAAACTACCTAAACACATTTTAAACCAATGTTATATATATTGGCTGTCCTTAATTTGTATAGTTAGTCCGGACTAACTTGAAGATTTTTGCATTAGACTCATTACTCTTGAAGTCTCAAATTATCGCTTATCACCACTGTATTTTCCCACACGATTTTGCTTGAAAATGCATTAATGTATTTTTCAAAATCAAGCTTGTCTATATTTCTCACCTTCTGGTGAACTACTGACTTGATATTATTTAAATGCTTTTAATTTTTCATGGTCATGCACATCATAGAATTTGGTCATTTATGTTTTTTTTCAATAAAGATGTTATGTCTTTTCTGCCCTTTTATCCGTTCAGCAAAATTCTTGAAGCAGCTGGACCATGACTTGGATCCCACGGAAACAGTTGGAGTTTCTATTGATGGTACTGGCCAAGTTGGTACATATTTTTACACTGCACCTGAAATTGAGCAAGGGTGGCCAAAGATTAATGAAAAGGTTTTTTTTAGTCTGACTTGAATAGCTTCTTTATGTTGCTCTGACAAGGACTTATCCCTGCTCTGCTTGGTGTGCCCTTCTGATTGACAGGCTGACATGTACAGCTTAGGGGTTGTGTTTTTCGAGCTGTGGCACCCCTTCAGTACAGCAATGGAGCGACACATTGTTCTCTCTGATCTAAAACAGAAAAGAGAACTTCCTTTTGCTTGGGTTACTGAATTTCCTGAGCAGGCATCTTTGTTGCAGTGTTTGATGTCTCCAAGTCCATCTGATCGTCCATCAGCCATGGAACTTCTCCAAAATGCTTTTCCTCCTCGAATGGAGTATGAGTTGCTTGAGAGTAAGTAATAAAGATATTTCTTGGTTTGCCTGTGGCTGCTTGTATCTCTGGAGTTTTGCTGTAAGTTGATGAAAATTGAAAAACTAGATTACCGGCTTGTCATGGTAATAAATAAGTAAATAGGAAAAAGTGATAAAAAATAGAAAGAAGAAGGTCTTAATGCCATCTGGCTGTCCGTACACATTGGGTTGTGTTGGAAGCATGTAGCTGAGTATCTTGCGATAATTCTTACTTAATTATGATGTTGTCCTATAAAATGAACAGACATTCAAAAACAAAAAGAAAATGAATCTGTAGGCGCAAAAAAATTTTCCTTCTAATTTTGAAATATTTTACAAAAAATTCTTGCCAAATTTTAGAAATTTTTTAGTATTATGTTTGAATTCTAATGGAAAGAGATAATCATAGAAAAAAGAAGAACAAAGGAAAAGAGAAGAAACAATGGACAGAGATAAAGCATGGTTGTCTCTTTCAATTCTATTTTTTTTGTTAACTCCAATACAAAGGCACATATATCCCCCAAGACATGTAAATGATAAGTTATATTCCGACCCTCCCCCTTAAGTTGTTGCAAAGATGTCACACATGTCCAACTTGGTTAAGATATTATGAAAAACTTTATTTGGAACTCCCTTTGTCTAAATGTCCGCAAGATAACTTCAATATTCACATAAGGAGACAAATTGATCCATCATTCTACTTTTCTTAGCAAGAATGAGGAATCTATGCCCGTAACAATTCTCTCTATGGTGGAGTAAGAGTGGAAGGATACTTTTGGATGCTCATCCAAAGGATCCATACTTAGATATCTCATCAATATCTTGAAAGCTTTAGTTTTGAGATCTCACGAGGCAAATGCTTAGTCTGAGCACGTTGAATGAGATTATGAGCAATTTTGATTTTTGGTTTGTGGTCACAAGTTTTTACGGTCAAAATCATGGTTTTTTGACTTTGGCTTCAACTAGAGCAATGATATGTTTCATGTGACATAGGTTTGATCTCACATCTGCAGTACATTTAGTCACAACTAATTACTTTAGACTGAGCCATGTCATGAAATTTCCTCCCACAAAAGTGCAATAACCAAATGTAGATTTCCTACTAACTTAACTAGACCAATCTTCATTTTTTATTACTCCACTCTCAAGTGATTATGCTTGAAAACTAATGAACCTTTGTCTGGAGCTAAGATTTCAAATAATGGAGAAAAGCAGACTCCAAATAATGGAGCAATTCCGTAAACTCTCTTCACGTATGATTTATGATGGTAATGCATAAACTGACTCACAACACTAACTGTGTAGTTTACATTTGAGGGGAATGAGAGATAAATAAATCAACTTTTCAACCAATTGCTCATATCTCCCTTGCCATTTTAGGCATCTTCAGTATCTTCACAAACTTGTAATTCTGTCCACTAGAGTATCAATGGATTTACACCCAAGCATCCCTGTCTCTTTAAGAAGATCCAGAACATATTTTCACTATAGAACAAAGATACCTCTATGGGAAACACTTGATATGCACTTCGATATATGTAGATATGGATGTACGCATACATAAATGCATAGTTCTTTTTTTGGATGTTGTTATTTGGAATTTATATTTATTTTCAAATCAATTGTGTGATAATATTTCAATCTAGATCTTTCATTTGCATAGGGTTAGATTATGGAGAATTTGGGTTATGGGATAGAGAAAAGAAGGGTAAGAGAAAAAGAGACAAGATTATAAAGAGAGTAGTGTGTATTAGGGTTACACAACTACCTCCAAATATATATATAGTCACAGAATTACCAAAAATACCCTTAATGGTTACATCCTAATATAATATAACATAACACTCCCCCTCAAGTTGCTGCATAAATGTCTCTCATGCCCAACTTGCAAATAATAGGATGAAAAAGCTTGCTACTAAGCCCCTTTGTAAAAAATATCTGCCAATTGATCTTCTAATGTCACAAATGACATGCAAATTATACCCTTGTTCAGCTTATCTGATTTCACAAATGGCATGCAAATTAAACCCATGATAGAACTCAACATGTTTAGTTCTATCATGTTGAACTGAATTGTATGCAATGTTGATAACTACCTTATTATCATAGTATAGTCTCATAGGCCCATTACAACAAATTCTGAGCTCACTCAGTAGAGTTTGGAGCCACATAAGCTCACAAACTCCATAAGTCATTGCTCTGTATTCAACTTTTGCACTAGACCTTGCTATCACTGCTTGTTTTTTACTTCGCCACGTGATAATACTTCCTCCTATCAAGGTGCAGTAGCCTGAAGTGGATCTTCAGTCATCTACCGAACCTGCTTAGTCTGCATCAGTGAATGCTTCTAGTTTCAAGTGACCATTAGTAGAGAACAAGATCTCTTTTCTAGGAGTTGAGTTGAGATATCTCAGAAAACGACGAACAACTTTAAGATGAGGGACTCGAGGATCATGCATGAACTGCATAAGCAATATCCGGTCTTGTATGAGAAAGATATATCAATCTCCCCACTAATCTAGTATCTTTCCTTATCCACAACATCACCAATACCACTCACCAGTCGATGGTTGGCTTGAATTAGAGAATCTGTAGGTCTACATCTTAACATACCAGTTTCTTCAAGTAGGTTAAGAACATATTTCCTCTGGGAGATAAACATTCCTTTGTCTGATGTGGCAACTTCAATCCCAAGAAAATATCTCAATGGATCCAAGTTTTTAATTTCAAACTCCCTAGCCAGTTGAGCTTTCAGTTTGGTGATTTCCCGCATACCATTCCCAGTTATCACTGTGTCATCTACATATACAATAAGGATTGCTATTTTGTCCTCTATTTGCCCGATGAACATAGTATGATCAGCTTGACTCTGATTATCCAAATTTCAACATGGCTTTGAGAAATTTATCAAACTAGGCTCTTGGTGATTGCTTCAACCCATAAAGTGATTTCTTCAACTTACACACTTTTCCTTCGGTTACCTCAGATAAAAAACTAGGTATAATCTCTATATATAACTCATTCTCCAAGTCTCCATGGAGAAAGACATTCTTCACATCCAACTGTTGCAAGCTCCATTCCAAATTAGCTATACAGGATAGAAGGGAACGCATACCACAGGGGCAAAAGTCTCCTGATAATCAATGCCATATGTCTAAGTGAATCCCTTAGCAATCGGTCTTGCCTTGTATCTCTCAATTGAACCATCAACTTGTTATTTGACTGTAAACACCCATTTGCACCCAACTAATCTTGCTCCAATAGGAAATGGAACTAATTTCCATGTGTCATTCTGCTTTAAGGCTCTCATTTCCTCTACCATAGCTTCTCGCCACTTTGAATTAGTGAGAGCTTCGTTCTAACCCTGAGGAATAGAAATAGAAGACAAACAAGAAACAAAGACAAGTAAGAAACAAAGGTACAATAGGATGGAGATAAAGAATCATAAGAAACGAAGTTAGATATAGAATGTTGAGTAAAAGCTTGAACACCTTTTCTAATTGCAATAAGAAGCTCAAAATCATCAAAAATTGGATTATCAATAACCTGAGTGGCAACTAGAAGCTCATTACCTAGTGAGCTAGTGGGAGATGCTAGAACTGGAGTGGAGGAATCCAACTGACCTGGCGGCACATGGGTGGTCTGTATCTTTTGACGCTGAGAATAAGTCTTCAAAGTATCAGGTGGTTCATTGGTATTAACAATCTTTTGCTCCCCCTTATTAATATCCCAATGGAAAGGCAATTGAAGTACGGGCTCTTGATATACCACCTTCTCTTCCTCAGTAGTAGTGTTCTCCCCCTAAAGAAATGGCTGGGGAGGAGAGAAAAAAGATTCAAAGTCACGAAAGGTAACATCTACGCTAACATACATCTTCTGAGATGGTGGGTGGTAACACTTATACCTTTTTTGAGTAGGAGAGTAACCAATAAAAATATACTGAAGAGCCTTAGGATCAAGTTTCCCCCTAGATGCTCTGTGGTCATGGACAAAACAACACACCCAAAAACTTTAGGTGGATGAAAATAAGCAGACGAAAACGGTAAAATCCCAAAAAGACACTCAATAGGGGACTTAAACTGTAGGACACTCGAAGGTAGACGATTGATAAGGTAGGCTGCAGTAAGAACTGCATTTCTCCAAAAGTGTTGAGGAACATTCATGGTAAACATTAGTGAACGAACAACTTTAAGAAGATGACAGTTTTTTCACTCAGTAATACCATTTTGTTCTAGGGTATGCACATAACTAGTTTGATAAAGAATGTCACTCTCATTGAGATAAGAGCGAAATTGTCACTAAAAGGACTTTGATTTTGGTATCAAACTAGATATCAACCATTTTATGAAAAGAGCGGAAGTAAGAGAAAACTTCACTTTTAGTACGTAGTAAGTAAACCCAAGTAAGACGAGAATAACAATTAGTAAAGATGACAAACCAACAATAACCTGAGATAGATGCAACACGGGAAGGGCCCCAGACATCAGAATGAATTATAACAAGTACTTTTATTATTACTACTAGGATAATAAGAACGTTTGTGCTTAGGAAATTCACAAGCATCACAAACAAAAAATTGCCTACTACAATGCTTTACTAAACTTGGAAAAATATGTTCTAAAATACCAAATGAGGGATATTCCAAATGCTTATGCCACTGATATAAGATTTGAAGGGTTGAAACACTATCCGCCTAGAGAGCTTGACAATTGGAATTGAAGGGAAACTTCATCATCTAAGAGATACAGACCACCATGAGCTTTACCACTGTCAATTGTTTTTCCTGATTCCAGTTCCTGAAAGGTACAAGGAGTAGGAAAAAAAAAATCACTAAACAATTCAATGATTTAGTAATACTACTAACAGACAATAAGTTAGTGAAAAAATTGGGAACATGGAGAACGGAGGAAAGGGAGAGAGTGGGTGAGCAATTAATTAAACCTTTCCCAGAAATTAAGGATAAGGATCCATCAGCCACCTTGACTTTATCTCTACCTGAACATGTAGAGTATGAAGAGAACTTACTAGAAGAACCCGTCATGTGGTCCGTGGCTTTAGAATCTATTATCCAATGAGCATATGAGGATGATGCAGTAAACACACTAGATATACTTGTATGAGCAAAATTGGAGGAAGAGGTATCATTAGGAGCTGTGGTAGAGGAAGCATTAAGTTGAGCCATCAAATGCGTAAGAGTCAGCATCTCATTGTGAGAAAAAGTAGAATGGGTGGTTCCACCAGTCTAAGATAGAATCTTTGAGGATTCAGTCATATGTGCATGAGATCGCACATTACCACCTCGACCTCCACCTTGGCCACCACCTCGTCCGCATGTAGGACGTCCAGTTAACTTCCAACAAAACTCTCGTGTATGCCTTGTCTTCCCACAATTATCACACTTTAAGGTATCCTTAGACACAATGCTACTCATCTCCATGGGCTTGAGCAAGGGTAAACTCATGTCATGCTGAGGGATAGCAGCCAATGCAGACTATTCCTATGTAGGAGAATAAACCATAGCAATCTTGCAGGTCTCCTCCAGCTCAACATGGGCATAGGCTTCTTATAAAGTAGGAAATGGACTACGACCCAAAATCTAAACCCGAATCTGATCATATTCAATATTTAGACGAGCAAGGAAGTCATACACTCGTTCTTTTTCCACCATCTACTGAAATTTAACAGTATCAGTAGCTCAATCTACTGTGAAACTCTGGTAATAATCCAGCTCTTGCCATAAGGTAGTCAACTCTGCATAATAAATTGTAGGGGTCTTATTTTTTTGATTAGTCTCACTTTCTTGCGAAGATCATAAGCCTTAGCATCATTACCCCTATGAGAATATGTATGACTTCCAACAGTCCATATCTTATGTGTTATATCAAGCAACGGAAAGCTAAGGCTACAATTTGTATGACTTCCACGACTGATAGAGGGTTGCATTGCATTAAGCAATCAGGACATAACCAAGGTATTCTCAGATATCCACTGCTTCAGTGGGGAACCAGGCTCACTAGGCTTCTTAGTCTCTCCAGACAAATACCCATCCAAAGTAATAGCTTTGATCGATAACAAACAAGTCCGTGACCGCGCCAAATAATTGTGTACATCCAACTTCTCCGGACTAATTTGAAGAGATGAGTTGTTTGCAAGAGCACCCAAACGGCTCAACCCACTCCCCCAAGTGCTACCAATCGTACTAGTAGCAGTCGCACTCCCTCACAATAGGATTAACACAAAATAATAGCAAATCACGGGAAATTCACTCTGGAAAAAACTAGAAGAACACAACCAGAACAAACCTTCAAACAACACTCAATTCTGAAAACCAGAGGACACAAGCACACAAGTGTCCAGGAGACTAATCAAAGTTGGAACAGTAGCCCAAATTGACTGTTGGCATGGAAGAATGGAAAAAAAACCTCTCAAACCCACTCCAAACACAACCAAACATCTTGGGCAACAAAGAAAATCCCTAATCGCACCTTAAGGAAGACTTTTGAACCAGATCCGGCCCTTGAGATGCTCAGAAATCGCAGATCGAGCTTTGAACCCCGAAAAATTCAAAAAACATTCGCAAAATCGAACGATCTATCAAACAACTTCAGAAAAATATGCAAAAATCACCATAAATCTTATGAGGCCAAGTCGAATCAACCCTGAATTTTTTGAAAATTTTCTAACAGGTTGGGTGCTGACATCAGCATGTCAAACTCTTGACAATCAACACTATTAAACAAGAAATTTTTTTCCAATGTATTCCGAAAACTTTAAACCTTTAAATATTGATTGCTCCTCTGATACCTAGTTAGATTATGAAGAATTAGGGTTATGGGATAGAGAAAAGAAGAGTAAGAGAAAGAGAGACAAGATTATGAAAAGAGTAGTGTGTATTAGGGTTACACAACCACCTCCAAATATATATATATATATAGTCACAGATGTACCACAAATACCCTTAATGGTTACATCCTAATATAACATAATATAACACATACCTTGAGTAAGCTGCTTTTTCCCATCTGTGCAGATATTCTCCGAACAATGCATACATCAGATGACACTAGTATCTATGACAAAGTTGTTAATGCTGTATTCGATGAGGAGATGTTAAGCACAAAGGACAATCATGAGAATGTTGGAAGAACAAAGTTGGTGGGAAATGATAGTTCCTCTATTCAATACACAGAGATGGACACGGAAAACCGTGATCAGGTTGTGGAGGTCAGTACGGAAGTGTTCAGACATCATTGTGCAAAGCATTTGGAAATTGTACCCATGCAATTATTTGGTGATCGTCTGCCACTCAATAGGTCTCTCTTAAATTCTTGCTATTATTTTTAACAGGAATATTTTTATGCCCAAATTTGTTTCTAGATGCATCCTTGTGATGGTTGCTTAAATGTGTTTTGCGTTGAACAGGAATACGGTTAAACTTTTGACCCATGGAGGTGACATGATTGAGCTTTGCCATGAGCTTCGTTTGCCCTTTGTCAAATGGGTTATCACAAACCAGGTATCTAATCCATGAAACTGCTTCTTTGCCATTATCAATCTGATTTCATGACATCAATGCTCCTGCCAAATGCTTGTGTTAGGTAGTAATTTACTTTCTTTAATTTGGTTTGAGTGGCTTTTATTACTTTTCCAGCCTGCCAGCTTTTTTTCCCCTCTGTAGCTGCTTGTGATACGAATCCTCGTATGTTTGGGTTGAGATATTGTAGAGAAAACAAGTCTCCCTTTGTCTTCTACTTGCTCCAAAATGGCCTGGATTTTCATGATTATTGTCAATGCCAGTTGAAATCTCTCTTCATTTTCTTTTCTTTTTTTTTTTTTTTAAATTTCCGTTATTCATCATCCGGTCTTGTAATATTCTTTATTATTATTTGCATGTGAACCTATCTCTGTTGCTGCAAATCTTGGCATGTGTTGTTTCAGATAGCTATGTTGATAGTTACATTCTGTTCTCTGCTTTTTTGTTATGATTGTATGTACTTCTTATGTTTTCAGTTAATTTTTTTTCATTGCTGGTTAGATGTTCAGCTCTATGTCCACAAATACTTTGTGACTTTTACTGTGTTGCAAGTTCGATTGGGAATCACTTACAAAAATTCAGTGTGGCTTTATGTGGGAAAGATGGACTCTTCTTTTTACTTTGCCTTGTGTGGTAGAGTCATTTCTCATTTTTCTGCTTGTTTTTAAACACTTTAGTAAACTCTCTTGCTTCTTTTAGGGGTGTCTCTGTATGTACATGGAGGTGAGAAAAATCACCCAGCCAAGTGAACGAGGGCACTAGAAGAAAGCTTAGGAGTTTATGCCTGAAATTTTTTTGCTGAATGAAGCCACCCATTCTAGATAGGGGTCTAGTTTCCTAAAATGTGGTGATTCACCACATTGGTAGGAATCACTAAATAATTCAGGGTATGCATAGTACAAGAGAATAAAAAGTTGAGTAAATTGCACCATTGAAACTGCCCGAAGGTGCCTATATAAAGACCTTGACCCTCCAAGAACAAGGCATACTCTCTTCCCTGATATAAATGTATGCTACGCAGATTCAGGTCCTATAAGCATCGGAGGGTGCCCCATTGGCACCTGTCAGTTTCCTTCTGAACGGATGGACCCGTTGACTTCAGGGAATGCCCTTTTGCATTAAAATTTTAGTATCGTATCTGGGAATGCTTAAGTGCATTTCCAAAGTCATGATAATGAGTGATCTGTATACGAGAAGTTTTGGCACTGATTGGGTTTTAGCAGAGGAGCCAAAGAGATCAGACCCTGTCAAGCAAGCAACAAACCTCTGAGAAGTGAGGTTATTCGTTTTTGGCAATGAAGCAAAATAGGCAAAGAAGCTCAACATCAAGGGGACAAATAAGCTCAAGATAACAGTGGTGCTTGTCAGAGGTGCTGAGCAAGGGCATGGTCAGTGAAGAAGCGGAGTAGACTTGACTGAGAATCTGAGTAGGTAAAGTCTCACTAAAGAAGCTGAGCAGAGAAAAGCTGTACCGAGAAGCGAGCAAGGGCAGGTTCCATACAAAAGCATAAGAGAATAGGTTTCGCCAAAAAAAGCAGGCCAGAGAAATTGATAGATATAAAGATCAACAGGACACCGACCTAATTGGGTCTCAACAAAAAGGAAAAGCACAATTGAGCAAATGTAGAGTTCTGTGAAGAAGTTGAGGAGACCAGCATTTCCTAGAAAAGCGGAGCATGAAAAAAAACTTGAAAAGAGAAAATCTCAGCAGAGATGCGAGCACAACCAGAGCACAGTAGAGAAGCCAATTGGAGTGGAGCCAACAAGAAGGTAACCTGAGTAGGCTCAGAATAGAAGCTGAGTAAAGTATAACGCAGCAGAAAAGCTAAGCAAACCATAGCTCAAGAAGATATATTAAGTAGAATTCAACAAAAAAGCTGAGCATTAGCAGAACTCGCGAGTAGCATATTTCATAGGGAAATGAGGAGAGCGAGCAGATCATGGTAGTGAAGCCAAGGAGGTAGGACTCCTTGACAAAAAGACTGAGGAGAACTGGAAGCTAAGGAGGTAGAGAGCCTTTGAAGAGAAGGCAAAAAGAGACCAAGAAGCCGAGGAGACAAATGACCTTGGTAAAGAAGTTGAGGACATACGAGAAACTTGGCCGAGAAGCTCAACAAAGAAGCCAAGGAGGTAGAGGAGCTTGGTGGGTATGTTAGGTAGAATGTATCTTGGCAGAGAACCTGAGAAAATCAGACAATGGTAGAGAAACTATAAGAACTCAACTAAGAAGTAGAGTAGGGCATGCCTCAGTAAAGACGCGAAGGAAAAAAAGAACTCTGCAGAAAAGTGGAATAGGAGAAGAGTGGACCTTGGCAAAGAGACCAAGCAGAGAAATTCTTGGTAAAGAAGCCAACAAACCAGTTCTCGGCTAGAGAACTGACCAGCCCACAAACTAGGCAGCTTGACGGCAGTCCTATTTGTTCGAGCCTGGCGGAGAAGCCGACAAGAAAGGGTCACCTATGGCCTAAATGGCATCGACGACTGTCGACCTTCATGGCAGAGAAACATTACCCTTGTCCCAAGAGACCTTGGACAGATAGACCTTAAAATCAGAAAACGAGTCACCCGAGGCCTAAATAACCATGGCAAGACCAACCATTTTTTGTCAAAAGACAGCTATAAGACCGCCTTTGCGAGGGCCAATATTGGTTTTACTTTTCCCAATTGTTGGAATTCGGTCGTACCAAGTTCAAATAGAGTAAGAGAAAAGGCATTAAGATTAACAAATCTAGGGAAACTAGAACAATTCTACTGAGATGGAGAAGCTCGAGACTAAAAGAGTAAAAAGCCTCTTTATTCATAGCTGATTCCTTCGTCCAAGCTGGAAATGAACAATTCGAGCTCAGAAGTGGTGGAAAATTAACGTGGGAAAAATTGTCCAGCCCAGGCATACCAAGCCCACAAGGACACAAGCAGAATCTGAATAAGATTCTCTCTAATTATTGACTACTACATAAAGTCATCAACTAGGTAGAAATGCCTAAATATCTAGGGTAATCATGAGCATAATAAATAAATTTCCTAGAACTATACAATTACAGCTGCCTCAAGGTGCCTCTATAAAGGCCAGGACCCTCTAAGAACAAGATATTCCATCTCCTCTGTGAGTGATTCTATGCTACCCAGACTTGGTTCTTATTCTAACTTAAACATAAAAAACCCCGCAAGTTTTTACATCAACTCACACAATAAATACTAAAGATTTTGGATTTGGGAGCTCTAGACCCCAAGGTTTTCTTGGTTGAAATTGGTAATTTGCGGGATGTGTTGTAGTTTCTATGGCCTCTACTTTATCAACATATTGGTAGGGAGTGACATGACTACAGGACGAATGTGAATGAAATGCCCGCATGAAGAATGTGAATTTTGCACACCTTATTTGACAGAGGCAAAAAGAAACACATATTGAATTTTTCTTAGATCTATATGTAATTTATGAGACATTAGATGATAATTACAAAAGAAAGACGTAAAAGAAAATACATGACAGAGATGGAAAATATCTTTAAGCTTTTGTCTTGTTCATCCTCTTTCTTCTTATGTTCTTTGGTATAGAATTACTGTAATTCAAGTTTGAAATTGTTACAGTGATTGGCAGTTGGCTTTGGACCTCTTAGAATTATAATATTCACCTCTTTTTCCTTCCTTAATACATTACGAAATTATGTTACACTAAATGTTTTAGGAAGGAATAAAATGTTAGTTGAAACACCAGAGTGGTTCCTTTTAGGTACTGAAGAAATAATTGTTGAATACGATGCTCTTTTACATGTGTATCTGATTTTTTGATGTCAAATTGAGGCAGAAGTTTGTGAGTTGTAACTACTCACCTATTCCTATCACCAAGAGACCGATGGGATGCCGGTAAAAAAGAGAAGAATAAAGAATAGCAAAAATAAAAAAGAAAACAACATAATATCCAGATCCACTAGTATGGATACATAAAGGGACATATTGAGGCTAATCTCTATATTAGTTTGTTCATCAAGGAATGTTTGATTGAGGGTGACTACAAGGTGGTGGCAGGTTTGTTAGAATTTAATCTCTTTATTAGTGTTGTCATCTGGTTTCTCATATCTATGAGATTATTGATATAATAATTTCGCCAGAGGCAGAATCATCTGGAATCCTCCGAGGGCAAGTGACAGTACGATGTATTGGTTAAATGTTGGGCTAGTATGATGGAGGCTTTCAGTGAGCATTTCCACCCTCCATGTTGGAAGTCAGAGTTTTTGTAGTTTGAGGTTTCCTATGGGGGTGAACTGTCTTCCGTTTTTAGTAGTGGTTACTACCTTATGCCTTTCTATCTTCTGCTTATTTTTCTCTTCTTGTAGGATCCTCATTGTCTTATTGTTGTACTTGTAAATTATTTTCGGTTTTATACATTAATTTGCTTTGAATCGGAGAAGATGTTACACTAAGCGATATACATGTCCATGACGGAGTTTTCTAGTGTATAGTTTAAGGGGAGGATATGTGTATTGGTCTAGATATAAGTTGAGAATTGTTGTCTTCATGATGCATCTTGATCTTCCATTATACTTCAGCAATAATAATGTAATTTCTTGTGCTTCATTTAGTTGTCCAGGCAATGACAAACAGTTAATTTCTAGCACTAAATTTTTTGCTGGATAGTAGTGCAACCAAGGGGAGTAAAACTTGAGTTTAATTTATTTATTTTAGAGGTCACACTTTTACTTGATATAATTAGAAAAGGTGAAAACTGTGCAAGTTCAATGTAATGATGCCACTTTTCTGTTGCTGCAAAATAAGGGTGTGTTTGGTGTTAGATTGTTCCTTTTCACGATTATTATTTATTGAAATTTTGAGCACTCGGTTTCAGTTGCGACACAAGATACAAATGGTGCTGTTCTTGTAATCGCTATTTTTTGATTTTAAGCATTGTTGGTGACAGTTAAACTTGTGCAAGTATCAGAACGTACATGATTCTTTATACTGATCAATATTCTTGTCACAGAAATCATCTTTCAAACGATATGAAATATCGTATGTATATCGTAGAGCCATTGGTCATTCAGCACCAAATCGGTACCTTCAGGTGCACATTGTTACTAGTTGAAATTCTCTTCATGATCTATCAATTTGGTTTTAGCTTCTTAGCTTGATAGTGACACATGGTTTCAATAGAAGACTTTGTGTAACTTGTCTTGTCTATAGGGAGATTTTGATATTATTGGAGGTGCATCAGCATTGACAGAGGCAGAGGTCATCAAGGTATTTTGCTTCCCTTTATACACTCATTCTCTCTCTGAATCCCTTGGAAAATTTGTTCACAAAATTTTCAGTTTAATTGCTGTGGGAGGTTTTTAGTACTTCCTAAAATGCTTTTTCAGGCAACACCATTACTTTCATTTTACTGGATTGGGTTTTTTTTATCACTTCCCCTAAATGCTTTTTAGACTCATTATAATGTGTGCATCATTGCTTTTAATTTTAGTGTTCTGATGCCCTTTGTGGCTGGTTTATACATATTGTTAAATTATATGGTTAGGTTGTTAAACATGATATTAGCGTTGGAATGTCGAAAAATCTACTTTCCAAGCATTAAAAGAAACATATGATATTGTGAACTCTTGAGATAGTCTTTAAAAATGCATGCGGTCCTCCTTGTTTTCTTTGCTGGTAGTTCTTTGATGAATATTCTTTTAATGTAATTTTGTTGTTCAAGATTATAGTGTACTCAAATTTAATTAGTCTGCGATTTGAGAAATGGGAGAAAGGGCTACAATGGAAATCATTCAATTGCCCATCTTGTTGCATAGTCACATCTGAACTTCCACATCATTTTCATCTTTTGGTATATTTGGTATGCTCACTGTGTTCAATTATCTTTGCACAATGTATATCCATGCTTCATAACTGTGCTAGATATGGAAATTGTAAGACTTGCCTCTAATTTATTTTGCAGGCTACAATGGGCATTGTAACTCATTTTTTTCATTCGGAATCATGTGATATTCATTTGAATCATGGGGATCTATTGGATGCCATATGGTCTTGGATAGGAATAAATGCAGAGAATAGACAGAAAGTGGCAGAGGTATAGTTTTAACTGATTATAGATGTCCATTATTTTTTTTTTTTCACTGGAGTATGACCTGAAAAACACGTACTCCCTTTTTTTCACTTGAAGCTTCTCTCTTTGCTGGGCTCCTTACGTCCTCAATCCTCTGAAAGAAAGTCGAAATGGGTGGTAATAAGAAGACAACTTAGTCAGGTTTGAGAAAACTTTCTAAATTGACAGATTTTAGAGCATTACAGGTGTTATTTAACTGGAACATAGCATTTTGATCATTCATGTGGGGTTGGATTTCTCTTTTTCCAGTAATAATTGCTAATGTCACTTGCACATGTGGGAATCCATATCATCGTGTGAAATTTTTGCATAGATTTTGAAATTCAATTACGATAGTGTCTCGACATTGTAAGATCATAATAGATTGCATCTGTTCGATGAAAACTAATGGTCCGTTTGGCAGGAGGGATGAAAAATAGGAGGGATGAAAAAATAGTAGGAGTAGACTTTCCATCCTAAGGAAATAAAATTACTTTCTCTCATTTTTGTTTGGTAGGATGGATGAAAAGTTGAAGGGATTAATTTTCCACTGTTTGGTATTGGAGGAAAAATTGAAGGAAAGAAACTACTACCAACTTAATTTACCATTATACCCTTACACATTAAAGAAAATTTCTATTACAAAAAAAATATCCAAAAAACATCCCTTGTGTAGTCTTGTGAGAGAGAGATGTAATTGTTTAACTCAAACCAAATCGCATGGCGAGTCCCATTACAATGTTATTTTTGTGTATCACAACTTAACTTTCTATCCAATAAAAATATATTACGTGTAAATTTTTTCTATTTTATTATTTATTAACTTTTTAATTAATTATTTTAAATAATTCAAATCAAAATTAATAGTTGAAACTTGAGATGTATTACGATACAATACTGAAGTTGATATTGTAGTCTTACCTATGACAAAAACTTTCTCCCATACATTGTGAACCACACGAGACTAACTTATACTATGCTCCATAGTATCCAGCACATGGCTAGGTAGATAACCAACATGTTTAACAGAAACCATTATATGGAAACAAGTGGAGTCTATTCCAAGTAGAACTTTCTACCGTCATATCTAATGAGTGATTTATGTATACATATGTACATGAAGAGAGATAATGAGTCACAAAATCGAAGATGTTGATGAAACATGTGACCGAGGAATCAAAGTTCGGTTGGAGTTGTAAGGATTGGATGAGTTTCCTTCAAGTTCTTTTTTTTCTCTTTGAATTCCTTCTTGAAAGGGCAAAGGCAGAGCTTGTAAAGTTGAAATTGATCATGTATTTGGTAAATCTGAGATATTGGTTAACAAAGGGTAAAACAGTAAATTACCATCTTCTTTTCCAAAGTCCATATTTTCTCTCTCATTTTCCGCCCAAATTTTGGAGGAAAATTTTTGGTGGGCGGAGTGGAAAAGGCTAGGAAGCAAAAATACAAATATGTAATACAGGTACGATACGATACAGATACGGCGATACGACAAATTTTAAAAAAAAATATTTTATATTTTACTATTATTTAACAACTTAAATTATAATTTTCAATAATTCTTTAACAGTAGTAAGCAAAATTAGGAATTTTTACTTAGAAAAATATTTAATATCGTCTCATTATAATATTTCATAAAATGGGCATATCCAATTAAAGGAATCAGAACCACATTTAACTAGTTAGTTTGTTTACAAATATTTATTTTTAAGAATATAGTGTAACTAACTCCTTTTTATGCTCTTTTGACATGTAGTAGTAGATAATACTTAAAAAATACGCGTGTTTTTAAAATCAGATAGAATTTTGTTGATATGTTATATTGTATGGAGGTGTTTGGATCACCATGGGAGGATTGAGTTGGATTGGATTTGAATCTGAGTTCAATCCAACCCAATGCAAGGTAGTTCGGATTGATTCATTCCTAATGAATATTATCCCATCCAATCCTTGGTTTGGATGGTGAATATTTATTTTGTGGGCTCCATGCACATGTCCAAATAAAAAATGCTGAAATAACCATTGCACCATTTGTAAAAAAATGTAATCCAATCTTCTACCAACTTTGGATGGGTATGGTGCCAAAAATTTCAAAGGATGAGTAATTATTTGGAAATAGTCATGTAATACAAAAAGTGAAGTCCATCAATTAAATTGTATTTATTTAATGCAACAAAATTTTGATTTAATATTTTAGGTGTAGTTACATTATTTTAATAATTTAATAATGTTTAGTCCGTTTTTAAACAACACGACCGAACAAATTTTAATTTTTTTTAATTTTTGTACAACACACAATTGATGACAACTAATATGAATGGTTACCAAAATTAAGTGTCAACCTAAAAACAAAATGTCATCTGAAAATCCTACTCACCGAAAAAGAATACAAGAGAAAAGTACACAATCACATATATTACTCCTTTTTATCATCAACTAAACAAAACTAAAAGACACATTCCATCCGGTACACTAAACTGTAAAACAGTCCAAAATATCAACTCATTCACCCATTTCAACTCATTTCAAATATAAGCAATTATACTGATGGAATCATTTTCAGAATTAACTTCATCTTGGTCACCATGAAAAATGTCCTCTTCATCATTTGGTTCAAGTATCTATTCTGTGAATGTCATTGCCTCATTTTTCTCAGATATCTTTGCTTCCAAACATGTAATGATTTTTTCAATTTCATATGGTACTTCATAAAGAACAGTTTTTGCTTGTGAATGAAGTTTGCTAAAAACCCTTTTATGATAAAAACCGATCTTCAATAGGTCTGTGGGAAACTTCATCGATTAGGGGGTTCCATACCACATAGACAACATATACGTTGAACGAATGAAGAAAGGCAGAGAGAGACATAGACAGAGAGAGACAGAGAGAGAAGCATACCTATCTACCATGGCAACCCAAAACACCCCAGAGTGTGGGACGGAGACGAATATCCAGAGATTACAAACAGTTAGAGAGAGAGAGACATAGCAGATCTGCTCCACTCATACAAGCAGATCTCCTTCAGGCCAAGGTTGATTAGGGGTTCCATACGACACATCAACATATATAGACAATTAACAGACAAAGAAAGGGAGAGAGAGACAGAGAAAAGGATACCTGGCACTCATTAATGTAGGGGTGTTTTAGTAAATTCGAAACTAATCCAGCTAGGAGATTTCATAATCCCACATTTCCCATGGGTTTTAACAGTCTAAATCAGAGGGGATATTGGACTGCAAAACTACGAGCCGAGAATTTGAATGACTACGAAAATCCCATCCGTTTTTACATTCTCAAATATGGGATATGTGGGCCCCCAAGACAATTTTAACCCAATCCCTAGTATAATTCCTCCATATTCTATGAAACAAACACCCCCTAGGTGAACTTGAAAGGAGGGAGTATGGATTAAAATTAAAAATTGTGCATCTTGCTTCATGTTTAGAAGTATCTACGAAGTATCCATATATTTTATTAATTATCGGATACGTATGATACGCATCTGATACGTATCCTTGAATATCCGACAAGTATTGTATCTGATACGGTATCCGATACGAGTACGTCAACCTTGATGAAGTATTCGTGCTTCATACGGAAAATGTTTCCTCCCAACTTTCCTGCCCCTCCTATTTTCCCTCCATACCAAACAGTTGAAACTTTTTCTTTCCATTCCATTTTCCTCTCTCTATTTTCCATTCACCTTATTTTCCTTCGAATCAAACAGGCTGTAAGAAACTTAGCCACTGATATACCTCAGTAAGTCCACCCTACGAAAATGCTCCTTATTCGACTTCCTTTTTCAAAAGAAGCATATTTACAGAATGTCAAAAGTATTTAATCTTCACTTTTCAACGCCAAGACTCCAATAATAAAACAACTTGAGTGCTAAAAAATAGAGGTAAATTCTATGCTTAAAATTACCAGTCAAAGTGCTCTTTGCCTTAAACTTGAGCGTGGCTTCGAGAGAACTTTCGACACATTGAAATTAATTGGAAATGATGTTTTTGGCCGAAGTAGCTTCAAATCTTGGTCAAAGTTCTTTTAAAACGTCAACATGGTACTTCACGTGTTGGGAATTCAAAAATATGCATCAACAATCGGGTGGAGAAATTTAACAATGATGAATACTGATGAGCATATATTTGAAGCCCTGTGAATGTGTATATCTATCCAGATTCCATTTTTGTAGAGCATGTGGAGGCAGCTTTCTCTCTCGTTTTTTTTTCCCTTAATCACGAAATACCTTTATAAAAATCTGATTATTCGACTAGGGACAAGAAGTCTGGGAATTAAATAACTTGCATTGAATTTTTTATTATGTTTGATTAGATAATTGTTTGCTTGATGCTCCTACATGGGGGTTGAAAGTATTTGGACTTCATTGAACCTTATTTTTCTCCTCTTTCAACTTTTTGATCCAAAATGCTCCAAATACAATACTTCAAACGAAAACTATCTCAAAAAGGCTAGTAAGTCACACCACACTGATCTTTGTTATGTGTAATGCTTGCTTTTGCCTTGAATAAGTAGTGTCTATTTAACCAAATTTTTTTTATTTAATTGTGTGTGGTTTTAAATTTTTGACGAAAATGAATGTTGTGCAATGAAACATATGCCAAGATTGGTGTAGCAGCTCAAGGAGAAGAAACGGAGATTTTTAAGCGGATATAACATGGGCTTTTCTCATATTAATTACTGAAGGAACTGCTTCACAAAGAGAGATGTTGAGTATCTAAATTGTGAACCATGAATAGCATCAATGTGTTGATGGGATTTTTAAACGATGAGGAGAGACCAAACAATGCAAAGGATGATTCAGTTTTTTAACAGTAGAAGTTGGTGGATACTGAAGAATTAAAGGCTCGATCAAATGCTACAAATTCGAGGTCTATACTTCGATAAGACCATACAATAGAAGACAAGAATGGCGTAGTGACATTAGTTAGACTAGAGATAACTGCAAGTAAAAGGGATACAAACTAAGTGTAAAAAGGGTATATATAGCCAAACAATAGTATAAAAAGACCTGAACATCCTTCTGGTCAAGGCAAGACATAAAAGACATAATAAGGGTAAAAAGGAAAAACTTTAATAAACTAGTCTATAACTCCAACATTCCTCCTCAAGTTTGGTGCAAAAATGTCAACTAAACCAAGCTTTACAACGCAGTGTCGGAGAATGGATAGAGGGACCGATTTGGTGAAAACATTTGCAACCTGATCAGTAGTCCCCACAAACGATGAAGTGACAATACCACAACTAACATTTTCCCGAAAAAAGTGAACATTGATCTCTATATGCTTCGTCCTCTCGTGTAATACAAAGTCAGAAGCTAACTGAATAGCAGATTGATTATCACAATATAATGTGGATGGAGAAGTCACTGGAAATCCTAACTTGCTAAGAATCGATCGTAGCTAGATAATCTCACACATACCAAGTGCCAGTGCCCGATACTTTGCCTCTGCTGACGAGCGGTAGACAATTGCTTGCCTCTTGCTCTTCTAAGAGATAAGATAAGTTCCTCGAAAAGCATAGAAGCCCGTAGTAGATCGACCATCACATGCTCCCCCATAATTTGAATCTGAATAACAAGCTAGAGAACCAGTCTGAGATCCTGATGTATACAACAACCCAAGTTCAGGACAAGACTTGAGGTACTGAAGAATATGATAAACTGCATCAAGATGAGACTGACACGGCTTGTGCATGAGCTGACTAACTCGGCTGACAACAAATGAAATGTCCGGCCTAGTGTTGGCTAGGTAGATAAGTCTACCTACCAACATTTGATAGACTGCCAAATCTCTCATCTCCTCACCTTCAACAGTGAGTTTCAGGTTTGAAATCATGGGTAATGATGCTGGTTTGCACCCCAACATCCTAGTGTCCACAAAAAGATCCAAAACATACTTCCTCTGAGAAAGAACAATACCCTTACTACTACGGACAATCTCAATCCCAAGAAAGTATCGCATAAATCCAAGATCCTTCACATCGAAGACCTTCCCAAGGTCTACCTTGTTCTGCGCAGTCCTAGAAACATCATCCCTAGTAATAATAATATGATCCACATAGACCAAAAGGATGACACACTGCCACGAAGTATTCCGTCAAATAAAACAGGTATGATCAAAATAACATCTGGTGAACCCTAAACGTACAACTACATCACTAAAGCGAGAGAATCAGGCTCGTGGTGACTGTTTTAGTTCATAAAGAGATTTACGCAGTCGACACACCTTTCTAGCATACTCCCCCTCACCACGAAAGTCTGGTGGTGCATTCATATAAATAGTCTTGTTGAGATTACCGTGAAGAAACGCATTCTTCACATTCAACTGATGAAGAAGCTAAGAGTACTCTGCAGCTAGGGAAATAATCAACCGAATGGTAGTCAATTTTGTCACTGGGGGCCTGGGGCAAAGGTAGAACCAAAATCACGACTTGGTGCCTGAGTAAAGTCCTTCGCCATAAGCCTAGTCTTGTGATGATCAATAGTACTATCGTCAAGAAACTGCAGGGTATAAACTTAGCGACAGCCAATAGGCTTCACCATTGAAGGTAAAGAGAGAAGATCCCACGTATGATTACGCTGAAGAACATCCATCTCCGTCTGCATGACAAGAACCCATTGGGGCTCCTACATAACCTCTGAAACAAAGCGAGGAACCGGCGTATCTGATAAGGTTATACTATAAGTTTGAAATGTAGGAGATAGATCACCATAAGAAACATAACCCGAGATTGGATATAAAGTTCTGACGGTCCAACCATAACGAACAATTGGACGACGATCACACTGCGGATAACGACGCCTTAAATCATCATCCTCCATTGACAATGTCTCATCAGGTTAAGTAACTGGCTCACTACCTGTAATCTCATAAGTACTAACAATAGGTGTATCAATATGCTCAACGAACTGAGAAATATTACCTTCATCGCCTGAGGTAGAGGGGACATCAGTAGGGGGATGAAAGCGAGGGTGATGAACATAAACCTACAAAGGAGGAGAGACTGGTGATTCTGTACTGACAGGGACAAGTGGCTCTGGAGGAGGAGAGACGGATGACTCTGTAGTGACAGTGACCAATGGATCTGACTCCTGTGGTAATGAAAAATCAAAGGGAGTATCATCAACTGGAGGGGCAGACATAGGACTGGAAGAAAAATAAGGAATATGCTCAAGAAAGGTAACATCTAAATTGTGATACATATGGCGCCTGATAGGATCATAACATTGATACCCCTTAGACTGATGACACAACGAATCGCTTTATCATCAAACTTATGGCAAGTAAGAGACTGATCATGAACAAAATATGTGCAGCCAAAAACACGAGGGGAGACCGGAAAAAGTGTCCGCTTTTGCTGTTGGGTTTGGGGCTGGTCTGGGTTGGGCTGTTCTCGGTTTGGGGCTGGGTGTGTTCACTGGGTTGGTGGGTTTGGGGCTGGTGGTTTGCTGGGTTGGTGGGTTCCCTGGGTTTGGTTGTTCGCTGTCTGGACTGGGTGCTGTTGGTGGGATGCTGCTGAGTGGTTTGGTGATATGGATGATTGAGGTTGGCTGCTGGTTTGAGGTGGTTGTCGGTGGAGTGGATGGCTGGCTGCTTGGTTTGGAGTGATATATATGCTGGTTTGAGTTTGCTGGGCTGTGGCTGGACTGTCGATGGGCAGCAGTGGTGGTGTGGCTGGTGGCAGCTGAGTGGCTGAGGGGGGCTGTTGCAGATTAAGGTGGAGGCTAGGGTTGGCGGCTAGGGTTAGAGGTAGGGTTTCGCTCTGATACCAACTAGAGATAATTGTAAGTAAAAAGGATATAAATTAAGTGTAGAACCCCCGTATATATAGCCAAACAATAGTATAAAAAGACCTGAACATCCCTCTGGTCTAGACAAGGCATAATAAGGGTAAAAACGCAAAACTCTAATAAATTAGTCTATAACTCCAACAGCTAGTACCGGACGTTTCTAGGGAGCTAAAAACGGATTCTTATGCAGTGTTGTTAATTGGATATCATGAGTTGGTCAAGTTTTTATTTTCTGTCAAGTAGTAGGGAAGAGTGGCTTTGAGTGCACGTAAGGGGGGGGAGGTAAAATGGAGGCATGGTTTAAGTCACCATCAATTGTATGGTCCAGGGCCATGACTTCTCCTTCCCGTGGGTAGGTGGATAGTAGGGGTACATAAAAGCATGTTACTTGGTGTATTAATCTTCATATATGATTTCTTTAGTATGTAACGTAATCAACCATTACCATTTTTTCTTCCTTTTCCCCTTCTACCCTGATCCACCATACGTAAGGAGGGAATGAGCTTCCTTTCCCTCTAGATTCCTGCTCTAGCTATCATACCTTGTAACAAATGGACCAGTAGGTCTGGTAGATATGGCGATATGACAACTTTGAATAAGGCCGAAGTGTTATCCTCTGGATGAATCAGTATCCTTTTAATTATTCGGGTGAAACATTTGGTTGCTATCACACAAAGACTATTCTGGGTGAATGATTATTTACCACATCTAGACATGTCATGAACAGTTGTAGTAGAATTTTACCAATTCAGTTGTATTGCTATTCTATGACAAATGGAACTATCTATAGTTTCTTTTTGTGCATTCTTTATCAGGAACTTAATCTTCCAGAAGCTGCTGTAAATAGATTGCAGACTGTCGGATTAAGGTTCTGTGGAGTTGCAGATCAGGCCCTTCCCAGATTGAGAGGTGCCCTTCCTGCTGGTATGTTATCCTTAATCAATATTTCATATCATTCATTTGAACCACTGGGGGGAAAATGTCTCATCCAGTAGAACCATACTAATGCAGATAAACCTGCACGCAAGGCCCTTGATGAATTATCTGATCTATTTAGCTATTTACGAGTTTGGAAGATTGATAAACATGTATTCATAGATGCTCTTATGCCACCAACAGAGAGTTACCACCGGGATTTGTTTTTTCAGGTATCCAAACTTTTTGGTTTTACAATTGCTTTAATATCAAGCAGCTTCCATCATTTCACTGAAAGCAGCTAATTGTTGTCCTAGATATGTCATAAGATAGTGAATGCCAGTGGAACGTTTCATCCCTGTTTATACTCAATTCATGCTAGGATGTATCAACACCTTTCCTTTGTAAAGTTTATGATTCTAAATGATCCATAGTGCAGCTAAGGGGTGTATTTCAGTGTCAAGTACTTGAATGCTTGCTGTGATTTGTGGGCATGACCACAGAGCACTGAGTATCAACATGCAAATGGGTTGTCCAACATCAAAAACTCCCAAAATTCAAGTCGCACTACTGTCCTATGCATATGGATATATACCAGAAAGTGTGATAATATGATGTACATGTTGTTTACAGTTACATGTGGTTCGATGTGTTACAATTGACTATTTACAAAATTAGAAGTGTATACCCACAATACCAATATGAATTCATGTGTTTGTGTTTTACGCTCCAAGAACTTAATATATTTTGGTGGCACAGATATATTTGAGGAAGGAGAACAATACTGGACCACTTATGGAAGGAACATTACTTGCTGTTGGTGGTCGTTATGACTCTTTGCTGCATCATATGTGGGATTCTGAATATGTAGGTGATGCTTTCATGAATCAGTTCTTCAATGCATATTTCTTAATATAAGCCTGGACTGCCACAACGAGTTTGCTGCTTAATTGTATGGGCTTGTCCACATACCTTTTATGAATTTAGGTTAATGCGTCACCGCAAAGTATGGATTACATACAATACCATTGGATTTCTTTTTCCTTTCCTCTTTTGTGTGTGATGGTTTGGAGGTGTTTTGCAAAATTATTGGCTACAAAATTTATCTGTTCAATGAAATGTATAAATATTAGAGACGGCCATCATATGGCTGCAATGAGCTCAGAGAAAGCATATTATAAGGCTCACAAAAGTCAGACTCATGATTCCATACAGAGGCGGAGTTTACATGTGCACAATCAGTTTTGTATGCCGCACAAAAGCAATTAGCATAAAGAGCGTTGCATCAAGGATTAAAAATGTTAAAATGTTGTTTGCTTCCTACAATATCTTGGGGCATTTTGACTTCTATAAAATATATCGAGAGATACAATCATGCATTAGAAGCAAACTGTACCCTTTAATATGTAGGGGTTACTAGAGAGGATGTTTGCTATAAAATTGAAGCAAGGTGAACAATATGGCAAGGTGTTTTTGCAGGGTTATAGTTTAGAAAACATACTCAACTCAAGAAAATCTCGACAAGAACAAACAAAAGCTAATCATGGTTTTTGAATGGTAAATGCATCTGTTCTCTAACTCTGCTCCTTTTTGGATGAATTTAAGTACAATTGAATAACAACTTAAAAGGTGGCTAACGTAGTGAAAGTGACATGAAAGATAGTTCTCCTATTCTCAGCACTGCCTCCTCATGATTTTGAATTTAATTTCATCTCACTTCTTATGATTTACTACTCCCAACTGCTGCTTTCTTTGATTTGCCCAGTGTACTTCTTGTTTACTGGCTGGATATAAAAGTTAGTCAAAAAGATCTTTTAATAAAAAATACTAAATTACAAAGCAATTGCATCAAAAAGTTCCTTAGGCAACCAATGGCCAGAAGTGACCTGTCTTGCCAGTAAGTATAGCTCTCTGTTTGTGTTTATCTTCGTGTGCATGTAAACTGTCTATGTGCGTGCGTGTGTGCATGCATGCATACTAATGTGTTTCCACTTCTCTCTGTCCATGGAAAACATACCAGATTGCAATTTGGTTGGCTCCATCCATTAGCACTTTGACCAACTCTCAACTTTACTTGCTTCCCCCTACCCAAGTCGAAGCCATTTCTTACACTGCCACTTCATTGTGGGCAAAAGGAATAGAATAATGTTGATTGTGAGCTACCTGTAGGGGGCGCAGGGGTGGGAAGGGAGGGGTTGTTTTAAGGAGGGTAAGGATGGGATATTGTTAACTTTGATCAATCATAGAGAAGAGAAGAGAAGAGAAGAGGAAGAAAGAAGAAGAGAATATCATTAAGGCATAATTAATAAGTTCAACATTATTAACCTTGATACACCATAGAAGCCCTTATATAGTAGGGCAACATAAATAAAGGAAAACAACTAAACTACCCATAAGGCTAATATACTAGAATACTCTAACACTTCCCTTCAAACTCATGATGTGGTGGCAGAAAATATTGAGTTTGCCAAGAAGAAAATAGAAGCGCGCTATAGTATGCAACTTCGTAAAGAAATCTGCTAATTGCATAGTAGAAGTAAGAAATGAGAGAAATTGTGCCCAACTGAAGATGATGGTGCACAAAGTGATAGTCAATTTCAATATGCTTGGTACGCGCATGTAAGACAAAGTTGTGAGCATCCTGAATAGCACTTGTGTTGTCACAGTACATAAAAGTAGGAGTAGATAAAAAGACACCACGATCATCAAGCAACCATCGTAACTAGACTATCTCAACGGTGGTAGATATCATCGCACGATACTCAGCTTCAATGGAAGAACGAGCAACTACAGTTTACTTCTTGCTTTTTCAGGAAGTAAGAGAATCTCTGAGAAAAAGATAGAAGCCAGTGGTAGACTAGCGATCCATAGAGTCACCAACCCAGTTGGCATCTAAATAAGCCTTGAGTTTCATAGAAGAGGAGGAAGAAAATAATACTCTGATGTAGCGTACCTCGAAGATACCAGAGAATATGGAGAACTGCAGCCTAATGTATAGTGGTAGGTGAGCCAAAAAACTGACTAAGAATATAAACAACATAAGAGATGTTTGGGCGAGTAACAATAAGATATACCAAACTCCCAATAATAGTGCAGTAAAGGGTAGGATCGGGCAAACAAGTACCATAAGAAGAAGAATAACGAAAATTGAGCCCTAAAGATGTCTCAACTGTTCGATTATTTGATAAGTGAGCTTGCTGAATTACATCCAATGTATACTTGTATTGAGAGATAAGCCATAGGAGAGGAAGCAAACCTCAATTCCCAAAAAATATCGAAGTTGATCCAAATTTTTTATTTGAAAATGAGTTTGCAATTGATTTTTTAATAGTTGTGTGCTAGCAGTGTCATCACTGGTGAGAATTATATCATCAATATAAATTAAGAGAACTATAGAATCTAAGGAAAATGACCGCAAAAAGAGAGCAGAATCATGATCACGGGCAGGAAAATCCAAGTCACAGATAATTGAAGAAAACTTGTCAAACCATGCCCTAAGAGTCAGTTTAAGGCCATATAAAAATTTTTGAAGTCTGCATACTTGACTAGGACTATGAGGTAGTCTAGGAGGACGAGTCATAAAAATCTCTTCAGATAAATCTCATGAAGAAAAACATTTTTTACATCCATCTGAGACAAGTTCCATTGTCGAATGGCAGCTACTGCAATCACAGTATGAACAATGGTCATTTTAATAACAAGAGCAAAATGCTCATCATAATTTAGGCCATACACAGTTAATAAACAGATCAGAAGAGGAGGAGGGTAAAGATGACAAATTAGACACAGTTATATCACCCAAATATTTATCATGTGGAACAACAACGGGAAAGTGATCAATATAAAGGGGATCAGATTTGTCTAGAGATGAGGAGCTGGATGGAATAGAAAAGATTGAAATATGCTCCATAAAGACAACATGACTAGAGACATAAATTTTGTGAGTAATAGGATCATAACAGCAATACCATTTCTCACCCTCAGCATAACCAAGAAAAACATATAAAACTGAGTGTGTAGAAAGCTTGGTGCGATGAACAGTAGGGAGCAAGACAAAGCATGTACATTCAAAAACATATAAGGAGAAATAATTAGGAGTCTTACTGTACAGTTTTTTAAATGGGGAGATACCAGAGGTGAGAATAGTAGGAATGGAGTTGATTACATGAACTGTTGTAAGCGTTGCTTCACCCCAAAACGAGTTAGGGACATTTGCTGACAACAAAAGAGAGCTTGTTGTCTCAACAATATGATGGTGCTTGTGTTCAGCAACGTCATTTTGCTCAGGTGTGTCCGTACAAGAGGATTGATAAAGGGTGTCATCAGATTGTAACAAATCATGAAATGAAGTAAGAGTTTATTCACCTCCTTGATCACATCGAAAACATTTAATTACAAAAGAATATTAGGTGTGTACCATTGCATGAAAGAAAGTAAATATAGAAAAGAATTCAGATCGGAGTTTCATCAAATAGACCTAACAGTACCTGGTATAATCATTAATAAAAGAGACATAATACTTGGACCCCCCCCGGGTTGTATAAGAATAGGAATAGGTCCCCATATATCAAAATGGACAATATCAAATGGTGCAAGAAAACTAGTAAAATTCTGAGTGAAAGGTAATGCAATAAATTTAGTTAACTTGTATCCATAACAATCATAAATGTCATGACACTCTAAACTACCCAAACTAACAGCAGAAGCTAAAAACTTAAAATGAGAATGAGACACATGAAAAAACGAGAATGCCATAAATAAAAATTAGATGACTCTAGATTCAATCGAAAAGAAGACAAATGTGATGTACAAGAGATACGAATGGACAAGAGATAATGGATCCAAATAAGGAATAATCACTAGTCATGTGATGTATGACACTTGAATCAAAGACCCAAGAGTACGAGATATACTTGAAGGATCTGAGTTGAACGAACCTACTGAGGGAATGACTATAAGAGCACCAGACTGATGGAGAGAGAGTAGCTTATGTAATTAATTGACAATCATAGTCAAGCTGGGAGCTGATGAGGATGGTTCATCCATCGGTAGTGCAGCTGTTGCTCTATGACAATCTTTGGGCTTAAAGTACTGATTTTGGGACCCTCCAGTATTTTTATTCACCAATTTAGGGCACTAGACCTTCTAGTGACCCTTCTCACGATAGGAACTGCACTTATCTGAAGCAGTTTGACCTCGATACTTATTCTGTGAATTAGAAGACACTTTGGGGGTACAGTCAAGGAACTAAATTTCGTTTTGAAACGATCGAAACATTTGAAACGTTTCCGTTTACATGGAGACTGAAAGAATCATTGATTGAATATTAGTATACTTATGTTTCGAGGTGTTTCGACTAGGTTTCGAGATGTTTTGGCATGGTTCGACTAATGTTTCGACTAATATTTTGAAAATACATTTTCAAATTTTTTTATATTTTCATCTTGTTTCCGAAACATTACCGAAACGTTTTCATTTCTAAGCTCACCGAAACAAAATTTTGATCCTTGGGTACAGTTAATACAGTGTAATTAGGCAATGGAAGAAGACTCTTTGTAGAAAGAGTCTTAAGACGAACTTCTTTAGTCAGAAGCTCATTGACCACTATATTAACTGAGGGAAGTGGATGACGATGTAGAATTGAACACAAAAGTCTCTTGAAGTCATCTCTGAGTGCCATCATAAATTGCACCAATCGTTGCTCCTCTCTAAAAATGCGGTATGATTTATTGACACTTAGTTTTGCGAGTTCAGTAAGTGTTAACTGATCCCAATGTCCTGTCATAACTGAGTAGAACTCTTGTATACTCAAGTTGTTACCTCCTTGCAGCTGAACAAACAATGTAGCTAAATAATCCCATACCTCCTTGGTTGTGTTAAACTTAGTCTGATGAACACTGATAGTTTGATCAACTGAATTGTTAATCCAGGTAATAATTTTGGCATTACTAATTTCCCAAGTGTTTTTCAAGTCAACATACTTCTCAGTCGTAGTATCTGTTGGACCTTTCGTATCACCACTAATATAACTCCATATCTCCTTGCCCAATAAGAAAATTTTTCATAATATATGCCCAATAAGAATAATTTTTGTCATTTAATCTTACATTGATGGCTTGAAGAGAATCCGAGTTCCCACTTGCCATAATTTTAACAAAGGGAATTAACAACTTAAAAATATCCAAACAGCAAAAGTCCTCAATAGAACAATAGTCCAATACCAACAAATAAGAAGCCCAATAGCCCAAAATTCAAAACCCAATAGAGAATAGAAATAAAATCGAACCAACAAGTCAGCACTAGCCCAACAGAAAGAAGCCCAAACTAGCACTAGCCTAAAACCTATGAAGTACGGACGCTCTTGAGAAGGTGACGTATCTATGTCGGACACTGACACTCTTCGGACACTTGTCAGATACTCTTTCATCCGTGTCCATAATTAAATAAATTTTTTTTAATTTCGGACTAGTGTCCGACACTTGTTTAGAACGTGTCTACTACTAAACATGATTTAAAATTTTGAGAATATATAATTACTGTTACTAAAAATATTAAAGTTGTACTCCAAATATAATAATAAAAAAAAAATGCATATGTTTAAAAAAAGAGGAATTGAGAAAATAAGAATAATTATTTAAATTATATATTAGGTACAAATTATCTACAAAAAATATTGATGATTATTGATTATTATGATGATGCTTTTAGTCTAAAAATTCACATAGATGACTGTACATTAGATTTATATATCATGAATCTTTTATGAATTGAATATTATTATCACTATATTTACAATAAATTATATAATGTTAAATATAAAATATAATTTTTTGTAGCGCATCTCTAACATGTCTGTGTCCTATTTTTTTGAGAAATGTCGTGTCTGCGTGTCCGTATCGTGTCGTATCTGTGTCCCGTGACCGTACTTCTTAGCTCAAAATGGTAACAGCCCAAACCAGCAACAATCCAAATCAGCAAGAGCCCAAAGCAAAAAACCCAAAGGATTAGGATTTTTTACCTAAAGCATCAACGGGAAGAAGACAAGTAGAAGATCACTTGAATAGCGGAACAGTAGAACCCAATCTCTGTCAATCAACAAGAACAACAAATGAAGAACCGAAGAAGACTTGAAGAGCAGAAGCCGAAGGAAAACTACTAAACCGGTTGCTATAGTGAATGATCAAAATTTCGTTTGGAAACAGTTGAAACGTCAGAAATGTTTCTATTTCCTAGGAGACCGAAATGAATTAGTGATGGAATTGAAATTCTAATATTTCGAAATATTCCATAATGTTTCGAAATGTTTTGTAATATTTTAATGCATTTTCACAATTGTTTCGGAATGTTTCAGGGTATTTCAAGATACTTTAATTTGTTCCGACCAATGTTTTAGAAAAATAATTCTTAAATTTTATTTTTTTCATTATATTTCCGAACTGAGTCAAAATGTTTCTGAAACACGTCGAAACGTTTCTATTTCTTAGGTGACCGAAATAATATACCGAAACAAAATTTTGATCTTTAGCTACAGACCTACAGTGCTTGCCGAAGGAAGAAATTAGCCAAAAATCAACTTAAATTTGTCCAAACTACTTCAAATCTTTCACTTAATCAAACAAAGTCTCTTGTCACACCTATTGGGAGTGATTGGAAGCAAAAAGTTCGAAGCAACTTTGCAACATCCACATATTGAAGAATTTATCAAAAAATCTGAAAAATACTTCAAAAATTTAAAAACCCTACTAAACAATCACGAAATCAAAGATGAGAAGCCAAGCCAATAGAAAGTCAACCAGCTTGGTAGACAGATGCTCCTAAGTGATGATGTCATCATAACGTCATCATCAGCGAAAATGACGTCAGCCGCTGGTTTTCATTTTTTTTTAAGACAGACGCTGCTTCTTTATGTTGCTAATCATAAGTAGAATCGAAACAGCTTTGAGCCTTTGATACCATGTTACCATGTTAACTTTGATCAATCATAGAGAAGAGAAGAGAAAAGGAAGAAAGAAGAAGAGAGTATCATTAAGGCACAATTAGTGGGTGCAACATTATTAACCTAGAATATACAATAGAAGCCCTTATATAGTAGGGCAAGTGGGCAACATAAATAAAGGAAAACGACTAAACTACCAATAAGGCTAATATATTAGAATACTCTTTAACAGATATAACCGGACGACTCTAATTAGGGCAATGATCAAGAAAGCTATTCAATCTGAAGAGGCATGCGTATCATGTCATAGGTGTTGGGAAAAGAAGCATGCCTCGGGGTAAATGTCTGGAAACTTTTTTTCTTGAACCAATGTAAAACAGTTGTTTCACAGTTGGGTTTTGTGGATGGAGTATATGTTCGTTTTTGAGATGCAAGGAAGCTTTCTTGGACTTTTTGGTTCACAGAATTTTAAGAGCGGTCTAAAGTACTTTTTCCTTGTAGGTTCATGTGATGTAGTTGAACGAATGAAACCAATATGTCACGCTTGGAATTATAGATATTATGTGCTTTTTTATGACTGTTAGTACTGACAGGTCTCACTAGCCTCTGTATTTAGTAAATAAAGGTGAAGGTATTCTATGCTAAATGCTTGGACTGTTGACATGTTTCTTTGCTCATTTCTGACAAGTTGATGGAAATCTAAACCCCCCTCCCCAACCCCACCTGCCCACCCCCCCCAAAAAAAAAGAGAACAGAAATGTCTTGAAAAGATAGAATAGATACTGTTCCAAATGCTAGAATTTAGATATGTTTCTGCCCATACATGCTTATACTGGCAATCCTTATGGTCTTGGTCTTCACAGATGAAGTGTTGCATTGGTGTTATTTTAGTGAATTTTTTGCTTTGTTTTTGCTAGAAATCAAATCCTCCAGGTGCCGTTGGGAGTAGCCTTGCTCTAGAGACGATTATCCAGCACTCATCTGTGGATATTAAACCTTTGAGGTGCCTTATTCTGTCTCTTTTACCAGGCTGAAAAATCCTTCGGGTATAACCCATTTAAATAATTTTCCTAATATTACCTCTCCTGACTAACGCTATAGCTACTCTCCTGATTAATGCAGAAATGATGTTAGCATTAATGTCCTTATTTGTTCAAGAGGAGGAGGTGGTCTATTGGAGGAGCGCATGAAATTAGTTGCTGAGCTATGGGAGGAGAATATCAAGGTTCGTGATCTATTTTGAAGGAATTTGGGGAGAAAAATTTGAGTGGTAAACAATCTAAAAACTTGCTGAATGCTCATTTATCAGGCTGAGTTTGTCCCCACGTTGGATCCTAGCCTTACGGAACAGTATGAATATGCAAATGAGCATGATATTAAATGTCTCGTCATCATTACTGATGCTGGTGTGTCTCAAAAAGGTTCAGTTAAGGTAAGGCAGTTTACAACGGAATTTAATTTTGGCTCTGATTTGATTTTGTCAATTGTAAGTTTTCTAATTTAACTTTGCTCATGCCGCCCCCCCCTCTTCCCCCCTTCAAAATAAGAAAAAAGAAAGAAGTTTCACTATAATGCCCATGTAAAGGTGTTTGTGATTTCTATGAGCAAATTAGTGCATCACATTGATATTATCATCATATCTTTCTGAAGTCTAATTCTGCATTATCTCCTTGATCTTCATATTACACTTTCCTAAAAAGAAAGAGACTCAGATATTAGATTTTGTCCTCCAGTGAATTTGGTTTGGGCATCTCAAGTTTTCAGTACCTTAACAGTAGAGTAACTATGACAAAAAAACTACCTTAACAATAAAATCATGAAAACATTGGGGTGGGTACTGTCAACTGGAGAAAAAGTATATGATACTCTTGACTCTTGAGATGCTGAAAATTTCTTGTCATGGAATTAGTCAACTACATGGAATTGGCATATGTGTCTTTCTCCATTTGTTTATTATTTAGCTATTGACGGTAATCGAAAGGGTAGAGGAAGACCAAAACTATCTTTAAATGAAATAGTAAAAAAAGTCTGAATAGCTTGTGATTTAATAGAAAGTATAGCCCTTGATAAAACACAATGTAGAAATAGGATTCATGCAGCCAACCACAAAAATGTTGGGATAAGACTTTGCTGAGTTGAGTCGAGTTAAACTCTTATTTAGAGATTTTTTTTTTGCATTTGTAGTTATAACTCACCTACCACCCAGATGTAATGACAAGATTCTGCAAAGAGACTTGTTTACCTTTTCGATTGTTTATCTCAAAAGCTCTACACGGACTATTTCTATCTGAATCATTTGGTGCATTGATTTTCCAGAGTAAAGATTCACTTTGTAATGATTTTCACGTTATGGTGATGCTGAATATGGTGCAAAATGTAATAAATGGAAGCATCAGAATCATTTAATGCATTGATTTTAGGGAGGCAAAATTTACTTTATAATGACCTTCGCACTGTGGTGATGCTGAATATGGTGCCAAATGCAATCAATTTCTGGATGATGTAAACAAAAGAACATGCAAAAAAGGAGTGCCATGGCAACATCATTCTAGAATGTGAACATTTTTGACTAATTTCCACCTGTGGGACATAATATTCCAGGTTCTGTTAGATTTGTCTTCCAGTGTCGCATTATATATTCTTAAGTATGTTGGGAAATAACTTTTTACTAGGTCCCGTGATAGAATTCACCATGCCACTCTCCTTTAAGAAGTGAACAAATCTTGTCGTTGGATATGAATGGTATATATCCAAGGTTCCTGATCATCTGTTGACTGTTGACACAAATCTTGGATTTCAAGTGAGAGTTTGAGAAACTGCTGTTGAACTATACTATTCAGAAGTAAATTATGAATTTGATTGTTTCGCCTTTTCAGCTCAATTGTTGTAACTGCACTTGTCTGGTCCTTGCGAGATGTGATGCTAATTGATTGGTTCCATGTCCAGGTCCGTCATCTTGAGCTCAAGAAGGAAAAAGAAATTGAGAGAGAAAACCTTGTGAAGTTTCTATTAGAGGCAATGGCATCACAATTTAGAAACCCATCCATATGGATCTAGGGCAATTTGCTCAGAACTGTTGCATACTCAGGTTTGTTTAACCACTACCTATTTCGTCTATCCTTTAAGAGTATGTGAATATTGTGTTTGCAATCCTGAATTCGAACTTGGGAGTTATTCGAAGTCTACACAGGTGATAGATACTTAAGTTTAGATTCAACATTTGGATAATTGTAAGCATTTGAGTGTAACAAATATCATATATATAAGGTTAACTATGTTAGCAAAGAGAAGCTAAGAAAACAGAGGTGCAATTGATTTGAAAAAATTGTTCAGAAATCTTGGGGTGGGAGCTTAATTGAATTTTGAAAAGAGTCCAATTCATGAAACCAAAATTGCAAACTCATTAACTTCAAAACTTTAACTACAGAAAATAGGACAAAATTATCATGTCTAATGGTAAAATTGCAACCCTTTTTTTGATTTATGAGAAACTATTATTATATTCATAAAAACACAAAAAAGTACATCATAAGAAGAGAAGTTGGACAAGAAGTCCAACCCTCAAGTGACAAGATACAAAACAAAA